>JAOPSE010000446.1:0-588064 GCA_029449295.1 Zea luxurians | reverse complement strand
ACTCGGCACAGGACCCCACTCGGCAAGACACGTTTGCCGAGTGTGACACTCGGCAAAGGTGGCGCTCGACAAAGGACCGTCAACGGCCGTCCTAAAGCTGACGACCGCCAGTCTTTGCCGAGAGCCGAGGGTTGGCACTCGACAAAGAGGCTTCTTTGCCGAGTGCCAAATACTGGGCACTCGGCAAAGGACTTTGCCGAGTGTCTTCTCTAGACACTCGACTTTATTTTTTTGATTTTGTCTTCCAAACTTTTTGTGGTATGTTCCTACACTATGTAGACCTACATGTATCATTTGTGGACAATTATAACAGAGTTTTCAATCGTTAGTAGATTTGTTCGTTTATTTGAATTTCTTCGAAAAATTTAGATTTGAACTGCAGGTCACTCGAACTTGAAAAACCGTGCATGCAAAATGATATTCATGTTACTTAGCATAAGTTACGACCGATTCCAAGAGCGGACCGGAAACTTCGAGCAACATGCTCACTAAACATGACCGTGAACTTGCCATCCACATGTTTAAAAATTGTATAAAACACAAACAAAGTCAGAAAATCATGAAACTTGTCCACGTGTCATGATATCATATGTACAGGTTGTGATAAAAATTGAAAAAGTTTCGAGAAAACTATGACGCGCTATGTGTACAAACCTAAGAGATCCACATTGAAACTCTATGATTTCATGTGTAGTTCTCTTAGGTTTCTACACATAGTGTCTCACAACTTTCTCCAACATTCTAAAATTTTATCACAGCCTGTACATATGATATCATAACACGTGGATAAGTTTCATGATTTTCTGACTTTGTTTGTGTTTTATACAATTTTTAAACATGTGGACGACAAGTTCACGGCCATGTTTAGTGAGCATGTTGCTCGAAGTTTCCGGTCCGCTCCTGGAATCGGTCGTAACTTATGCTAAGTAACATGAACATCATTTTTGCATGCACGGTTTTCCAAGTTTCGAGTGACCTGCAGTTCAAATCTGAATTTTCCGAAGAAATTCAAATAAACGAACTAAATCTACTAGATATTGCAAGCACAGTTATAATTGTCCCCAAATGGTACATGTAGGTATACATAGTGTAGGAACAAACCAAAAAAATTTGGTGGCCAAAACAAAAAAATACAAATGTGCTTTGTCGAGTGTCAGCTGGTTGACACTCGGTAAAGTATGCTTTACCGAGTGCCCCCTGGGTGACACTCGGCAAAGAAGCGTAAATTAATCTTTGCCGAGTGCCGCCAATCTGGCACTCGGCAAAGCTTATTTTAAAATTTAATTTTTTTTTGCCGAGTGCCAGATCACGGGCACTCGGCAAAAAAGGAAAATAAACTGTCTGCTCGACCTTCTTTCTCCTTCTTCTCTCCTCTCAATCTCTTTGTCAGCCGCCACGCCGCCGCCCTCCCTGCGCCGCCGCCTCCCCGCAAGCCCGCCCACGCCTGCCGCGCGCGCCGGCTCGCCGCGCCACCACGAGCGCCGCTCGCCGCGTTGCCCCACCGCCGTCCTGCTGCCCTCCCCGAGCCGCAGCCTCCCCGGGCCACCGTCTCCTCCCCGCGCCACCGTCTCCCCCGCCCGCCACCGTCTTAAGGTATAAATTATAAAATTATGTATTGATGTTTATATTAATGTATTGATGTTTCATAGATTATGTATTTGAATAAACACATGTTTATATTAATGTGTTGATCACTCAGTATATGTCTCCCATCCAATCCACCACCGCACGCCGCCACTCGTACCGACCCTCACACAACACACTCCCACAACACACTACCCCATCCTATCCACCACGCCATCACCGACCCTCACCACGCCACTCGCACAACACACTCCCCCATCCAATCCACCACCGCACCAACCCTCACACAACACACTACCTCATCCTATCCACCACCGCACCGACCCTCTCCACGCCAAGGTCTACAATTCCTCGTCGTCGTGCCGTTGAATTGAATATATATATATATGATTGCCGGCCATCGTGCCGTTGAATTATTAGTGGAAGACAGCCATCGTGCTGATACTTTTATTTGCAGGATTTCGAAACCTCCCCATGCAGGGGAGGTGCTGCCGAAATTTTTGTTGCTAGGCTTCTGTTAGAGGATGGAGAACCGTGAGTGGATGTACACGGGCCGTAGAGGAAGGAACGATGTCACCACTGAATGGATTAGAAAGACCGATGATTTTGTGGAACGGGCATATGGCGAAGCTGCTAAAGGAGCGAGTCTAGTCCCATGCCCTTGTAGCAAATGTGCCAACCAGAAAAGAAAACCAAGAAGGCCATGGTAGAATATATTTGGAAGAATGGATTTACGCCGGGCTATACTCGGTGGATATTTCATGGTGAAGCGCATCGTACGAGAGAGGAGGTGCTGAGACAACGTGTCGAGGATTATGACGCGGATGCGGGGGTAGCAGATATGTTGAACGACTATCAGGAGGCACAGTACACGGGAGGATGTATGGATGACGAGCTAGAGCCGACTGCAAAGGCGTTCTACGACATGTTCGATGCGGCACAGAAGCCCTTCACGGCCAGACAAAGGTTTCTCAACTGGATGCCATTAGGCGTGTAATGGCGTTCAAGTCGCAGTACAGCATGAGTAGAGATGCATTCGATGGCTTCTTGACGGTTATTGGGAGACTGCTTCCGGATGATCACGTTCTGCCAAAGAGCATGTACGAGGTATAGAAACTCCTTCGTGCACTCAAGATGACGTATGAGCAGATTCATGCTTGTCCGAAGGGCTGCGTGCTATTTAGGAAAGAATACGCGGAGGCAAATTACTGTCCCAAGTGTACATCGTCTAGGTTCATGGAGGTAGACTCTGGTGATGGAAAGAAGAGGCAGCTCGACATCCCCTTGACAATCCTACGACACCTTCCGTTCATACCGAGGATCCAGCGTCTGTACATGACAGAGGAATCCGCGAAACAGATGACATGGCACAAAAAATGGAAAACAATACAATCCTGACAAGATGGTGCACGCATCCGATGGTGAAGCATGGAAACACTTTGATGCCATTCACCGTGAGAAAGCCGAAGAGGCTCGTAATATACGTGTTGCGTGGCCACAGATGGGTTCAATCCCTATGGAATGAGCGCTGCCCCGTACACATGTTGGCCCGTGTTGTTATCCCAATCAATCTCCCCCCTGGTGTGTGCTTTCAAAGGCAGAATATATTCGTGTCGTTGATAATTCCTGGACACCCGGGGAATAAAATTGGCGTGTACATGGAGCCTTTGATCGATGAATTGGTACGTGCCTAGGAGGAAGGGGTATGGACGTATGACCGAGCTACGAAGACAAACTTCATAATGCATGTTTGGTACAGTACTCCATGCATGACTTACCGGCGTATGGGCTATTCTGTGCCTGGTGTGTTCACGGTATGTTCCCATGCCCAGTTTGCAAGGAAGCTCTCAGGTTCATTTGGTTGAAAAAGGGTGGCAAATATTCGTCCTTCGATAAACATCGACAATTTCTCCTGCTAACCATCCATTCCGCCTAGACATCAAGAACTTTACGAAAGGTGTCGTAGTGACAGACCGCCCACCTGCAACGATGACTGGTGCCGAAATTCGTCAACAGATAGATGGGCTCGTGGCCAATACAGAAGGTGGTTTTTGTGTGATATGGTGAGCAGCATATGTGCACACATAAGTCTAGCTTGACTCGGCTCCCCTATTTTGACGACCTGCTCCTTCCACACAACATTGACGTGATGCACACTGAAAAGAATGTTGCTGAGGCACTATGGGCAACAATTATGGACATTCCTGATATGTCAAAGGATAATGTGAAGGCAAGAGTGGATCTGGCAGCGTTATGTGATAGACCAAACTAGAGATGAAGCCGCCAAGTGGCGAAAAGACGTGGAGAAGGCCTAAGGCCGATTTCGTCCTAAGCAGGGCCCAGAGGAAGGAAGTACTTCAGTGGATCAATATGTTGATGTTCCCTGATGGGTATGCAGCTAACCTGAGTAGGGGGTGAACTTATCTACTATGCGAGTCTTAGGGATGAAGAGTCATGACTTCCACGTATGGATTGAATGGATTCTTCCTATGATGGTTCGAGGCTATGTCCCTGAGCATGTCTGGCTAGCGCTTTCAGAGTTGAGCTATTTCTTCCGTCAGCTTTGTGCAAAAGAGTTATCTCGGACCGTGGTTGCAGACTTGGAAAGATTGGCACCGTGTTACTGTGTAAGCTTAAGAAGATATTTCCACCCGGCTTCTTCAATCCAATGCAGCATTTGATTCTTCATCTCCCCTATGAGGCACGAATGGGGGGGCCCGTGCAGGGACGTTGGTGCTATCCAATCGAGAGATGTCTAAAGACTATTCGAAAGAAATGTAGAAATAAATGCAAAATCGAGGTTTCCATTGCAAAGGCATACATTCTAGAGGAGGTCTCAAACTTCACAACAACTTATTATGGTGACAAACTGTCGAGCGTGCATAATCCACCCCCTCGTTACAATGATGGCGACAATGAATCGAACCTTAGCATATTTCGAGGCCAACTCGGAAGCGCAAATGGCTCGACCACCAAGACCCTGACACATGAAGAGTGGCAGCATATCATGCTATACGTATTGACCAACCTTGAAGAGGTGACGCCATACATGGAACAATTCCTTCATGAATTCTGGCGTCGATCAAGGGACCCCACTCCACAGGAATATGACACTCTTCTTAGAAAGGGTGTGAGAAATGGGTTGCCCGATTTCATTTCCTGATTCAAACTTAAGGTACGTGCTTAGTTTGTAAAAGAGATACGTCTTTGAACTCAATTTAGCGTGTTTTAACTTGCGAATACTTGCAGGGCCAAGAGATCCGTCTATGAGTGCCGAGTTGAGACAAGTAGCCAACGACTTTGCTTATAGGGTCAAGAAATATTCTGGGTATGACGTCAATGGATACCGTTTTCGCACAACAAACTACGACAAAAGTCGGCCCAATCGGAAAACAATGTGTTCTGGAGTCTTTACGCCCGGCCTTGACAATTTCGATTATTTTGGACGAATCGAAGAAATATATGAGCTCAATTTTTATGGTTCCAAACATCTTACTCCAGTGATATTCAAATGTCATTGGTTTGACCCTCAAGTGACGAGACGGACACATTCTAATCTTGGGATAGTCGAAATTCGACAAGATTCCACCTTAGCAGGAGACAATGTCTATATCGTGGCCCAACAGGCCACACAAGTGTATTATCTCCCATATGCGTGCCAAACGAAAGAACATCTTAAGGGTTGGGATGTTGTGTATAAGGTATCGCCGCACGGGAGGTTACCTGTTCCTAACGATGAAGATTACAACTTAGACCCGGACACATATGATGGAGAGTTCTTCCAAGAAGATGGGCTAGAAGGGCAATTTGAGATAGACTTAACTGAAGCTATCGGAATGGACGTAGATATTGAAATGGTTGTTGATGACGAGGATGATGAGGTGCAAAATGATAATGACTTAGTATTCCTTGAAGGCAATGACATTAATGACGAACTTGCGTCTTCCGATGGTGTTGAGATTGAAATGGTTGATAGTGATGATGAGAGTTATGATCCGGCTAACCCCGACACATATGAAGATTATTTTTAATCGATGTAATGCTATATGACTTTTTATTTCGCACCTGTTTTTAAATACATCTTTTTATATGTGCTTATTTGTTTACTCTTAATTGCAGGTTGTTGGACAAATATGGTGGGCGATTGGCTAAGGAGGAGGAGGGGGAGGAGGAGTAGGACGGCGGACGAGGCAGAGTAGGTCGAGGCACAGCAGGCGGCACAGCAGGACGACCTAGTCCAGCAGCAGGCGAGCCTCAGGTCGACGACGACCAGCAGCAGGATGACGATGACCAGCAGCATGACGCCTCAGGTTCTGGCGGCTCAAGTTCGAGGAGCATCTACCTGCGAGGCCCCGCGAGTCTCCCTCCACGTCCCATACTTCGGGACAGGCAACCACTGATTCGGCCGGATGGGGAGTGGTATGTAACTTTATGTTCTTCATTCTATTATGTGTTCAAAATCATAATATAAACTAATACTTTTTTATCACTTGGACAGGTCTTGGACGGTTCTGGATTATGCTGGGGGTCATCGTCGCCCCCCAATGGCATCCTCGGCCTGCTGGTCAGGGAACACTTCCCTGGACTGGTGGAGTACGCTGGAGTGACGGGCCCAGCTTTCACCTTCGACCACTACGCCGTCGCCCCAATGCAGTAGACCGGGACGGCCGGGGGGGGAATTCGAAACAAGGCGGAGCGGATGAAGCAAGAGCTGTGGGTAAGTCTTAGTATAATGTAAAATATGTCGCATTCGTTGCAAATTCTTGAAATAATGTATGGATACATCGTTTTTGTATGCAGGATTTCTTCAAGATGCGAGGCTGGATACGAGGCTAGGGCGGATGTGGTGGCCACCATGAGCTGTAAGAAGCTCGTCGTGGACATGCACTATGAGGCCCGAATCCAGGCCATCGTCACCTACCATGGCTCCATCCTTGGGGAGAGGTGAACAAGCAGCAAGCCCGAACCATGTCGTTGACCAGGGACCAGTACCTGCAGGTAAAGTAATGCATGTTTGGTTTCAGCACTCCATGCATGAATTTATTTTATCTTCTGATATGCACTTTACGTGTTTACTTTGTAGGTGATTCCACATTGGTGCGCCGCACATCCTCTGTGCTGGGAGAAGATGGTGGATAGGTGGTGTTCGGCTGAGTGGGAGGAGGCACACACCGCTAGCCGGGAACGGCGTATGATGATGCAAGGTCCCTCCCACCACCAAGGCAGCCGAAGCCTGGGGCAATATGCCGAAGCATGGGTACGCACCCTTTTTTATTTAGGTATATAGCATTGGATTAGATATTGTTTCTAACTATCTCGTTGGTTTTCTTGCAATCGGCGTCACATGGTGGCCGGCCTTGCTCCACCTTCTCGGCCTATGCTATGGCCCATAAGGGCAAGGCGACGTCAGACGTCACCTACAACCCGGATGACGGCCCGAGGCCTACACCAACCCTGCCGTCTACAGTCGCCTTCATGACTACACCGCCATGGCGTAGGAGGTCCATGACCCAGACTATGATCCAAGCACCGAGCCGATCGACCCTGATGTGCTCATGAGGGTCGGAGGAGGCAAGAGACATGGGCGGTACTGGATTGCCGACGGGGCAATCGACCTCGTCCTCCACTCCGACTCTGTCTCAGGTGAGAGCAAGGAGCATGGGCTCGAGTCTAGCCATACGACCTCGGCACGATAGCTCACAGCTTCGCATACATCAACTCGAGGTTAGTGCTTCTGTAACTCGTCCTTCCTTGAGTTATATACCTTCTCTTTGAGTTACTATAACGTTGGCTTGTAATATTACAGACTCAACTAGAAGAAGAGAGGAGGGAACGTCACGAGATGGAGGCGAGGATTATGGTGGAGCGGGAGGCAGAGCGGGAGGCTCGCCTGGTGGCTGATCAGAGGATGGCGGAGATGTTCTAGTACATGCAGAGCCTTGGCGCCGCATAGGGCATCCCTCCGCCACCTCCATTGTTCCCTCCAGTTGACCCTGCTCTCTTCCATACTCCTGTGAGTATCAAAATTGTAGTTAGATGTTGGTAATGCATCTGGTATAACACATACAATCTCTTCTCTGTGTAGGGGACAATCTGTGGCCGCATCCAACAACCCTCCTGAAGGGTTCAGCCCAACGCAGCACCAGACCAACCGCCCACCTCCATGAGTTTGTGTTGAATACTTATGTCTGTGTGTTTGAAGACTTTAAAACTTGTGTTAGTCACTTATGTTTGTGTTGGATACTTATGTCAGAGATTGAGACGTATGAGACATGTTTGTGTTGGGATTGAAATGTTGAACACTTATGTTTGTGATGTATATTTATGTTTGTGTTGGCTATTTATGTTTGTGATGTTATCTGTGATGTATATATGTGATATATATGTGATATCTTTTGTTTGTGTTGATGGAATAGGGAAAACAAATAAAAAAGGTGCCTACTGGTCACTTTGCCGATTGTAACACTCGGCAAAGAGGCGCTTTGTCAAGTGTCAAGACCATAATACTCGGCAAAGAACCAAGACCTGGGCACCGACATAGGTTCTTTGCCGAGTGTAATGTCTCTGACACTCGGCAAAGAAGCACGCTTTGCCGAGTGCCGGACCTAGCACTCGGCAAAGAACCTGACACGGGGACCCTCCCTGACGGGTTCTTTACCGAGTGTCCCAGGTGGCACTCGGCAAAGATGGATCCTTTGTCGAGTGTTGCCGAGCAGACACTCGGCAAAGATGGATCCTTTGCTGAGTGTAACTAGGGACACTCGGCAAAGCCGCCGTCTCCGTCATCCGGCGCCGTAACGGCTGCTTTTCTTTGCCGAGTGCCATCTGGCACTCGGCAAACCTCTTTGCTGAGTGCCCGAGAAAAAGCACTCGGCAAAGAAGGCTTTGCCGATGCACTGTGTGCCGAGCCTTCTTTGCCGAGTGTGACACTCGGCAAAGGCTGTACCGAGTGTTTTTTGCCGAGTGCTTCGGGTACTCGGCAAAGCCTGCGAATTCGGTAGTGAAGAATCTTGAAGAAGGATAGACCAATTTATATGCTTAGGCACATATAGTCTAGTTCAAGCAAATAAGAGGGAAGCTATGAAAAAATTATTAAGCTGAGATGATCTCAGAGGCAATTATTGACTTAAAGGCAATTCATTTCGCAATCCTCCCCGTCAAAATGAAATCTTCTATTTTCAAGCAGTATCCTACCCATGGTCCATCCTTTACACCCTGTTTCCACCCTTTTGTGGTGATTTATGACAAAGTGGGAGAGGATCATATGTAAATATAAAAAAGTTTAATTATGAAAAGGAGCAGAAAATGGTATATACAAAGATAGATAACTGAAAGGGAAATAGGGTTTAACCTTTTCCTATAAATAATTTTGGTGGTTGAATGCTCAACACAAATATTGGACTAACTATTTTGCCCTAGATTACATGTTGCACAGGTGCATAGAAGTTCAACTCAAAACCAATAAATATAAAAGAAAGGGTTCAAAAGAAAGGAGCAAAAGAAACCAAAGAGTAACCTAGTCTGGCGCACCGGACTGTCCTGTGTGCCACCGAACAGTGTCTGGTGCACCAGGGCCGTACAAACTCTGAACTCTTCACCTTCGGGTTTCTCAGGCGTCGCTCCGCTATAATTCACCGGACTGTCCGGTGTGACAGCGGAGCAACGGCGCTTCGGTGCAACGGTCGACTGCACAATGCCACTGACAGCGCTACAGTTCGCGACAGAAGTCAGAACAGAGGTCAGAGGCGCACCAGACAGTGAACAGATGTCTGTCTGGTGCGGTACCGGACTGTCCGGTGCCACCAGAAGCCAGCGCTCCAACGGTCGACTGCGTCAGAACCCTAACGGTTGGGTGACGTGGCTGGCGCACCGGACTGTCCGGTGCGCCCATCGACAGCAGCCTACCCCAACGGTTGTTTAGTGGTTGAGGGCTATAAATACCCCAAACCACCTCCACACCAACCATCCAAGCATTCAACATATTGCATTCAATACAAGAGCAATAGACTCCACTCCAAAGACACAATTCAAGTGATCAATCCGCTCAAAGTCCCCAATTCAACTCTAGCGCATTAGGACTTGTGAGAGGATCATTTGTGTTTCTTTGTTGCTCTTGTTTGCTTGGCTTGACTTTCTTTTCTTTTCTCACTTCTTACTCTCAAGAGCTTTGTAAGCGAGGCAAGAGACACCAATTGTGTGGTGGTCCTTGCGGGGTCTAAGTGACCCGTGAGATTAAGGAAGAAGCCTCACTCGGTCTAGGTGACCGTTTGAGAGAGTGAAAGGGTTGAAAGAGACCCGGTCTTTGTGACTAGCTCAACAGGGACTAGGTTCTTTAGAACCAAACCTCGGTAAAATAAATCATCGTGTCATCCTCTCTATTTCTTGGTTGATTTGTTTTCTCCTCTCTCTCGGACTCGGTTTTAATTCTAACGCTAACCCCGACTTGTAGTTTGTGTTTAAAGTTGTAAATATCAGATTCCGCCTATCCACCCCCTCTAGGCGACTTTCAATTGGTATCAGAGCCGGTACTTCATTTAGAGTCTAACCACTCGAAGTGATGTCGGGAGGATCCGCCAAGAGGGAGATGGAAACCGGCGAGAAGGCCACAAGCCACGGGAAGGCTCCATCAAGGGAGTCTAGCACCAAAGGAAGGGAGGAATCACCTCCCCGTGTCAAGTTGCATCGGAGTGGCGACAAGAAGAAGAAGATGAAGAAGGTGGTCTATTACGAGACCGATTCTTCATCGCCTTCCAATTCCGGCTCCGACGTCGCGTCTGTCACTTCTAAGCGCCATGAGCGCAAGAAGTATAGTAAGATGCCACTTCGTTATCCCCCCTATTTCTAAGCGCGCTTCTTTACTTTCTGTTCCATTAGGCAAACCACCATTCTTTGATGGTGAAGATTATTGTATGTGGAGTGACAAAATGAGGCATCACCTAACCTCACTCCACGCAAGCATATGGGACATTGTTGAGTTTGGAGCACAGGTACCTACCGTGGGGGACGAGGGCTACGACTCGGACGAGGTCGCCCAAATCCGGCACTTTAACTCCCAAGCCACTACTATACTCCTCGCATCTCTATGTCGAGAGGAGTATAATAAGGTGCAAGGGTTAAAGAGCGCCAAGGAGATTTGGGACGTCCTAAAAACCGCACACGAAGGGGATGAGGTGACCAAGATCACCAAGCGGGAGACGAATGAGGGGGAGCTCGATCGATTCATCCTCAACCAAGGAGAGGAGCCACAAGCAATGTACAACCAGCTCAAAACCTTGGTCAACCAAGTGCGCAACCTTGGGAGCACCAAGTGGAATGACCATGAGATGGTCAAGGTTATTCTAAGATCCCTTGTTTTTTGCAATCCTACTCAAGTACAATTAATTCGTGGGGAACCTAGATACAAATAAATGTCTCCTAAGGAAGTGATAGGAAAGTTTGTGAGCTTTGAGTTGATGATCAAAGGCTCCAAACACATCGTCAACTTGGAACAAGGCGGCACCTCCACACCCGAGGTGCAACCCGTCGCATTCAAGGCGACGGAAGCGAAGAAAGAAGAGTCTACATCAAGTAAGCTCCCCATCGATGCCTCCAAGCTCGACAACGAGGAGATGACGCTCATCATCAAGAGCTTTCTCCAAATTCTCAAGCAAAGTAGGGGGAAGGACTACAAACCCCACTCCAAAAGGGTGTGCTACAAATGTGGTAAGCCCGGTCATTTTATCGCTAAATGTCCTATGTCTAGTGATAGTGACAGGGGCGATGACAAGAAGGGGAGGAAGAAGGAAAAGAAGAGGTACTACAAGAAGGACGGTGATGCCCACGTGTGTCGGGAATGGGACTCCGACGAGAGCTCCACCGACTCCTCCTCCGACGAGGATGCCGCCAACATCGCCGTCAACAAGGGCCTCCTCTTCCCCAACGTCGGCCACAAGTGCTTCATGGCAAAGGACGACAAAAAGAAGAAGGTAAAATCTAGAGCTTCCACCAAATATACAACATCTAGTGATGATGATAGCTCTAATAAAGATGAGGATGATTTGCTTACCCTTTTTTGCCAACCTTAACATGCAACAAAAGGAAAAATTAAATGAATTGATAGGGGACATTCATGAGAAGGATGAACTTTTGGACAGCCAAGAGGAATTCCTTATTAAGGAAAATAAGAAGCATGTTAAAGTAAAAATGCTTACGCTCAGGAGATAGAAAAATGTGAAAAATTGACTAATGAGCTTAGCATTTGCCATGACACTATTTCCAACCTTAGAACTGAGAATGTTAATTTAATTGCTAAGGTTGAGAAGTTAAATGCTTGTAGTGATTCAATTGTCAATCTTAGATATGAAAATGCTAGTCTAATTGCTAAAATTGATAAATTGAATTAACCAATTTCTAGCCTTAAAACTGAGAATGATAGATTAATTTCTAAGGCTAAAGATTTGAATATTTGCAATGATTCTATTTCCAGTCTTAGAAATGAGAATGTTATATTACATGCTAAGATTGATGAATTAAATGTTTGCAAACCATCTACATCTACTATTGATCATGTTTCTATTTGCACTAGATGTAGAGATATTAATGTTGATGCTATAAATGATCACCTTGCCTTGATTAAACAACAAAATGATTATATAGCTCAACTAACTGCTAAAATTAATGAGCATGAAATTGAAAATGAAAATTTTAAATTTGCTAGAAGCATACTCTATAATGGGAGACGCCCTGACATTAAGGATGACATTGGTTTCTAACAGGAAAGCAATGTCAAGCTTAATGCCCCTAAAAGATTGTCTAATTTTGTTAAGGACAAGGCTCCTATGGTTCAGGATAATGAGGGTTACATTTTATATCCTGCTAATTATCCTGAACACAAATTAGGAGAATTCATGCTAGGAAATCTCATTCTGTTTCTCACCATGCTTTTATGTATAAGAATGAGGCTTCTAGTTCTAGGCAATCAACCCATGTTAAATTGTCTAAAAAGAAAACTCCTACTGCATCAAATGAGCCTATTATTTCATTTAAGACTTTTGGTACATCTTATGTTTTAACTAATAAATCAGACAAAGCAGTTGCCAAATATGCTAGGGACAAACACAAGGGGTCAAAGACTTGTGTTTGGGTATTGATGAGGACATCACTTCTATACATACAATGAATGGACTGATAACACGATCGCGTGCACGATAGCTAATTCTCCAGGTACGTTCTACCCTAGTCAATTGTGTTTCAGAGCTTACGCTTGGGGCCATGGATGTTTTGATGATTAGGAACCTTGGAGAGGACCAGCAAGGACTTGGGAAAGGCCTAGGTGTTGAGGAGGAGCAGCAAGGGTGCCCACAACAGGAAGGAGATCAAGTCCGACTCGGCTGCGACTCCATCTCGGGTTCCAGGACCAGTCTTGTCGGCGTTTCGAGACCGGGGGTCCCCGAGCCGACGAGTGAAGTGTCGCCGCGTGTCCCAGCCCAGATGGGTCGACGCGAGGCGGAACGCGAAGGGGGGAAAGTGAGGTGGCCGGAGATGGGCGAGAGAGAGGTGGAAATCCCGCGGCCTTCGTGTTCGTCCCGCGCCCAGGTCGGGTGCGCTTGCAGTAGGGGGTTACAAGCGTCCACACGGGGGAGGGAGCAAGCGGCCTCACGCGAGCGCCTGTCTCGTCCTCGTCCCCGCGCGGCCAACCCTCTCTAAGAGGGCCCTGGTCCTTCCTTTTATAGGCGTAAGGAGAGGATCCAGGTGTACAATGGGGGGTGTAGCAGAGTGCTACGTGTCTAGCGGAGGAGAGCTAGCGCCCTAAGTACACGCCATCGTGGTGGCCGGAGAGATTTTGGCGCCCGGTTTGTGTGATGTCGTGGCCGTCGGAGGAGCGCTGGAGCCTGGCGGAGGGACAGCTATCGGGGCCGTCGAGTCCTTGCTGACGTCCTCTTGCTTCCGTACGGGGGCCGAGAGCCGCCATCGTCAGGGAGCATGCGGGGCGCCATCATTGCCTATCTGGCGGAGCGAGCCAGATGGGACGCCGGTCTTGTTCCCCGTAGCCTGAGTCAGCTCGGAGTAGGGTAATGATGGCGCCTCCTGTTGACGTGGCCGGCCTGCGCCCTAGGTTGGGGCGATGTGGAGGCTCCTCCGAGGTCGAGGTCGAGTCCGTCTTCCGTGGCCGAGGTAGAGTCCGAGCCCCTAGGTCGGGCGAGGCGGAGGCCGTTGGCTGAGGCCAGGGCGGAATTTGAGTCCTGGGATCGGGCGAAGCGGAGTTCGTCGTCTTCTGGGGCTGAGCCCAAGTTCGAGCCCTGGGTCGGGCGGAGCGGAGTTCACCGTCTTCCGGGGCTTAGCTCGAGTTCGAGCCCTGGGTCGGGCGGAGCGGAGTTCGCCGTCTTCTGGGGCTTAGCCCGAGTCCGAGCCCTGGGTCGGGCGGAGCGGAGTTCGCCGTCTTCCGGGGCTTAGCCCGAGTCCGAGCCCTGGGTCGGGCGGAGCGGAGCTTCCTATGGTGCGCGCGGCTGGGCCTGACTGCCCGTCAGCCTCACTCTGCCAAGTGGCACCGCAGTCGGAGCGGCACTGTCTTTCTGTCAGACCGGTCAGTGGAGCGGTGAAGTGACGACGATCACTTCGGCTCTGTCGGCTGAGGGGCGCTCGTCAGGATAAAGGTGTCAGGCCACCTTTGCATTAAATGCTCCTGTGATTTGGTCGGTCGGTGCGGCGATTTGGTCAGGGTTGCTTCTTGGCGAAGACAGGGCCTCGGGCGAGCCGGAAATATGTTCGCCTCTGGAGGGGGGCCTCGGGCGAGGCGGAGATCCTTCGGGGTCGGCTGCCCTTGTCCGAGGCTAGGCTCGGGCAAGGCGTGATCGAGTCCCTCGAATGGACTGATCCCTGACTTAATCGCACCCATCAGGCCTTTGCAGCTTTATGCTGATGGGGGTTACCAGGTGAGAATTAGGAGCCTTGAGGGTACCCCTAGTTATGGTCCCCGACAATAGCCCCCGAGCCTCGAAGGGAGTGTTAGCACTCGCTTGGAGGCTTTCGTCGCACTTTTTTGCAAGGGGACCAGCCTTTCTCGGTTGCGTTTTGTTCCGGCGAGTGCGCGCGAGCGCACCCGCCGGGTGTAGCCCCCGAGGCCTCGGAGGAGTGGTTTGACTCCTCCGAGGTCTTAATGCCTCACGCAATGCTTCGGCTGGTCCGGTCGTTCCCTCATGCGAGCTGGCCGTAGCCCGGGTGTACGGTCGGTCCCAAGTTCTCGGGCTGGTATGTTGATGCTGTCAACGGTTTGGCCGGAGCCGGGTTTGCGAGAGCAGCCCCCGAGCCTCTGCACAGGGCGAGAGGGCGATCAGGGACAGACTCGACTTTTTTACATACGCCCCTGCGTCGCCTTTCCGCAAGGAGGAGGGGGGAGAGCGCCATGTTGCCCTCGGTGGGCGCCGAAAATGGTGTCTCCGGTGAGCTGCAGGCAGGTGATCCGAGCGGACGTTCGTGCCCCATTCATTAGGGGTCGGCTAGAGGCCCAGAGGCGCGCCCAAAAGTATCTGCGGGTGATCTGCTGGACCCGGTCCCCTGGCGACGGGGTCTGAGGGCTCGATGCCTCCCTCTGATGGGATTCCGTTACAAGATCGTTCCCGCTGGTCTCGGAAATGTCCTAGGGTACCTCGGGAGCGTAGCCCGAGCCTTGGTTATGTATCGAACGTACCCATGGTCATCCCTTGCTCTGTGTCTGAGGCGGCTGTGAACCCTTCGGGGGCCAGCCTTCAAACCCCTGATCAGTAGTGGGCGCGGAGCCTGAGTAGCCTGAGGCGGCCGTTGAACCCTTCCGAGGGGCCGACCTTCGAACCTCTGACCAGTAGTGGGTGTGGAGCCCACGTGCTCTGAGGCGGCTGTTGAACCCTTCCGAGGGGCCAGCCTTCGAACCTCTGATCAGTAGGGAGGCTCGGAGCCTGGTTCCTTCACGGGGAATGATCCTTTTCGGGGTATCCCCCTTTCCCGGTCCCTGTTGCAAGAGAGAGAAAGAGGAAAAAAGGAAAAGGATACAAAATCGAACGACGCGGCGTACCTTTTTTGACGCGGTCATTATGGCGAAGGCGAAGCGTCGCTCGCTTCTCCTGCCAGAGGCGCCGCCTGTCCTGCCGCGGAGTTAATGCGACGGGGCGAGTGGTTCGCGGGGCAGCCGTTGCGCGTGCGCGGGCCGTTCGAGGAACAGAACACGGGCGCGTTGTCTTCACGCAGTGGGAGAGGGTTCTCTCGCTGCCCCCGGATGGGACGTAAGCTTGGCTGACGACGTGACCGCTGCTCCTGCCCGCCTGCCACCACCATTACTGCTGGCCCATTTTTGACCGCATTGACCGTCGCGCCAGGCTGGCGCCGCTGGGTCATGCGCTGGGTCGCCTCAAGTCGCGGTATTGGTTCCGCAGTCGAGGAGGCGCGGGGGTGGCGCAAGTGGCGGTGCAGTTGCATGCACAAGGCATTCGGCGCGCCGGTTGCATGACGCGTGGGCCTGGGCCTCCATGCTGGGCGTGTTGGGAGTCGGAGAAGTGCGCCCACTTGGCGCGGTTGCATGCCGCCTGCATGGCTGCCCGCCCTTTCGCCCGCTGGTCTGGGCAAAAGTGGAGAGCCGCTTGTAACCGCTGGGCGGTTGCACGCACCGCGCACAGCGGTTTGGCTTCTTCTGCTCTGGGCCGGCTTGCATGACGTGTGGGACCCAGCCCCCGCGCCGTAGGGGAGGACCTTGGAGCGTGTTGGAGAAGACTCAACCCACGACGGCTGGGGACGCAAGTAGGGAGAGTCACCTTTAAAAGGAGGGTGACCCTCTTGGAAGGCGACCGTGTCTTCGCGCTCCCTCATGCATCGTGTCTTTCCACCTTCCAAGCCCCCGGATGGGGGATATCCGTCGTCTTTCCGCTTCGTCGTTGGAGGAACGCAACTCCGCGGGAGTTGGTACCTTTCAGCCGTCGTTCGGCTTCAAGGATTTTCATCATGCAGCCCGGCTGCACCCCTCCGCCGGCGGTCACCCAAGATGGTGACCTCCAGTTCGATGGCGGGGGAGAGCGAACCGGGCCGCGGCCTCTGCCCCTCCCTCAGCCTCAAGGATTTTCATCACCAGGGCTGGGGAGGGGAGTGTGCCGAGTTGGGGTCGGCCCCTGCGTGTGCGGTGGCCCGCTCCTTCCCTCAGTGATCGGGGGGAAGGGCGGGAGTCGTCCATGGCGCTGGCAGCTGCAGCATGCCCGGCTCTCTGAGCCGAGCGGCTTCGGAGCCGCTCCCGGTGCCGCCTTCCGCCACGGCAGCTGGAAGAGGTTCCGCCGCCGACGAGCTTGCCGGCGCCACCCGCGAACCGACCTCCAACTCTACGGCCTTCTACCCGTCCTTGCCTCACGAGTTTGGGCACGGGCGGGGGCCTCCTGGCAGCAGCATCCGCCCTGAGGTCATCGCTGCTGCTGTTCGGCCCCCCGGAGCAGAAGTCTTCATCGTCGCCGCTGCTGGGGGCGGCGACGGCGAGCCGTTCGTCGGTCTTCTGTTGCTCCGCAGGCCCCCCCAGTCGCGTGGGGTTGTTCGTACCTGCGGAGGTGGAACCGGAGTTCCATTTGTGAAGGCACCTTAAGTGCCGGTGTTTTGTTCATAGCGGCTGTCAAGGCCTGAACATGTATGTAATTTCGGCACGGAGCCGTGCTGTTTCCTCACTTTCGAGCACTAAGACTCGCCTGTTGGTTGTCTGAACTGCTTCACCAAGCGTGAGTCGCCCCGTGTAAAGGTGACGAGTGAGGTATCCGTATCCCGGAGGCGTAGGAGTCCCTCGGCTCGGTCAGCCTTGTTGTCCGAGGCTTCCCTTGCTTAGTTAGAGGAACCCCTCGGCCGCTCTTCGATGAGCCGAGGCCAGGGGTAGCGGTGTCAGCGCGAACAGAGGCAGAGTTGGCTCAAAAAAGAAAACCTGGTCGTCCGGAGCCTGGCCAGGTCATCCATTGGCGGGACCGACGCCGGAATTGATCTGCCGAGGCCTCGGGCCGGGCTGATGTCCTTGGGGGACAGCTGGCCGAGGTCCCGGGGTGACCGGCCGAGCCGCCTGCTCGGGCCGGATTCTTGGAGAAGACCCTGGCGGCGATGGCCCGGGCTTGGTGATGACGTTGTCCTTCAAAGCGGAGACCCTTGGACCGCGTCGCCGTTCGAGGCTAGGTCGGACCTCGCCGAAGGTGTTGTTGACGCCGAGGGCGCTGCTGCTCCCTTTAGCCGTCAAGATCCGAGCCTGCAGGATCGGATTATCTTGTAGCGTGTGTTTTCTGCGGTCGCCGAGGCCGAAACACACCCTCGCCGTATTGTAAAGCTGCGTCTCCTTTCCTCTTCTTTCGAGTATCTGGACTTTTTTGTCGGTAATGGAACTGTCTGTGCGAGCGAGAGTTGCTTCTCACGGAAGGTGATGAGTGAGGTATCCGTATCCTGGAGGCGTAGGATTCCCTCGGCTCGGTCGGCCTTGCCGCTTACGCACACTCTTACCCGTCCATGGGGTTCTGTCACCGGCGCAGTCGAGAAGGCTCGAAGAATCGCTCCAGCAGAAGAGCTTCCGAACGTGAAGACTTGTTCGGTCCGCGGAATCACTTATCCGAACGTGAGTTACTTATGGCAGAAGGTGATGAGTGAGGTATCCGTATCCCGGAGGCGTAGGAGTCCCTCGGCTCGGTCAGCCTTGGCTGCTTACGTGTACTCCGTCGTTTTCAGGATCCACTTTTCGAAGTAGTCGAAAAGCACGTAAGACATTCTGGCAGAAAAGATCTTTTTTCGAGGAAAATTTCGACGCAGAGGGGGTTCCCCCTTTTAGCCCCCGAGGGAGGGTCGGGCTTTGCCGAGGCAAGGCTGACCCTTCCTTGATGACTAAACTTTGCGTGAGAGCGAGGTATATGAACAACTTGAAAACATCTTAAGGGTAGAAGCGACGTAGCTGTTGGATGTTCCAAGCGTTGCTGTAGACCTCGCCTTGACTATTGGCCAGCTTGTACGTTCCGGGTTTTAGAACTTTGGCGATGACGAACGGCCCCTCCCAGGGGGGCGTGAGCTTGTGTCGACCTCGGGCGTCTTGTCGCAGCCGAAGCACCAGGTCGCCCACCTGGAGGTCCCGAGACTGGACCCCTCGGGCGTGGTAGCGTCGCATGGACTGCTGGTACCGCGCCGAGTGTAGTAAGGCCTTGTCCCAAGCCTCTTCCAGCTGGTCCAGCGAGTCTTCTCGACTAGCTTGGTTGCTTTGGTCGGCATAGGCCCTCATCCTCGGGGAACCGTATTCCAGGTCTATGGGCAAGATGGCCTCGGCCCCATAGACTAGAAAGAACGGCGTGAAGCCTGTGGCTCGGCTCGGTGTCGTCCTCAGGCTCCAGACCACCGAGGGGAGTTCCTTCATCCATCGCTTGCCGAACTTGTTGAGGTTGTTGTAAATCCGAGGCTTGAGTCCTTGTAGAATCATGCCGTTGGCACGCTCTACTTGCCCATTCATCATGGGATGAGCCACGGCGGCCCAGTCCACCCGGATGTGGTGATCCTCGCAGAAGTCCAGGAACTTTCTGCCAGTGAACTGGGTGCCGTTGTTGGTGATGATGGAGTTCGGGACCCCGAAACGATGGATGATGTTGGTGAAGAACGCCACCGCCTGCTCGGACCTGATGCTGTTCAGGGGTCGGACCTCGATCCACTTGGAAAATTTGTCGATGGCGACCAATAGGTGCGTGTAGCCTCCGGGTGCCTTCTGCAAGGGGCCGACGAGGTCCAGACCCCACACAGCAAAAGGCCATGTGATGAGTATCGTCTGTAGAGCCTGAGCGGGCAGGTGGGTCTGCCTTGCATAGAACTGACACCCTTCGCAGGCGCGGACAATTCTAGTGGTGTCGGCCACCGCCGTTGGCCAGTAGAAACCTTGTCAGAAAGCATTTCCGACAAGGGCTCGAGGTGCTGCGTGGTGGCCGCAAGCCCCCGAGTGTATTTCTCGGAGGAGTTCCTGACCTTCGGTGGTGGAGATGCATCGCTGGAGGATGCCTGAAGGGCTGCGGTGGTAGAGCTCCTTCCCTTCTCCCAGCAAGATGAACGACTTGGCGCGCCGCGCCAACCGCCGAGCTTCGGCTCGGTCGAGGGGTAGCTCTCCTCGGTGGAGATATTGCAGGTGCGGGGTCTGCCAGTTTTGATCAGGCGTGACCCCGCTTTGCTCCCCCTCGACGTGCAGTGTCTCGCCCTCGGGGGCCGAGGGTACCTCGGACCGAACCGAGGGTGCCTCGAGCCGAGCCGAGGGTGCCTCGGGCCGAGCCGAGGGTGCCTCGGACTGTGCCGAGGGTACCTCGGGCTGGGCCGAGGGTGCCTCAGGCTCGGGCGCATCGTCGATCTTGACGAAGGGTTGATGCAGATCTCGGGAGAAGACGTCCGGGGGAATTGTTGTTCGCCCCGAGGCTATTTTAGCCAGCTCGTCCGCAGTCTCGTTGTAGCGCCGAGCGATGTGGTTGAGCTCGAGCCCGTAGAACTTGTCTTCCAGGCGCCGAACCTCATCGCAGTAGGCCTCCATCTTCGGGTCGCGGCAGTGGGAGTTCTTCATGACTTGGTCGATGACGAGCTGCGAGTCACCACGAGCGTCGAGGCATCGGACCCCTAGCTCGACGGCAATCCACAACCCGTTGACCAGAGCCTCGTACTCAGCTACATTGTTGGACGCCGGGAAGTGGAGGCGTAGCACGTAGCGTAGGTGCTTCACGAGGGGCGAGATGAAGAGTAAGCCTGCGCCGGCTCCTGTCTTCATCAGCGACCCGTCGAAGAACATGGTCCAGAGCTCCGGTTGGATCGGAGCTGTTGGTAGCTGGGTGTCGACCCATTCAGCCACGAAGTCCGCCAAGACCTGGGACTTGATGGCCTTCCGAGGGGCGAACGAGATTGTTTCGCCCATGATTTCCACCGCCCACTTTGCAATCCTACCTGAGGCCTCTCGGCAATGGATGATCTCCCCCAGGGGGAAGGATGACACCACAGTTACCGGATGAGACTCGAAGTAGTGTCGCAACTTCCGCCGTGTCAGGATTACCGCGTACAGCAGCTTCTGAACTTGTGGGTAGCGGATCTTGGTTTCGGACAGTACCTCGCTGACGAAGTAGACTGGCCTCTGGACGGGCAATGCATGCCCCTCTTCTTGCCTCTCGACCACAATCGCGGCGCTAACCACCTGAGTGGTCGCGGCGACGTAGACCAAGAGGGCTTCTCCGGCAGCTGGGGGCACCAAGATAGGCGCCTTCGTGAGGAGCGCCTTCAGGTTCCCGAGGGCTTCCTCGGCCTCAGGGGTCCAAGTAAAGCACTCGGCCTTCCTTAAGAGGCGGTACAGAGGTAGACCTCTTTCGCCGAGGCGTGAGATGAAGCGGCTCAGAGCCGCGAGACATCCCATGACCCTCTGTACGCCTTTCAAGTCCTTGATGGGCCCCATGCTGGTGATGGCTGCGATCTTCTCCGGGTTGGCTTCGATGCCCCGCTCGGAGACGATGAACCCCAAGAGCATGCCTCGGGGCACCCCGAAGACACACTTTTCAAGATTGAGCTTGACGCCTTTCTCCTTGAGACATCGGAATGTCACTTCAAGGTCGGAAAGGAGGTCGGAGGCTTTCCTCGTCTTGACTACGATGTCATCGACGTAGGCCTCGACCGTGCGGCCAATGTGTTCGCCGAACACATGGTTCATGCACCGCTGGTACGTCGCGCCCGCATTCCTCAAGCCGAACGGCATGGTGACATAGCAGTACATGTCGCAGGGTGTGATGAAAGAGGTCGCGAGCTGGTCGGACTCTTTCATCCTGATTTGGTGAGGAAAGACAGGGTTTCGCACCCAGCTGTGGAATCCACGATTTGATCGATGCGAGGCAGAGGGTAGGGAACCTTTGGACATGCTTTGTTCATACCAGTGTAGTCTACACACATCCGCCATTTCCCCCCTTTCTTTCTCACAAGCACAGTGTTGGCAAGCCATTCGGGATAGAATACCTCTTTGATGAACCCTGCCGCCATTAGCTTGTGGATCTCCTCGCCTATGGCTCTGCGCTTCTCCTCGTCGAATCGGCGCAGAGGCTGCTTGACGGGTCGGGCTCCGGCTCGGATGTCCAGCGAGTGCTCGGCGACATCCCTCGATATGCCGGGCATGTCCGAGGGACTCCACGCGAAGACGTTGGCGTTCGCGCGGAGAAAGTCGACGAGCACTGCTTCCTATTTGGGATCGAGCCCGGAGCCGATCCGGACTTGCTTGGAGGCGTCGCTGCTGGGGTCGAGGGGGACGGACTTAACCGTCTCTGCTGGCTCGAAGTTGCCGACATGACACTTCATGTCTGGCACCTCCTTAGAGAGGCTCTCCAGGTCGGCGATGAGGGCCTCGGACTCGGCGAGGGCCTCGGCGTACTCCACGCACTCCACGTCGCATTCGAACGCGTGTTTGTACGTGGGGCCGACGGTGATGACCCCGTTGGGGCCCAACATCTTGAGCTTGAGGTAGGTGTAGTTGGGGACGGCCATGAACTTCGCGTAGCATGGCCTCCCCAATACCGCGTGGTAGGTTCCTCGGAACCCGACCACCTCGAATGTCAGGGTCTCCCTTCGGAAGTTGGAGGGTGTTCCGAAGAAGACGGGGAGATCGAGTTGTCCGAGGGGCTGGACGCGCTTCCCGGGGATGATCCCATGGAAAGGCGCAGCGCCCGCCCGGACCGAGGACAGATCGATACGCAGAAGCCCGAGGGTCTCGGCGTAGATGATGTTGAGGCTGCTGCCTCCGTCCATGAGGACCTTGGTGAGCCTGACGTCGCCGATGACGGGGTCGACGACAAGCGGGTATTTCCCCGAGCTCGGCACATGGTCGGGGTGGTCGGCTTGGTCGAAGGTGATGGGCTTGTCGGACCAGTCCAGGTAGACTGGCGCCGCCACCTTCACCGTATAGACCTCCCGATGCTCTTGCTTGCGGTGTCGAGCTGAGGCGTTCGCTGCTTGCCCACCGTAGATCATGAAGCAGTCGTGGACCTCGGGGAACTCTCCTGCCTGGTGATCTTCCTTCTTGTCGTCGTCGCGGGCCCTGCCACCCTCCGCGGGTGGCCCGGCCCTGTGGAAGTGGTGCCGAAGCATGACGCACTCCTCAAGGGTGTGCTTGACGGGCCCCTGGTGATAGGGGCACGGCTCCTTGAGCATCTTGTCGAAGAGGTTGGGACCTCCGGGGGGTTTCCGAGGGTTCTTGTACTCGGCGGCGGCGACAAGGTCCGCGTCGGCGGCGTCGCGTTTGGCTTGCGACTTCTTCTTGCCCTTCTTCCTGGCGCCACGCTGAGTTGACGCCTCGGGGGCATCTTCCGATGGGCGGCCCTGGGGCTGCTTGTCCTTCCGGAAGATAGCCTCGACCGCCTCCTGGCTGGAGGCAAACTTGGTGGCGATGTCCATCAGTTCGCTCGCCCTGGTGGGGGTCTTGCGACCCAGCTTGCTCACCAGGTCGCGGCAGGTGGTGCCGGCAAGGAACGTGCCAATGACATCCGAGTCGGTGATGTTGGGCAGCTCGGTGCGCTGCTTCGAGAATCGCTGGATGTAGTCCCGAAGAGACTCTCCCGGCTGCTGTCGGCAGCTTTGGAGGTCCCAGGAATTCTCGGGGTGCACGTACGTGCCCTGGAAATTGCCGGCGAAAGCTTGGACTAGGTCGTCCCAGTTGGAGATCTGCCCCGGAGGCAGGTGCTCCAACCAGGCGCGAGCGGTGTCGGAGAGGAACAGGGGGAGGTTGCGGATGATGAGGTTGTCATCGTCCGTTCCACCCAGTTGGCAGGCCAGACGGTAGTCCGCGAGCCACAGTTCCGGTCTCGTCTCCCCCGAGTACTTTGTGATAGTAGTCGGGGGTCGGAACCGGGTCGGGAACGGCGCCCGCCGTATGGCTCGGCAGAAGGCCTGCGGACTAGGTGGTTCGGGCGAGGGACTCCGATCCTCCCCGCTGTCGTAGCGTCCCCCACGCCTGGGGTGGTAGCCTCGGTGCACCCTCTCGTCGAGGTGGGCCCGACGGTCACGGTGATGGTGCTCGTTGCCGAGGCGACCCGGGGCCACAGGCGCTGTATTGCGCGTGCGCCCGGTGTAGACCGAGGCTTCCCGCATGAATTGGGAAGTCGCGGCATGATGTTCCGAGGGGTACCCCTGCCTTCGGGAGGCGGAGCTCTCGGCCCGCCGGACCGCGGCGCCCTCCAGGAGATCCTTGAGCTCTCCCTGGATTCGCCGCCCCTCGGTGGTTGATGGCTCCGCATCGCGCGGAGGAGCATTGCTGCTACAGCCAGGTTCTGGCCGACCCCACTGGATGCGGGTGGCGGCCTGACCCTGACATCGTCGGCGATGCGGTGCTGGAAGCCCTGGGGTAGATGACGCATTTCTCCGGCCGGAGGTTGGCCCGCCCATGCCTGCCCGACGTCCCGGCGGATTGGCTCAAGCGCTCCTGCTCCCTCGTCGAGCCTGGCCTGCACCCCGCAGATTTGCTCGAGTTGTGGGTCGTGACCCCCCACCGGAACGGGGACCACAGCTAGCTCCCGCGGGATGTCAGCGCGAGGCACCGGCCTAGGGAGATCACCGTCCTCCGGCATGCCGAGATGGTTGCCTTCGGAGGGACCCCCTAGATCGACGTGGAAACATTCGCGGCTCGGGCCGCAGTCCTCGTCGCCGAGGCTACGGCTACCGTCGGAACAGTCGGAAAGGCAGTAGTCGCATGCGGTCATGAAGTCCCGCATGGCACTGGGGTTGCCAAGTTCGGAGAAATCCCAACAGAAGCTAGGCTCGTCGTCTTCCCCGGACCCAGAGGGCCCGTAGGTCGAGACGTCCGTCAGCCGGTCCCAAGGTGACCGCATACGAAATCCCAGAGGGTTCGGATCCGCCTCTACGAGAGCGTCCGCCAAAGCGGAGCCGCTAGGCGGGTCGAGGCTAAATCCGAGAGGCGTGGGATGGGAATCGGTCGGTACCTCTTGGTCGACGGGCGGTGACGAGGTCACGTCGGGGACTGACTGCACCGTCGTCTCAGGTACGAGGGTGACACCCAGCAAGCCTTTTGCGAGCGTGCTGGCGTCGTCCGTTTGCTCGGGACTGGCGTGTTGCGGGGAGACAGCGCTCGTCTTCGTCTCAAGCGCGAGGTCGATGCCCGGCGCGCCCCCCGTTGGAGTGCTGGCGTTGTCGACTCGCTCGACGACCGACGAGGCGCCGCCTCTTGCTTGGCCTTGGTTGCCCCGCCTCCTCCTCCGTCAACGGGGAAGAGGACGGGGCGAGCTCGAAGGTTGTTCTTCCGCCACGCGGGGAAGACGTCGTCGATCCTGCCGTCGGCGGGCGGACTGTCTACCGCCATTGTCGCTGTCGCCCGGCGGTGGAAAGAGTATCATGTCGTAGCCGCCGTCGAGGGACATGAACTCAAGGCTCCCGAAACAGAGCACCGTCCCGGGCCAGAGAGGTTGCTGGAGACTACCCATCTGGAGCTTGACGGGAAGCTGTTCATCAACACGCAGCAGGCCCCTACCTGGCGCGCCAACTGTCGGCGTTTCGAGAACGGGGGGTCCCCGAGCCGACGAGTGATGTGTCGCCGCGTGTCCCAGCCCAGATGGGTCGATGCGAGGCAGAACGCGAAGGGGGGAAAGTGAGGTGGCCGGAGATGGGCGAGAGAGAGGTGGAAATCCCGTGGCCTTCGTGTTCGTCCCGCGCCCAGGTCGGGTGCGCTTGCAGTAGGGGGTTACAAGCGTCCACACGGGGGAGGGAGCGAGCGGCCTCACGCGAGCGCATGTCTCGTCCTCGTCCCCGCGCGGCCAACCCTCTCTAAGAGGGCCCTGGTCCTTCCTTTTATAGGCGTAAGGAGAGGATCCAGGTGTACAATGGGGGGTGTAGCAGAGTGCTACGTGTCTAGCGGAGGAGAGCTAGCGCCCTAAGTACACGCCATCGTGGCGGCCGGAGAGATTTTGGCGCCCGGTTTGTGTGATGTCGTGGCCGTCGGAGGAGCGCTGGAGCCTGGCGGAGGGACAGCTGTTGGGGCCGTCGAGTCCTTGCTGACGTCCTCTTGCTTCCGTAAGGGGGCCGAGAGCCGCCATCGTCAGGGAGCGTGCGGGGCGCCATCATTGCCTATCTGGCGGAGCGAGCCAGATGGGACACCGGTCTTGTTCCCCGTAGCCTGAGTCAGCTTGGAGTAGGGTAATGATGGCGCCTCCTGTTGACGTGGCCGGCCTGCGCCCTAGGTTGGGGCGATGTGGAGGCTCCTCCGAGGTCGAGGTCGAGTCTGTCTTCCGTGGCCGAGGTAGAGTCCGAGCCCCTAGGTCGGGCGAGGCGGAGGCCGTTGGCTGAGGCCAGGGTGGAATTTGAGTCCTGGGGTCGGGCGAAGCGGAGTTCATCATCTTCTGGGGCTGAGCCCAAGTCCGAGCCCTGGGTCGGGCGGAGCGGAGTTCGCCGTCTTCCGGGGCTTAGCCCGAGTCCGAGCCCTAGGTCGGGCGAAGCGGAGTTTGCCGTCTTCCGGGGCTTAGCCCGAGTCCGAGCCCTGGGTCGGGCGGAGCGGAGCTTCCTATGGTGCGCGCGGCTGGGCCTGACTACCCGTCAGCCTCACTCTGCCAAGTGGCACCGCAGTCGAAGCGGCGCAGGCGGCGCTGTCTTTCTGTCAGACCGGTCAGTGGAGCGGTGAAGTGACGGCGGTCACTTCGGCTCTATCGGCTGAGGGGCGCTCGTCAGGATAAAGGTGTCAGGCCACCTTTGCATTAAATGCTCCTGTGATTTGGTCGGTCGTTGCGGCGATTTGGTCAGGGTTGCTTCTTGGCGAAGACAAGGCCTCGGGCGAGCCAGAAATATGTTCGCCGTTGGAGGGGGGCCTCGGGCGAGGCGGAGATCCTCTGGGGTCGGTTGCCCTTGTCCGAGGCTAGGCTCGGGCAAGGCGTGATCGAGTCCCTCGAATGGACTGATCCCTGACTTAATCGCACCCATCAGGCCTTTGCAGCTTTATGCTGATGGGGGTTACCAGCTGAGAATTAGGAGCCTTGAGGGTACCCCTAGTTATGGTCCCCGACAAGTCTACACTAAAATGGACGCCCAAGATGCATCCAGACTCCGATTGCGACAGACTTGAATGGACGCCCAAGAGATTATCTAACCAACCCAACTGGTTCCACCCTAAAATTCATACGGAGTCAACGGGAATCATCGAAACAAGTCAGTGTTCAAATTCTGTTTTGGTGCTGCGACACCGTCTGTTGGGCCGTTGGGCCGTGTATCGCGTCGGAGCCCATTAGGGGCGAGTCCAGGGGTCACGCACGCCCTAATACTCTATTTATTCAGCAGCCGCCGCCACATTTAGGTTTGGGTTTTTCTTAGATCAATTCTGTCATCGAACAGTGTCGCCGTCATCGGTTTGTGAGACCCCATCCCGTAATCAATACAATTTTGGTTGCGTTTCTTTCCTATTCTTGCTTGTGTTCTTGATTGCGCTTGCAGGGATAAGCCTTCATGGCAAGGTCATTCATGTGTCATGGGTGATAACCAACGGAGCCGTGGTGTAGTGATTGCGAGGAACCGTCTGCTTGGAGCCTTGGATCATCAACGTCGAGATCTCCACTCAATCAAGTTATTGTATCTCACGGAAGATCGGGCCGCGTCTACTATCAATTGGTATCAGATTTCCAGTTTGCCTGTGAGGAATAATCCTACCTTAAGATTAGTTTTGTTTCGTCCCATAGTCCACAAAAAGCCAAAAATATAAATAATTATGATCAGTTTATTCCGACCTAAAACCATCGCCTTAGCCTTTGCACAATTCAGTTTTAGAGTCCGCAGTTCTGAGTTCGTGTTCTAGGTTGAGTTTGGTTGCTGGTTTAGATTTGTTTTGGTTCAGTTTGATTTTGCCCATCCGCTTCCATCCTACAAAACCGACCCTATCTACAAAACAGATCCTATCTCTAAAACCGACCCTATCCACAAAACATATCATATCTCTAAAACCAACCATATCCACAAAACAGATCCTATCTCTAAAACCGACCCTATCCACAAAATAGATCATATCTCTACAACCGACCCTATCCACAAAATAGATCCTATCTCTAAAACCGACCATATCCACAAAACCGAACTCCCACCCTTCCAACACCTCGCCAGAAACCCTGATTCGGAGTCCAAACTTAAAACAGCCGTAACTTTCACCTCGGAACTCGAATTGGGCCCATTTTTTCAAATCGCACAGAATTAAATTTCGCATCCGATTCTTTCCGGCTTTGCCGGATTCGCTGTTTTTAAAATTCCCAAATTTGGCTTGGAAATATGACTTCTCATTTTCCAAACATTTATTCTGATTTTAGGGCAAATTTGTAGAAATTCTAGAGGATGCGTCATTGCACAAAAAAATCTGAAACTTGGTGTGTTTTCTTCTTATGTGCTGCTGCAAAAGAGAAAAATATATAAAAAAATATTTGAAAAAATCGCAAAAAAAGAGAGAAAAAAAGAAAAGAGTAGCACATAAACAGAAACACTAGTGTTCTGTGCACCTCTATGATTATTTTGTGCCAAGCCTGTTTTCTTGCTGCACCTAGATACTTGTACCTCCTTTCTTATGCCTTGGTCCAACTGTTCTATTACATTTTCTAGGCCAACAACTAGGACGAGTACTTGGAACACTTATTCAGCATTGCTATCTGTTACTGACTTGTGTGCCATATATATATATATTTAGTCAGTCTTCCCATAGCTCCAGCTTTCTCTCGAGCAGAACAGATACTCTTTTGCAATCACACCCACGCTCGTTGGACAGTCACACTGGTCACTGTTTGCCACCTGCAGTGCTGGTAAGAACCTTGTAAGAGCGGGGTAAGACACTTCATAATTTGTATTCCATCACCTCCTCCACCACCCTGAGAGATAGTTGTAGGGTTCACATTGTTTGTTGCCTTTTTGTCTCTGTTTTGTGCTAACAATGATAGGACCAAAGAATCAAATGGACAAGGACAAGGGGCCTAAGCTTAACGACGATGAGTGTGTCTCTCAGATGGAATTGAAGGAGATGATGCGCGCGATGACTGAAGCTTTTAAAAAATACTAGGACTCTGCGGCGACATCCTATGAGCAGCTTGATCGACGAGTTGCTGAACTTGTTACACGCATGGACGTACTGGAGGCTCGCCCCCCCCCACCAACTCCAGCCCCAGCTCACTCTCCTGTGGACGATGACGACGATGACGACGATGTTTATGCACTGCTGCGACAATGCCTCACATGTAATCGACAAGGTATGGGAGGTAATGGTAGACGTCGTCATAATCCTGAACCAAACCATGATCCGTTTGCTAAGATTAAGTTCTCTATTCCACCGTTCATGGGTTCTTATGATGCTGAAGCTTACTTAGACTGGGAGATGACGGTAGAACAAAATTTTAATTCCCATCTTGTTCCTGAGCAGCATAGGGTTAGACAAGCCACTAGTGAATTTAGAGATTTTGCTATCATTTGGTGGAATGAACTTGTTAACACACGTGCTGCACCACAAACATGGAATGCGTTAAAAGAGGAGATGCGAGCTCGCTTTGTTCCCCCTTCTTATAGATGTGATCTTCGAAAAAAATTGCAACGCTTAGATCAGGGAGACATGTCGGTACAGGAATACTACCAAGAGCTTCAGAAAGGTATGCTACGATGTGGGGTAGTTGAGGATCCGGAGGATCAAATGGTTAGGTTTTATGGGGGATTGAGGCGGGAGATTCAGGATATTGTTGATTATAAAGAATATCATTCTATACAACGCTTGTTCCATCTTTCTATGTTGGCAGAAAAAGAATTACAGGGTCATCAACAGCGGAGGAGCAACACTTTCGCGCCACGCTAGCCACCGGCGCCAGCCAAGGCATCATCATCTTCGGGTGTACGGACGTCCACATCTTCCGCTGTGCCTTCGGGTGTTGCAGCAAAACCTGCTACGACCAACTCTTCCACAGGCCGCTCCTCCAACATCAAGTGCCACTGCTGCCATGTACTTGGCCATATTCAGCGAGATTGCCCCAGCAAATGGGCATACATTGCTACTGGTGATGGTGGGTATGTTAGTGCTTCTGATGTTGAAGATGAAGATACTGTTGGAGCTAACATTGCAGAGACTTATGATGGTGATGAAGAGGTTCTTGGTACAATAGCGACCGAGACCTATAAGGCCTTGATTGTGCAACGAGCTTTGAGTGCCACGGCTAGTGACGACGACAACAGACAGCGCCACAATCTCTTCAACATGTTTCTCATCGTCAAGGACTGCCGTGTACATACCATCATTGACGGTGATAGCTGCAACAACTTGGTGAACGTTGAGGTGGTCAAGGAGCTTGGCTTGACCACATGAGAGCATCCCCACCCTTATCACATTCAATGGTTTAACAACAACAGTAAGTTCAAGGTAACAAAAACAGCAAGGGTGCATTTCTCTATTGGCTCTTACCATGACTTTGCTGATTTCGATGTAGTGAGTATGGATGCTTGCTCTCTTTTACTGGGACGTCCTTGAGAGTTTGATACTGATGCTATTCACCATGGTAGATCTAATAAATATACTTTCATGCATAAGGGAAAGAAAATTGTGTTGCTTCTGATGACTCCCACTGAAATTGTCCACTTTGAACATGAGAAAAAGACTAACGCTAAGCAAAAAGGTGTTTTGAACTCTGAAAATCAGCAACCTATTAAGTTAAAAACTCCTACTTTACTAGCCACTAAATCTGATCTTGATGAGTTACATGCCTCTGTTGGACTTTGCTATGCCTTAGTGTGCAAAAATGCTTTCTATTCCATTGATAATACGTCTATTGCTTTGCCACCGGCTATTGCTAACCTTTTGCAAGAGTATATGGATGTGTTTCCCTTTGAGATACCCCCTGGATTACCACCTGAGTTGCCTCCAGATTTTCGGGTTAGTCCCACCTTTAACATTTCAGATTTGAAGCCATATATGGGTGACGAAGATGAGATCGAGTCAAGGACGACTCCAATTCAAGAGGAGGAGGATGATGAGGACATCACTTCTATACATACAATGAATGGATCGATAACACGATCGCCTGCACGATAGCTAATTCTCCAGGTATGTTCTACCCTAGTCAATTGTGTTTTAGAACTTACGCTTGGGGCCATGGATGTTTTGATGATTAGGAACCTTGGAGAGGACCAGCAAGGACTTGGGAAAGGCCTAGGTGTTGAGGAGGAGCAGCAAGGGCGCCCACAACAGGAAGGAGATCAAGTCCGACTCGGCTGCGACTCCCTCTCGGGTTCCAGGACCAGTCTGCACTAAAATGGACGCCCAAGATGCATTTGAACTCTGATTGCGACGGACTTGATATGGTTGGAAATATAAAGAGATTATCTAACCAACCCAACTGGTTCCACCCTAAAATTCATCCAGAGTCAACGAGAATCGTCGAAACAAGTCAGCATTCAGATTCTGTTTTGGTGCTACGACACCGTCTGTTGGGCCGTTGGGCCGTGTATCGCGTCGGAGCCCATTAGGGGCGAGTCTAGGGGTCACGCATGCCCTAATACTCTATTTATTCAGCAGCCATCGCCACATTTAGGTTTGGATTTTGCTTAGATCAATTCTGTCATCAAACAGTGTCGCCGTCATCGGTTTGTGAGACCCCATCCCGTAATCAATACAAGTTTGGTTGTGTTTCTTTCCTGTTCTTGCTTGTGTTCTTGATTGCGCTTGCAGGGATAAGCCTTTGTGGCGAGGTCATTCGTGTGTCACGGGTGATAACCAACGGAGCCGCGGTGTAGTGATTGCGAGGAACCGTTCGCTCGGAGCCTTGGATCATCAACGTCGAGATCTCCACTCAATCAAGTTATCGTATCTCATGGAAGATCAGGCCACGTCTACTATCAGGTACCCAAGGTGCTTCTTTCTAATGTGAAAGGACACATGACCATTTGGGTACCTAAGAACAAGGCCTAAATTGTTTTGCAGGTTTATGCATCCGGGGGCTCAAGTTGGATAATAGACAGCGGATGCACAAACCACATGACAGGGGAGAAAAGGATGTTCTCCTCCTATGAGAAAAACAAAGATCCCCAAAGAGCTATCACATTCGGGGATGGAAATCAAGGTTTGGTCAAAGGACTTAGTAAAATTGCTATATCACCCGACGACTCTATTTCCAATGTTTTTCTTGTAGATTCTTTAGATTACAATTTGCTTTCAGTCTCTCAATTATGCAAAATGGGCTACAACTATCTATTTACAGATGTAGGTGTTACTGTCTTTAGAAGAATTGATGATTCAATAGCATTTAAGGGAGTATTAGAGGGTCAGCTATACTTAGTTGATTTTAACAAAGCTGAACTCGATACTTGCTTAATTGCTAAGACTAATATGGGTTGGCTCTGGCATCGCCGACTAGCCCATGTTGGGATGAAGAATCTTCACAAGCTTCTAAAGGGAGAGCACATTTTGGGACTAACAAATTTTCATTTTGAGAAAGACAGGGTTTGTAGCACATACCAAGCAGGAAAGCAAGTTGGCACTCATCATCCACACAAGAACATAATGACAACGGACAGGCCACTGGAACTACTCCACATGGATCTATTCGGCCCGATTGCTTACATAAGCATCGGCGGGAGTAAGTACTGTCTAGTAATTGTGGATGATTATTCTCGCTTCACTTGGGTATTCTTTTTCTAAGAAAATTGTCAAACCCAAGATACACTCAAAGGATTCTTGAGACAGGCTCAAAATGAGTTCGGATTGAGAATCAAAAAGATAAGAAGCGACAACGGGACGGAGTTCAAGAACTCATAAATCGAAGGCTTTCTTGAGGATGAGGGCATCAAGCTTGAGTTCTCTTCTCCCTACACACCTCAACAAAATGGTGTAGTGGAGAGGAATAATAGAACTCTACTGGACATGGCAAGGACCATGCTTGATGAGTACAAGACTTCGGACCGGTTTTGGGCTGAGGCGATTAACACCGCCTGCTACTCCATCAACCGGTTATATCTTCACTGAATCCTCAAGAAGACATCTTACGAACTCCTCACCGGTAAAAAGCCCAATATTTCATATTTTAGAGTCTTTGGTAGCAAATGCTTTATTCTTATCAAAAGAGGTAGAAAATCTAAATTTGCTCCTAAGGCCGTAGAAGGCTTTTTACTTGGTTATGGCTCAAACACAAGGGCATATAGAGTCTTCAACAAATCCACTAGATTAGTTGAAGTTTCTTGTGACATTGTGTTTGATGAGACTAATGGCTCCCAAGTGGAGCAAGTTGATCTTGATGAACTAGATGATGAAGAGGCTCCGTGCATCGCGCTAAGGAACATGTCCATTGGGGATGTGTGTCCTAAGGAACTCGAAGAGCCCACACAAGCACAAGATCAACCGTCATCTTCAATGCAAGCATCTCCACCAACTCAAGATGAGGATCAGGCTCAAGTTGATGAAGATCAAGAGGATGAGCCACCTCAAGAGGAGAATAATGATCAAGGGGGAGATGAAGAAAAGGAAGATGATCAGGAGATTTCGGGTCAAAGACCGCCACACCCAAGAGTCCACCAAGCAATTCAACGAGATCACCCCGTGAATTCAATTCTCGATGACATTCATAAAGGGGTAACTACTAGATCTCGAGTTGCACATTTTTGTGAGCATTACTCTTTTGTGTCCTCTATTGAGCCATACAGGGTGGAGGATGCACTAAGAGATTCGGATTGGGTGCTGACAATGCAAGAGGAGCTCAACAACTTCACGAGGAATGAGGTATGGCATTTAGTTCCACGTCCTAATCAAAATGTTGTAGGTACCAAGTGGGTATTCCGCAACAAGCAAGATGAGCATGGTGTGGTGATAAGAAACAAAGCCTGACTTGTAGCCAAAGGATATTCACAAGTCGAAAGTTTGGATTTCGGTGAAACTTATGCACCCGTAGCTAGGCTTGAGTTAATTCGCATATTACTAGCCTATGCTACTTACCATGGCTTCAAGCTTTACCAAATGGACGTGAAAAGTGCCCTCCTCAATGGACCAATCAAGGAAGAGGTCTATGTTGAGCAACCTCCCGGCTTTGAAGATAATGAGTACCCTAACCATGTTTATAAACTCTCAAAGGCGCTTTATGGGCTCAAGCAAGCCCCAAGAGCATGGTATGAATGCCTTCGAGATTTCCTTATCACTAATGGCTTCAAAGTCGGAAAGCCGATCCTACTCTCTTTACTAAAACTATTGCAAAGGATTTGTTTGTATGCCAAATTTATGTTGTTGATATCATATCTGGGTCTACTAACAAATCTACCTATGAAGAGTTTAGTAGGATTATGATTCAAAAATTCGAGATGTCTATGATGGGGGAGTTGAAGTATTTCCTAGGATTTCAAGTCAAGCAACTCCAAGAGGGCACCTTCATCAACCAAACAAAGTACACGCAAGACATACTTAACATGTTTGGAATGAAGGATGCCAAGCCCATCAAAACACCCATGGGAACCAATGGGCATCTCGACCTCGACAAGGGAGGTAAATCCGTAGATCAAAAGGTATACCGGTCGATGATAGGCTCTTTACTCTATTTATGTGCATCTCGACCAGATATTATGCTTTCTGTATGCATGTGTGCAAGATTCCAAGTCGATCCTAAGGAAGTTCACCTTAGGGCCGTAAAAAGAATCATGAGATACTTAGCTTACACTCCTAAGTTTGGACTTTGGTACCCCAAGGGATCCACTTTTGATCTAATAGGATATTCCGATGCCGATTGGGCAGGATGTAAAATTGATAGGAAGAGCACATCAGGGACTTATCAGTTTTTGGGGAGATCCCTGGTGTCTTGGGCTTCAAAGAAACAAAACTCAGTAGCTCTTTCCACCGCCAAAGCCGAGTATATTGCCGTAGGCCATTGTTGTGCGCAATTACTTTGGATGAGGCAAACCCTCAGGGACTATGGCTACAAATTGAGCAAAGTCCCTCTCCTGTGTGACAATGAGAGTGCAATCCGCATGGCGGATAATCTCGTTGAACATAGTCGCACTAAGCACATAGACATTCGATATCACTTTTTGAGAGATCACCAACAAAGGGGGGATATCGAGATAGCTTATGTTAGCACCAAAGAACAATTAGCCGGTATCTTTACCAAGCCATTAGATGAGAAAACTTTTAGCAAACTTAGGAATGAGCTAAATATTCTCGATTCTCGGAATTTTGATTGAAACATTGCACACATAGCTCATTTTATACCTTTGATCATATCTCTTTCATAACTACGACTAATGTATTTTCTAGTGTATTTCTATGTTAAGTCGTAAATTGAAAGGGAAATGGAGTCTTTGGCGAAGATAAGGCTTCCACTCCACTCTAACGGTATCATTTACCCTTCGCCGTCACTCCACATCACTCTCACATTGGTATACTCTTTTCACTCATCTTTCATTTACCAATGGGGGAAACATCAAGGGCTCTCAAAAGTCTCCGATTTTGGCGATTAATGCCAAAGGGGCAGAAAATATTAAGCCCAAAGCAAAAGGACCGCACCACCAACTTCAAAATTTTGATTTATTTACAAAAGTTTGTTTTTCCAATTAGTATCTTGTAATAGCAATTTCTTCAATTGGGAGGTTTATTTCAATTGGTATATTTAAAGATAGATTTTCAAATCTAGCATCTAATATACTTCCAATTGATATCTATTAAAACCCTCTTGAAAACTAAGAGGAGAATTTTATACAGGGGGAGTTTTGTTTAGTCAAAGGAAAAGCATTTAAAATAGGGGGAAAATTTCAAAACATGAAAATGCTTCTGGCAATCTTATTCATATACCTTTGACTATTTGCAAAAGACCTTGAAAACGATTTCCAAAAGATTTGCAAAAACAAAACAAGTGGTGCAAATGTGGTCCAAAATGTTAAAATAAAAGAAAGCAACCATGCATATCTATTGAAATTATAAAATTGGTTTAATTCCAAAGTAACGTATGCACTTACCTTATGCAAACTAGTTCAATTCTGCACTTATATGTTTGCTTTGGTTTGTGTTGGCATCAATCACCAAAAAGGGGGAGATTAAAAGGGAAATAGGGTTTAACCTTTTTCTATAAATAATTTTGGTGGTTGAATGCCCAACACAAATATTGGACTAACTATTATGCCCTAGATTACATGTTGCACAGGTGCATAGAAGTTCAACTCAAAACCAATAAATATAAAAGAAGGGTTCAAAAGAAAGGAGCAAAAGAAACTGAAGAGTACCCTCGTCTAGCGCACCGGACTGTCCGGTGTGCCACCGGACTGTGTCTAGTGCACCAGGGCTGTACAAACTCTGAACTCTCCTTCAGGTTTCTCAGGTGTCGCTCCACTATAATTCACCGGACTGTCCGGTGTGCCACCGGGCTGTCCGGTGTGCCACCGGGCTGTCCGGTGTGCCACCGGGCTGTCCGGTGTGACAGCGGAGCAACGGCTCTTCGGCGTAACGGTCGACTGCACAGTGCCCCTGATAGCGCTACAGTTCGTGATAGAAGTCAGAACAGAGGTCAGAGGCGCACCGGACAGTGAACAGTGTCTGTCCGGTGCGGCACCGGATTGTCCGGTGCCACCAGAAGTCAGCGCTCCAACGATCGACTGCGTCAGAACCCTAATGGTTGGGTGACATGGCTGGTGCACCGGACTGTCCGGTGTGCCCATCGACAGCAGCCTACCCCAATGGTTGTTTGGTGGTTGAGGGCTATAAATACCCGCAACCACCTCCACTCCAACAATCCAAGCATGCAACACATTGCATTCAATACAAGAGCAATAGACTCCACTCCAAAGACACAATTCAAGTGATCGATCCGCTCAAAGTCCCCAATTCAACTCTAGCGCATTAGGACTTGTGAGAGGATCATTTGTGTTTCTTTGTTGCTCTTGTTTGCTTGGCTTGGCTTTCTTTTCTTTTCTCACTTCTTACTCTCAAGAGCTTTGTAAGCAAGGCAAGGGACACCAATTGTGTGGTGGTCCTTGTGGGGTCTAAGTGAACCGTGAGATTAAGGAAGAAGCCTCACTCGGTCTAGGTGACCGTTTGAGAGAGGGAAAGGGTTGAAAGAGACCCGGTCTTTGTGACCACCTCAACGAGGACTAGGTTCTTTAGAACCGAAACTCAATGAAATAAATCACCGTGTCATCCGCTCTATTTCTTGGTTGATTTGTTTTCTCCTCTCTCTCGGACTCGGTTTTAATTCTAACGCTAACCCCGGCTTGTAGTTTGTGTTTAAAGTTGTAAATATCAGATTCCGCCTATCCACCCCCCCCTTTAGGCGACTTTCAATAACCTTAAGGAATGTTGACAAAGGAAGATAGAGATTGGTTACAAAGATAGTAAAAGGGGAAGAAGATGATGGAACAAAAATAAGAATCTATGAGAAAGGGGGAGATGTGAAAAAGGAAGAATGAATAAGGGGGATAACTTTTCCCTTAAGCACACAAGTAAGGGAGAGCAAGCTCATGAGCTTGGTTATTGCATTTGAAATATGCATTTTTCATATAGTTGATTACATTTTTATAAGTAGTTAAGATTATATCAATTGGTTTCTTTCGTACTTGAGTTATGCTTTGGTTGATGATTTAATATATTAGCATAAATATGTTGAGTGGTAGCTAGATTTAACGTTGTATACTTGTATGTCTTGAAGTGATGTATAATATGAGTATCAAATGGTACTTAGAAATACCTCCTATAATATTGATCTGACAAAAGTTTCTAATGTCTTTGATGTATATCCATTATTATCAATTGGTATCTAGAAGTACCTCTTATAATGTCGATCTCACAAATGTTTGTAGTCTCCTTGATGTCTAGCTATCTCAGGTGCTAAGAATGGATATCAAAAAATGAATCAATATCTTTAGGTGGTATTCCGAGTGGTATACACACTACAATGGTTTAGTATATATACCTTAGCATCATTTGATACCACATTTGATACCAGTGTCTCTTGGAATTTTAAATCCAACATATGTGCAAGCTTCAATCCAAACAACTAGCACATATGTAGGAGGAGCCAGTACTACCAAAAAGGGTTTATGTAACTTGTTCAAAACTTAACTAATGTGATAAATGGTTGGGCAAGCAAAACAAACCCAAACCAAGTTGATAATTCATAATTGTGTGAAGTATTAGTTTGGAATTTGAAATTTTAATTCCTATCTATGTATGATTATTGTCATCAATTACAAAAAAAGAGGGAGATTGAAAGCTCCATAAGTGGTTTTGGTAATTGAAATAACTAGTGTAGTAACCTTTACCCTAGTATTATGTGTAAGAAAGGTTAAGTTCACATACAAGATTGATGAAGAATGGAAACCATGGAGGTGATGGTGATAATCATAAGTTTGAACCAAGTGCTCATATAAGAAATTAAAGAAGAGAAAGGTAAAGAAAATGGAAGTGCTCAAGACAAATGTATAGATAGGGAATTTTATTTTACTAGCCAAAACACAATAGAGTACATGATCGGATTTAGGATAAATAGACATACTATTAAGAGGAGAGCTTAATTAGGCAATTTAGTCATCTAGTTCCACTAGGTGTTAGAATTAGGTAACACGTCAAAATATGATTCTGGGAACTTAGTAATACTCTCCAAAGATTTTTAAACAAGAATATATTTTAATTAAAAGTCTTGCCTTTGAAGTTCCACTTTTGAAATAAATATGTTTTATAACATAAGGTTAAATAAAGAGATCCTTGTATATCCATTGTTAAACTATATTTAAACATATTCTTTAAAAGAATCAAGTTAAACTTTTCTCTTAATGGATATTTTCATTAGAAATTATTCTCAACCAAATAAGTGATAAAAATGAAGTTGAATAAAGCTTTAATTTGATTATACATTCAAAATAGTATTTTTCCTAACAAAAATAATGTGTGTGCTCCATAATTTAAACATTTGACTAAATAAATAGTTAATATATAAAATAAATATGACTTGCATCTCTTGTTGGGTTCTTTGTATGTTGCATATGAATTTATGAATCAAAACCAGGTTTGATTTCAGAAATTTGATACCAAATTTGAATACAAATGAAATAAGGAAATAGAAAAGAAAATAACAATAGAAATAAAAAGGCTTACCTAGGCTGAATCCCACCTTCAGTCGACTCATTTACCTCTCGTAGCCCGCGGATCCCACTCACCGTTAGAGTGACATGTGGGGCTGGGAACTCAGGCTCATGCCCACTCCCCGTGCCTGTGAAGGCGGGTGCTGTTCCGTGGGGCCCATGCTTTAGCGCCTTGTCTGTCACCGACGGGTGAGCCCTACTACCAGGTGTTCTTCTCCACCGATGTATCCATCAACCTGAAGCATATTCTGTTCTGATTTGTTGAAGATTTGTGATCCATTATCGATCCTTATGAGATCGCCTTGCTCTAGAGACCATAAGTATCTCGTGGCCCGCATCCCTTAAACCCTCAACCCTAAGAGCCTTTCAGGACTTCACCACCACCAAGAGAGCAGAGCGAAGAGCAGAGAAAACGAGAGTTTCGTGTCCTTCGACGAAGGTGTGGCCACGGTCGTCGGTGGGCCCTTTGGATGAGCCAGGGTGCATCGACAAAGGGTGTCGCGTGCAATCGTGGTGCTGGTAGGGAAAGGATACCAGCGGAGCCGTGGATTCCTTATCATCATTCGATCATCACCGTCGTCGGGGAAATCTCGCATATGTCCTCGATCAGGGTGCATAGTGTGGCTTCAGAGCATCACCGAGGCATCATGGAGTCGATCATGATGGTGGGTGGCACAGAGGATCGCCAAGTAGATGGGAATTCCTCGCGGGGGCTTTTCCTCCGTCGCAGCGCCACCTCGTGACGTGGTCGGGGGCCCTAGCTACAAAATCACGGGTGAGTCGTTCTTCTACGTGTTTGTTACGTTCTCCATGTAGGATAGCAGCGATGGGATTGGGGTATGGGGATAGGAGCCGCCGATCTACGGTGCCGGTGGATCTTGCTGTCGTGGGCGGGGTGCCTTTTCCCTGTCATCCGTCGTGAGGTTAGGGAGAAGCTAGGAGCCATTGATTCGGTGATGGAGGGCTGAGATTAGAAGAAGAAATACCCTTCCAGTCATTTGATATGAACCGTTGGTGCGGAACGAATGGTCCAAAATGGATCATGTCTCATTAAACATTGACTGTAGATTAGCGAAGCAACGACAGAGATTAGATGTCGTGTAACGTTTCAGCCATATTGATCTAGTTCATCTGATCTTGATCCAGCGCGTGAGAATCAATCTCAATTATTCAATCCTAATTCGTTGTTCTTATATCATGCGACTGTGGGTGAATACTAGTTCGATAATTTGTCGATCTAATCTAAGACGTTGGTTTGTGATCCAATAGCTCAGATCTATCATACCTTTTTGATTGTGTAGTTTTACATAAGAGACCCCCTAGATTTGCTGAATCAACCCACAATCCATCTGTATTAAAAAATAATTGCTAACCGGTCCTAGAGCTTGCAGTTTAAACCCTGACTTTGCTGAAAATACACCATGTAGTCCATCAACGCTTGGATTTCATAATATAAATTCTAAAATTGATTTCTAGCATGAAAATAAATCTAGAAACTTAGAAAATTCATATCTTGATCATTTTAACTCCGTTTTCAGTGATTCTTGAGCCGACGGTTTCATTTTAGCGCGTAGAATATTCCTACATAGTTTAATTCTATGTTTTAGTGTATGTATTGCTACGAGTAGAAGCGAGGTCACGAGGAATCTGAAGCCCAACTTTGGGAAAGCACCTGAGGAGTTAGATTCACAAGTAAAAGGTAAATTGTGTCCTTAATCACATTTTTGACCTAATAATATTAAATTTTATGTTCTCACTCTGCTTGCACTGTTAGGTTAAATTGATGGAACCTAATAGGTTACTGAAAGTCGCCTAGAGGAGGGTGAATAGGCGAAACCTGAAATTTATGAACTTTAAACACGCACTAGGGCCTGGGTTAGCGTTAGAATTAAATTCGAGTCTGAAAGAATGTTTCTCTTGCAAAGATTTGCTTAAAGGATGCGGATGATGTATAGGAGCAAACTCAAATTAATAATAGCAAGGAAATGTTAGATAGAGGAAAGAGAGCAAACAAATCAAGCGAGAATCAAAGCGAGTAGACACGGTGATTTGTTTTACCAAGGTTTGGTTCCAAAGAACCTAGTCCCCATTGAGTAGGCCACAAAGGCCGGGTCTATTTCAACCCTTTCCCTCTCTCTCAAACAATCACTTAGACCGAGTGAGCCTTTTCCTTGATCACACGGGTCACTAAGACCCTGCAAGGACCACCACACACTTGGTGTCTCTTACTTAGCTTTACAAGCACTTAGAAGAAGAGTGAGGAAGGAAGAAAGGCAATCCAAGCGACAAGAGCGCAAATGAACACAAAAACTCTCTCTCTCTCTCTCTCTCAAGTCACTAAGTGGTTGAGATGAATTTGGGGCTTGGAGAGGATTTGATCTTTGGAATTGTAACTTGGAGTGAATGCTATAGCTCTTGTATTGAATGTGAACTTCTGAAAACTTGGATGCTAATGAATGAGGTGGTTTGGGGGTATTTATAGCCCCCAACCACTTCCTAGCCGTTGGCAAAGGCTGCTGGCGATGGGCGCACCGGACAGTCACTGTTCACTGTCCGATGCACGCCACGTCAGCGCGTCCGTTAGGGTTCAGAGCAGTTGACCGTTGGAGGCGTTTGTCGTCTTGCTGCACCGGACAGTCCGGTGACCTCTGACTTTTGTGCTCTGACTTCTGTCGTGGCGCTGTTTAGCACTTTGTAGTCGACCGTTGGCACGCAGGGAGCCGTTGCTCCGCTGGCTCACCGGGCAGTCCGGTGAATTATAGCGGAGCGTGACTCTAAATTCCCAAGAGTGGTTGTTTCGTCTGCGGGTTGGATGGCACACCGGACAGTGTCCGGTGCACAATTTCTCAACACACTAAATGTCTTGCTCCAATTTTTCATTGAGTCCCTAACTGAATTTCTTTCTTGGTTTGTGTTGAACCTTATGCGCCTGAGATAAATAACATCCAGATAAACTAGTTAGTCCATGTGGTTTGTGTTGGACATTAACCACCAAAATCGATTATAGGAAATGGTTAAGTTCATTTCCCTTTCAATCTCCTCATTTTTGGTGATTGATGACAACACTAACCAAAGAAAATATGAAGTGTAGAAATGTAACTAGTTTGCAATTGAGATAGTTGTGCATAGGTTACTTGGAGTTAAACCAATGAAAGGCTTTATGCATATGAATGGATTGTTTTTCTCCTATTTAACATTTTGGACCACATTTGCACCACTTATTTATTTTTGCAAATCTTTTGGAAAAATCCTTTCAAAACCTTTTGCAAATAGTCAAAGGTATAGGAATACGATTGCAAGAAGCATTTTTAAGGTTTGAAATTCCTCCCCTATTTCAAATGTTTTTCCTTTGACTAAATAAAAGCTCCCCCTGAATGAATTCTCCTCTTAGCTTTCAAGAGGGTTTTTAAAATAGATACCAATTTGAAAAACAATTTTGAAATACCAAATGAGATACCAATTCAAATCTTACTTTTACATACCATTTGGAAATTCATTTTGAGGCTAACTCAAATACCAATTTAAATAAACTCAAATACTAATTGAAATAAACTCAAAATAATCATTTGTGAAAATTTTGAAATGGCGGTGGTGCGGTCCTTTTGCTTTGGGCTTAATACTCTCTCCCCCTTTGGCATGAATCGCCAAAAACGGAGAACTTGAGAGCCCTTTATACTTTCTCCTAATACTTTCTCCCCATTGGTAAAGGAAATAAGAGTCAAGGGTCATACCAATTGAGAGATACATGAGTTGCGGCAATGGGTAAGCGTTACCGTCAGAGTTGGAGTGGAAGCCTTGTCTTTTCCGAATACTCCATTTCCCTTTCAATCTAAGACTAATCATAGAGATATACTCGAAAACACATTAGTCTTAGCCCTAACACAAGAAGAATATGTATTTGTACCAAATGAAAGAGACATGATCAAAGGTATATACATGAGCTATGTGTGCAATGTTTCAATTGAAGTTTCGAGAATCAAGTATATTTAGCTCATTCCTTAGTTTGCTAACAGTTTTCTCGTCTAGTGGCTTGGTAAAGATATCGGCTCATTGGTTGTGGGTGCTAACATAAGCAATTTCGATATCCCCCTTTTATTAGTGATCTCTCAAAAAGTGATACCTGATGTCTATGTGCTTAGTGCGGTTGTGTTCAATGGGATTGTCCGCCATGCGGATCGCACTCTCATTATCACATAGGAGAGGGACTTTGCTCAACTTGCAGCCATAGTCCCTAAGGGTTTGCCTCATGCAAAGTAATTGCGCACAACAATATCCTGCGGCAATGTACTCGGCTTCGACGGTGGAAAGAGCTACGAAGTTTTGTTTCTTTGAAGCCCATGACACTAGGGATCTTCCCAGAAACTGACAAGTCCCTGATGTGCTCTTTCTATCAATTTTACATCCGGCATAATTGGCATCGGAATACCCAATTAAACTGAAGGTAGATCCCTTGGGGTACCTGTCGGTGTTTGAGACCCGACCGCGCACCTAGGGTTACCCCTCAAGGTGCTTTTGGGTAGGACGGTGTTGCTGACTGTAGCTCGATGGTTCGTGCTAGGTGCATGAGAGGCGGTAGATAATTTTCTATAGGTTCGGGCCGCTTGGAGAGGCATAATACCCTACTTCCTGGCGTAGATCTTTTATGTGGTGGGTTACAGGGGGATTCTCTAGTATGAAGGATGCTAGAGAACGAGTAGATGGCTAATGAGTGACCTGCCTTTTGATGGGGTGCCCCCTAGGCCTTATATAATCGACCGTGGGGCATTACATGAGGATATGATGACGACGTATCCCTCAGTAATAGTGAACTGACTGAACTTATCTTCCTATAATCATGCTAACTTATCCTCATTTAGTTCCGACGTCTGAGGGTGCTGCGCGGGAGAATCGGATCAATGCTTTGGATAATGCTTAAATCCAATGAGCCATCTGGACCTGAATCTATCACCTCCCGCGCCAATCCATTCCGCCAGCAGCTCCTCCCCTAGCCCACGAAGGGATGGCCTCGCGAAATAATGGGCCCAAAGCCTTTCGCGAGGCCTTCTAGCCTTCTAGTGGACCCGGGTGATATCTGTCCCCCACAAGCCCCCAATCTTTGAGTTGATTTTGAAATAATCGGCCCAAAGATTCTAGGTCTAGCTTGCGGTTTTGATTTTGGCAATGGACATTTTGAAAATACACCTGTCGAATCGTTGTTTCTGAACTCTGAGCAATTCAGTAAAAACAATCTTCTGTTATCCTCCTTTGGCACATTCGACGGTCTTCGCCTTATACTTCAAAAATCGGTGCTCTGTCACTGGCTTATGCTTTGGAGATCAGCATTTTGTCCTTTGGGGTTGAGGATTCATTGGGTGCACCGAAGGTGCACCCAATGGGTGTAGCCCCCGAGCTTTGAGTGGATTACTGAAAATGATTCACTCAAAGATCTTTATCTCATGTTTTTTTAGAAATCATCATTTTATCTTTGTCTCATGCTTTAGAAATCAGCATTTTATTGTTGATTCATGCTTTAGAAATCAGCATTCTGTCCTTTGGGGTTAAGGATTCATTGGGTGCACCGGAGGTGCACCCAATGGGTGTAGCCCCCAAGCTTTGAGTGGATTATTGAAAATAATCCACCCAAAGATCTTCATCTCATGCCTTTAGAAATCATCATTTTATCTTCATCTCATGCCTTAGAAATCAGCATTTTATCGTTAGCTTATGCTTTAGAGGTCAACAGGTTGTCTTCATTTCATGCTTTATAAACCAGCAGTGTGACCTGCCCATGTCCTGTTAGGTTTGAAATTTATTTGATCGGTGACAGATTGGACGTCTGGTAGATGGCTCTTGGTTGGTCTCATTTCGCTTTGTACTTCAATGCTTCTGTTGATTAGACTTGTACTTCAGTAGCTAAATTTGGCTTTCCTCTGATCTCCATCGATATCTTTCTTCTGTCTTGATACATTCATTGCGTATACTGTAAGGATGTGACTGTTTGGGAAAATCTATTGAAAATTCTTGGTCGTCACCCCCCAATGGGTGTGACCGAGGGACGTCTTGGTATGCTGAGTGTTTAGCAAACTGTCCTTTAGTAACTTGACATGACCGCGGGGTGTAATCATATCGTCCAAGCAGTTGACCTTAGTCCAAATGGTGTCGTGTTACGCGAAGCGTCGTCTACTGCCTGACTTGCTTCCAGACGATTTGAATTGCTTATTGAATACTTGCGACTATTCGGTGATCGTGGTAGGAGATGAGCGGTTGCCTTCGACCTCTATAAATAGACTGCCTGCCTTATTGGTGTCTTCACACATCTTCTGATCGTCTATTGCTTCTTTTCCCACTTTTCTCTTCTCTGCCAACCGACCATGGGCAAGAACAAGAAAGGTCGAGGTTCGTCGCACCGCTCCGGCGATAAGCAAAGTGCGAGCCAAGTCCTCCCTCGGAGGACTTTGGTGACTCCGAGTACTCAGAGGAGGAGTTTTCCTCCGAGTCCGAGGGGTCGCCGGTCTACGTCTCTCCCCGGTGTCGTCCGATGACTCGGACGATTCCTAGGGGATAGCCGCCGAGGTGTGGACGTACATCTGATCCGTCGAGCGCTCCAGGCTTGAGGGCTCAGATGAGTCAGAGGTCTCCTCGGACAAGGAGAACTCCTCTGACTCGTCCGAGGAAGGTGGCGGCGACAGCGACGACGAGGGCGATGGTGGCGATGGTGGTGGTGGTGGCGATGACAGCGACAACGACAGCAAGGGCGACGAAGGCGACGGCGGCAAGGGCGACGGAGGCAACGGCGGCAAGGGCGATGGCAACGGCAAGGGCAGCGGCGGCAGCAGCAAGGCCAGTGGCAAAGCGCCACTGGCTTAAATATTAGTATAGATAATTAGTAGTTGTAGCAGCAATAGTAGTAGCAGAATAATGTAGTAGTAGTTAGTAGTATAGTGTAGTGTGAGTAATGTAGTAATGTAATATAGTAAAAAAGGGAGAAAAGGCTAACTCATAATGAGTTAGTCTTTAAGTTTGTGAAAAACTTCCCTCCTCTACGTATTGAAGAAATTTCAGCTATTTCAGACAACCTCTCTCTTTTCTGCCGTTCTTTCTTTACAGTCGATTGATAGTTTGTCTTCGCGCGTAATGCTGTCGACATTATTAGAAATAATTACCAAGCAATAACTGGTAACTGCTGAGTCATGCTTGGCTCTGTCGGCGTTTTAGAGATAACGACCGAGTTATGATAGACACTGTTGGCGTTTTAGAGATAACAGCCGAGTGGTGCTTGATGTTGCTGGCGTTTTAGAAGTAATAGCCGAGTTATGCTTGACCCCACTAGCGTTTTAGAGGTAACAACCGAGTTATGACAGATACTGTCAGCGTTTTAGAGATAACAGTCAAGTTATGGCTGACACTGTCGGTGTTTTAGAGGTAACGGTCGAGTGGTGCTTGATGTTGTCGGCGTTTTAGAAGTAACAACCGAGTTATGTCGGAAGTCTCGCTTTCCCGAGTGATGACTTGGCACTTTTTAGAAATGGTGCCCAACCCGGGAAAACCCCATTCATACTCATGTCGACGTGCGCTTTTGAGTTCTGAGCCCTAACTTCACATTTTCGCCTCGAACTACTCCTCTGTTTCCCTAAGATTTCGCCCTTGTTCGATCCGCCGGCGAGATTGCGATGGCGCCCTAGCGGAAGAAGCAGAGTTCTGCTGCGGCAGTCATTCCTCCCATCGATCCCAACAGTCAGTTGTCGTTCGCAGGTAACCACACGTATGTTGTTTTGGAATCAAATCTCCTCCACCTTGTTGATGTTGGAGTTCTTCCTCCAAAAGAGCTCTGCTCTTGGCGGATTTGCTATGGGGTCACTGTTCCGACAGAAGATACCCACGAGTCCGTCATCTATGTTCCTTTTCTCATCCGCGACCTTGCTCTTCCCGTTTCTCCCTTCTTTCATGGTCTCCTTGATTTTTACAATCTAAACTTGACCCATTTGAATCCCAATTCTATCTTGCAAATTTCTATCTTTGTGCATCTGTGCGAGGCCTACCTCGGAATTCTCCCTCATTTCGGACTCTGGAAGTATTTATATCATTGTCGGTCTGGGATGGCTAGAGGACAGCACCAGCTCGTTCGTGGTGCAAGTTTGGAGATGCGCCACGGGAGGAAGACAGAATACCTCGACATTCCTCTCAAGGATAGCATTAAAGGTGGCGCCTTGAGTGGTTTATTGTAGAAAACCACTGCAAGTCTCTCCCCCTCGGTCAGGGAGGCAGCTGGATGTACGTACTCCGAGCTAGGTTGAGTCTCTGACTTCCTTGGAGGTAACAGAGGCTAGAGTTCTGCTTGCTGAGATCTGTCTGCTGAAGGAGAGAGGTCTGACTGCCTAAGCTGTGGTTGATGACTTCATCTTCAAGAATATTCAGCCTTTGAAATACGGGGCATATCCAGCTTACTTGTATAGTGGTATCAATGACTCTACCCGGGTCATCAATAAGAGAATTCCTACTGAGGATCTAGTGAGCCGACTAGACATGATTCAGAGGGGTAGAGTATCAAATGTTGGTGCTCCTATTGCCTATTCTGCTTGGAATCTTCCACCTCATAGGTCATTTTCTGATTTCGTGTTCAACCCTCCTACTAGTGATGGTGGTCTAGGTCTTAGAGTGCGACCCTCTCTCGAGGACATTGAGGCTCTAGTTGATCCCCTTCGGAATCTTCCCAATGATGAGAAACAAATTCACTTTGAGATGCCGGCTAGTCCAGATGATGTAGAGATAGATGTTGTACTTAATATGTTAGCTGGAGAATCTTCTGACTCGACCCATGCTGAACCGATGGCTATCATGGCTGGACAAGAGCTTCACAAAGTATTGGAGACCCAAAAACCTGAGGGTGCTCACCCAAAACGTCCTCGCTATGTTAGCCACCCGACTGCGCCTGTTGAGGAAAAGAAAAAGAAGAAGAGGCGGCTTCGACGACTGTCATGCTTGGACCAGGATGCCGGTCCTTCTGCTCCGATTTGTGATGAAGTGCCAGCAGAGGTCCTTTCTAAGGTTGATCCCAATGGTGGCGTCCATGTTGAAGTTGATCCCAATGGGTGTGACCGTGCTAAATTTGATCCCAATGGGTGTAACCATGCTGAAGTTGAACCCAATGGGTGTAACCGTGCTGAAGTTGATCCCAATGGGTGTAACCGTGCGGAAGTTGATCCCAATGGGTGTAACCGTGCCGAAGTTGATCCCAATGGGTGTAACCGTGCCGAAGTTGATCCCAATGGGTGTGACCGTGCAACGGCTGTTGTCTGTATTTTTGATGAGAACGAAGAAAAGGAAGAAGAAGTCCCGCTGATTCGTAAGAATAGCCGACATTACAGAGGTAGTAGGGGGATAGTGATATTCCTTCTCTAGCTATGTCCGCTCTTGTTAGCCTTTAAGAATTGTCAATATCAGATTTTGATCAAGCCCTTGAGGAGGTCGTCCCTGAGGATATGCTATCGGAGCCGACTGCTGATGACACGATGGCTGTTTGTTCTGAAATTCCAGACATGGGATTAGAGGTATCCCGAGCAGTGTCTCGTGCATCATCGACTTTGGAAGGCAGTCTTCGATGTCAAGACGTTGGTCAGGATTGCCCGACTCACATGGAGGTGACTGAGGATCCTTCAGCCTTAGAGGTGGCTGCTGCAGAAAACCCAGTCCTCGAGGATGGTGTTGGCAGTTGCCCAGCCCCCGAGGGTGTCATCGGTAGTGATCCGGCTCTGGCGGGTAGTGCAAGCTGCAACCCAGCCCCCGGGGGTGTTGCCGGTAATGATCTGGCTCTGGTGGGTGGCGCGAGCTGCAACCCACCTCCTGAGGGTGTTCAGGTGAGCTCTCCTTCTCACACCTCCATGGACGTCCATGTTGGGTTGTCTCCACCATGGTACGATGGGGCGACGGTGATGCATGCTTCTGTAACTTCGAACGCCTTGGAGGTCGGCGAGCTAGACGCAATAGGTCTAGTATCTGCTGATGGGGCTGAGCTTACTCCTGACAACGTTCTTCAAATTGTTCCTGTTGATACTACTTCGCCGAGCCATGATATCGCTCCCTTTGACTTGGGTTTACCATTGTTCTTCTCCAATCTTTAGGTGAGTCAATTGTTTGCTTTTTATTGCTCTTCTTGGTAGATTACTTTTCTCATACTTATTTGTCTTCAATCATAGGCCTTGGTTGATGGAATGTCTGCCCAGCTGAGGTCGTATGGTGCTTCTGTCCCAGAGGGAGCTCTGTCTTTGATGTAGTGGAACCCATTGCTGCTTCAGAAATAGATTGCTAATTTGAAAGCGTCGAACACTGGTTAGTGATCTCGTTTCTTCCTTAGTTACTTATGTTGACCAATATTGTTTTTAACCATGTATCCCTTTTTAGTTGCTTTGTCAGATATGGCTTGGCGGTGCTCTGAGCTTGAGGAAAAACATCTTCGAAGTCAGGCCGACTTGACTCGACGGTACTATGATCTTGAGGAGAAGTATTCTCAAGGTCAAACCGACCTAGCTTGGGTTTCTGCTTCACTGGACGATGTGTGTTCTTTTAATTCTTCTCTTAATGCCCAGCTTAACTCAGAAAGAATGGCATATGAGGTAAACTCCCTTAGTTGATTCTGTTGTGCTTATTGTTTACTGAGTACTGAATGTTGATTCTTGTTTGTAGGAGGAAAAACGAGCTCTTGTGGCCTCTCATGATAACTTGGACATGTTATATCGTGACGCTAGCAATTCCTTGACTATTTTGGAAAGGAGCCACCACTTCACTATGTCAGATCTGGATCACCATCGCCACGAGCTGCAAGCATCTCAGGATGAAGTTCAGCGGCTGGGATAGCAATTATCGGCCAAGGATTTGACCATTAAAGACCTTCGTGCTTTGAGGAAACTCGCTGCACAGGAGCTAAAAACTGCTCGACTGGCTGCCAAAGCTTCTGAAGACAGCTACACCGTTCTGAGAGCTCAGCGCGACAAAGCTATGGACAAAGCCATTCGCGCGGGGCGGATCTTTATGAGGAGGCCTGGTGTAGTGGTTCCTGATGACATTAACGCCGACGTCAAGGCTGTGCCTGATGCCTTGAGTCGACCTTCTTCCTCGATTGCTCCTGCGAAAGATATTTCCAAATAGAGACGCTTCGATGCAGTGACATCCTGCGAAACACTAAATATTTTTATGAATTCTATGTGCGTGTGATGGTTGTGTTCGAATATTTGGTGGATAGGGCACTAGAATGTGTCCTTGGTGCTGACAACTATAACATTTGGTTTTCCTAGAGCACTGATTGTTTCTGTCGTCAGGATATAACAGTCATCCTGAACAATTGCGGAAGTAAATGCAGCGTGCTAGTTTTGGAGTTTTTCCTGACTTATGCCAATTGCTTGGCTAGTAAGGCATAGTGGTCGCCCTAAGATGAGTAGGCGTGAGCATGTCGCACCGTCTTAAGTCGTCGTCGACTTAAGCCGATTGCTCTGTTAGTAGGGTATAGTGGTTACCCTAAGTCGAGTAAGTGTGAGCATGTCACACCGTTTTAGGTCGTCGCTGACTTAAGCCGATTGCTCCGTTAGTAGGGTATAGTGGTCACCCTAAGTCGAGTAAGCGCGAGCATGTCGCACCATCTTAAGTCATCGCCGACTTAAGCCGATTGCTCCATTAGTAGGATATAGTGGTCACCCTAAGTCGAGTAAGCGCGAGCATGTTGCACCGTCTTAAGTCGTCGCCGACTTAGGCCGATTGCTCTGTTAGTAGGGTATAGTGGTCACCCTAAGTCGAGTAAGCGCGAGCATGTCGCACCGTCTTAAGTCGTCGCCTAAGCCGATTGCTCCGTTAGTAGGGTATAGTGGTCACCCTAAGTCGAGTAAGCGCGAGCATGTCGCACCGTCTTAAGTCGTCACCGACTTAAGCCAATTGCTTCGTTAGTAGGGTATAGTGGTCACCCTAAGTCGAGTAAGCGCGAACATGTCGCACCGTCTTAAGTCATCACCGACTTAAGCCGAATGCTCCGTTAGTAGGGTATAGTGGTCACCCAAAGTCGAGTAAACGTGTTGATTCCAAGTCCAATCAAATTGATGTCAATTGATAGTCAACAGTTTGAATGCCTTTGAGAATGAAATCTTTTATTGACGACGTATTCTCCAATTACAGAGTACAACATTGCTCCGATAGCTTTTGAGGCCTTGATAAGGGTAAAACTTTCTAAGATGCTCTATATTCCATAAATTCCCCACTTCCGTTCCATCCATTTGAGTAAGTCGGTATGATCCTGGCCGGGTGACCTCTGATACAATGAATGGCCCTTCTCATAGTGGTGACAACTTGTGCCGTCCTTCCCCCATTAGAATTCGGCGAAGGACCAGGTCTCCCACCATAAAGGATCGGTGTCGTATGGCTTTATCTTGATAGCGCCTCAAGGTCTGCTGGTATCTGGCTGACTGAATTACTATGTTCATTCATTCTTCCTCTAGCACGTCAATATCTTCTAGCCTAGTAGCTTCGGCTTCAACTATGCTTTCAAATACCAGCCATGGTGCCCCAAACCTGAGGTCGGCAGGTAGCACTGCCTCTGAACCATAGACCATGAAGAAGGGGGTGTTTCCATGCAAAGCTCGACTGGGTTGAGTTCTTAAGCTCCAAACCACATAAGGTAACTCTCTGATCCACTTTCCTGTGAACTTTTCATTTTTGTCGAACACTTTCTTCCTGAGTGCTTCCGGTATCATACCATTAGCCCTTTCCACCTGACCATTAGCTCTTGGGTGTGCTACTGATACATACTTGATCTGGATACTCCGTTGTTCACAGAAATCAAAGAATTCAGAGCTCGTGAAGTTAGATCCCAGGTCTGTTATAATGCTATTCGGTATCCCAAACTTGAATATTATGTCTTGTATGAACTCCACTGCCTTGGCTGAGGTTAAAGAAGCAATAGGCTTGTACTCTATTCATTTGGTGAATTTGTCAATGGCAACCAACATGTGAGTATAGCCTCCCTGAGCTTTCTTGAAGGGTCCAATCATGTCCAGTCCCCAACACGTGAATGGCCATGTTACAGGTATGGTCTGCAGCTGCTGTGCCGGTAAGTGTTGTTGCTTTGACAATAATTGGCAAGCTTCACATCTCTAGACTAACTCGGCTGCATCTTTCTTTGTTGTTGGCCAATAGAAACCAGACCTGAAGACTTTCCCAACCAGAGTTTTGGATGCTGCATGTATTCGACACTGTCCGGCGTGGATCTCATCTAATAGCTGCTTCCCAGTAACCGAGGAGACACACTTCATGAGGACTCCTGTCGCACCTCTTCTATATAGTGCGTCCCCTATGATGGTGTAATGGGCCGATTGTCTCGCAATGCGTTCTGCTGCAGCCTTATCATCTGGTTCTTCCTCATTTTTTATATACCTAATGATAGGCTCTCTCCAGTCATTAGAGTCCGATTCTGGCTGGCTCAAGGTGTTGTACTCTTCTGCCTGATCTGAGGGAATACTTGGGCGTGACACTTCCTGGACGAAGACTCCGAGTGGGACCTGGGCTCGACTGGATCCTAGCTTCGACAACGCGTCTGCTGCTGCGTTGCGATCTCTTTCCACGTGATGGAATTCAGCCCTTCAAACTTGTCTTCTAATTTTTGGACGGCTGTACAGTACTTGCCCATGGAATCTATCGAGCAATCCCAGTCTTTATTTATCTAGCTTATGACCACTAGTGAATCTCCGTATACCATCAACCTCTTAATGCCTAGTGATATGGCGATGTTCAACCCATGGATCAGAGCCTCATATTCTGCTGCATTATTTGATGCTGGGAATAATAGCTGAAGAGCATACTTGAGTTGTTCACCTCTAGGGGCAATGAAGAGGATCCCTGTGCCTGCTCCCTGTAGTTTCAGTGAGCCATCGAAATACATTCGCCATACTTCAGTAGCCTTCGGATTGTCAGGAACTTGTTGCTCGGTCCACTCTGATACAAAGTCAACTAGTGCTTGACTTTACTGTTGTGCGAGGCCGAAACTCTATGTCATGAGCTCCTAGCTCGCAGGCCCACTTGGCTATTTTTCCAATGGCTTCTTTGTTGTGAAGGATATCCCCTATTGGAAACCCGGTGACTACTATGACTTTGTGGTCGTCAAAGTAGTGACGGAGTTTGCAAGCAGTTAGAAATACTGCATTGTAACACCCAAATTCTGAATTTGGGATTGGTAGAAGAAATCTGAGCAAAGTATCATAATGCTTTGGAAATTGGGAAAATAAGAAAAATGATGAGAAAAGGATTTTTCTTTTAAAGGAAACCATTTATACATCCCATGAAATAAATAACAAGGAGAATAAAGCTTAAATTTGTAAAATTAAAATAGTATGGTTTATATTCACCTTTGGGTTTCAATTGATACATTTGAAAAATCTGAAAACTAAAATAGAAGTATAAATTTGAATTTGGAATAGAAAATAGAAAATAAAAGAGAAGGGAAGAACTAAGAAAAATACTACATAAAATAAAATAAAAATCAGAATAAACATCCTTCACACTTATATTATTAAATTATACCTTTCAAACTGAGGACAAGTTATTTCACAAAGTTTGAATTTAAACTTGAACTCAAATTGGATTTGAAAATGGAGAAAAGAAAATAGAAAATAAAAAGAAAAAGAATAAAAGCCTTCATGGGCCGGCCATTCTCCTTTTCGGCCCAACTAACACCTGCACCGCGCGCGGCCCAAACTCCACGCCGCGCTCCAGCCTCTCCCTCGTGCCTCTGCCAATCGGGCCCACCTGGCGGCCTTCGCCTCTTTCTTTTCTCTCTGGGCGCTGGCGCATGGGGCCCTGGTGTCAGACCCGTCTCCTCCGCGTCGCGTGCCCAGGAAACGGAATTCGCCGCCGGGGAAATCGGGGCTCCTTCAACCACCTCGCCCACGGACATTGCGCGTGCTCGCCGTGTGCTATCTCTGGCACATGGGCCCAACCTGTCGGGCTCGTCCCCTCCACACGGACTCCGCCCCAATCTCAACTGGGCGCCGATCTCCGCGCCGCCATGGATGTCCGCCAAGCTCGGCTGCGGCCGTTTCCTTGCCGGTGGAGCCGCCGGGAATCGCGGGTACGGACTTCACTGTCAGGGCGCTATAAAAACGTGAGCCGCGACCCCCCTCCTTTACATCTCGCTCCCTAGGACCGAGCTCCCTCCCCGCGTCTCCGCCGCCGTCGACGATTCAGGCCTTGGCGTGTGTTCCTGTCCCAGTGCGTTGCGTCCGGGGCTTCGGCGGGGTCCCTGGAGAAGCGACGTGGCCGATTGGGTGAAACCGGCCTCTGCGTTGGCCGGAATTCTTCGCCGTAGTTGGTGCTCCGCCGCGGAGCCGCATCGTCTCGTGGGCAGAGCATTCACCGCCCCGATTTGAGGTAAAACCACCCCCATCCTCTTTGTCTCACTCACCGCTGCGCATAGCACCTTTCGGAGGTAGATTTAGGGGGCTCAATCGCAATCACCACGCCCGGCCAGGACTGCTCCGCCGTGGAGCTCAGCCTCGCCGTCGGCGTTGGGGGGGTGTAGAAGAAAGGCCGGTGCCGTCCGATCTCACTGAACGGCACAGATTAAATGTCAAATACCCTTTCACTCGAATTAGATCGGGACCGTTAGACGATGATCGAACGGCTGGCGGTCTATAGGTGTTATTTTGAATCTGGCCCCTCGCTTTTGAATCCAACGGTCATGGGAGCGTACCGGTTCGCAGGGCTTTGATCTAATCTGGATCATCGATTGTGGATCGGACGGTTAGGAATAACGGGTACCCCTTCGCGATGGTCATTTTTCTAAAGAGCCCTCGGGGTTTTGTGAAATCAACCCGCCATCCTTTAGTCACTATGAGCTGTGTCTTGGAAATCTTTCCCCGAGACCCCTGGACTTTCCAGGAATTGAGGCCCAGTCCAGAACTCGTTTAAATTGAATAAATAAAATAGAAAATAGATTTTTAATATGAAAATAATTGCTAGAACTTAGATAATTCATAGAAAATTCATTTTAGCTCCAAATTGACCCATTCCAATTTCTAAAATTTTGTAATTTTATTCTCTATCATTTAGAATCACTGTTTTGACATAAACTCTGTTTGAAAATAAATTTATCATCTAATCCTATTATAATCACCTTAAATCTTTGGAAATCCATAACTTAAAATCTATATTTCCAAAATTAATAATTCTTGTTCCTGTGATCTTATTTCAATATGTAGATGATTAATATGTATTTTGCATATATGTTTGGTGTAATGTTAATTTTGCCTATACTATGTATGTTTGTATTGCTACGACTAGCAGTATGGTCACGAGAATCTGAAGATCATCCTGGTACCTGGATCTCAAGTCCCAGGCAAGTTGTGCCCTTGATCACTTCTTTTCACCTACTCATGTTCTAATTAATCATAATGATCTGCATAGGTTAATTTTGATGGGACCCAATAGGTTACCCTAGTTTGTCTATCTTTATACCTTGTTTACCACTGAACCTTCTGGGTAGTACTTGCTAGTGCTTTATGTGGTTTTGGGTATGAAGATACAATATTCATGATCATACTTTTATTATCAGTTGCTATTTACTGTTCATGTTAAGATCATTATGTTAATTGGAACATGGAGCGACCACCCGGGAAAACAGTGCTACCACAAGGGAGGAATGGGACCCCTTGGCTGATTAATTAGGAAAGCTAGTGGAAGACTACCTTACCCGAAAGGGGCAAGGGCAGTAGGGGAGTGGTCAGTGTAGGGAGGCCCTCGGGAGGATTTTGCTGCGATGGCGGTCCTGCAAGGGATTCCTGCATTGGAACTTCCTATAAACTGTAGCGGGTTTTCGGAAGCTAGTGGAACTTTGTAAAGGCCTCGTAGTGGATCCCTAGCCATTCACCTCGGAAGTGTCTAAGGGCCTTGCAAACCCTGGCGACATGGGATACACGACTTGTGGGTAAAGATGCGCAACCTCTGCAGAGTGTAAAACTGGTATACTAGCCGTGCTCACGGTCAAGAGCAGCTCGGACCCTCACATGATTAAATTATGGAACTAAATTCAATTTGTCATATGCATTGCATTGCAGGTGATGGTGTTACTTTTGTTCTATTACTTAATTGGGTTTGGTATTTACTTATACTTAGTAACTGCTAATAAAATTTTGACCAACTTTAAAAGCAATGCTCAGCTTCAACCATCCTCTTTGGTAAGCCTTACACTTCACGTGAGCTCCCACCTTTGGCGAGTTCATGCACATTATTCCCCACAACTTGTTGAGCGATGAACGTATGTGAGCTCACTCTTGCTGTCTCACACACCCCACAGGTCAAGAACAGGTACCACAGGATGAAGCGCTTGGAGGATGCTGCGATGTGTTCGTGAGAGGTCTAGGTCGTCGTCTCCCAGTCAACTTTGGGTTGCTGGACCGTTGTCTCCTTATAATGTAATTGTTTATTTTGTATAGAATTCCTATTATATATAAAGTTGTGACATTCGATCCTGTGCCACTATACATCATATGTGTGAGACTTGGTCCCAGCATACCTGGTGTTTATGTTAGCGCCCGGGTTTTGGACCCCTAAAATCCGGGTGTTACAGAAGTGGTATCAGAGGAATGTTGACTGTAGGACGAAACCTAGATAGAACTGGACAACCCTTGTCTACTTACCTCTGCTACTCTGATTCTTTTCTAAGCTTATCTTAATCTTTTCTCATCTATTTCCGCTTTACTCTGATTATTCTTACCTTTACCTTCTAAAGACAAACTTGGATTTCACACTTTGAAATCCTGTGCCTAAAGTGACTTTAGGAATAGGAGACCTAATCCTAGGAACAAAAAAAAACAGAACTATTTTCTTAAGTATTTATATGCTTGAATGTTTGTTCTTATGATACTTGTCTGATTTGGATCTTTGTTTGAGTATGATGAGTTGTGGAGTAATGTCCACAATTGCATCTACATATACACATAGGTATTAAAATATATTTATAAAATAACTAGACAACCTAGATTATCCCCATTGGAACATATCTAGCATAAGAGATTTATCTTATCCTAAAAGATCTCGTTCTAACCAATTCATCTTATCTTAAAAGATTCTCCCTGATCTTAATAGATCCATCTTATCTTAAAAGATACTCATCCTATCTTGAAAAGATTGTATTTCATCCTAATAGGTCTAACTGGTCTCAAAAGATTCTATCTTATCTTTATGGATCCTAATAAGCATACTTATCCACCCTAGTTTAACAACCATGATCTAATGCAAATTAATTAGATCTTATCTAGTCAAACAAGTCACACCAATCTAACCTAGATCTGACCAAATCTAAAGTGACTTATCAAACATGTTAGATAATACTGATGAAATAGTTTAGACTCTACCCCTATAAAACAGGTCTTAACTTAGTTCACCCTGCACTAAATTAAGAATGACAGATCGACTTGGCCATATGCAACTACCTTAACCATCTGATAGTTGCATAACCTCTCAATTATAAACTAGCAAGAGACTCTATCTTATCATAACATATCTAACTAATCTCAAAACATCCTAACATATTCTACCCTGTTGGACCTATCTAACCTAAACTAGTCTAATCTAGTCATATCCAATTTAATCTAGATCTTATCTTACCTAATGTGACCTGATCCAGTGTGGTCTAATGTTATCTAACTTAATGTGGTTCACTTAAACAGATTAATGACACTAGTAGAAGAGATTAGACCCCACTAGCCATGTATTAACTTATCTTAGCACATTGGATCAATTCAACCATGAGCTAACCCAACCCATAGAACCATGATGAATGGTATAACCTTTCTATTCCCACCTAACAACAAACAAACTTTTAACCTACATCTTGTAGTCTATCTCACCCATATATATCTCTCATCTTGACAGATTCTATCTTACCCTTGTATATTCACCTTATACGACTGGTTACCCCAATCTGGACATAAAACAAAGATTAAGCCCTACTAAAGGATCTTCAGATTATAACCAGCTACTAGCTTATTCATTCCGCCTATTGAATAATTTCCTTTGCAAAACTATTACCATATGCTTCTAACTTTCATGGTCAATACCAGGAAAGGAAAGATTATCACGTAACAACAAACAGAAATGAATCCTCCAAATCCTCCACCTGTTGAGATCGATCAAGTGGTTGCTACCCAAAGACTGGTAATACAACAATTAACAGACCTGGTGACCGAGATGCAAAATCAGATAAGACAACAACGCGAGGAAATACGTCAGGCCCGCCAAGAAATAAGGCAAGCACGGTTGGAGAGACAACAACAACAACAACCTCCACCACCACCACCAGCTCCACCAAGCTACATAGATATAAATTATGATGATTTGTAAGGTCTAGATGTTACTTTAGTTAGTAGATGATATGATATTATTCTAGAAGGAATAATAAGGTCTATTGACCCTATGTTTTGTTAAAGAATTATACCTCATGCTGAGATTTCTTTGTTTGTGCATATGTTCCGAGAACAATATGAATATACATCCCTTTTCTTACAAATCTCGAGGACGAGATTATTTTTAAGGGGGGTAGGATTTGTAACACCCAAATTCTGAATTTGGGATTGGTAGAAGAAATCTGAGCAAAGTATCATAATGCTTTGGAAATTGGGAAAATAAGAAAAATGATGAGAAAAGGATTTTTCTTTTAAAGGAAACCATTTATACATCCCATGAAATAAATAACAAGGAGAATAAAGCTTAAATTTGTAAAATTAAAATAGTATGGTTTATATTCACCTTTGGGTTTCAATTGATACATTTGAAAAATCTGAAAACTAAAATAGAAGTATAAATTTGAATTTGGAATAGAAAATAGAAAATAAAAGAGAAGGGAAGAACTAAGAAAAATACTACATAAAATAAAATAAAAATCAGAATAAACATCCTTCACACTTATATTATTAAATTATACCTTTCAAACTGAGGACAAGTTATTTCACAAAGTTTGAATTTAAACTTGAACTCAAATTGGATTTGAAAATGGAGAAAAGAAAATAGAAAATAAAAAGAAAAAGAATAAAAGCCTTCATGGGCCGGCCATTCTCCTTTTCGGCCCAACTAACACCTGCACCGCGCGCGGCCCAAACTCCACGCCGCGCTCCAGCCTCTCCCTCGTGCCTCTGCCAATCGGGCCCACCTGGCGGCCTTCGCCTCTTTCTTTTCTCTCTGGGCGCTGGCGCATGGGGCCCTGGTGTCAGACCCGTCTCCTCCGCGTCGCGTGCCCAGGAAACGGAATTCGCCGCCGGGGAAATCGGGGCTCCTTCAACCACCTCGCCCACGGACATTGCGCGTGCTCGCCGTGTGCTATCTCTGGCACATGGGCCCAACCTGTCGGGCTCGTCCCCTCCACACGGACTCCGCCCCAATCTCAACTGGGCGCCGATCTCCGCGCCGCCATGGATGTCCGCCAAGCTCGGCTGCGGCCGTTTCCTTGCCGGTGGAGCCGCCGGGAATCGCGGGTACGGACTTCACTGTCAGGGCGCTATAAAAACGTGAGCCGCGACCCCCCTCCTTTACATCTCGCTCCCCAGGACCGAGCTCCCTCCCCGCGTCTCCGCCGCCGTCGACGATTCAGGCCTTGGCGTGTGTTCCTGTCCCAGTGCGTTGCGTCCAGGGCTTCGGCGGGGTCCCTGGAGAAGCGACGTGGCCGATTGGGTGAAACCGGCCTCTGCGTTGGCCGGAATTCTTCGCCGTAGTTGGTGCTCCGCCGCGGAGCCGCATCGTCTCGTGGGCAGAGCATTCACCGCCCCGATTTGAGGTAAAACCACCCCCATCCTCTTTGTCTCACTCACCGCTGCGCATAGCACCTTTCGGAGGTAGATTTAGGGGGCTCAATCGCAATCACCACGCCCGGCCGGGACTGCTCCGCCGTGGAGCTCAGCCTCGCCGTCGGCGTTGGGGGGGGTGTAGAAGAAAGGCCGGTGCCGTCCGATCTCACTGAACGACACAGATTAAATGTCAAATACCCTTTCACTCGAATTAGATCGGGACCATTAGACGATGATCGAACGGCTGGCGGTCTATAGGTGTTATTTTGAATCTGGCCCCTCGCTTTTGAATCCAACGGTCATGGGAGCGTACCGGTTCGCAGGGCTTTGATCTAATCTGGATCATCGATTGTGGATCGGACGGTTAGGAATAACGGGTACCCCTTCGCGATGGTCATTTTTCTAAAGAGCCCTCGGGGTTTTGTGAAATCAACCCGCCATCCTTTAGTCACTATGCGCTGTGTCTTGGAAATCTTTCCCCGAGACCCCTGGACTTTCTAGGAATTGAGGCCCAGTCCAGAACTCGTTTAAATTGAATAAATAAAATAGAAAATAGATTTTTAATATGAAAATAATTGCTAGAACTTAGATAATTCATAGAAAATTCATTTTAGCTCCAAATTGACCCATTCCAATTTCTAAAATTTTGTAATTTTATTCTCTATCATTTAGAATCACTGTTTTGACATAAACTCTGTTTGAAAATAAATTTATCATCTAATCCTATTATAATCACCTTAAATCTTTGGAAATCCATAACTTAAAATCTATATTTCCAAAATTAATAATTCTTGTTCCTGTGATCTTATTTCAATATGTAGATGATTAATATGTATTTTGCATATATGTTTGGTGTAATGTTAATTTTGCCTATACCATGTATGTTTGTATTGCTACGACTAGCAGTGAGGTCACGAGAATCTGAAGATCATCCTGGTACCTGGATCTCAAGTCCCAGGCAAGTTGTGCCCTTGATCACTTCTTTTCACCTACTCATGTTCTAATTAATCATAATGATCTGCATAGGTTAATTTTGATGGGACCCAATAGGTTACCCTAGTTTGTCTATCTTTATACCTTGTTTACCACTAAACCTTCTGGGTAGTACTTGCTAGTGCTTTATGTGGTTTTGGGTATGAAGATACAATATTCATGATCATACTTTTATTATCAGTTGCTATTTACTGTTCATGTTAAGATCATTATGTTAATTGGAACATGGAGCGACCACCCGGGAAAACAGTGCTACCACAAGGGAGGAATGGGACCCCTTGGCTGATTAATTAGGAAAGCTAGTGGAAGACTACCTTACCCGAAAGGGGCAAGGGCAGTAGGGGAGTGGTCAGTGTAGGGAGGCCCTCGGGAGGATTTTGCTGCGATGGCGGTCCTGCAAGGGATTCCTGCATTGGAACTTCCTATAAACTGTAGCGGGTTTTCGGAAGCTAGTGGAACTTTGTAAAGGCCTCGTAGTGGATCCCTAGCCATTCACCTCGGAAGTGTCTAAGGGCCTTGCAAACCCTGGCGACATGGGATACACGACTTGTGGGTAAAGATGCGCAACCTCTGCAGAGTGTAAAACTGGTATACTAGCCGTGCTCACGGTCAAGAGCAGCTCGGACCCTCACATGATTAAATTATGGAACTAAATTCAATTTGTCATATGCATTGCATCGCAGGTGATGGTGTTACTTTTGTTCTATTACTTAATTGGGTTTGGTATTTACTTATACTTAGTAACTGCTAATAAAATTTTGACCAACTTTAAAAGCAATGCTCAGCTTCAACCATCCTCTTTGGTAAGCCTTACACTTCACGTGAGCTCCCACCTTTGGCGAGTTCATGCACATTATTCCCCACAACTTGTTGAGCGATGAACGTATGTGAGCTCACTCTTGCTGTCTCACACACCCCACAGGTCAAGAACAGGTACCACAGGATGAAGCGCTTGGAGGATGCTGCGATGTGTTCGTGAGAGGTCTAGGTCGTCGTCTCCCAGTCAACTTTGGGTTGCTGGACCGTTGTCTCCTTATAATGTAATTGTTTATTTTGTATAGAATTCCTATTATATATAAAGTTGTGACATTCGATCCTGTGCCACTATACATCATATGTGTGAGACTTGGTCCCAGCATACCTGGTGTTTATGTTAGCGCCCGGGTTTTGGACCCCTAAAATCCGGGTGTTACATGCATACAATAGTTTTTGAACTTGGGGATATTTCTTTTTAGAGGGCCCTAGAACTTCGCTGATGAAGTAGACCGGATGTTGTACTGGATATGTGTGTCCTTCCTCCGCCCGCTCGACTACTAACGCGGTGCTCACGACGTGAGTCGTGCAGGAGATGTATAACAATAGATCTTCTGTCGGCTAATTTGGTGTGGCTTGGCGTGGCGGTTTCAGCACTGGTGGTGTGGTTAGGAACCTTTTCAATGCATCGAGAGCTTCCTGTGCTTCTACGGTCCACTGGAACTTGTCCACCTTCTTGAGCAATTTGTAGAATGGTAAGCCTTTTTCGCCTAGCCTTGATATGAACCTGCTCAAGGCTGCCATGCATCCAGTAAGCCTTTGCACTTTTTTTTGTGATCGTGGTGCTTCCATTCTCATGATAGCCTCGACTTTTCCAGGTTAGCTTCAATTCCTCAGTGGCTGATAATGAATCCGAGCAACTTCCCTGCTGGTACTCCAAAGACACATTTTTCTGGATTGAGTTTCCACCGGTATCGCCTCAGGCTATTGAAGACCAGCTACAAATCTTCAATGAAGTTTTCTGAGTTTTCTGTTTTGATCACTACATCATCAACATAAGCTTCTACCCGCTTGCCCCAGTGATCGGCTAAGCATGTTTGTCGCTCCAGCGTTTTTGAGGCTGAACGACATGGAGGTATAGCAGAAAGCTCCAAACGGGGTAATGAATGCAGTTTTTCCTCATCTTCTTTTGCCAGGCTGATCTGATGGTATCCAGAGTAGCAGTCCAGGAAGGACAACATAGAACATCCGGCGGTCGAATCTACCACCTGATCAATTCTAGGGAGTCCGAAGGGATCCTTCGGACATTGTTTGTTGAGATCTGTATAGTCGACGCACATGCGCCAATCCACTTTAATGTTTTTGAGTACAAGAACAGGATTTGCTAGCCACTCAGGATGCAGTACTTCTCTAATGAACCCTGCTGCGACTAAGTGTCACACCCGGTTTTGGAAGGTAAACCGAATGCGAACTATGTACGTGCCAGGATCAGAACTCACGTACACAGCGGTTACATAAATGAACATCAACGCACATTACTCGAATAATAAGATAAAAGAGTATTAACTTATTACATCACAGAGTCATAGACATCCACATAGTCATCAACTTAACAGATAAATCAAAGTGCTAGCAAAACACAGTAAAGATAAGGCCTTCACAGGCAGCTGACTGGGGGTTGCCGTCAACCCACACCTAAAACTCGTCGTAGTCATGGAACTCCTGGAAGTCTCCTTCCATGGCTTCATCTTCTCCTGAGCAGTGGTTACAATGTGGACAACCTGGTGTTTTGTGGTAAAGCAAGGATGAGTACACGTCAACGTACTCAGCAAATGCCCCGTTTGGCTGAAGTGGACTAGCTTTATGTGGGGTTAGGCTCAAGCAGTTGCTTTTAGTTGGTCAAGTATTTATTGTTAGTAGAAGCTAGATTTTATCATCAAGCCCAAGTTATAATCCCAAAAAGTACCTCCTCAGAGAGGGAATACTAAAATACATAATTAAAGTCACCAACATTAACCATCATCATTAGAGTCATCATCTGAAGTGTGTCCGGAGTATCTCTAATCAAAGAGGATCCCAAGGCTGCTCTTAACCGTGAGCACGGCTGATATATCAGTTTCACTACCCTCTGCAGAGGTCGCACACTTTACCCATGAGTCATGATTCCCTTTCCACCCGGGGAGAGCTAATCCCCATTGACCACTACCTAGGTGGTCCGGCAGGGTATCACTACGTAGCTTTTACAAAGATTCCCTAGAGATCATAGCTGCCCGTTAGGTTTCTCCAGTTTGATAAACACAGTACCCCTCCCCGCAGGAGAGTGACTAACAAAAAGCAAAACGAAAGAACCTCGGCACTCAGCCTCGGCAGAGCAAGCACTGTGCCTGGACCCCATTGACGGCACGACGGCTAAGCAACTACACCTCTAGTTCCTCTAATTAATTAGCTAAGGGCATCCCATTTCACCCTCATGGTTGCACTGTTATCCCGGGTGGTCTCTCAACGAACAGGTCCTTAAGGAGAGGTACTCAGGAAACAGCCTGAGCCCCCTAGAGTATCACAAGATCATCAACATAATCAGGATAACAGCATCGTATCATAAATGTTCACATCATGTTCATTGATTAAGTTAAGGCAATAGCAAAATGCTAACCATGTAACCCAAAAGGTAATCCAGGACAAGGTAAATATAAAGCTAGTCAATCCTTAGGTTTCAATTAAGTAATGCGAGAGAGTGAATTATAAGTGAATAGGACATAATGGGTCAGAGGACACTTGCCTTCACCAAACTGCTGATTAGGGACTTCTTCTGTAACTTCCTCGGGAAACACAGACTGCCCGTTGTCTACGTAAAGTAATCATTCATTCTATGCACTTGGGAAATAACAAACAAAAGCAATATACCAAACATATGCAGCAGAGAGATCACAAGTTCATAGTAGAAAAGGATTGGCAATCTGGTGTTTCCTAGGCCTAGGGTAGATGACTATACAAAATGATTCATTATCCACTAATCAGGTCTAAGTCAGTGGTGGGGTTAAATCATTACATGGTGTTAAGTCCATAAACTTAGGTGCTCCAACTTTTATTAAGGTCTACTATCTTTTATTTATCTCAAATAGGGTTCCAATAACATTAATTTTACTCTAGTGATCAACTATTAATTGGGACATAAAAACAGCAGGGAAACATTGTTTAAATAGATAGATAAGAATATTATGAACATTTTGCAATTTGAAGCACCTAATTTGGAGTTCATATGACAAAGTTATGAATTTTACAAGATTAAGGATTAATAATATTCCTTAAATACTTATTTTGGATTAAATAAAAGGTCCGAGGACCTAACTGCGAAGTTCCAGGGACGGCAGGTTAATTTGCAGAAAACCGGGGGTCTCTTTAAGAAATTGCGCGGGCGAAGGGGTATCGGGCTCCTATGGCCGTTGGATCTCGGATCAACGCCCGAGATTAGATCTGCGGGCGGGCGCGCGAGCGCGCGGCGGCATGAGCGGCTGACAGGCGGGGCCGGGCGGGCAGAGCGGGCGCGGACGGCTGACAGGCGGGGCCGGGCGGGCAGCGCGGGCGCGCGAGCAGCTGACAGGTGGGGCCGGGCGGGCAGAGCGGGCGCGGACGGCTGACAGGCGGGGCCCGGTTGACAGGAAGGTGGGGTGGGGGGGAAACGGCCCTGGGCCGTCGGATCTCAGGCGGACGGCTAGGGTTGGGCTTGGGCTATTTGAAACAGGGCCGTCCGATCTAAGATGGACAGCGGAGATCTGGCGACTGGCTTCTGTCCTCCCCTCCGGCTAGCAGAGGCGGCGGCGCCCGTTCCCGTGGCAGGGAACTCGCCGGAGACAAGGGGCGCGGGGGCTCTGCGGGTCCTTAGGGCGACCGGGATGGCCGGGGAGGTTGGGGAAGGCGCGGGGAATCTTCTGGTGGGGGCTAGGTCGGGACAGGGGCACCGGAGGGGGGTGGTCCACGGCGAAGTGGCTCGGCGGCGGCGCTAATCGATTCCGGCGAGGAATTAAGCGCAGCAGGGTGCAATAGAGGGGAAGGGAGAGGGCAGAGGAGGTTCCTTACCTCAAGGCGAACCCCGGGGACTCCTCGGTGGCGGCAAAGGCGCGGCGATAGCCCGAGTCGACGGTGGCGGACCACGGTGACTGCGCAGAGGACGGCGGGTGAGCGCGGGCAGAGGAAATTAGGGAGGGAGAGGGGAAATTGGGGCGTGTCCCGGGTTGCGGACGTCGAGGCGAAGCTCACCGTGGCAGAAGGCACGGCGGGGCTCCAACGTCGACGGAGAAACGGGCTCGGGACGACGGTGGTTAATGGCGGCGGCGCTTTGGCGTGCGCGCAGCGTGGGAGAGGTGGAAGGGGGTCTGCAGGTGCGCAAATGAGGGCGGGAGAGGGGGTGGGCTAGGCTCCGGGCTCAAGTGGCCGAGGGCGAGGGGGTTGCGAGCTTCACGCGCGACGTGGGCGCGGAGACCGCGGCACGCGCAGCTCGGGGCGGCGGTTACGCGGGGACGAGGGAGCTGACAGCCCAGGCCCGCGAGCAGAGAGAGCGGGGAAGCGGGCGCGGATGCGGGGAAGGCGGCCGCGCTGACGGGCGGGCCCGCCAGGGCAGAGAGAGGAGGGGGGAGAAGGCGCGCGCGGGGGGTGGGCCGGCTGGGCCGAAAGGCTGAGGGGGGGCAGGGGTCTGGGCTTCTTTCCTTTTTCTTTTATTCCAGCAATTGTTTTCCCTTTTCTTTTTATTTACTCTATTTGATTCAATTCTAAATAGGCCACAAATTCAAATTAGCACTTCCAAGTATTATGCACCAAACAAAAGTGAAACTTAGGGTTTAACATGATGCCACATTTCATACTTCCTTGGAGTTTTAGTCTAATAGACTATAATTACACAAAGAAAATAGCCACTTTTCTTCTATAGAAAAGAGAAAGAGGAGATTGGGAAGGGTGTGAAAAGAGAAGTAACACCTGAATTTGTGAATATGAGCAAAGAAATTTTATACCCCCAAATTCAGGGTGTTACAAACCTATCCCCTTAAAAGAATCTCGCCCCGAGATTCAAGGTTGGTCAGCAAAGAGTTCAGGGGATTTGGCTTTCAAATCATCTTCTCGTTCCCAGGTTGCTTCTTCCTCAGAGTGGTGGCCCCATCTGACTTTGCACATCCTGATGATGTTCCTCTGGGTGACTCTGTCTGCAAACTCCAGAATCTGCGTTGGCTTCTCTACGTAGGTCAGATCCTCTTGGACTTCCAAGTCCTCCACTGGCAACTGTTCTTCTGGTACTCGTAGACACTTCTTCAATTGCGACACGTGGAACACATTGTGCACTGTCGACAAACTTTCTGGTAGGTTGAGCTGATAGGCCACTTCTCCACGCTTTGCTTGAATCTGATATGGTCCAACGTACCGGGGTGCTAACTTGCCTTTAACTCCGAACCTTCTGACTCCTCTGATAGGTGATACCTTCAGATAGACGTAATCTCCCACTTCGAAACTCAATTCCCTTCTCCTTCTGTCAGCATAGCTTCGCTGCCTTGATTGTGCTATCTTCAGATTCTCCCGAACCATTTTGATATTCTCTTCGGCTTCAAGCAAGATGTCGGGGCCAAACACCTGTCTCTCTCCAGGCTGGTCCCAATGCAGCGGAGTCCTACAACTCCGTCCATAGAGCGCCTGAAACGGTGACATCTTCAAGCTGGCCTGGTAACTATTGTTGTAGGAGAATTCTGCATAAGGTAACCTTTTGTCCCATCCTGACTTGTCTTGCAACGCACAGGCTCTCAACATATCTTCTAGGATCTGATTAGTTCTTTTAGTCTGACCGTCTGTCTGCGGGTGATAAGCCGAGCTGAAGTTCAGATGCGTGCCCAAGGCTTCTTGTAGCTGCTGCCAAAAATGAGAGGTAAATTGTGTTCCTCGATCTGACACTATCTTCTTTGGCACACCATGAAGGCAGACTATCCGAGACATGTATAACTCAGCTAATGTTGCTCCGGTGTATGTTGTCTTCACGGGTATGAAATGAGCCACCTTTGTTAAGCGGTCCACAACCACCCAGATGGAATCATAGCCGGCCCGGGTACGAGGTAGGCCAACTATAAAATCCATCCCGATTTCATCCCACTTCCACTGAGGAATCTGCAATGGCTGCAACAGTCCGGCGGGCCTCTGATGCTCTGCTTTGGTTCTTTGACAGCTATCACAGATGGCGACATATTCTGCGATCTCTCTTTTCATGCCATACCACCAAAACCTCCTTTTTAAATCCTGATACATCTTCTCACTTCCAGGGTGTATGGAGTAGGCTGTCTCATGAGCTTCCTTTAGGATCAGTTCCCGAATAGGTTTGATGTCGGGAACACACAGTCGGTCCTTGAACCATATTACTCCCTCTTCATCCTCTCGAAAGTCTTTGCCTCTTCTTTCTAAGATCAGCTGCCGGATCTTGTTGATGTTTTCATCATCCTTCTGCCCTTCTTTGATCTCCCGCTCTAGGGTGGGCTCTAATTCCACTGTTACTCCTTGTGTACTGTTCAGAAAACCAAGACTCAGTCTGTCGAACTCCTTGGCTAACTCATATGACATTGGGTACGTGGCCATCATATTAACTTGACTCTTCCTGCTTAGAGCATCTGCAACAACATTGGCTTTGCCTGGATGGTAATGTATCTCCAACTCATAGTCTTTGATCAATTCCAACCATCTTCGTTGCCTCATGTTTAACTCTGACTGGGTGAATATGTACTTCAGACTTTTATGATCTGTGTAGATGTCGCACTTCTGCCCATACAGGTAATGTCTCCATGTCTTTAACGCATGAACCACTGCTGCCAACTCCAGGTCATGTGTGGGGTAATTTTTCTCATGGATCTTCAGCTGTCGAGATGAGTATGCTACAACTCTTCCTTCTTGCATTAGCACACATCCCAATCCGGTGTAAGAAGCATCGCAATACACCGAGAATGGCTTGTGAACATCAGGCAGAACTAACACGGGTGCTGTAGTCAATCTATTCTTCAGTTCTTCAAATGCTTCTTGACACTTTTGGGTCCACTTAAACTCAACTTTCTTCGCTAGTAACGCTGTCATTGGTCTAGCAATCTTTAAAAAGCCTTCAATGAAACGCCTATAGTATCCGGCCATTCCAATGAAGCTCTTGATCCCACGAACATCCTTCGGTGCTTTCCAGTTCAGGATATCTGCTACTTTCTTTGGATCCACTGCTAACCCATCTTGGTTTATGATGTGACCCAGAAACAAGACTTCATGAATCCAGAACTCGCATTTGCTCAGCTTGGCATACAACTGATGCTCTTGTAGTCTTTGCAATACCATCTTCAAATGCTCCACATGATCTTCCTCACTTTGAGAATATATGAGAATATCATCGATGAACACTACAACAAACTTGTCTAGATAGTCCATGAACACGTTGTTCATCAGATACATAAAGAAGGCTGGTGCATTTGTCAAACCAAAGGACATAACTGTGAACTCATATAACCCATACTTGGTGATGAATGCCGTCTTCGGTATGTCCGAGGGTCGGATTCTGAGTTGATGGTAACCCGATCTCAGATCTATCTTCGAGAATACGCTGGCACCTCTGAGCTGGTCAAACAGATCTTCTATTCTTGGCAGGGGGTACTTGTTCTTAATAGTGACTTCATTCAGGGCTCTGTAATCTATGCACATCCTTTTGGTACCATCTTTCTTCTCTACAAACAATACTGGAGCGGCCCAAGGCGAGGTGCTTGGTCTGATGTAACCCTTCTCTAACATCTCATCTATCTGCTTCTTGAGTTCCACCAATTCTGGTCCAGACACTCGATAGGCTCTTTTAGAAATGGGGGCGGTACCAGGGATAAGCTCTATGGCAAATTCGACTTTTCTCTCGGGTGGCATGCCCGTTAGCTCCTCGGGAAACACATCTGGAAAGTCCGACACAACCTTGATAGCCTCGAGCGGGTTGGCCTCCTTACTATCAACTGAAATCTGGTGACAATCTCCCTCCGCTGATTTAGGCATCTTTAGCTTAGCCACTACCTCCTCTCCGGACGGGGACTTCAATGTTACGGTCCTCTTATCACAGCTAACATTCGCTTCATACTTCATTAACCAATTCATCCCTAGGATGACATCTACCCCAGGGGTGTCTATTACTATTAGGTCGCTGGGGAACCCTATCCCCCTTATTTCCACCCTTATATTTGAGCATATTTTATCTGCTTGCACTTTGCCACCAACCGAATTAATCCTCATGGGCGGCATCATTGCCTCCACTGAGATGTTATGCATTTCTACCCATATTGCAGTGACAAATGAATGAGTTGCACCAGTATCAAATAGCACTTTTGCGGGACGAGATTCGACTGAGAACATACCTACTGCCACATCTGGTGCATCCTGGATCGCTTCGGCCTCCAAGTGGTTCACCTTTCCACGGTTGTACGCTTGGCCACGATTACCTGCTGCCTGTTGAGGTACACCTTGCCTTGTTGGAGCATTGGGGTTGGTCTGCTGCTGCGCCATCTTCTTTGGGCACTACATCGCCCAGTGGCCTTGTTCTCCACAGTGAAAGCATCCTCTGTCTCCTCCTTGCGCTGGGGCTGCTTGGTTGTTCTGATTTGCTGCTGGGGCAGGAAGGCGAGGTGCCTGGTTGCTCTGCTTCTGATATTGATTACCTCCCTGCTGGCTATTCTGACGATACTGCTGCTGCTGTGGGTACTGCCTCTGAAACTACTGCTGATGCGGACGCTGACTCTGATGCTAATATCCCTGTGGGTGACCAGGCTTGCCTTGCTGAGATGAACTGCCTGAGAAGCGGGGGCGGCTGATGCTTCCGGACTGTGGCCCACTCATCTTACGCTTCTGATCTTCCATTTCCTTGCGCTTCCTCTCGGTCATGATTGCCCTATCGATCAGGTGCTGGAAGGTGGGGAATGTGTGGTTCATCAACTGGTAATGCAGGGGATCCACCAAACCCCTCATGAACCTGTACTGCCTTTTAGCATCAGTGTTGACGTCTTCAGGTGCATAACGAGATAGCTGCAGGAACTTGTCTCTGTATTCACTAACAGACAGGGGTCCCTGTTTCAGAGCCAGAAACTCCTCCTTCTTCACGATCATCAGTCCCTCTGGAACATGGTACCTGCGGAAACTCTCGCTGAATTCTTCCTAGGTGATGGCTTCGGGGTCAGCATGGGTGGCGAGGTAGGACTCCCACCAAGACTGGGCCGCTCCCCTTAGCTGGCGGGGACCGTACAGAACCTTCTCCCTGTCGTCACATTGGGCGGTGCGCAGTTCCCTTTCCACTGCACGCAGCCAATCTTCTGCATCCATGGGGTCAGCAGAATGGGTGAAGGTAGGAGGGTGCCCTCTCAGGAACTCGCCACGCTTATCCCGTGGCATCTGGGGCATCTGCACTTGCAACTGGGGTTGGGGTTGCTGTTGAGCCTGCTGCATGGCTGCCAGAGTCTGCCCAATAGCCTGCACTGCCTGAGTCTGCATCAAGAACATCTGCTCCACGGTCATCGGGGGTGGTGGGGGAGGCTGCCTCTGATGTTGCTCCTGCTGGGCACGCTGCTCTTGCTGAGCTCGCCTGTTACATCAGCGCCTGTTGTCAGACATCTGTGGAAGACATTCACACATCAGCATTGATCTTACAATCCTTCAGCATAAGAAAAGGGAATACAGAATTCTTCACGGCACTGAGTGAACAAAGAGCTTCACTGATCCTCATTATGATTCAACACAGCTTCTCAGATAAGAAGGAAAGTAGAAGTAAATGGTTTCCCAACTAAATAACTGACTTCATTAACATCACCAGCTAGGCCAAACTGCAGGGGAAACCCACAGGTTGGCAACAGTCATTACAAAGATTCAAATCCAGCACAAGTTCATCATAACAAGCATGTAAGCAACTGATAAGCAAACTAAACTGAATGGAAGCAACTGATAAGCAAACTAAACTGACTATCTAAGACTAAGACATCTGACTTAAGAATTATTACAAACTCCGACGCTAACGATCTAAGGATCCAGATCTATCCTGGTCTTACAGGCAGGGGAACCATAAGTGTGGTGACCATGTGGCGGCAAGCGGTATGGGTGTTGAGTCCCTACAGGAGCTGGGGAACCACCCTCCTGGTGGCGGCGCTCTGCCAGCTCAGCACACAACTCAGCAATCTCCATTCGAGCCCTGCTTAGCTCGTCCAGAGAGTGATCCAGCTCGGTGTTAAGCACCGCGACTAGGTTGACTGTGCTGCTCAACCTGGGGTTATCCTCACCAACAGGTGAGACAACCACACTCTCTGCGCTGCCAGTAGGACGGCGGGGGTAGTACCGAAGGTTAAGACCGTCGGCCACCCCACCGAATAAGGAACAGTACTGGGAGAGTGTACGCTATGCTGCATCCTGCATAGCCGCCTCTGCAGTGTCCCTCTCGGAGATGGAGAAATGCTCCGAAAAGGCCTATGCACCCCGGAGGTCATCCTCCGGATGGCGAACAGGGCAGGTAGCCTCCCAGCGGTCCGGGTACCTCCCGCGACTGTGCTGGTAGACTACACAACGATACTCGATCGACCATGTGTGCCGGTCGAAAGCCTGGCGCAGCAAGGTGTCGAGTGCGTCGTGGAAGTGACAACCGCGAGCGGCGTCACGGGTGATGGGTCGGGCGACCCATCCTTCCGCCTCCTGCGGCTCAGAGGGCTCAGTACTGTGGTCTGAGTCATCGTTGTTGGGGTCTCCTCCAGGACTCCCTCCAGTAGCTCCTCCAACAGCCGGCCCTCCAGTAGCTCCTCCAACAGCCGGGGTGTCCCGCGGTGGTGCAGGGGGCGCCTCCAGCTGAGGAACAGAGGAACGGCGCCTCACGGACTCCACCTCCTGCTCAGGTGGGGAGGAAGAGCCCTGCTGCTCTCTGTGCTGACGCCGGTGTTCCTGCTCCTCACGCAGGCGGTGGTGCAGTCTCTCCAGGTGACTCGACTGACCGGACACGGTGCGGCGCAGAGGACGCTCCGCAAGGCGAGACGGCAGGAAAGGAATCACCGACTTACGTGCAGTGTGTCGAAGACGAGCCATCTACAAAAGACACCGTAAGCATAAGAGTAAGAACAGAACTAATATGACAAGTGAATAAACCATAGACAGAACAAAATAAAATTTTAACAAGGTATAATTTAGTATATATATGTAGTAAAACATAGGGTTGGTCGAGGTGACCGACTTTTGAAGTAACATCAGAGGTCAAGGTGAGAGGGAAGGTCAATAGTCCTTAGTACGACCAGTGCTACTCTAGGTCAGCGGTCCTACAGTCAGCACGGCTTTGATACCACTTATGTCACACCCGGTTTTGGAAGGTAAACCGAATGTGAACTATGTACGTGCCAGGATCAGAACTCACGTACACAGCGGTTACATAAATGAACATCAACGCACATTACTCGAATAATAACATAAAAGAGTATTAACTTATTACATTACAGAGTCATAGACATCCACATAGTCATCAACTTAACAGATAAATCAAAGTGCTAGCGAAACGCAGTAAAGATAAGGCCTTCACAGGGAGCTGACTGGGGGTTGCCATCAACCCACACCTAAAACTCGTCGTAGTCTTGGAACTCCTGGAAGTCTCCTTCCACGGCTTCATCTTCTCCTGAGCAGTGGTTACAATGTGGACAACCTGGTGTTTTGTGGTAAAGCAAGGATGAGTACACGTCAACGTACTCAGCAAATGCCCCGTTTGGCTGAAGTGGACTAGCTTTATGTGGGGTTAGGCTCAAGCAGTTGCTTTTAGTTGGTCAAGTATTTATTGTTAGTAGAAGCCAGATTTTATCATCAAGCCCAAGTTATAATCCCAAAAAGTACCTCCTCAGAGAGGGAATACTAAAATACATAATTAAATTCACCAACATTAACCATCATCATTAGAGTCATCATCTGAAGTGTGTCCGGAGTATCTCTAATCAAAGAGGATCCCAAGGCTGCTCTTAACCGTGAGCACGGCTAATATATCAGTTTCACTACCCTCTGCAGAGGTCGCACACTTTACCCATGAGTCATGATTCCCTTTCCACCCGGGGAGAGCTAATCCCCATTGACCACTACCTAGGTGGTCCGGCAGGGTATCACTACGTAGCTTTTACAAAGATTCCCTAGAGATCATAGCTGCCCGTTAGGTTTCTCCAGTTTGATAAACACAGTACCCCTCCCCGTAGGAGAGTGACTAACAAAAAGCAAAATGAAAGAACCTCGGCACTCAGCCTCGGCAGAGCAAGCACTGTGCCTGGACCCCATTGACGGCACGACGGCTAAGCAACTACACCTCTAGTTCCTCTAATTAATTAGCTAAGGGCGTCCCATTTCACCCTCATGGTTGCACTGTTATCCCGGGTGGTCTCTCAACGAACAGGTCCTTACGGAGAGGTACTCAGGAAACAGCCTGAGCCCCCTAGAGTATCACAAGATCATCAACATAATCAGGATAACAGCATCGTATCATAAATGTTCACATCATGTTCATTGATTAAGTTAAGGCAATAGCAAAATGCTAACCATGTAACCCAAAAGGTAATCCAGGACAAGGTAAATATAAAGCTAGTCAATCCTTAGGTTTCAATTAAGTAATGCGGGAGAGTGAATTATAAGTGAATAGGACATAATGGGTCAGAGGACACTTGCCTTCACCAAACTACTGATCAGGGACTTCTTCTGTAACTTCCTCGGGAAACACAGACTGCCTGTTGTCTACGTAAAGTAATCATTCATTCTATGCACTTGGGAAATAACAAACAAAAGCAATATACCAAACATATGCAGCAGAGAGATCACAAGTTCATAGTAGGAAAGGATTGGCAATCTGGTGTTTCCTAGGCCTAGGGTAGATGACTATACAAAATGATTCATTATCCACTAATCAGGTCTAAGTCAGTGGTGGGGTTAAATCATTACATGGTGTTAAGTCCATAAACTTAGGTGCTCCAACTTTTATTAAGGTCTACTATCTTTTATTTATCTCAAATAGGGTTCCAATAACATTAATTTTACTCTAGTGATCAACTATTAATTGGGACATAAAAACAGCAGGGAAACATTGTTTAAATAGATAGATAAGAATATTATGAACATTTTGCAATTTGAAGCACCTAATTTGGAGTTCATATGACAAAGTTATGAATTTTACAAGATTAGGGATTAAAAATATTCCTTAAATACTTATTTTGGATTAAATAAAAGGTCCGAGGACCTAACTGCGAAGTTCCAGGGACGGCGGGTTAATTTGCAGAAAACCGGGGGTCTCTTTAAGAAATTGCGCGGGCGAAGGGGTATCGGGCTCCTATGGCCGTTGGATCTCGGATCAACGCCCGAGATTAGATCTGCGGGCGGGCACGCGAGCGCGCGGCGGCATGAGCGGCTGACAGGCGGGGCCGGGCGGGCAGAGCGGGCACGGACGGCTGACAGGCGGGGCCGGGCGGGCAGCGTGGGCGCGCGAGCGGCTGACAGGCGGGGCCGGGCGGGCAGAGCGGGCGCGGACGGCTGACAGGCGGGGCCCGGTTGACAGGAAGGCGGGGTGGGGGGGAAACGGCCCTGGGCCGTCGGATCTCAGGCGGACGGCTAGGGTTGGGCTTGGGCTATTTGAAACAGGGTCGTCCGATCTAAGATGGACGGCGGAGATCTGGCGACTGGCTTCTATCCTCCCCTCCGGCTAGCAGAGGCGGCGGCGCCCGTTCCCGTGGCGGGGAACTCGCCGGAGACAAGGGGCGCGGGGGCTCTGCGGGTCCTTAGGGCAACCGGGATGGCCGGGGAGGTTGGGGAAGGCGCGGGGAATCTTCTGGTGGGGGCGGAGGGGTGTGGTTGACGGCGAAGTGGCTCGGCGGCGGCGCTAATCGATTCCGGCGAGGAATTAAGCGCAGCAGGGTGCAATAGAGGGGAAGGGAGAGGGCAGAGGAGGTTCCTTACCTCAAGGCGAACCCCGGGGACTCCTCGGTGGCGGCGAAGGCGCGGCGACAGCCCGAGTCGACGGTGGCGGACCACGGCGACTGCGCAGAGGACGGCGGGTGAGCGCGGGCAGAGGAAATTAGGGAGGGAGAGGGGAAATTGGGGCGTGTCCCGGGTTGCGGACGTCGAGGCGAAGCTCACCGTGGCAGAAGGCACGGCGGGGCTCCAACGTCGACGGAGAAACGGGCTCGGGACGGCGGCGGTTAATGGCGGCGACGCTTTGGCGTGCGCGCAGCGTGGGAGAGGTGGAAGGGGGTCTGCAGGTGCGCAAATGAGGGAGGGAGAGGGGGTGGGCTAGGCTCCAGGCTCAAGTGGCCGAGGGCGAGGGGGTTGCGAGCTTCACGCGCGACGTGGGCGCGGAGACCGCGGCACGCGCAGCTCGGGGCGGCGGTTATGCGGGGACGAGGGAGCTGACAGCCCGGGCCCGCGAGCAGAGAGAGCGGGGAAGCGGGCGCGGATGCGGGGAAGGCGGTCGCGCTGACGGGCGGGCCCGCCAGGGCAGAGAGAGGAGGGGGGAGAAGGCGCGCACGCGGGGTGGGCCGGCTGGGCCAAAAGGCTGAGGGGGGGCAGGGGTCTGGGCTTCTTTCCTTTTTCTTTTATTCTAGCAATTGTTTTCCCTTTTCTTTTTATTTACTCTATTTGATTCAATTCTAAATAGGCCACAAATTCAAATTAGCACTTCCAAGTATTATGCACCAAACAAAAGTGAAACTTAGGGTTTAACATGATGCCACAATTCATACTTCCTTGGAGTTTTAGTCTAATAGACTATAATTACACAAAGAAAATAGCCACTTTTCTTCTATAGAAAAGAGAAAGAGGAGATTGCGAAGGGTGTGAAAAGAGAAGTAACACCTGAATTTGTGAATATGAGCAAAGAAATTTTATACCCCCAAATTCAGGGTGTTACACTAAGCGGGCTAGCTCGGCGTGAATAGCCTCTCTCTTGTCCAGCGTGAAACAACGCAGTTTTTGTCGAATCGGCCTTGCTTTGGGATATACCTTCAGTTTGTGCTCGACCAGTTCTCTCGGGACTCCCGGCATATCCGCAGGCTGCCATGCGAATACGTCTCGGTTATCTTGCAGGAACTGGACGAGCGTGGCTTCCTATTTGTTGTCCAGGCTGGAGCTGATGATGGCAGTCTTACGTTCATCGGCAAACCCAAGGTTGATTCTTTTTGTCTCCTTAGTCGGCCGCATAGAGGTCACGGCTTGAGCTTCATTTCCAGGTATCGCGAGGTCTTCCTCAGGCTTGGAGTTTGCATCGCGCGGAGGAAGTCGTCAGTGGTTTGGTAGTGAGGGCCGCCTGAATGGCCACTCGGAAACATTCCGCGGTGCCTTGGAAGTCAACGCGCACGGTGATGATCCCTTGTGGTCCTGGCATCTTCATTATCATGTACGAATAGTGCGGAATGGCCATGAATTTTGCCAATCCTGGCCTGCCGATGATGGCATTGTATCCGCAGTCGAAGCTTGCCACCTCAAACCTCAGGAACTCGGTTCTGTAGTTATCTGGAGTTCCAAAGGTAACAGGCATGTAGATGTGTCCAAGTGGGTATTCTCCTTCGGTCGGCACAATGCCGAAGAAAGGAGTGTCTGATTCAAGAAGCTCTTTAAGTGCAACTTCGAGGCCCAAGAGTGTCTAGGGGAAGGTGACGTTGATGTTGCTTCCCCCGTCCACTAATACTTTCTTTACCCTTGTCTCTCGGATCACCGGATCGACGAGGAGCGGGTACTTGCTCGGATGATCGAAGTTGAGCCATTGATCTATCCGAGTAAAGGTGATCGGGTGTTCTTACCACCGATAGGGGGCGGGGGCACTGGTGGTCGCCACCAGTATCTGTCGATCATTGAGCTTCTGCTGCCTTTTGTTTTCTTGTGACTCGTGTCCTCCGAAGATGACGTTGACCTCTCCATCGACGTGCGGAAATGCCCCACCTCCTCCCCCTTCCTGCTGCTGAGGTCGTCGAGGTTCACCGGGCCCTCCTCGTGGTGGGGGAGGTGGTAGAGGTTGGAAGGGTCGGCCATTCCCGACGGAATGCTTGAAGTCTCTGCAGTTCCACAAGGTGTGGCGCATATCCTTGTGATACGGGCACTGGGCATCAAGGATGTCATCCAGTGTCTGCTCGCCTCCGCGGGGTGCGCCTCGGGCACGAGAGACGGGTGGTCCAGCGGCATGGACCTCTTCACGAGACCTCTTCTCCTAGCGCTTGTCGGTCTGCTGGTTTGCGTCACGCTGTGGTGCAGATGGAGCGGGCTTCACTCCCCCGATGAGGTCCTGAGCCTGTTCGTCGGCGGTGATGTTGAGGTCCGCCTCCCTGAACAGCTGCTCGGAGGTGGTCGGCGCCTTCTGCAGTATAACTTGGACAAAGGCCGAGTCATTGGATCCCCGGTAGAAGTCCTCGATCACTGCTGCTTCAGCGACCTCGGGGATGCGATTTCTCATGGTCCGAAACCTTTTGAGGTACGACCGAAGAGTCTCATCCCCTCAGCGTCTGATGGATTTGAGGTCCCACGGCTGCGCCGGCTTGTCAGAGAGGGATTGGAAGTTAGCGATAAAACACCGACTGAAGTCGCTCCAATCGTCGATGCAGTGCCGCGGTAGATGTCGCAGCCATTGCAATGTGTCTTGCCCGAGGACGATGGGTAAATACGCAGTCATCACATCTGCAGTTGCTCCAGCGGCCCAGGCAGCGGTTGTATAGACGGCCAACTAGCCTCCCGGGTCCTGTTTAGGCTCGTATTTGTCGATGTTGGAGACCATGAAGTTTGGGGGCCATTGGATGGCCCTGAGACGCGAAGTGAGCGTAGATACTCCACACGTGTCTTCCTGTCGGCGACTGTGGTTTCGGTCCTTGGGAGGGGACTTGCCGATGTGCTGTCTCGACCGTCCCCGGGTTGTGCCACCAATTCAAGCCGTTGCCGACTCAACTCTAGTGGCCTGACTTCGTGCAGGGACGCCATGATCCCGATCGTACTCCTCTCGGTGCCGTATCTCATTCTCATGTCACCGTTCGCGTGAAGCGTTGATGGAGCACCGCGCGTCCCGCCGACTGTTGAAGGCATGTCGTAGATGGCTTGGGGGATGAGCGAGGGGTAGAAGATGATTAGCAGCCCGAGTGAGTAGCCGCCGATAGCCTTCAGCGTCTGGAGTCCGGGGGAGGCCATCGGCTATCCGAGCCAATACTCCACCGACCTCACTCGTGTGTTCATGGCTCGGGCAAAGTTAGGGTTCAGGTTTTGCGCGAAGAGAGGGTTCTCTCGGCATTGCCTTGCATCCTGCTCAGCTTGCTCTTGAGCCTGCCGACGATCACGTCGGCGAGAGTTCCTTCTCTCTCTGAAGACTCGCTCGTTAGGAGTTTCTCCCACCTCCGAAATTTCATCTCGAGATACATGTTGCGCCGGGTCCCGTTCTCCTGCTTCGTGATGTCGCTGAATATTTTGGTGTCGGTTCCTTCGTCGGTGAGCTTCTCGCTGAGGAGGTTCTTCCCCAGGCATGGTTGGCTCGTCATCGGAGATGGGAGATGATTCCACTCTTCCCCCGATGAAGAGGACGTCGGGGTAGAAAGGAGTTGCTGTGGTGACAAGCTTCTTTCTGTCCACCTTTGAGGGCGAAGGTGTCAGAAGAGCAGCTTGACAGGCCTCTATCCCGTTTGCTTCTTTTTTCCTCGTAACCTGTGTCCACTCTTCCGTGGATGAGGTCGACAACGGGATTCTTTGGGTAAATGAATTCTCTGCTCCTGGCTTGCAGGAGGTAGTCTTCGCCTAGAGTGCTGGAGGTTGCGCTATTTGCTGCCTCGTTCCAGCTTTTTCGGAGATTTTTGAGGAAGGCTTCTTCTCCGATGGATCCGCTATACGATGCAGAATTCCTTCTTTGTCCACCATAGACGAGATGGTCCCAAAACAGAACATGGATCCAGGGCGGAGAGCAATCTTGTGTTGGAAAAGGATGGCCATTGAGCTAGCTTGGATTAGCGACACACCCCTTACCTAGCGCGCCAGCTGTCGGTGTTTGAGACCCGACCGCGCACCTGGGGTTACCCCTCAAGGTGCTTTTGGGTAGGACGGTGTTGCTGACTGTAGCTCGATGGTTCGTGCTAGGTGCATGAGAGGCGATAGACAATTTTCTATAGGTTCAGGCCGCTTGGAGAGGCGTAATACCCTACTTCCTAGTGTGGATCTTTTATGTGGTGGGTTACAGGGGGATTCTCTAGTATGAAGGATGCTAGAGAATGGAGTAGATGGCTAATGAGTGACCTGCCTTTTGATGGGGTGCCCCCTAGGCCTTATATAATCGACCGTGGGGCATTACATGTGGATATGATGATGACGTATCCCTCAGTAATAGTGAACCGACTGAACTTATCTTCCTATAATCCTACTGACTTATTCTCATTTAGTTCCGACGTCTGAGGGTGCTGCGCGGGAGAATTAGATCAATGTTGCAGATAATGCTTAAATCCAATGAGCCATCTGGGCTCGAATCTATCCAATCCCGCGTCAATCCATTCCGCCAGTAGCTCCTCCCGTGGCCCACGAAGGAATGGCCTCACGAAATAATGGGCCCAAAGCCTTTCGCGAGGCCTTCTAGCCTTCTAGTGGACCCGGGGGATATCTGTCCCCCACAGTACCAAAGCCCAAACTTAGGAGTGTAAACTAAATATTGCATGATTCTTTTCACGACCCTAAGGTGAACTTCCTTAGGATTTGCCTGGAACCTTGCACACATGCATACGGAAAGCATAATGTCCAGTCGAGATGCACATAAATAGAGTAAAGAACCTATCATCGACTGGTATACCTTTTGATCCACGGACTTACCTCCCGTGTCGAGGTCAAGATGCCCATTGGTTCCCATGGGTGTCTTGATGGGTTTGCCATTCTTGATCCCAAACTTCTTAAGTACGTCTTGAATGTACTTAGTTTGACTGATGAAGGTGCCTTCTTGGAGTTGCTTGATTTGAAATCCGAGGAAATACTTCAACTCCCCCATCATAGACATCTCGAATTTCTGTATCATGATCCTACTAAACTCCTCACAAGATGACTTGTTAGTAGACCCGAATATGATATCATCAACATAAATTTGGCATATAAACAAGTCTTTTACAATGGTTTTAGTGAAGAGAGTAGGATCGGCTTTTCCGACTTTGAAGCCATTAGTGATAAGTAAGTCTCTTAGGCATTCATACCATGCTCTTGGGCTTGCTTGAGCCCATAAAGCACCTTTGGGAGCTTATACTCATGGTTAGGGTACTCACTATCTTCAAAGCCAGGAGGTTGCTCAACATAGACCTCTTCCTTGATGGGTCCATTGAGGAAGGCACTCTTCACGTCCATTTGATAAAGCTTGAAGCCATGGTAAGTAGCATAGGCAAGTAATATACGAATTGACTCAAGCCTAGCTACGGGTGCATAGGTTCACCGAAAATCCAAACCTTTGACTTGTGAATATCCCTTTGCCACAAGTCGGGCTTTGTTCCTTGTCACCACACCATGCTCATCTTGCTTGTTGTGGAATACTCATTTGGTACCTACAACATTTTGGTTAGGCCGTGGAACTAAATGCCATACCTCATTCCTTGTGAAGTTGTTGAGCTCCTCCTGCATTGACACCACCCAATCCGGATCTCTTAGTGCATCCTCTATCCTGTATGGCTCAATAGAAGACACAAAAGAGTAATGTTCACAAAAATGTGCAACTCGAGATCTATTAGTTACCTCCTTGTGAATGTCACCAAGAATGGAGTTAACGGGGTGATCTCTTTGAATTTCTTGGTGGACTCTTGGGTGTGGCGGTCTTTGATCCCTTATTTCTTGATCATCTTCCTTGTCTTGATCATCTTCATCTCCCTCTTGATCAATGTCCTCCTCTTGACGTGGCTCATCGTCTTAATCTTCATCCTCTTCTTCTTGAGCCTGATCCTCATCTTGAGTTGGTGGAGATGCTTGCATGGAAGATGATGGTTGATCTTGTGCTTGTGTGGGCTCCTCAGATTCTTTTGGGCACACGTCACCAATGGATATGTTCCTTAGTGCGACGCATGGAGCCTCTTCATCATCTAATTCATCAAGATCAACTTGCTCCACTTGGGAGCCATTAGTCTCATCAAACACAATGTCACAAGAAACTTCAACTAGTCCAGTGGATTTGTTGAAGACTCTATATGCCCTTGTGTTTGAGTCATAACCTAATAAAAAGCCTTCTACTGCTTTAGGAGCAAATTTAGAACTTTTATCTCTTTTAATAAGAATAAAGCATATGCTCCCAAAAACTCTAAAATATGAAACATTGGGCTTTTTACAAGTGAGGAGTTCATATGATGTCTTCTTAAGGATTCAGTGAAGATATAACTGGTTGATGGAGTAGCAGGCAGTGTTAATCGCCTTGGCCAAAACCGGTACGGTGTTTTGTACTCATCAAGCATGGTTCTTGCCATGTCCAATAGAGTTCTATTCTTCCTCTCCACTACACCATTTTGTTGAGGTGTGTAGGGAGAAGAGAACTCATGCTTGATGCCCTCCTCCTCAAGAAATCCTTCAATTTGTGAATTCTTGAACTCCGTTCCACCTGTTTGGTGTGGCGCAGAAACTGTTGCACCGCGCCTAAGCTGCGACGCTTGATTTGGCCGCCGCAACTGCAGCACAAAATCTGTGGCGTGTGTGGGCGTGGACGGCGGCCAACCAAACATGCTCCTAATCTTTTTGATTCTCAATCGAACTCATTTTGAGCCCGTATTAAGAATCTCTTCAAGGTTTCTTGGGTTTGTGATTTTTCCTGCAAAAAGAATACCCAAGTGAAACGAGAATAATCATCCACAATAACTAGACAGTACTTACTCCTGTCGATGCTTATATAAGTGATCGGGCGAATATGTCCATGTGGAGTTGCTCAAGCGGCCTGTCCGTCGTCATGATATTCTTGTGTGGATGATGAACTCCAACTTGGTTTCCTGCTTGGCATGCACTACAAATCCTGTCTTTCTCAAAATGAACACTTGTTAGTCCTAAAATGTGTTCTCCCTTTAGAAGTTTGTGAAGATTCTTCATCCCAACATGGGCAAGTCCACGATGCCAGAGCCAACCCATATTAGTCTTAGCAATTAAGCAAGTGTCTAGTTCATCTTTGTTATCATTAAAATCAACTAAGTATAGTTGACCATGTAGCACTCCCTTAAATGCTATTGAATCATCACTTCTTCTAAAGACAGTAACACCTACGTCAATAAATAGACAGTTGTAGCCCATTTTGCATAATTGAGAAACAAAAAGCAAGTTGTAATCTAAAGAATCTATGAGAAAAACATTGGAAATAGAATGATCAGGAGATACAGCTATTTTACCCAAACCTTTGACTAAACCTTGATTTCCATCCCCGAATGTAATAGCTCTTTGGGGATCTTCATTTTTCTCATATGAGGAGAACATCCTTTTCTCCCCTATCATGTGGTTTGTGCACCCGCTATCGATTATCCAACTTGATCCACCGGATGCATAAACCTACAAAACAAGTTTAGGCCTTGTTCTTAGGTACCCAAACGATCTTGAGTCCTTTGACATTAGAAACAAGCACCTTGGGTACCCAAACACAAGTCTTTGGACTCTTGTGTTTGCCCCCAACATATTTGGCAACTACTTTGCCTGATTTGTTAGTTAGCACATAGGAAGCATCAAAAGTTTTAAATGAAATGTTGTGCTCATTTGATGCATTAGGAATTTTCTTCTTAGGCATTTTAACATTAGTGGTATGCCTAGAACTAGAAGCCTCATTTTTATACATAAATGCATGATGAGAGACAGAATGAGGTTTCCTAGCATGAATTTTCCTAATTTTATGCTCAGGATAGTTTGTAGGATATAAAATATAACCCTCACTATCCTGAACTATGGGAGCCTTACCCTTAACAAAATTAGACAATTTCTTAAGGGCATTAAGTTTGACATTGCTTTGGTTCCCTTGTTGGAACCTAATGCCATCCTTAATGTCAGGGCGTCTCCCATTATAGAGCATGCTTCTAGCAAATTTAAACTTTTCATTTTCAAGTTCATGCTCGGCAATTTTAGCACTTAATGTAGTTATGTGATCATTTTGTTGTTTAATCATGGCAAGGTTATCATCAATAGCTTCTACATTAACATCTTTACATCTAGTGCAAATGGAAACATGCTCAACAGTAGATGTAGATGGTTTGCTAATATTCAATTTGTCGGCGTTTCGAGACCGGGGGGTCCCTAAGCCGACGGGTGAGTGTGCCGCGTGCCCCAGCCCAGATGGGTCGAGCGCGTGGGCGAGCGCGAAGGGGGGAGAGCGAGGTGGCCGGAGCCGAGTCGTGAGGGAGGTGGAGATCCCGCGGCCTTCGTGTTCGTCCCGCGCCCAGGTCGGGTGCGCTTGCAGTAGGGGGTTACAAGCGTCCACGCGGGTGAGGGAAGCGAGCGGCCCCAAGAGAGCGCCTGCCCCAGCCCTCGTTCCCGCGGGGCCAACCTTCTCTAAGAAGGCCCTGGTCCTTCCTTTTATAAGCGTAAGGAGAGGATCCAGGTATACAATGGGGGTGCAGCAGAGTGCTACGTGTCTAGCGGGGGAGAGCTAGTGCCCTAAGTACATGCCGAGGTGGCAGCCGGAGAGATCTTGGCACCCATCTGGTGTGGTGTCGTGGCTGTCGGAGGAGTAACGGAGCCTGGTGGAGGGACAGATGTCGGAGCGGTTGGGCCCTTGCTGACGTCCCCCTGCTTCCGTAAGGGAGCTGAGAGCCGCCGTCGTCATGGTTCTAGCGGGGCGCCATCATTGCCTATCTGGCGGAGCTAGCCAGATGGGACGTCGGTCTTGTTCTCAGCGGCCCGAGTCGGCTCGGGGTAGGGTGATGATGGCGCTTCCTGTTGATGTGGCGGACTTGTGCCCTAGGTCGGGCGACGTGGAGGCTCCTCCGAAGCCGAGGTCGAGTCTATCCTGCATGGCCGAGGCCGAGCCCGAGCTCCTGGGTCGGGCGAGGCGGAGGTCGTTCGGCAGAGGCCAGGGCGGAGTCCGACCCCTGGGGTCGGGCGAGGCGGAGTTTGTCGTCTTCCGGGGCCTTAGCCCGAGTCCGAGCCCTGGGTCGGGCGGAGCGGAGTTCGCCGTCTTCCGGGGCCTTAGCCCGAGTCCGAGCCCTGGGTCGGGCGGAGCGGAGTTCACCGTCTTCCGGGGCCTTAGCCCGAGTCCGAGCCCTGGGTCGGGCGGAGCGGAGTTCGCCGTCTTCCGGGGCCTTAGCCCGAGTCCGAGCCCTGAGTCGGGCGGAGCGGAGTTCACCGTCTTCTGGGGCCTTAGCCCGAGTCCGAGCCCTGGGTCGGGCGGAGCTTCCTATGGCGCCTTTGGCAAGGCCTGGCTGCCTGTCAGTCTCACTCTGTCAAGTGGCACCGCAGTCGGGACGGCGCAGGCGGAGCTGTCCTTTTGTCAGACCGGTCAGTGGAGCGGCGAAGTGATGGCGGTCACTTCGGCTCTGCCAGGGGGCGCGCGTCAGGATAAAGGTGCCAGGCTACCTTTGCGTTAAATGCCCCTGTGACTTGGTCGGTCGGCGCGGCGATTTAGTCAGGGTTGCTTCTTAACGAAGGCAAGGCCTCGGGCGAGCCGGAGATGCGTCTGCCGTAAAAAGGGGGGCCTCGGGCGAGACGAAAACACCTCAGGGTCGGCTGCCCTTGCCCGAGGCTAGGCTCGGGCGAGGCGTGATCGAGTCGCTCGTACGGACTGATCCCTGACTTAATCGCACCCATCAGGCCTCTGCAGCTTTATGCTGATGGGGGTTACCAGCTGAGAATTAGGCGTCTTGAGGGTACCCCTAATTATGGTCCCCGACACAATTCATCAATCTTAGCATTTAGACTAGCATTCTCATCTCTAAGACATGAAATTGAATCATTGCAAATGCTAAGCTCTCTAGTTAAGGTTTCACTTTTTTCTACTTCTAGAGCATAAGCATTTTTCAACTTAACAAATTTTTTATTTTCCTTAACGAGCAAGTACTCTTGGCATTCCAAGAGATCATCCTTCTTGTTAATGGTTTCAATTTATTCATTTAATTTTTCTTTTGGTCCATGCTAAGGTTGGCAAAGAGAGAAATTAAATCATCTTCATTATCGCTAGAACTACCCTTATCACTAGATGTAGTATATTTGGGGGTACTTCTAGAATGTACCTTCTTCTTTTTGCCATCCTTTACCATGAGACACTTGTGGCCGACGTTGGGGAAGAGAAGTCCCTTGTTGACGGCGATGTTGGCGGCATCCTCGTCGGAGGAGGAGTCGGTGGAGCTCTCATCAAAGTCCCATTCTTGCCCCATGTGCGCCTCGCCGCTCTTCTTCTTGTAGTATCTCTTCTTCTCCTTCTTCTTCCCCTTCTTGCCTTCGTCCCTATCACTTTCACTAGAATATGGACATTTAGCGATAAAGTGACCGGACCTACCATACCGGTAGCACACCCTTTTGGAGCGGGGTTTGTAATCCTTCCCCCTCATTTGCTTGAGGATTTGGCGAAAGCTTTTGATGATAAGCACCATCTCCTCATTGTCGAGCTTGGAGGCATCGATTGGAAGCCTACTTGGTGTAGACTCCTCCTTTTCTTTCGTTGCTTTGAATGCAACGGGTTGCACCTCGGGTGTGGAGGTGGCGCCTTGCTCCAAATTGACAATGTGTTTGGAGTCTTTGATCATAAGTTCAAAGCTCACAAACTTTCCAATCACTTCCTTGGGAGACATCTGTTTGTATCTAGGATCCCCACATATTAATTGAACTTGAGTAGGATTATGAAATACGAGGGATCTAAGAATAACCTTGACCATTTCATGGTCATCCCATTTTGTGCTCCTGAGGTTGCGCACTTGATTCACCATTGTTTTGAGACGGTTGTACATGGCATGCGGCTCTTCTCCTTTGTTGAGGACGAATCGACCGAGCTCTCCCTCGATCGTCTCACGTTTGGTGTCTCTTACTTAGCTTTACAAGCACTTAGAAGAAGAGTGAGGAAGGAAGAAAGGCAATCCAAGCGACAAGAGCGCAAATGAACACAAAAACTCTCTCTCTCAAGTCACTAAGTGGTTGAGATGAATTTGGGACTTAGAGAGGATTTGATCTTTGGAATTGTGTCTTGGAGTGAATGCTATAGCTCTTGTATTGAATGTGAACTTCTGAAAACTTGGATGCCAATGAATGAGTTGGTTGGGGATATTTATAGCCCCCAACCACTTCCTAGCCGTTCGCAAAGGCTGCTGGCGATGGGCACATCGGACAGTCCGGTGTGCCACCGGACAGTCACTATTCACTATCCGGTGCGCGCCATGTCAGCGCGTCCGTTAGGGTTCGGAGCAGTTGACTATTAGAGGCATTTGTTGTCTTGCTGCACTGGACAGTCCGGTGCCACACCGGACAGTCCAGTGACCTCTGACTTCTGCGCTCTGACTTCTGTCGTGACACTGTTTAGCACTGTAGCGTTTTGCAATTGACCGTTGGCGCGCAGGGAGCCGTTGCTTCGATGAATTATAGCGGAGCGTGCCTCTGAATTCCCAAGAGTGGCTGTTTCATCTACGGGTTGGCTGGAGCACCGGACAGTGTCCGGTGCACCATTTCTCAGCACACTAAATGTCTTGCTCCAATTTTTTATTGAGTCCCTAACTGAGTTTCTTTCTTGGTTTGTGTTGAACCTTATGCACCTGAGATAAATAACATCTAGACAAACTAGTTAGTACATGTTGTTTGTATTGGACATTAACCACCAAAATCGATTATAGGAAATTGTTAAGTTCATTTCCCTTTCAGTTACCTAGTTTTGTTTACCCTACACCTTGCATATAAATGAAGTATTAGGTATTCTTGCTATTGCTCTACCTGGTTTTAGGATCAATATTATAGAGTAAAATACATTTCTAGTCCTTAAACTTGTCGCCTTGTGTCATCCTGGACCATAAACTTTTAAGGTGTGTCAGTCCGATCCTTAATCGTTGTTCAGGTCTCAGTTAGGTCCAAATGGGTCATGGTTGACATATGGACCCCACATATCAGCATGTGTATCTCTTTTCTCTCAGCGGACATGTGGAAAAGAGAGAGGGAGAGAGAAAAGAGATACACAGCCTGACATGTGGGGTCCATATGTCAACCACGACCTGTTTGGACTTAACTGACACCCGAACCGCGATTAAGGATCGGGGTGACACGCTTTAAAAGTTTATGGACCGGGATGACACAGGACGATCAGTCTGACACACTTTAAAAGTTTATGGACCGGGATGACACAGGACGACAAGTTTAAGTACCGAAAAATATATTTTACTCAATTTTATATATGAATTATGATCATGCCTTATTACTATTATTAGCTTTATTATTATTCGTGATAAGATCATTTTGTTAATTGGAACATGGAGCGACCACCTAAGACAACAGTGCTACCACAAGGGTGGAATGCAACACACTTGACTGGTTAATTAGGGATGCTAGTAAGAGATTACCTTACCTGAAAGGGGTAAGCAGAGAGGAGTTGCCGCAAGTATAGAGAGGTACTCGGGTTGACCTATCTATGATAACTTTTTGAACTGTCTATGATCATTTTGTTATGTTTGGGAAGGACTAGTCGACACAGACGAATAAGACCAAGGCCAGGAGCCCTAGTTCACAGTATCTTATAGATATAAGTGCATCAAACAATGTCTGTTCCACGAGAAAACAATATATATATAGGGTAAGGTTATTAGGAGTCCTGGGCTTTCATAGCATACAGGAAGTCCGAGCAAGCCATGCACCACCGCAGCCTGGCCGCCAGCCCACCTCCCGCATGCGTCCATTCCTTGCATGCACATATTTTATTTCCATTTGCATGCGCGAGAAATTAGGAAGTGTATCCGCTGATGCATGCATGGAAACAAAATTAATCTGATTTGAATGCTTTATTCTTTCCATAAATATAGGATCTCTATAAAAATCATGCAACTAGACTCTTTAGAAATGTTTTATAAAATATACTGCTACTAACTATGCTACACAATGTAGATATTTATGCAATACGGTACGTTGCGTAAAAAATGAGTTTTCTGTTGTATGTTCACAAATTTAGAATGGAAATAATGTGCGTTGAAAGGAAATAGATTGATATGTATAGAAACAAAAAAATCTGATTTTAATGCTTTATTTTGTCCATAAAAATAGGATCTCTACAAACAACAATGTAGTTAGGCTCGTTGGAACCAATTTATGACATATACATAATACTAATTATGCTACACTGTGTAGATATTTATTGTAATACCCAATTTGTAATTTGTAAAAGATAATATAAAAGGAGAAAAGTTATTTCCTTTATCTATATGTGTGTGTTATTTCTACTCACCATCATATGTGAACACCTCATAAATATTTAACAAAAGACACTCGAATAAATCATGCATCATGTTGAGGTTTTATTTTGTGTGCATATTATGATAATGTAAAAAATAATGTAAAAAGGAAATATGTTAATATCCAAATGGGGATTTAAATCCTAAAGGAAATTCTATAATTGAGAAAAAAAGAGAAGAAAACATTATACAAATAGGATAAAATAAAAATATAAATGAATTAAAATTTAGTCCATATTATTATAGACATTTAACCTAGGTTTGAACTTCCCATATACATATTCAAATTTGAAATTTAAATTTGAAAGAAAAGTAAAGAAAAGAAAAAAAGAAAGAATACCTAAATGGGCCTCAGTCTGCACATTTGCCCCATTTCCCCTTTACCCCGCGCGACCCATCTTCTCTCCACGGACACGTGCCGACATGCGGGCCCGGCAAGTTAGTCACGCGCACACGTTTGACCTGGGATCGGGTTACACTGTCTTGCGGACCCGAGTGGTCAGCACCCTCCACTCACGTCTACGGGACGTGGCATCAATGACGGGCGGGACCGACTCATCAGATCTTTCCCCTCCGTAGAAATCACGCGCCCACAATGAACTTCGAGCGATTCAGACGGGTTGTTGGTGCACGACTCCACCTCGCCCTGGCTACAAATGCAGACCTGAGCCCCCTTGACTCTTCCCTTGCCTCTTCTTTTCTCTGCTGCCACTCCATGCAGATTCCCGCGTCATCACGTGCCACACAGAGAAAGCCCGCCGCCGACGTGGTGTCGCGTCTACGCCACTGGTGTAGCCACGATAGCAGACCAGGGAGCTTCTTCAAGGTTGTCGGTGTTCGTGCGTTGCCTGGATTGGAGCTATTGGCGCTCGGGTCGCCGGTAATCGCTCACCGGAGCTTCAACACCGCCACGAGTCCGCCGCGCACCGTAGTCACATCTATGCGATCCATAATCATTGGTAAGAACTCCACTCCTACCTTCACCATGTCTGTCTCATTGTGTAGCGCGGTCTATTTTTGGGTATGGGGTAGTGGTTGGCCGAATTGCGTGCCGCCGGCGAGCTATCCGCCGCGTAACCTGTGTGTCGCCGCCGTGCTCGTCACCGGTTGGTGCGCACGATCTCGGCCGTCGATCCGCCGTTGGATGGCCGGGATTAGAAGCCAAATAACGATTTGGCTGAGCCATATAGCGGCTGTAAGATTAGAATCTAGTGGTGGGAAATGGGTCCGCGGTTCATTAGATCTAAACCGTAGATCTAGCATCGGGTTGTTGATACTAAGTACCGGTTCATTTAAAGGTCATGCAGATTTGTGCCGTCCGGATCTAATCCAACGACCAGAAACCTTTCATACCCCTTCGCGGGTCAGTTTTGCACATGAGTCCTTCTGTTATTTAAGAATCAACCCGCCGTCCACCGTGGCAGTGCTCTGAGTCCTGGGATATTTTTCGCAGAGCCCCTTGTGCTTCTCAATTATTGATGCGCAGTCTAGAAACTTGTAAATTGGTTAAATAATTATGGAAATGGATTTTTAATACAAAAATAAGTGCTAGAATTTGTATAAATCATAGAAAATTCATATGAACTCCAAATTGACTCAGTTCAGTTTCTAAAATTTTGTAATATTATTGTTCATCACCTAGAGTCTCTGTTTTGACATGAAAACAGTAATAAAATTAATTTCTCAATTAATCATATATCAAACACATGAAGCCTTTGGAAATTCATAACTTAAAATCCATAACTCCAAAATTAATGATTTCTATTCCTAGGATCTTATTTTAATGTGTAGATTATTATCATGTATTTTGTTTACATGTTTGGTGTGATGTTAATTTTCTTTATATACTGTGCTTGTTTGTATTGTGGCGAGTAGAGGAGCCAGTAGCTGAGGATCCTGGTGACCAGCAGATAGAAGTTTCTGAGCAGGAGCTCATTGAAGGCAAGTTGTGCCCTTGATCACTTATTTTTACCCAGTCATGTTCTTATTAATTATAATGATCTGCATAGGTTAATTTTGATGTGACCCAATAGGCCACCCTAGTCTGTTTATCCTTTTTACCTTGTTTACCCCTGAATCACTTGGGTAGTTTTGCTACTGCTTTATATGGTTTTGGGTTAATATTTCATTACATCCATGTTCCAATTATTCTGTTATGTTATTTATGTTCATGATAAGATCATTATGTTAATGGGAACATGGAGAACCACCCAGGAAAACGTGCCACCACAAGGAAGGAATGGGACCCCTTGCCTAACTAATTAGGAAAGCTAGTGGAAGACTAGCTTACCCGAAAGGGGCAAGGGTAGTAGGGGAGTTGCATGCAGGGAGGTTATCAGGTTGATTTTGCTGCGATGGCGGTCAGACGGGGGATTCTTGCAAGTGCTCCTCCCATAAACTGTAGCGGGTTTTCTGAAGCTAGTGGAACTTTGTAAAGGCCTCATAGTGTTACCCTGCTTCGCCTCCTTGGTAGAGGTGTATGGGATTGGCTGTCTCTTGGCAGATTGGTAACATGACTTGTGGGTACAGGGTACAACCTCTGCAGAGTGTAAAACTGGTATACTAGCTAGCCGTGCTCACGGTCATGAGCGACTCGGACACTCACATGATTAATTTATGTAACTTAAATTCAATTTGTCATTTGCATTTGCATGGGATTAATTATTAATTTTGTTCTATTATTTATTATGGTTTGGTATTTACTTACACTTAGTAATTGCTAATAAAATTTGACCAACTTATTAAAAGCAATGCTCAGCTTCAACCCCTCTTGTTGATCAGCCTTACACAACACATGAACTCCCACCTTTGGTGAGTTCATGCCCACTGGTTTCCCCACAACTTGTTGAGTTATGATCATGTGTGAGCTCACCCTTGCTATCTCACACCCCCCCATAGGAGAAGAACAGGTGATTCAAGTGGAGCCACACAACGAGGAGTTTGATCTGATCTAGGTGACGTCTCCCAGTTGACTTAATGGCGCCAAAGATGGATTTTAGTTCGATTTATATTTATCTTTTATTTTGTAAGACTTCTGTGATGTAATAAGTACTCTGATGTTATTGTGATATTTATTTCTATACACTCTATTTTATATATGTTGTCTTCTTTGGCGCATGTATGAGATGCACCCGACTTTGTTCCTTAAATCCGGGTGTGATAGAAGTAGTATCAGAGCAAATGTTGACTGTAGGATGAAACCTAGATAGAAATGGACAAAACCCTTACCTACTTACCTTACTCTGATTTATTCTATACTTATCTTATCTTGATCTTGTCTCACCTTTTGCTGTCATACTATGATTACTCTTATCTTTTCCACTATAAGACAAGATGAGTTTCACACCTTGGAATCATACATTTATGACATTCGTAAGAGATAGGGAACCTAAGACGAAATTAAAACTATTTTCTCTATTTAAAAATGTTGGTTGATTGTTCTGATGATAAATGTCTGATTTGCTTCTTTGATTGATTTGAGATATTATAAATGGACATCTTAGCATGTACCACCATAAGGTAATGAATTAGCTTTGGTAGGTAAAATATTAATCTGCTTAGCTAATAAATCCCCCAAAGTAACATGCCTCGTAATTACCTGCCTTGTCTACTATTCTCTCTTACCATATGTTTCTAACTCAGATGATCAATACCAGAAAGGGTGGTGGAATTGATCTACCTCCCAATTGACACACTTGGAGGATATTTAGACAAAAACAACCTGAGATGGATCCTCCACAGCCTCCACCAGCCGGAGCTGATCCCGCTGTCACAGGACAGATGCGGATAATGCAACAGACGGCAGACACCATGGCAGATATACACACGCAGATGCGGCAGGAACGCCAAGAGCGAGAGGATATACACCAGGAGATGCGGCAAGAGTGAGAGGAGATACGCTAGGAGAGAAGGGCATAACAGCAATAGCAACAGCATCAAGCACCACTGCCTCCACCACCACTACCAGTTCCACCCCGGGACAAGCACCGGGAATTCATGAGCCATAAGCCACAGACATTTGCTAACTCTCTTGATCCACTAGACACTGATGATTGGCTGAAGTCTGTAGAAAAGATGTTGAATATTGCCCAGTGCTCTGACCGGGAGAAGGTTCTATATGCTTCTGGTCGTCTGACAGGTCCTGCTGCTGATTGGTGGGATTCATATACTGCTGCCCACGATGTTCTTGATACTATCACATGGGCGGAATTCTCTACTCAGTTTAGAAACTACCATATTCCTGCTGGACTGATGAAGATTAAGAAGAAAGAGTTTTTGTCTCTGAAGTGGGGGAGCATGTCAATAAGTGTAACACCCTAAATCTTATTTTGAGAATATAGCACAATTGCTCAAAGATCTTGCATTAATTTTTCTTCTTCTCTCTCTTTAGGACTCTCATAACATTTGAAGACTTATCTCCCTATTCAAAAGCATTTGCTTAAGTAAATAAAATGATAAATAGAACCATATTTGGCACTCATGTTGGAGTTTTAATTGTATGTGCATTTAAAATAATAATAAAAATATAATAAAAGAATTAAGTTTAAGAAACACCCTAACGAATACTATACACTAGAAAATCTTTTCTTTTAAATAACTATGAACATATTTTAAATGGAATGAACATTCAAGGGAATAATTTATTGTGGGTGTATGATATACTTACAATATTTGGATAAAATAAACAAAATTAAACATATGTATATATTCATGCACATCAAGCTGGAATGTTATTTGCTGGTGCATTTTAATCTTGGAAACCTTTGAAATTTGAATCAAATTCAATTTTCGAAATTCAGATTTGGAATAAAACTGAAAATAGGAAATAGAAAAGGAGAACACATGTTGTTGGGCCAAAATCACCTAGAAGGCCCACATAACCGTGCTTGCCCAGCCTAGGACAATTCGGTGCCGACACGTGGGACCGGGGGTGGCAGCCGCACATGGTTCTGCTGTGCGTGGGCTGCTTCGTGCTGAGGCGATGACAGATGGGCCCGCGTGGTCAGCGTTGTCTTCCTCCCCAAACGACCGGCATGGAATCTTGGCGAACCCCCAACCGAATGCCGCGAAATTCATGCCGATGGGCGCGGACCTCGGGGCCAGGTCGGCCAAGCTCGGACTCCTTCCACGCGGATATCGCGGCGCCCCCCTCGACCGAACGCCATCACGGATTTTGTGCCCGCTACTATAAAACTGAGAACTACCTACTCCCGGACCGTGCGACTACGAAGGTTGGGGAATCAGCTGAATCCCGCGACATCCACTCGACACCAGCTGGGTGGGGCATCGAGGGAGATCGTCAGACTTCGTGGAGTTGGCGCGCGTCGTTGTGGGCGATTTGGAGCAACCTGAGAGAACCCGCCAGCGCTCCTCCGCCGCGGTGCCGCATCGCACCGTCGACACACGCGTATACCAGCGTCGACGCCCCCATGTCGGTTCCTGGAGCTTCATCGGGCCTCGTGGTGGATGTGTGCGTGCTTGATTTGGGCGGGGTGGACCGTGACTATGGCAATTTGTCGCCGGAATTGGCACTCCGCCGTGTTGCCGCACGTCGTCGTGGCTGGTTGTCCCTGCTTCGCCGTCGTCAGTAAGTTCCTCCTCTGTGTGATCACCATCATCCCCTCCCTGCGTTGCACCGGTTGGATAGGCAAACTACGCTCTGGTGCGCATTTGGGTGCGGCTCCGGCGAACCCGCCACCACCGTCGCTCGGGCGCCGCCGCCCTGGGCGCTCGGTGTAGAAGACAGGGCTTCGGCCGTTGATCCCCTGATGGATGGCTCTGGTAGGCTCTAGGTTACCCCTTTGACCGAGTTGAATTCGCGCCGTGGGATCTTGATCGTGCGGGTCAGAGCAGATCGAGCCTCATAAAATCTGAGCCGTTCATTTACAATCCAAGGATCCCGGGCCGTACCGGTTCGGATGGGGGGGGAATCTAATCTGGGCCCTTGATTCTAGATCGGGCGGTCAAAATCGGCCGATACCGCTTCGCAGCGCCATTTTGCGTAAGACCCCTCGGGGTTTTGTGGAATCAACCCGCCATCCCTTGTCGCTGTGCACTGAGCCTTGGGATATTTGCGCAGTAGCCCCTGCGGTTCCTGAATTTTGGTGCCCAGTCCAGAATCCGAGGAAATTCAGAAAATTCAATTAGAAAATGATTTCTATTGTTAAAATAATTCCAGAATCTTATTTAATTCATAGAAAATCCATATTTAGTCCAAATTAATCCATTTCAGTTCCTATAATTTTGTAATAATATTCTCTATTAGATAGTACCACTGTTTTTACATAAAGTACACATTAAAATTTATTTCTCACTTAACCCTATATTAAATGCATAAAATCTTTGGAAATTCATAACTTAAAATCTACCACTCCAAAATTAATAATTCTTTTTCCTGTGATCTTATTTTAATATGTAGATTATTAATATGTATTTTGGCATACATGTTTGGTGTAATGTTAATTTTGCCTATACACTGTTTGTTTGAATTGCTACGACTAGCAGTGAGGTCACGAGTCACCTGAAGATCATCCTGGTACCTGGAATCTCAAGGCCCAGGCAAGTTGTGCCCTTGATCACTTCCTTTCACCTACTCATGTTCTAATTAATCATAATGATCTGCATAGGTTAATTTTGATGGGACCCAATAGGTTACCTAGTTTGATTATCTTTATACCTTGTTTACCACTGATCTTTCTGGGTAGTACTTGCTAGTGATATATGTGGTTTTGGGTATGGAGATACACTACTCATGATTACACTTTTTGTTATCAGTTGTTATTTAATGTTCATGTTAAGATCATTATGTTAATTGGAACATGGAGCGACCACCCGGGAAAACAGTGCTACCACAAGGGTGGTATGGGACGCCCTTGGCTGATTAATTAGGAAAGCTAGTGGAAGACTACCTTACCCGAAAGGGGCAAGGGCAGTAGGGAGAGGTCAGTGTAGGGAGGCCCTCGGGAGGATTTTGCTGCGATGGCGGTCCTGCAAGGGATTCCTGCACTGGATCTTCCTATAAACTGTAGCGGGTTTTCGGAAGCTAGTGGAACTTTGTAAAGGCCTCGTAGTGGATCCCTAGCCATTCACCTCGGAAGTGTCTAAGGGCCTTGCAAACCCTGGCGACATGGGATACACGACTTGTGGGTAAAGATGCGCAACCTCTGCAGAGTGTAAAACTGGTATACTAGCCGTGCTCACGGTCATGAGCAGCTCGGACCCTCACATGATTAAATTATGGAACTAAATTCAATTTGTCATATGCATTGCATCGCAGGTGATGTTGTTACTTTTGTTCTATTACTTAATTGGGTTTGGTATTTACTTATACTTAGTAATTGCTAATAAAATTTTGACCAACTTTAAAAGCAATGCTCAGCTCTAACCATCTTCTTTGGTAAGCCTTACACTTCACGTGAGCTCCCACCTTTGGCGAGTTCATGCACATTATTCCCCACAACTTGTTGAGCGATGAACGTATGTGAGCTCACTCTTGCTGTCTCACACACCCCACAGGTCAAGAACAGGTACCGCAGGATGAAGCGCATGGAGGATGCTGCGACGAGTTCGTGAGAGGTCTAGGCCGTCGTCTCCCAGTCAACTTTGGGTTGCTGGACCGTTGTCTCCTTATAATGTAATTATTTATTTTGTATAGAACTCTTGTTATATATAAAGTTGTGACATTCGATCCTGTGCCACTATACATCATATGTGTGAGACTTGGTCCCAGCATACCTGGTGTTTATGTTAACCCCGGGTTTTGGACCCCTAAAATCCGGGTGTTACAGAAGTGGTATCAGAGGAATGTTGACTGTAGGACGAAACCTAGATAGAACTGGACAACCATTATTTACTTATCTTCGCTACTCTGATTCTTTTCTAAACTTATCTTAATCTTTTCTCATCTATTTCCGCTTACTCTGATTACTCTTACCTTATCCTTCTAAAGACAAATGTGGATTTCACACTTTGAAATCCAGTGCCTAAAGTGACCTTTAGGAATAGGAGACCTACTCTTAGGAACAAAAACAAAACTATTTTTATAGATATCTATGAACTTGAATGTTTGTTCTTATGATACTTGTTTGATTTGGATCTTTGATTGAGTGTGATTAGTTGTGGAGTAATGTCCACAATTACATCTGTATATACGTATAGGCATAAATAGAATTCATAAGAAAACTGAGCCACTTAGATTATCCTCCATTAAAATGTATCTATCTCATAGAGATCCCTCTAATCTTAAAAGACTCTCCCATATTTTAATAGATTCATCGTATCTTATAAGATTCTCCCTTATCTTAATAGATCCATCTCATCTTAAAAGATACTCATCTTATCTTGAAAAGATTTTATCTTAGCCTAATAGATCTAACTGACCTCAAAAGATTCTACCTTGTCCTTACGAATTCATCTTGCCCTAATAAGCATATTTACCCCACACTAGTAACAACCATGATCTAATCTAAAGTAATTAGATATTGTTTTTGTCTAAACTGGTGATATCAATCTAATCTAGACTTCATCTAACCTAATATGATCCCATCTAAAGTGAGTTATTTAACATATTAGTTATTACTAGTGAAATAGATTAGACCTCACTCCTATAAAAATGTTTTAAGTTAAATCGATGCCCTAGATTAACTTGACCATATGCAACTACCTAATCATATGCAACTACCTTAACCATCTGATAGTTGCATAACCCCTCCGTTTTAACCTAACAGGGATTCTAGCATATCCTAATAATATTTATCCTACCCTAGTAGATCTATTTAACCTAAACTAGTCTAATCTAGTCATATTCAATCTAATCTAGCTCCTACTTAATCTAATATGATCTAATCTAGAGTAAGTTACTTAATGCGGGTACAAAGGATAAGGCCATGCTCCTAAATCACTTAAGCCTAAATTGGTGACCGGGATTAACTCAGGCCATACCCAACAACTTGACATACATCATAGGTTACATAACCTATCCAAACCATTCAGAAGCTAAACAACCCAACCAGGTTCTTACTAATCTCATAGCCACCTACTAAACTAGCTGCTCCACCTACTACTTTATCTTAACTACATGTCCCTAATTCGGAGAACAACTTCAAGAACGAAATCGAAGATGATCAACTTCATCAAGAAAGGACAAACACCAACTCAAGCCTTCAAGGATCAAGTAAGGTCACCAAGATGAGTCAAGATCCACAATCTTGGATGGAATCTTTCTTTACCCCACTCTTTCTTGCCCAAACCTATTTAGGCTTTAAAAGATATCTTTTATCCTGCATAATAAAGTGTCTATAACCATATATACCTATGCTCTCCTAATAACTAACTAATAAAAAAAAACTCTTGATTTTGAACTAATTAGAAACTAAAAGCTAGATTTTAAATCACTCTTCCTATATCCTCTTTCTTACAAATCTCGAGGACGAGATTATTTTTAAGGGGGGTAGGATTTGTAACACCCTAAATCTTATTTTGAGAATATAGCACAATTGCTCAAAGATCTTGCATTAAAATTTTTCTTCTTCTCTCTCTTTAGGACTCTCATAACATTTGAAGACTTATCTCCCTATTCAAAAGCATTTGCTTAAGTAAATAAAATGATAAATAGAACCATATTTGGCACTCATGTTGGAGTTTTAATTGTATGTGCATTTAAAATAATAATAAAAATATAATAAAAGAATTAAGTTTAAGAAACACCCTAACGAATACTATACACTAGAAAATCTTTTCTTTTAAATAACTATGAACATATTTTAAATGGAATGAACATTCAAGGGAATAATTTATTGTGGGTGTATGATATACTTACAATATTTGGATAAAATAAACAAAATTAAACATATGTATATATTCATGCACATCAAGCTGGAATGTTATTTGCTGGTGCATTTTAATCTTGGAAACCTTTGAAATTTGAATCAAATTCAATTTTCGAAATTCAGATTTGGAATAAAACTGAAAATAGGAAATAGAAAAGGAGAACACATGTTGTTGGGCCAAAATCACCTAGAAGGCCCACATAACCGTGCTTGCCCAGCCTAGGACAATTCGGTGCCGACACGTGGGACCGGGGTGGCAGCCGCACATGGTTCTGCTGTGCGTGGGCTGCTTCGTGCTGAGGCGATGACAGATGGGCCCGCGTGGTCAGCGTTGTCTTCCTCCCCAAACGACCGGCATGGAATCTTGGCGAACCCCCAACCGAATGCCGCGAAATTCATGCCGATGGGCGCGGACCTCGGGGCCAGGTCGGCCAAGCTCGGACTCCTTCCACGTGGATATCGCGGCGCCCCCCTCGACCGAACGCCATCACGGATTTTGTGCCCGCTACTATAAAACTGAGAACTACCTACTCCCGGACCGTGCGACTACGAAGGTTGGGGAATCAGCTGAATCCCGCGACATCCACTCGACACCAGCTGGGTGGGGCATCGAGGGAGATCGTCAGACTTCGTGGAGTTGGCGCGCGTCGTTGTGGGCGATTTGGAGCAACCTGAGAGAACCCGCCAGCGCTCCTCCGCCGTGGTGCCGCATCGCACCGTCGACACACGCGTATACCAGCGTCAACGCCCCCATGTCGGTTCCTGGAGCTTCATCGGGCCTCGTGGTGGATGTGTGCGTGCTTGATTTGGGCGGGGTGGACCGTGACTATGGCAATTTGTCGCCGGAATTGGCACTCCGCCGTGTTGCCGCACGTCGTCGTGGCCGGTTGTCCCTGCTTCGCCGTCGTCAGTAAGTTCCTCCTCTGTGTGATCACCATCATCCCCTCCCTGCGTTGCACCGGTTGGATAGGCAAACTACGCTCTGGTGCGCATTTGGGTGCGGCTCCGGCGAACCCGCCACCACCGTCGCTCGGGCGCCGCCGCCCTGGGCGCTCGGTGTAGAAGACAGGGCTTCGGCCGTTGATCCCCTGATGGATGGCTCTGGTAGGCTCTAGGTTACCCCTTTGACCGAGTTGAATTCGCGCCGTGGGATCTTGATCGTGCGGGTCAGAGCAGATCGAGCCTCATAAAATCTGAGCCGTTCATTTACAATCCAAGGATCCCGGGCCGTACCGGTTCGGATGGGGGGGGGAATCTAATCTGGGCCCTTGATTCTAGATCGGGCGGTCGAAATCGGCCGATACCGCTTCGCAGCGCCATTTTGCGTAAGACCCCTCGGGGTTTTGTGGAATCAACCCGCCATCCCTTGTCGCTGTGCACTGAGCCTTGGGATATTTGCGCAGTAGCCCCTGCGGTTCCTGAATTTTGGTGCCCAGTCCAGAATCCGAGGAAATTCAGAAAATTCAATTAGAAAATGATTTCTATTGTTAAAATAATTCCAGAATCTTATTTAATTCATAGAAAATCCATATTTAGTCCAAATTAATCCATTTCAGTTCCTATAATTTTGTAATAATATTCTCTATTAGATAGTACCACTGTTTTTACATAAAGTACACATTAAAATTTATTTCTCACTTAACCCTATATTAAATGCATAAAATCTTTGGAAATTCATAACTTAAAATCTACCACTCCAAAATTAATAATTCTTTTTCCTGTGATCTTATTTTAATATGTAGATTATTAATATGTATTTTGGCATACATGTTTGGTGTAATGTTAATTTTGCCTATACACTGTTTGTTTGAATTGCTACGACTAGCAGTGAGGTCACGAGTCACCTGAAGATCATCCTGGTACCTGGAATCTCAAGGCCCAGGCAAGTTGTGCCCTTGATCACTTCCTTTCACCTACTCATGTTCTAATTAATCATAATGATCTGCATAGGTTAATTTTGATGGGACCCAATAGGTTACCTAGTTTGATTATCTTTATACCTTGTTTACCACTGATCTTTCTGGGTAGTACTTGCTAGTGCTATATGTGGTTTTGGGTATGGAGATACACTACTCATGATTACACTTTTTGTTATCAGTTGTTATTTAATGTTCATGTTAAGATCATTATGTTAATTGGAACATGGAGCGACCACCCGGGAAAACAGTGCTACCACAAGGGTGGTATGGGACGCCCTTGGCTGATTAATTAGGAAAGCTAGTGGAAGACTACCTTACCCGAAAGGGGCAAGGGCAGTAGGGAGAGGTCAGTGTAGGGAGGCCCTCGGGAGGATTTTGCTGCGATGGCGGTCCTGCAAGGGATTCCTGCACTGGATCTTCCTATAAACTGTAGCGGGTTTTCGGAAGCTAGTGGAACTTTGTAAAGGCCTCGTAGTGGATCCCTAGCCATTCACCTCGGAAGTGTCTAAGGGCCTTGCAAACCCTGGCGACATGGGATACACGACTTGTGGGTAAAGATGCGCAACCTCTGCAGAGTGTAAAACTGGTATACTAGCCGTGCTCACGGTCATGAGCAGCTCGGACCCTCACATGATTAAATTATGGAACTAAATTCAATTTGTCATATGCATTGCATCGCAGGTGATGTTGTTACTTTTGTTCTATTACTTAATTGGGTTTGGTATTTACTTATACTTAGTAATTGCTAATAAAATTTTGACCAACTTTAAAAGCAATGCTCAGCTCTAACCATCTTCTTTGGTAAGCCTTACACTTCACGTGAGCTCCCACCTTTGGCGAGTTCATGCACATTATTCCCCACAACTTGTTGAGCGATGAACGTATGTGAGCTCACTCTTGCTGTCTCACACACCCCACAGGTCAAGAACAGGTACCGCAGGATGAAGCGCATGGAGGATGCTGCGACGAGTTCGTGAGAGGTCTAGGCCGTCGTCTCCCAGTCAACTTTGGGTTGCTGGACCGTTGTCTCCTTATAATGTAATTATTTATTTTGTATAGAACTCTTGTTATATATAAAGTTGTGACATTCGATCCTGTGCCACTATACATCATATGTGTGAGACTTGGTCCCAGCATACCTGGTGTTTATGTTAACCCCGGGTTTTGGACCCCTAAAATCCGGGTGTTACAATAAGCGAGTACCGTGATAAGTTCATTCAACTCTCCAGATATGCACCGGATGAGGTTGCCAAAGATGAGAGGAAGCAGGAGCACTTTATTGAAGGACTCAATGGACCTCTGCAGTATGCTCTAGTGGCTCATACATTTCCATCATTCCAGAGGCTGCTCGATAAAGCCCTAGCTATTGAACACAAGCGTGTTCAGCTGGGAGATTTGAAGAGGAAGGCGATATCCCAGGGACAAGGAAGTAGCATCATTCGTCCTCGCTACGGATCACCCCAGGGTACCCCAGTTCGCACTAGAGGAGGCCAGCACCCAGCTCAGCACTCACTTCATGGGACTCCACCGACTCGTCAGGCTACCCCCACTGGCACCCCGACGAAATTTTCAGGACAGAGTGCAGGCACTACTTGCTACAAGTGTGGGAAGACTGGACATTATGCAAATGTTTGCCCACAGAGGATTGCTACTACCCCAGTTCAGAACAAGCAGGAGACTCTGGGATTTGGCAAGGGATTCTCTATTGCCAGGGTTAATCAAGTCAGCGCTGATGCTACTCCTGATGGGGATGACATGGCACTTTGTATGTTTTACATTAATGCAATTCCTGCAACAATATTATTTGATTCTGGTGCTACACATTCATTTATGTCTGCTCGATATGCCAACACAAATGAGTTACCGCTGAAATTATGAAAACACCAATGATAGTAATTACACCCCAAAGGGCCTGTTGAGGCAAATCATATGACACATAAATTGACATTGACAATTATGGGAAGAGAATTCGGGGCTACCGCTATAATATTAGAGGCAAGCAACAAAGATCTAATCCTTGGTATGTCATGGTTAAGAAAGGCAAAGGCCATTATACACTGTGGTAGGGGTACAGTAGAACTCACCAGCCCTAAACGAGAAAGATTTGACGTTGAAATTACAGTATCTACCTCTACCAGACGTGCGACATTCTTCATAGATGTGGAGTTTGTTGGAAACAATATCCGTGTGGTTAGGGATTTCCTGGATGTCTTTCTAGAGGAGTTGCCAGGGATGCCACCAGATAGGGAAGTTGAGTTTTTTATTGATCTCTTACCTGGGACTGCTCCTATTTCTAAACGGTCATACAAGATGTCTATAGAAGAGTTAAAAGAACTTAAGGAGCAGTTAACGGAGTTACAGGAGGCCAGGTACATTCGTCCGAGTTCCTCACCTTGGGGAGCGCCGGTTCTGTTTGTACAAAAAAGATGGATCGCAAAGGATGTGTGTGGATTATAGGTCTCTCAATGATGTTACTGTGAAGAACAAGTATCTGTTACCCCGCATTGATGATTTATTTGATCAGATGAGAGGTGCTAGGGTATTCTCGAAGATTGATCTCCGATCGGGTTACCATCAAATGAAGATTAGGCCATCAGATATTCCCAAGACGGCTTTCTCGACCCGATATAGTTTATATGAGTTCATGGTTATGTCATTTGGACTAACTAATGTACCGGGCTATTTTATGAATCTGATGAATAAGGTGTTTATGGAGTATCTGGACAGATTCGTCGTAGTATTCATCAACGATATTCTTATTTATTCCAAGAGTGATAGCGATCATGAGGAACATATGAGATTGGTGCTACAGAAGCTACGTGATAATCAACTCTACGCCAAGTATAGTAAATGCGAGTTCTGGATTGATGAGGTGCCATTCCTTGGACATATCATTTCTAATGGAGGGATATCAGTAGATCCTGCTAAAGTCAAGGAGATTATGGCGTGGAGCGTATCCACTATAGTTACTGAGATCCGGAGTTTCTTGGGACTTGCAGGATACTATCAGAGATTTATTGAAGGATTTTCTAAGATTGCTAAGCCTATGACCTCGCTTTTGGAGAAGGGAAGAGAGTTTAAGTGGGACGAGAAGTGCCAAGATAGCTTTGATCAATTAAATAAGACATTGATGTCGCCCCCAGTGTTGGTTATGCCAGATCTACAGAAGGTATTTGACATTTATTGTGATGCATGTAGCCAAGGCTTGGGATGTGTACTTATGCAAGAAGGACACGTGGTTGCCTATGCGTCCCGTCAGTTGCGGAAACATGAGTTGAACTACCCTACTCATGACTTAGAACTGGCAGCCGTAGTGCACACACTTAAGATATGGAGACATTACATTATGGGAACTAAGTGCCAAGTGTACACGGATCATAAGAGTTTGAAGTACATATTCACTCAGAAGGATCTCAACCTTAGGCAACGTCGTTGGTTGGAGCTTATAAAGGATTATGATTTGGAGATTCACTATCACCCGGGTAAGGCGAATCTGGTTACATATGCCTTGAGTCGGAAGGAACATGTCCATGCAGCTATTGTTGCCCAGATACCTGATGAGATTGTTGAGGATTTTAGGATACTTAACCTGGGAATAGTTGCGCATACTGAAGGATTCACTATTGATGTGGAATCTACCTTGGAACAAGAAATTCGTAAAGGTCAGATTGGTGATGCTAAAATATAAGAAATCAAGGATCTTATTAGTCAAGGTAGAGGTCCAGAATTCACGGAGGATGAGCAAGGCACAGTATGGTTTAAGGATCGGATATGTGTTCCTGATATTGATAGCCTTCATGAGACTATACTGAAGGAAGCCCATGATTCTGATTACTCTATTCACCCTGGTAGCACTAAGATGTATTAGGATCTGAAGCAGAAATATTGGTGGTATGGATTGAAGAGAGATGTGGCTGCACATGTAGCTATGTGTGATGTGTGCCAAAGGGTCAAGGCTGAACATCAAAGACCAGTTGGACTATTGCACCCATTAAAGATACCCGAGTGGAAATGGGAAGAAATTGGTATGGATTTCATTGTTGGACTACCCCGCACTCCTGCAAGGTATGACTCTATTTGGGTGATTGTGGACAGGTTGACGAAAGTGGCTCACTTCATACCTGTGAGGACTAATTACATGAGAGCCAAGCTAGCAGAATTGTATATGACTCGGATAGTTTGTCTACATGGAGTGCCTAAGAAGATCGTGTCAGACCGAGGATCATAGTTTGCTTCTTGGTTTTGGAAGAAGTTGCATGAGAGCTTGGATACACAGTTGAATTTTAGCTCGGCCTACCATCCTCAAACCGATGGGCAGACTGAGAGGACTAACCAAGTGCTGGAGGATATGTTAAGAGCTTGTGCTCTTAAACATGGTGGTAGTTGGGATAAGAGCTTACCATATGAGGAGTTCTCTTACAATAATAGCGACCAGGCCAGTCTGAAGATGCCACCATTTGAGGCTTTATATGGCAGGAAGTGCAGGACTCCTCTATATTGGGATCAGACTGGAGAAAGATAGTTCTTTGGGCCTGAACTTATTCAAGAGGCAGAAGAACAAGTCCATATAATTCAGGAGAATTTGAGGGTAGCTCAAACCAGGCAAAAGAGCTACGCTGATAATAGAAGAAGACTGTTAGAGTTTAAGGTGGGTGATCATGTGTATCTGAAGGTGTCACCGATCTGGGGTATGAGGAGATTTAAAGTTAAAGGAAAGTTGTCCCCTTGCTTTATTGGACCTTTCTTGATCTTAAAGCGAGTGGGAGAAGTTGCATATCAACTAGAAATATCCGATCATCTTGCGGATGTACATGATGTCTTCCATGTATCTCAGCTGAAGAAATGTCTCAGGGTACCTGAAGAGCAGCTACCAATGGAGGATCTTAGTGTTCAAGATGATCTGACTTATGCAGAATATCCTACCAAGATTCTTGATACACTGACTCGAGTTACAAGAAATAAAGTTATTAAGATGTGCAAGTGCAATGGAGCCATCATGGAGAAGATGAAGCTACTTGAGAGAGAGAAGAAGAGCTTCACATAGATTTTCCCAATATTTTCCCTAGGCCTTCCTAAATCTCGAGGACGAGATTCTTGTTAAGGGGGGGTAGGATTTGTAATACCCAATTTGTAATTTATAAGAGATAATATAAAAGGAGAAAAGTTATTTCCTTTATCTATATGTGTGTGTTATTTCTACTCACCATCAAATGTGAACACCTCATAAATAATTAACAAAAGACACTCGAATAAATCATGCATCATGTTGAGGTTTTATTGTGTGTGCATATTATGATAATGTAAAAAGGAAATATGTTAATATCCAAATGGGGATTTAAATCCTAAAGGAAATTCTAGAATTGAGAAAAAGAGAAGAAAACATTATACAAATAGGATAAAAATATATAAATGAATTAAAATTTAGTCCATATTATTATAGACATTTAACCTAGGTTTGAACTTCACACATACAGATTCAAATTTGAAATTTAAATTTAAAAGAAAAGAAAAAGAAAAGAAAATAAAAGAAAAGAAAAGAAAGAAAGAATACCTAAATGGGCCTCAGTCTGCACATTTGGCCCATTTCCCTTTACCCCGCGCGACCCGTCTTCTCTCCGCGGACACGTGCCGACATGCGGGCCCGACAAGTCAGTCACGCGCACGCGCTTGACCTGGGATCGGGTTACACTGTCTTGCGGACCCAAGTGCTCAGCGCCCTCCACTCACGTCTGCGGGATGATGCATCAATGACGGGCGGGACCGACTCGTTAGATCTTTCCCCTCCGCGGAAATCACGCGCGCGCAACGAACTCAGAGCAATTTAGCCGGGTTGTTGGCGCACGACTCCACCTCGCCCTGGCTTCAAATGCGGACCCGAGCCCCCTTGACTCTTCCCTTGCCTCCTCTTTTTTTCTCTGCTGCCACTCCACACAGATTCTCGCGCCGTCGCGTGCCGCACAGAGAAAGCCTACCACCGCCGTGGTGTCGTGTCTACACCGCTGGTGTAGCCATGATAGCAGACCAAGGAGCTCCTGCAAGGTTGTCGGTGTTCGTGCGTGGCCTGGATTGGAGCTATTGGCGCTTGGGTCGCCAGTAATCGCTCACCGGAGCTTCACCACCGCCACGGGTCTGCCGCGCACCGTAGTCACGTCCGCACGATCCATAATCGCTGGTAAGAACTCAACTCCTACCTTCACCAAGTCTAGTCTCATTATGTAGCGCGGTCTAATTTTGGGTATGGGGTAGTGGTTGGCCGAATTGCGTGCTACCGGCGAGCTATCCGTCGGCGAGCTATCCGCCGCGTAACCTGTGCGCCGCCGCCATGCTCATCGTCGGTTGGTGCGCGCGATCTCGACCGTCGATCCACCGTTGGATGGCCGGGATTAGAAGCCAAATAACGATTCAACCGAGGCATATAGCGACCGTAAGATTAGAATCCAGTGGCGGGGAATGGGTCCACGGTTCACTAGATCTAAACCATAGATCTAACATCGGGTGGCTGATACTGAGTACCGGTTCATTTAAAGGTCATGCAGATCCGTGTCGTTCGGATCTAATCCAACGACCGGAAACCTTTCATACCCCTTTGCGGGTCAGTTTTGCACATGAGTCCTTCTGTTATTTAAGAATCAACCCGCCGTCCACCGTGGCAGTGCTCTGAGTCCTGGGATACTTTTCGCAGAGCCCCTTGTGCTTCTCAATTATTGATGCGCAGTCCAGAAACTTTTAAATTGGTTAAATAATTATGGAAATGGATTTTTAAAACAAAAATAAGTGCTAGAATTTGTAGAACTCCAAATTGATTCAATTCAGTTTCTAAAATTTTGTAATATTATTGTTCATCACCTAGAGTCTCTGTTTTGACATGAAAACAGTAATAAAATTAATTTCTCAATTAATCATATATCAAACACATGAAACCTTTAGAAATTTATAACTTAAAATCCATAACTCCTAAAGTAATGATTCCTATTCCTAGGATCTTATTTTAATGTGTAGATTATTATCATGTATTTTGTTTACATGTTTGGTGTGATGTTAATTTTCTTTATATACTGTGCTTATTTGTATTGTGGCGAGTAGAGGAGCCAGTAGCTGAGGATCCTGGTGACCAGCAGATAGAAGTTGCTGAGCAAGAGCTCATTGAAGGCAAGTTGTGCCCTTGATCACTTATTTTTACCCAGTCATGTTCTTATTAATCATAATGATCTGCATAGGTTAATTTTGATGGGACCCAATAGGTCACCCTAGTTTGTTTATCATTTTTGCCTTGTTTACCCCTGAATCACTTGGGTAATTTTGCTATTGCTTTATATGGTTTTGGGTTAATATTTCATTACATCTATGTTCCAATTATTTTGTTATGTTATTTATGTTCATGATAAGATCATTATGTTAAAGGGAACATAGAGAACCACCCGGGAAAACGTGCCACCACAAGGGAGGAATGAGACCCCTTGGCTAACTAATTAGGAAAGCTAGTGGAAGACTACCTTACCCGAAAGGGGCAAGGGTAGTAGGGGAGTTGCATGCAAGGGGGTTCTCGGGTTGATTTTGCTGCGATGGCGGTCAGACGGGGGATTCTTGCAAGTGTTCTTCCCATAAACTGTAGCGGGTTTTCTGAAGCTAGTGGAACTTTGTAAAGGCCTCGTAGTGTTACCCTATCTCGCCTCCTCGGTAGAGGTGTATGGGATTGGCCGTCTCTTGGCAGATGGGTAACATGACTTGTGGGTATAGGGTATAACCTCTGCAGAGTGTAAAACTGGTATACTAGCCGTGCTCACGGTCATGAGCGACTCGGACACTCACATGATTAATTTATTTAACTTAAATTCAATTTGTCATTTGCATTTGCATGGGATTATTTATTAATTTTGTTCTATTATTTATTATGATTTGGTATTTACTTACACTTAGTAACTGCTAATAAAATTTGACCAACTTATTAAAAGCAATGCCCATCTTTAACCCCTCTTGTTGATCAGCCTTACACAACACATGAACTCTCACCTTTGGTGAGTTCATGCCCACTGGTTTCCCCATAACTTGTTGAGCTATGATCATGTGTGAACTCACCCTTGCTGTCTTACACCCCCACAGGAGAAGAACAGGTGGTTCAAGTGGAGCCACACAACGAGGAGTTTGATCTGATCTAGGTGACGTCTCCCAGTTGACTTAATGGCGCCAAAGATGGATTTTAGTTCGATTTATATTTATCTTTTATTTTGTAAGACTTCTGCGATGTAATAAGTACTATGATGTTATTGTGACATTTATCTCTATATACTCTATTTTATATATGTTGTCTTCTCTGGCGCATGTATGAGATGCAACCGCTGTCACCACCGGGCCTAAGGTGCGCCGCCGCCGCTCGTCCGGTTTGGGAGCGCCGTCGGTGCTTGACCAACTGCCATAGGAGCATCGCCGCCGGTCGCCCGCCTCGGCGCGCCACCGCCGCTAGCCTTCGGATCGCTCGCACGCCTGAGGAAACCGCCGCTGCCACTCGCTCGCCCGAGGAAACCGCCACCCCCGCTAAAACCTAATCCCTAGCGGTCTGGGGGTCTTCTTATAGCCTTCTGCACCTGGTGTGGCTAAACCAGATGGCACCGTTGAGCCAGGGCTTCCTCTAGTTATTGGAAGCTCAGAGCTCTAAATATACAAACTATATATATAGGGCAGGTATAACGGGAGCCCTAGGCTTCCAATAGTTAAAAAAAGCCGAGGCCGACCACCCCTGCAACCTGGTTCAAACCAGCGCGCTGACTCAACCAGGCTATCGGGTGCGCCACCCGCCTCACGTCTGTGCGCGCAAAAAGGAATACATGCATGAGTCAAACACGTTCTCTTGCATACGCATAAATTTAGGAAAGATATGTGTGGCGATTTCTATTTTTAAATGTTTTATTTCCTCTATAAATTTAGGACCACTGCAACAGCCATGTAGCTAGACTCGTAAGGACCATTTTATGATATATACTGATACTAAATATGCTACAATGTGTAGATAATTATGCAATTCGGTTTATTGCGTAAAAATATGTTACCAGCTGCATGCACATAAATTTATGATAGAAAGAATGTGCAATGAAAGGAAATGAATTGCATGTATAGAAACAAAAAATCATATTTAATGTTTTATTTCCTTCATAAATATAGGATCCCTCCAACAGCCATGCAGCTAAACACATTAGAACTAGTTTAGAATATATATTGATACTAACTATACTACACGGTGTAGGTATTTATGCAATTCGGTACACTACGTAAAAAATCTAGCATTGTTGTTCACTGGTGGACGCATCTTCAGGTTGGAGCGTAAAAACCTTAAGTTTTAGGCATAAAATCTCTCAATTATAAGTGTAAATACCGAGCCAATGTGAGAGGTTGATAGCTCTAGTAGGTTGCTATTACGATCCTATTTTTATGGCAGATCCAAAAAATATGGCAGTCGCATGCATGCAATTTCTATTTTTATACAGATCCAAAAATTATGGCAAATCGTGGGAGTTTCTATTGCATGTGCGCAAATATTGGATTATATTTTCCTTTCTAATTCATGCGCGCAAAAAAATGGATGACATGAGTCACATAGAGCATAAATTCTTATACAACATCGCATAAATACTTACACCGTGTAGCATAATATATCGGTTCAACTAAGAACGCCAGCGGAAATTAGAGACGGTTTTATCGGTTCAAATAAGGAATTGCCTTTCCAATGTACATGCAAAAAATATGTATGCAGCAAACTGATATACGAACTCCGTGTTCAAGCATAAAATCGTACAGTTTTAGCGTAAATAATACTGTGGTAGGCATAAAGCATAATAATCGAAAAGAAAACACGAATCGGATGAGGTAGTGGCCGGAGGACGTCGTCAATGACACAAGCACAAATGAAGGTCGTCACTCGGGCCGCCCAAATTGCGCCGGATCGGAGGATGTCACGCACGACCATCGCTGCGCGCATCTCGCACCTTATGTGATGCCACTCGCTCGAACCTCATGCGTCGTCGTCGCTACTCGCACATTGAGGGGTGCCGCTGTAGCACCTAAAATCTCATTTTAATTTTTTTTGAAAATAAATAAATTAATAAATAAAATAATAGTAAAGAAACCCTCTAAAGGTTTCTGGTGCTAGAAAATCCTCCAATAAATTTTTTTTCTTACATGTGGGACAACACCACATAACATAATTACGTTTCCAATAAAGATTTAAAATAATCTCCATATAAATTTGTTACTTTATTGAAATATATTTATAACTATTCACTAAAGAAAAGTACAAACTAGAAATGATATTTTTCAAATACCTATTCTCTATTTTAGTGTGTATGAGCTTTATATTTGAAAGCATTTGTCTAAATAGGGAAATTAATTAATTAATAAGATATTGTCACATTCATATTGGAGTTTTGACTTTAAATTTATTTTGAATTTTAAACCTAAAATCTGAGTTGAATTTTGAAATAGAAATAGAAATTTGGAATAAGAAAGCAGGAAAAGAATAAACTAAGGCGGATTTGGCCCAAATTCCTCACCGCGGCCCACTTTCTTTTCCTCTTCCCCCTCCCCAGCCCACTTCTACTGCAGTCCCGCGCGGCCCAAGCCAGCCTCTTCCCCCTTTTCTTTTGTTTTGGTCACTGCGACGTGGGCCCTAGACTGCAGCCTCCTCCCAAATGCGCGGGTCTCGGCTCGGTGGGACTGACTGGTGGGCCATCATCGTCAGAACCGTCTTCTCAACAGAATCACGATGGGCGTGGCCGAGATCCCCGCGCCGCGTGATTCCTGCGATGTTGGCGCGTCCGCGACTGGTTGGCGGGCCCCATGTGCCAGCCTCACACGCCCCATCGGCCCTGTCTTCCCCGTAGCGAATCCCGAACGCGTCCTGGAACAAGGTCCGCGCGGAAATCGCGCAGGTTTGGCCATCGGCGTCTGCGATCCGATCTCCAACCTCCCCGGACGGGATCCTCGCTGCCTGCCCCTATTTAAACACCAGGCGCGGCGTTGCCTGGCTCCATCTCCAGCCGGCCAAGATTGCCATCAAACTTGGTGTCTTTCCTGCTCACCGGTGGCCATCTCTGCGTGGGTAATAGCTTGGCTTCGGCGTGCCGGTGAGACCTCATCGGAACCACGGGAGCTCGCGCGTTGATTGCCTGACTTTGGGACCTTCTCCGGTGTGGGGATTTGCTCGCCGGAGCAATCCTTCCGCCTCGGATCGCAGGTCACCGTGGGCGACCCCGCACTCTCCACCACTGCCGGTAAGACTACCCCTTGTGCATTCGCCATCTCCTGAGGTTTGTGTTGGGGCTCTCCGTTCCGCCCTTGGGGTACTGGATGTAGACCCAGGGCGCTAGATCACCATCACCGGCGTGCGCTCCACCGTGTTGAGCTCGGGCGCCGCCGCCCTGGGCGCTCGGTGTGGAAGGCTGGACTTCAGCCGTTGATCCCCTGATGGACAGCCCTGGTAGACTCTAGGTTACCCCTTCGACCAAATTGAATCCGCGCCGTGGGATCTTGATCGGATAGCCACGGTGGTGTGTACGGGTTGTGTTTAAAGTGGGATCTAATTTGTGCCATTAGTTGTGGATCCAATGGTCCTGGCGCAGCGATACCCCTTCGTTGTGGCAGGTTAACATATGAGCCCCTGAGCTTCGTAGAAATAAACCCGCAGTCCACCACGGGGGTAGCCTGTGTCTGCGGAAGTCTTGTAGTTTAGCCCCTGGCTTTTGGTTTATTTGCGCGCGCAGTCCAGTAACCGAGGAAATTGAGAAAAACAATATAGAAATTGATTTTTAATACAAAAACAATTCTACAAACTTGTATAATTCATATTAAATTCATTTTAACTCCAAATTGAGTCATTCTAGTTGCAATAATTTTGTATTAAGATTGTCTATCAACTAGTAACACTATTTAGCCATGAAACTTAAATTAAAATTGTTCATTTGGATTAATCTTTTCTAAGCACTAAATAATTTCGGAAATTCATAACTTAATAACCGTAGCTCCGAATTTAGTGGTTCTTGTTTCTACGATCTCGTTACGCAGTGTAGATTATTATTACATAGTTTATTCTTATGTTTGGTGTGATGTTAATTTTGCCTATGCCGTTTGTCTGTATTGCTACGTTTAGCAGTGAGGACACATGTCATTTGAAGAGCAAGTTGGCACCTGGAATCTCAAGTGCCAGGCAAGTTGTGCCCTTGATCACTTCTTTTACCCACTCATGTTCTAATTAATCATAATGATCTGCATAGGTTAATTTTGATGGGACCTAATAGGTTACCCTAGTTTGACTATCTTTATACCTTATTCACCACTGAACTTTTTGGGTAGTACTTGCTAGTGCTTTATGTGGTTTTGGGTATGAAGATACATTATTCATGATCACATTTTTATTATCTGTTTATTATTACTGTTCATGATAAGATCATTATGTTAATTGGAACATGGAGCGACCACCCGGGAAAACAGTGCTACCACAAGGGTTTAATGGGACGCCCTTGGCTGATTAATTAGGAAAGCTAGTGGAAGACTACCTTACCCGAAAGGGGCAAGGGCAGTAGGGGAGTGGTCAGTGTAGGGAGGTCCTTAGTTGATTTTGCTGCGATGGCGGTCAGGCAAGAACCCTACATTGGAGCTTCCTATAAACTGTAGCGGGTTTTCTGAAGCTAGTGAAACTTTGTAAAGGCCTCGTAGTGTTACCCTGCCTCGCCTCCTCGGTAGAGGTGTATGGGAAGTCGCGATCCCTTGGCAGATGGGTAACATGACTTGTGGGTAAAGATGCGCAACCTCTACAGAGTGTAAAACTGGTATACTAGCCGTGCTCACGGTCATGAGCAGCTCGGACCCTCACATGATTAATTTATGGAACTAAATTCAATTTGTCATATGCATTGCATCGCAGGTGATGTTGTTGTTACTTTTGTTCTACTACTTAATTGGGTTGGTATTTACTTACACTTAGTAATTGCTAATAAAATTTTGACCAACTTTAAAGGCAATGCTCAGCTCTAACCATCCTTTTTGATAAGCCTTACACTTCACGAGAGCTCCCACCTTTGGCGAGTTTATGCACATTATTCCCCACAACTTGTTGAGCTATGAACGTATGTGAGCTCACTCTTGTTGTCTCACACCCCCCCCCACAGGTCAAGAACAGGTACCACAGGATGAGGCGCATGGAGGATGCTGTGATGTGTTCGTGAGAGATCTAGGCCGTCGTCTCCCAGTCAACTTCGGGTTGCTGGACCGTTGTCTCCTTATAATATAATTATTTATTTTGTATAGAACTCTTGTTATATAGTAAAGATGTGACATTCGATCCTGTGCCATAATTCATCATATGTGTGAGACGTGGTCCCAGCACACCTGGTGATTATGTTCGCGCCCGGGTCTTGGTGCCCCGAAACCCGGTGTGATAGCCGCTTGCTCGCCGGTCTTGGAAGTTCCGCCGCCTCGGGGCCCCAGGGACGCTGCCGCTTGCCCGCACAAGGGCTCTGCTGTCGCTCGCCCTCTGGATCGGGGAGGCGCCGCCACTACTCTAGATCGAGGAACCGCCGCCACCGCGCATCGAGGTCAGGGAGCCGCGGCCACCGGCTGGGGTTTCACCACTGCGCACGCTTTCGGGCAACCGCCGTCGTCGCACGCGCCATCGCTAATGAATCGGTGTGGAGCGTAAAAAACTGAACCCTAGCACTCTAGATCCTGTTTTATAGACGTCCGGACCTGGTCCGGCTCGACCGGATTGCACCGTTCGACCTGGACTTTCTCTAGTTATTGAAAGCATATGGCTTTTAATATATATATATATATATATATATATATATATATATATATCACTTAACCTGTTAACAACATGAACATGACTGGATAGTTGTTAGACTTATTGTCGTGCACATCTAGTTTCTTCCACGGAGAGGGTACTCGGACTTGTGAGCGATCCGCGCTGCCACGCACATGCATTCACACACAGAAAGGCATGAAATGGGCCAGTGCGTGGGCCAGCACTCCTTTCTTTTGGACAACTTGCTAGTATCTGATTTGGACGGAATGATTTTTGCTTTCTCTGCTTTCCGAATATTCCAAAACCCGGATGCCATACTGCAATCTGCCAACCTACGTACGTACTAGATTATTATTTAAACACTGCACCTCTTGAGTGAAAAAAAAACAAATAATGTGTGGTCCAATTAGAAAGGGACATGCAGCAAGCTTTTCTTCTTCTTGTGGCGACATGAATACACCGCGCAATCCTCGACGCTGATTGGAGATGGCATGTATAGCCTTATCAACAACAACGACTACTGCTAATATAGTGGCGAGTAGTAGACTAGTAGCTAGTGCTCGCAGCGTCGTCGTGCAAATTGCAGGATGGATGGTGACACACAACCTGACGATCGAGTTACTAGTGGCTCAGCTGATTAATGATTGCTTTTAGCCAGCCGAGCCCAGCCAGCCCAGAATGACGCCAGCCTGGATTTCATCCCGCAGCCAGTCTCTTCTTACCCAGGTTCTATACAAACAAGGAGTCATTGTTTGGATGCTTGTACCTCTTGAACCAGGCTATGGTAAAACTTTGTTTGGTTGGTTGTATATACACTATCATGTCTATTTTTCAGCCTCCTGCATGCGCCGCAAGACACGAGGCCAGCCAGGCTCGCCAGAAACAGTCGATTTTTGCGTACGCGCGGAGCAAGGCTGTGAAAGGAATCTTGCACGCATGTGGCCAGGCTCTGTACCCTATCCAGGCATCCAAACAAGTGCTTAGTTGCATCTATCGGGACAGGTCCACGCTCTATACAGGCATCCAAACACGCTGGTAGTCACTCGTGCACCCATATTCTGATCCGGCTAAGGTCCTCTTCGGTTTCTAGGGATTGAAGATCTGAAATAATTTCTAGCCGGATTAATTTTCTAATTTATATAAATTTTGATGATCTGGAACGAGTCCAAGTTTATTCATATGCAAACGAACAGACCCTAAAGCTTTGCCACCTAGTTAACTTCGTGGCCAGTCCAGGACCCAGTGGATTCGACCTTGCGGCGGCGCTTTTATCTGCAGCAATTCCAGACCTAGCTAGGTCAGCATATGCATGTCGTGTAGCAACAACAGATTGGGCATTCTGCAGTGTGTCCCGACTCCCGAGTGACGCTAAAAATGGAGAATATCTGGGTACCGCTCCTCCCACTGCAGACAGATCGAGGTGGCAATCCGAAAAACGAGAAGCGAGGCAAGTAGACAATCCCAAGTGGCGCTGCTTCCTAGTGAATGTGAAGTCAAGCCAGTAAAAAATATACTCCCATTTGTTTGCATTCAGCTGAAAGACAAAGGAGGCAACAAAAGAAAACGAGGGGAAGCTAATAACAATACTCCCGTATGCAAAAACGAGAGACAGAGAGGGAGGACCATGACACACGCGCGCGAACGTATTGGGGGTACCGTTTGGTTCAAACATCAGTGACGTAATGGTTAACCCATAACGTTAAATTGTGTTTGTTTAAATTCAACCGTAATCGATATCATACTATAAATAGATACCGGCTTATTTAAACTTGTTATCACCGGTATTCGAGTGTGAATCATTATCATTACCATTTACGTTACATTTCGTGAACCAAACGACACCTTAGATCTATTGAGTCAACACTTACACAAAAAGCTAGCCCATTAGAGGTTTGCACCCTCAACCATACAAACCATACTTGACAACCCACAACACACAATGTGTGACTATTTTTAATAATCTTCCCTCACACGTTATGAGTCGAGATTTGTCTGAGAATGCACTGGGCTAACCTGATTTGATACCAATTTTTGGAACCAGACTGCTGACACATGGTGTGCCCGTCGGGTCGCTCGCACACACATCACACCCTATCCAAGTCGTCAGACCACGACACATACGCCCAAACGCATAGCAGCAGGCTTTATTTATATTGTGCCAACACTCCCAAAAAGCTTACACCATCAACCATACAAATCATGCTTGACAATCTACATCACACAACGTGGAACTATTCTCAACAGGGACAGGGGCAGAGAAAGCAGAAAACCATGGGAAGGTGACAGTAAAAGAAAGCCAACAAGATGTATTGGACCAATGTTACAAGAACTTTTTTTTAAAAAAAACGAAAGAAACATGCACGGAATTTTAAACTTATTTTTGCTAGACTTATCTGCATAGACTGCCGTATCCAGTCAATTATTTTATTTATTATTACATTGTTAATACTCGTTCCGTTTTAAAATAGTAATCGTTTTAGATCTTGAATTTTATATTAATATGCAAATAGATAAAGATAAACCTAAATACATATATAAAATATATACATGTATGAATCTATTAATTAAATAAAACGAATTTTGATTTAGGATAGAGAGTACTAAGCTTATCTCATCTGTATCAAAAAAGCAACAAAAGGGGACAAACAAAGACCTTCGTGACGGATCATGGTTGGTTGCATGTATCCATTAAAAGTTTAAAGACAGTCGACCCACTGTCTCTCTTCGACAGCAAACCCGTCTATATTTATGCCTGCAACTGCAGCGAATGTAGGCGAGAGAACATGACGCTCTAGGCCGTATGCGCCTCGGATCTTCTTGTGATCTTGCGGGCGGCGAAACTCTACGAACATACGGCTGGAAGAGAGAAAACCGCCGCAGCCGACCAATTCAGCAAACATTATACATGCAACTGTTCTATCCGCTGTCTTGCACCACATTCATGATGTAGAGTTCAAGTTGGTGGAGAGTGAAGACATAGAAATTTAGATGGAGCGCCATAGAATCTAGCCAAGTTACTGTAATGGGGTTACTCAACAGACAATTCCAGAGTTTGGGCTATTAGGAGCAACCGGACCATCCACGTCATTTTATATTTTTTTAGCCGTCGGATCGAGCAACGACGGTCCTCGAAACCTTCCGCCCTCTCCGTGTCGGGAGTCGGGACGCTTCCAGGAGCTACGCAGACCTCCCACCTCTCCATTCATTCCTTCCGTAAAGCTCAAGCCCCATCGACCCCCGACTAACCCTCCCGCTTGGGCATACCAGTTCCGCCCCCTCCCCCAGCGGTTCGCTGTCGCCCCACCGTCTCCACGGCAGCTGTCAGCGCTATCCATCATGCCCTCATTCACCCGTTAGCTCGCTGCGCAGACCTCCCAAATGAACAAGCCCCACCGCCGTCCCTGGAAGCCGTTGTTGCGTCGCCCCAAGTAAAGGATGCGCCGCTCCTCCTAGACGTGGGTGTGCGACGCTGAGCCACGTGCGGGCGGTTTGCGCAGTGCAGCTGGTCCTTCCGCCATGAAGTCGACCGGGCCACCGCCGAGACCTTCCTCCTCACGGGGCTCACACTGATCCTCCTCCGCTACCTCGGGTACACATTCAACTCCGCTTCTCTGACTGCCAAGTGCACTTTTCTTTGTTGTGCCATCCATATCCCTTTAGTAGTCAAAATATTGTCGAGGAAAGAGTGTCGACTGCAGTCTAGAAAACACAGGTACAGATATTCACAATCAGAAAAAATAGAGAAGTCTTAAATAACGTTTTCTCAAACTGAAACTCAGTACCACTGATAAATTTAGTACTGATACATAATTACAATTGTTTGCAATAGTCTTCCAGGTTATCAAAGTAGAGACATGCATGTAACTACAAAGAGTTCAAGCTAGAAACAGACAAAAAATGGCACCATGGAATGCGTCAAATTGGAATACAGTATCAATAACTTTGACACTTCATGTGGTGCCTCTTCAAATGTCATGTACACTCAACCTAGCATCAACGAACATTGTCATTAATCATCACAAAAATAAATATAGGAACTGCCGAACTGCAAATACTAATGTTAATCGAAAATAATACACCGCACACAATATCATAGCCAGCATCAGACTACCAAACCGAGAGAATCAAATTTGCTTACTAATAGGCTAGAGTGTTTCTCTACCAAGATTGTGGTATAGAATATCACATACGATTTCTTACTAATACTCTCTGTACAGTTTGATTGTTGTTAATACAGTTCAAGGCATATGTGAATAGGCATCACACAATAAACTTAAAATTTATGACTACACCTATCCCATTGAAGTACCATATGTCTCATCATATTTTGCTATTCTAATGATGTAGCGTTGCAGAAACTATTAACAACGCAGTTGAATTTGTTCTTCAGAATTTCATATAAATGAACAAACTCTAGATCCGAATGTAGCATCTGGTATGTTGCAGGCTTGAAGCATAAGTTAGAATCTTCCTTTGTTCCTTAATTCTTTACCATGCATTTTACCATGCCACATGAATGAGACACTGATTAAATCCATTCTTAGGTTACGCCATCCTATATGAAACTGAAAACAATATGTTTGCTCTATAGGAGCCTTTATGAGAAAAGGAAGAGCGTTGAAAGGAAAGAAATGAACTACATGGTCCGCTAACTCAGCGTCGTCTGAATAATCTACTCAAATGTATTTCTTAAGTCATGCAAATTGAAATTGTTTTTTTAATCTTCTTCTAGGTAGGTAATAACCTTCATCTCCTAAGCCAAATTGAAGGCATTGACCTTGATACATATAAAGAAATTGTTCTTCTTAAGTAAGATGATTATGATAAAATAGATTGTTCAATGTATTAGAAAAAAATTAATGTATTGTATAAAGCGTTCATCGACTCACGCAAGGCGCGAGCACGATACTAGTGGTTCAGTGTAGCATTCCTAAGGGTCTGTTCGTTTCAATCACAATCCATGTGGATTGGCCGAGATTGGGTGGGTTTGAATCCATAGCAAGGCAAAATTCTTTATAATTTTTTCCCATCCCATCCAATCCATGTCGTATAGGAATAACCGAACAAGGCCTAAAGTGATCGGACCCGGCCGACTTTCCCTATTATTTTCTCTCTCTCTCCCCCCCCTGCGTAGTACTGTAGTACATAATACTATAGCAAACCTTTAAGTTTCTCTAGCACGGACACCACGGACTATCCTCATCTCGTTCCAGACGCAGGCCACCTGTGACGACGGACGCCTCTCTCCCACAAGGCCACAACCCTGACAGCAAAATTTTGCGCCTAGTCCTTCTTTCGCTAGCGTAGCTCATCTTTTTTTCCACCAGCGGCACGGAGAATGGGTGACTGAGTCCGTCTCCTTTCTCTGGACGCTGAATTCGGAACGACGCCGCAGCGTGGCACGGTCCCCTGCTTGCTTCTGGATTTGAAAAGGCAAGTCGTCGTCGTCGTGGTTCCGAATTCAGAAGAACCGTAGCAAAGGCAGGCAGAAGAACAGTGACATGTCTAGTCACCTCGAATTTCCTCCTGACAAAGAGAAAACCTTTAGGCCATGTTCGGTTAGCTTGTTCCCGGTCGGGATCATGGCCAGATCCCCGTGGATCGCTCCCATATGGATTGAAACCCGGTCACAAGAAAATATGTGTTCGGTTAATCCACGTGTGGGCTACATCCCAGGCGAACCCTGCCTTTCCTCGTCACCCTCGCCAGGGAACCACGCCCGACCTCTACTGGGTGGAAACATTCCCGTCGAGCGCATGTGAAGGAGCCACGGTGCGACGCGCGCGAAGGGCAAGCGGTGGCTGTGGCGACTGTGGCCGCGACGGTGTCAAGGACACGAGATGCTTCACTCCGGCGTCAATCTCCTCTGACGGACACTTTCTCGTTGGTAATCTTTATCCTCCCTGTCTCTTATATCGTGTTAGGGTTCTTGATTTGGTTCTTGCTCTTCTTTGATCCGAAGTATTTAGGATATTCGGGATGGTGGTGGATTCCATATGTTATCCGGAGTATTTGGGAGATTCGACATGCAATTTCGCTATCGATTTATAGTACTGACAATATGAATCGGTTTTGACCCACTTTGCGCCATCGTCATCAAGGTCACGCAACACATTTTCAAGGCATTCGTTGATCTCTTTCTCGTATAGCTTCCAGTCCAGCTGGTGCTTCCTTGTTGCCATCGTGCTGGGATTTTGTGGGTGTCTTTTTCTCCAGTATCGCCTTGAGCAGCTGCAGCAGTGACCACACAAGTGAACGAGATGCAAAGAAGGTGGGCAAGCTACCGCGAATCTAAAGAATAAACTGGCTAGCTGTACCTTCTCCATTCTTGACTGGGGGAAAGAGTTCCTCGGTTGCAGAACGCATGGCAGGCCGACGAAATTGCTAGACATTGCATACGCACCATTCATCGAAGGTTTCTAGATATTTTTTGCTAGAGTAAAGAATTGTGATATCACCCAAGGGAGAGTTCATATACAGAAATTCATTGAGGTAGTTTTCACCGCATGTTCTTATCTTTAATCTAACGATTTATCTCATGACGTAGAATGATGTATGATAGGGAATGAACAAGATTGACGCGTACACGCAGACCAAGCAGGACCCTCAAGTGCTGCTTGCTCTCACAAAGATTAATTTTGGGTATGAAATGAATTAGCCTTTTACACGACCATCTTGATCTGAGATACAACTTGTGCTGCTAGCAATTGTTTATGTTCTAACTGAACTTGTGCTGCTAGCAAAGTGTTTATGTTATAGGAAAGTATTATGCCAAAAAATCTGATCTGATTTGCCCGTGACTGTTAAGTTTTTTAGATGTTTTTCTTCCCCTCGTTATGGACAAGTGTCTTGGGGTAATATATGATTGAACATATGACATTCTTTGCCTTCACGTCTCAAAAATCCGTTGATACAATTGTTTGAATATTTAGCTCTATATTTCCTGCAGTGTGCACCATTTGAAATTACACCTGATTGCAGTTTTGCTCCCATGAGCATAAAGTCTCTGTTTTTAGTTTCGGTTTAGTTGCTTTCATATTTTTATGTTATGTTTTACTAGTGATCAGTAGTCAATTGTCTGCAAAGTTAAAAGGAGAGTTAGGACAGTAGGTAGTTCCTGTGCAGTTTTGGAGATGAAAACTTGGCGTGGCTGGAAGCATGAAGTCATTTTATGAGAAGCATATCCCTTGATGTATTATTGTTGTTGTTCATCAGTGAGCCTGCAACTTATGACTCTAATGCTACAAGTTCCCGTATCTGGCGCCTCTTTCTGTACTGTTGAAAGACATCACTTGTATGCTGCTAAAAGACATCACTTGTTGCTAAAAGACATTGTTATGTATGGGATTTTCTATGTCTTCTTCTTTTGCATATGAGCTCAGTTGCACATGCCAGGGATTAACCGAATGAACTTTTTGAGATAGGGATTAAACCATAGGGGGATTAAATCCCCAAGGGGATTGAGTGAAAGAGAAGGATCCACTCAATCCCTCTCTGGATTAAATCCACTTGGGAAATTAATCCCTACAACCGAACATAACCTTATGGGGTGTTTGGTTTGAGGAATGAGCTAGTCTATCATCTTCTCACTTCTCACTATTTTTGTTTGGTTTGTGGAATAAAATGAGTTGATCCATCACCATCTCATTCCTTATAGTTAGTTAGTACTAATACGAGGAATGAAGTCATTCCACCAAATTTGAGGAATGAACTCATGATACACCACCTCAATTTGGATGGTTTGATTCCTCAAACCAAACACTCTATTAATCTCTGTCTCTGTCTCTCTCTCTCTCTCAAACTTTTTTAGCTCCGGTTCTTCGTTCGCTGCAAAATTCTCCTGCGGTTTCCTTCCGTCCATATGCTAACTTGGCTGGTACTGTAGTGGACTGGTGCCCTAGCTAGCTTGGCTGCAGGTCCAGCTCGCTTTTACGCCCGGTCTCACAGGCACGGCAGACGTCAAGTCATGTACACTGAAATCCTTTCGCTGGACTGGAGTAGTCTGCTGCTGGTAGGCGAGTCAGATCCACTCGCTGGGCTCTGACTGAAATCCTTTCTACCTGAACACTCCCGCTGCCCCTGCAGTTTTCCTCGACGGGCATACTGTACATTGGCTTGAGGAGCTCAGCACTTTCTCCATCCCCAGCTAGCTAACGTGGGACGAGAATTCATGGGCCCAAGAAAGCTGCAGGATAAAATCAATCAGATCCGTAGAAAAAATAGTGGCACAAAAATTCTAAGCTTTATATCAATATACCATAAAGCTCGAAAAAAAGCTATATGAATAAAAGAAGCAAATATACCGTCAAGTTCTTGCTGACCGAGTCAATTGCTTTCTTCTAGTACCTACAAACCAAGCATTCAGACTGAACGCAACGCTGCCCCCTCCCCTGCCCCCTCCCCTTGCATGCGGCGCGTAGGGGGCACTCTGCGGCCGCAGCGGTGCCCCCTATAGCGCCCCCTACACGTCGGCCCCCTTCTCTCTCCCCCCAGATATAGCGTGTCACTGTTCATCCTCCTAAACACTGTGCTGTGGGTCCACGAGTAATTGTTAGTAGATAAAAAATTGATAGTTGGTAAAGAAAATAATATTTTATAGTGGTAGTGGGGTATAGGGGGAGTATTTAGGGGGAACCGCTGCGGGAGATGAAAAAATAGGGGGGAAAATAGGGGGAAAAAGTGATATAGGGGGAAAAATTTAGGGGTAACGGTTGCGGAGACGCCCGCGTCGTCCCCGAGGCGGTACACTCGCCTGTACTTCCCTCGTGCTCCCCAGCCACGGCGTCGCCAGAGCGTCCTGCCGAGAGGCTCGCATGGACGCCAAGATGACGGCGGCGGGGAGCTACTCTGCTCTCCCCTCCCGCCCACACCCGCACCTCCACTTCTTCCCGGCCCTCGCCTTAGCCTGGTTGTGGCTCCGCTAGCACATCAGGGTTCAACGAATCTGGGGCCCGTCAGCGTCGGCCTTGATCTGGCCCTCCCACGCCGGATCTGCACCATGGAGGCGGTGGATCTTGTTTGGACGTTTGAGGCTGCACAAATAGAGAGGCATCTAGTAGCCCGGCGAGGTGGGCCGGCAGAGCTATGCGGCTGACCGGAATGGCGGCGGCGGGCCGTCAGGGGCGGAGCCAGGAATATAATATAAGGGGGGCCGATCAATTTATCAATACTATCTGATTAAAAAATATCGTATAATGTTATCAAGTTTAAGCACTCGATATAGAATAAGAATTTTAGATCTTTATAAATTATTTTAGTGGATGAGTCCATTTTCTAGCTAATTGATATATTGAATTAAAGTTGTGACGCAAGAACAATACTAAAATAATAAAGATGATATAACGATGAATATTCGACTGATGAGATTCAACTTTTATATAATGACTCTAATATTCATGAGGCAGCTAATAATTTTTTGAGAGAATTAAAAAATCCAACTAGCCTCGGGGATTCATGAAAATTCGTCAAACTACGTAGGTACACGTCAAATTTGTCGTGTACACACCAATTATAAGGTGACAACTTTAGTTGAAATTTGTAGATTTTATTATCCACGAGATCTAATGTAGTATGTTTATAAGTTGTTGGCGCTCATTCTGCTGCTTCGCGTGATCACCTTCTTTGGACTTTTGTTGTGGGGCTATGGCAGAGGCAAGTCAAGTGGTCAGCGGTAATCACAACTGCCTAGCCAGACGATAGAATAAATCATAAAGGGGTGAGGTTTAGATATTAATGTCTGAAGCGAATTAGGTTTGACGTTTTATGCATTGATTGGTCATTCAACGAATATTTTATCTTATATTCTTTGCCTTTTTTAGACTTTGGTTGGCATACTACAACATAGTTATAGATCATATATTACTAACCACTATATTACATATTTAATTAATTGTGCTATACAAAATTTAGAGTATATATATTTATACACACAAAATTTAGATTATAGATATATATATTCTTGTATGTGTTGCAGCCTTGGGAGGGGCCATGGCCCCTGCCGGCCCCCCTTGGCTCCGCCCCTGCGGGCCGTCCTCTTGTTTTGGTGGCATGGTGGTGGTGAAGTGCCTGGTGGCAGCGGGCATCGGCCGCGGGTGCCAGGGTCGACGGCGACAACCGGCATCGGCTCGGACGCACAGCAGACGGACGTGGCAAGGCGTTGTCCAGTTCCATGTGCCCAGCCAAAGGGTCGGTGGCCGTCTGGCCGACACTGCTTCGTCGATGTACCTTTGGAGGGGTTTGTGTGGGATGCCAGTGCGATGGTGAAGGCTGCATGTTTTTGACCCGGGGTCCTGACTTGGCGATGTACTGAAGACATCTTGGGAGAAAGCTTCGACAACGGTGACACTCGTGGGTGTCACTTCTCCTAATATTTTTTTTCTATGGGTGAAATCTCAATCCATCTCAGACAAGCGATAATAGCGTCCTAGTCGTCTTCCTGAAGACGTCGCTATTAAAGTTCGTCTTGGCCACGATGTCGCTTTCAATTGATGATTTCGCTTCTCGGTGTCTAGTATGTGGATGGAGGTGGGGTTTTGCAACATAAAGTCGAAGCTGCTACATCAGGTCTAATCTGTGTTTTTTATCTGACCTCTGTGAACATCTGGTTCAAGCAGATTTTGGTTGTGATCCGATCTAAACTCATTTTGAAAACCCCAACAAAACCTCGGTCTAATATGTGTTTTCTGATCTACGATTGATTTACAAGTTAGATTGAGCTCAAAATTTATGCAGATCTTCTAAACATATTTGATTAAATGTGTGTAAAATTTCAACTCAATCGGAGTCCGTTTGGTCCAGTTTCGCATTCGAAAACTGAATTTCGAACCGATAAAATCAGCACTAGTTAGCGACACGGTTTTGGAGCGATTCGGACTTTTCGGTGTCCGATTTACGATCGGTTCACTTTGCTGGTCTCGTGTGAGTATTAGGAACATTATGAAATTATGAGATCACGGGTTTGCTAATGTGATTTTGGTTTAAGCGCCTTCTTCATTCCAATAGAAGTGAAGTGCTCATTTTTTTTAGTTTTTAGCAGCAAAATTTGATTTGCTTTTATTTATCCTCCATTTGGTCGCCTTATCGATCCTTTGTACTGGCAGTGAAAAAAGAAAACTCATCTCTACATATTTGGAGGCAAGGAACCAATGCATAAAATGATATTGGCATGCAACTAGCAGTGGCAGGCGGCCCTCTAATTCATCTGGACAATGCCTCCAATAATCAGGAGCTACACACGTGATGGCATTCCTATCCATCAGCTCAGACCGGTTTGTTTGGTTTAGCCTTTTCTGATCAGCTTTTCTAAGAATCTGACTCTCGAGAGAATCTGGTTGTGGGAGGAATCTAAGTATAATGAGGATTACGTGCGAAACAAGATGAAGTGGTTTAAAAGATTTAAGATCTAGAAAGCGACGGATTCCTACTATCATGACGACTCAACTAATTCTGCATTCATGTTGATTTTATACAGTTTTTACCAAAACGATTTTTATAAAAATAGGCTAAAAAGCTGGGACATTTAACAATCTGCAGCAGTTTTTTGTGGCTAGAAGTTGAAAAAAGTCTAAACAAACAGGGCCTACACTAACACGCATCATCGCCACTTTATCTTCGTTCCATCTTACAAAGAAGAAACGATCATTCTCGAACTAGTAGCCACAAAACAAGGCAACATTATTGAATTTGCCACGCATCTATCTGTCTAACATAAGCCTCCCCAGCAGTAATTGTAATTAGAGTTATATTTGACATGTCCTTGAACCTTGATACCCTCATCAGATAGAGTACTTTCAATAACCACATGAAAACCTCTTGGCCACAAGCCGATAAGTAAAAAAAAGGAGGATGGGAGTAGTATATAGCAGTACAAACGGACAGCAGAACAATAAGATCTCGATCACACTCCAAATGCACGATCAGCAGGAACGAAACAAGTTAACCAAACTAACGTCTGCTGCTACTTCAAAACAGGCTTCATTGTTTTCCTGGGATGCTCACGAAGTTGGCTCTCCAGAAGCCGCTTCACATTGTATTCATAGGATCCACTACCTGAGGCTCCGCAAATGCTGTAGCCCAGAAAACTCCAAGGATGACAACGTAACAGACCGCAACGTGCAGTTGCAAGCAATCTCGAGGACCCAGAGGTCTGGGAAACAGTAACCTCCCCTGAACCGGAGCTCCTCGCCATTTTCGAAGTCCTTTGAAAGAGAGACAGAGAGTATTTAGGTTTCGTAGATCCTTGACGAGGAGATCATCCTCGTCTTGAGCTATCACGGCCAGCTGTAGTTTCAATGTTCTAAGGCTGGAGGACAGAAGCTTAATCCATCCTGGCAGTCTGTCTACAAGCCCATATAGCTTTAAGGCTCTTTAGTTCCTTAGGAGGTGATGTGGAAATGGCATCCAAGCCACCAGCTAGCTTCTCGTCGTGACAAGGATTCCAAATGGGCGTGACCCGAGATGACAACAGAACTTGAGAGGCCAGCCACTCCAAGCTTGCGCAACTGGGTAAGGTTCTTCAGCTCCTCCAGCACAAGACGGCCGCTTGCAGCGCTGACGTCGATGACACTGATATGGTTTAAGGCCACCATCTTCCCAATCCCTCGCGGACCTCAATGCCACCATTGTTCTTGTCATGAGGGCCAGGTGTTAACAGCTTCCGCCGCAACCGGAAGCCCTTGATCCATCCATGACCATGATGCATCTGCTGCTGCTGCTGCTGTTGGGCTGCTGTCCTCATCCAAGTCCAACTGTACACTAGTGCCTGCACGAATAAGCTGTAGCTTCAGTAGGCTTGTGACGCTTCGTGGAAGCGCCAGAACGGAGGTGTGTCTGATGTCCAGAGTCTGCAGCTGCCTGAGGCCACCAAGGGAGTCCGGCAGGCGAGTGATCTCTTTGCATCCTCGTAGGGAGAGGAACTTGAGAGGTAGAAGATACAGGGCTTGAGCCAATCCGGGCAGGAATTGAAGTAGGAATGCACCCAGTCAAACAGACCCCTCAAGCTGCCAAATGCTGGGTGGGTCTCCAACAGCCCCATGAAATTGTCATCAAAATCTTCCAATCATCAAAATCTTCCGCCGCACTTTTGTAGGACCGTTTTTGCTCGATCAATGTCCGCGGTGCTCGGCTCTCTGGGCCAGCTACTCCAAGGTGCAATATTCTTAGATACCTGCCGTACGTCCAATGAATTGAAAAGTTGCATACATATTGATAAGTCCATGGAGGACCAGTAGTAGAGGGGATATATAAGAATAAAAATATATCTTCTATTAGTAGCTATAGCTAGAGATTTGCAACGGAGATTTCATATTATTAATTCTCATAAGATGCATGCATTAGATAAAGAGAGTGGAAAATATATCTTCTATTTTTTATATGTGCTAGAATACCAAGACAGCAAAAAATGGATTATATAAGGATAATGTATAGAAGGGACATGCTGCACGTTTTTCAGCTGCACGATCTTTTCCGAAGTAAACTTCAGATCCACCATGCCAGTGCTATGAACAGAAGCATGTGATCCATTCCCTATTAGGACGGAAGAATCCATTTTTTGCTATTGGTGGAGGTGCGGTATCATGGAGGTCATGCAAGCAGACCATCTTGACGAGGTTAACCATGGAAGCCGAGCTAGCTGCACTTGACACATCAACCGTTGAGGCAGAATGGTTGCGTGAACTCTTGATGGACTTGCCGGTGGTTGAGAAACCAATACCAGCTATCCTTATGAACTGTGACAATCAGACAGTGATTGCTAAAGTGACGAGTTCTAAGGATAATGGGAAGTCATCAAGACATGTCAAAAGACGATTGAAGTCTGTTAGAAAGTTGAGAAACTCCGGAGTTATAAGTGTGTCACACCCGGCTTTAAGGAACAAAGCCAGGTGCATCTCATACATGCGCCAAGAAGACAACATATATAATAACAGAGTGTATAGAGATAAATGTCATAAAACATCAGAGTATTTATTACATAGCGGAAGACTTATTACAAAATAAAAAGATAAAAGTAAAACGAACTAAGGATCGTCGGCGCCAATGTCAACTGAGAAACGCCACCTAGATCAGATCATATTCCTCGCCTTGTGGCTCCTCCTGAACCACCTGCTCTTCTCTTGTGGGAGGGGTGTGAGACAGCAAGGGTGAGCTCACACATGATCATAGCTCAACAAGTCGTGGGGAACCAGTGGACATAAACTCACAAAGGTGTGAGTTCATGTGATGTGTAAGGCTAATCAATGATAGAGGTTAAAGCTGAGCATTGCTTTTAAGTAGTTGGTCCAAATTTTATTAACAGTTACTAAGTGTAAGTAAATACCAAACCATAAGTAAAGTAATAGAACAAATTAATAATAAACCCATGCAATGCAAATGACAAAATTGAATTTAAGTTCCATAATTTAAACATCAGAGAGTCCTGAGCTGCTCATGACCGCGAGCACGGCTAGTATACCAGTTTTACACTCTGCAGAGGTTGCACCCTTTACCCACAAGTCATGCTACCCATCTGCCAAGGGGTCGCGAATCCCATACACCTCTACCTAGGAAGCGCGGCAGGGCAACACTACGAGGCCTTTACAAAGTTCCACTAGCTTCCGAAAACCCGCTACAGTTTATAGGAAGTTCCAATGCAGGGTTCTTGCCTGACCGCCATCGCAGCAAAATCAAGCAAGGACCTCCCTACACTGACCACTCCCCTACTGCCCTTCCCCCTTTCAGGTAAGGTAGTCTTCCACTAGCTTTCCTAATTAGTCAGCCAAGGGCGTCCCATTAAACCCTTGTGGTGGCACGTGGTTCTCAAGTTAAGCTCTATGTTCCAATTAACATTAATGATCTCAACATGAACATAAATAGAATAACAAGAAGAATTGGAACATAGAGGTAATAAATGATTATCCCAAAACCATATAAAGCAATAGCAAACTACCCAAGTGATTCAGGGGTAAACAAGGTAATGAGATAAACAATCTAGGGTGACCTATCGGGTCCCATCAAAATTAACCTATGCATGAATAAGTGACATTAACGAACATTATTGGGTAAAAAGTGGTCAAGGGCACAACTTGCCTTCAATGAGCTCCTGCTCAGCTACTTCAACTTGCTGCTCACCAGGATCCTCGGTCACGGGCTCTTCTACTCGCCACAATACAAACAAGCACAGTGCATATAGAGAAATTAACATTACACCAAACATATAAACAAAATACACAGTAATAATCTTCATGTTAAAATAAAATTCTAGGAACAGGAATCATAATTTTTGGAGTTATAAATTTTAAGTTATGGATTTTCAAAGGTTTCATGTGTTTAAATTGGATTAAGTGAGGAATTAAATTTATTACTGTTTTCATGACAAAACAGAGGTTCTAAGTGATAGAGAATAAAATTATAAAATTTTAGGAACTGGAATGGAGTAATTTGGAGTTAGTATGAATTTTCTATGAATTTAGTAAGTTCTAGTAATTATTTTCATATTAAAAATCCATTTTCTATTTCATTTATTCAAATTAAATGATCACTGGACTGGGCCTCATTTTCTAGAGGGTGCAGGGGACTCGGGGAAAGAATCCCCAGACACAGAGAACAGTCGCATAGGACTGCGGGTTGGTTTCTCAGAAGCCTAGGGTCTCTTTAGCAAAAAGCACCCGCGAAGGGGTACGGGTGACCCAGGTCCGCCCGATCAACAACCGACGTCCGAGATTAGACTTAGGATCCATTGAATCGGTACGCACTGGTAGCCCTTGGATCTAAATTGAACGGGCCCGATCAATTCGCCCAGGAGGATTCGCCCGATTCTAATCTGGCTGTTCGTTCCGCATTCGACGGTCGGGATCAAACGCGCGAACGAGTATGGAGTGGTCTAATCCTAACCGTTAATTCAGAGATCAATGGCTTCTACGCGTCGCTCCCTATCGCCTGCTCCGTCGGCGAACAGACACGGCGGCGCTTGTCGCCCGCGGTGGCGATTACACCGGAGAATCCCACCCCGTCGACTCAGCGCACGAACCCCGCCCCAAATCGGCCCTACACGTTGCGGAATTCAAATCGAGTATAGGGCAGCGGTCCTTACAAGCAGAGGTGACGAGCCGAGGGTGAACCACGAAGGTGCGCGGTGGCGGGAGGTGCGAGAGCCGACGGCGCTCCTGGTCGGGTCCAGCGGTGGTGTTCTCCCGAGAAATTCGCGATAAGGAGAACGACGAAGTAACGCCGCCACCCTCCGGTGAGGATTGACGTCCAAGCGGCAGCAATGGCGGTGGTACACAGGCTTGCCCGCGGCGGCGATCTACGAAGGCTCGGCGGCGCGCGGTTGAGGGTTCAGGGACGGCGGCGGATTCAGTGGTGGGAGCACGGGGAAGAAGTGGGCGAGCCCCGCCTTTATCCACAGAGCCATCGGAGTTGAGAACGTGGCGAGCGACTCCGGAGAAAGGGGAAAGAAGACCGCGCTGCCCGCCATGGTCGGGATTCAGTTGGCGTGGAGACGAACACGCTGACGCGCGGGCCCGGGTTTCCAGTGAGCCGAGCTATCGACAGCTGAGGGAAGAAGGGCGCTGTCCAGTGGGGCCCATCGGCCAGAGAACGCTGTGAGCGCGCGCGATGGTCTGACCGGACGGGCCCACAGACCAGCCGCAGAGTCACGCGTACACGCGCGTGGGTGACTGCCCGGTGGACCCAAGATGTCGGCGCCACTCTCCTCCAGCTGGGCTCGCGTGGGTTGCTTCACCTGGTGGGCCAAATTGTGGTAAGTCGGCCCAGTAAGCTCTCTTTCCCTTTTTTTATTTTCTGTTTCATTTCATTTTTAAATCTTCATTTTGAATTCAAACTTGTTTGTGAGCTTCATAACTGAGTTAAATACCTAAATTAAAATATTAGTAGAAACAAAATGTATTCTTTCATATATTTATTTTCCTCTATTTTGTATAATCTCCTCCTTCTCTCTTTTCTTAATTCTAGGATTATTTTAGGATTTAAATCCCCATCTGGATATTTAATATATATTTCTTTACATTATTTATAATATTGTCACAAAAATGCACACACAAATAAAATATTCAGCATGATGCAATGATTTAGTAGCATATCTTTTTATTAATTGTTTTTGGGCATGGTGTTCACATATGATGATGCATAAAGATCAAACTCACATAAAGAGAAATTGTTTCTCTATTGGTATTATTTCTAGCAATTTACAAAGTGGGTGTTACAAATCCTACCCCCCTTAAAAATAATCTCGTCCTCGAGATTTAAGAAGATCTAGGGAAAAGATGGGGAAAATCTATGCGAAGCTCTTCTTCTCTTTCCCAAGTTGCTTCATCTTCTCCGTGGTGACTCCATTGCACTTTGCACATCTTTATCACCTTATTCCTTGTAACTCGAGTCAATGTATCCAAAATCTTGATCGGGTACTCCGTGTAAGTCAAATCACCTTGAACACTAAGCTCTTCCATGGGTAACTGTTCCTCAGGAACACGGAGACACTTCTTAAGTTGAGATACGTGGAACACATTATGCACATCCGATAGACTAGCAGGTAACTCAAGTTGGTATGCCATCTCCCCAACTCGCCTAAAGATCAAGAATGGTCCAATATAGCGAGGGGACAATTTGCCCTTAACTTTGAATCTCCTCATTCCACGAAGTGGTGACACCTTGAGATACACATAATCTCCTTCTTCAAATTCCAGTGGCCTTCTCCTATTATCAGCATAGCTCTTTTGCCTGGTTTGAGCCACCCTCAAATTCTCTCGGATTACACGAACTTGTTCTTCTGCTTCTTGAATCAATTCAGGCCCAAAGAACTGTCTCTCTCCAGTCTGATCCCAATACAAAGGAGTCCTGCACTTCCTCCCATATAAAGCTTCAAAAGGTGACATCTTCAGACTGGCCTGATAACTATTGTTATATGAGAATTCAGCATAAGGTAGACTTTTATCCCAACTTCCTCCATGCTGAAGGGCACAAGCTCTCAACATATCTTCCAAAACTTGGTTTGTCCTTTCAGTCTGTCCATCAGTCTGAGGGTGATAAGTTGTACTAAAATTCAACTTTGTACTCATATTCTCATGAAAGCTTCTCCAAAATCTTGAGGTAAACTGTGAACCTCGATCAGACACGATCTTCTTTGGTACTCCATGTAAACACATAATCCGAGCCATATATAACTCTGCTAGCTGAGAGCCTTTATAAGTAGTCTTCACCGGAATAAAGTGAGCCACTTTAGTCAATCTATCCACAATCACCCATATAGCATCATATCCTTTCTGGGTGCGAGGCAATCCAGTAATGAAATCCATACCAATCTCTTCCCATTTCCACTCGGGTATCTTCAGTGGATGCAATAGCCCAGCTGGCCTCTGGTGTTCAGCCTTAACTCTTTGACATACATCGCACATAGCCACATGTGCAGCTACATCTCTTTTCAATCCATACCACCAATACTTCCGTTTCAAATCCTGATACATCTTGGTACTACCAGGATGAATAGAATAATCCGAGTCATGGGCCTCCTTTAAAATAGTCTCTCGAAGGCTTTTAATATCAGGAACACACATCCTGTCCTTGAACCATATGGTGCCTTGCTCATCTTCCGTAAATTCCGGAACTCGACCTTCAGTAATCAGATCCTTAATCTCTTTTATTTTAGCATCACCCATTTGTCCTTTGCGGATCTCTTGCTCCAAAGTAGGTTCCACATCAATAGTAACTCCTTCAGTATGAGCAACTATCCCCAGGTTAAGTCTCCTGAAATCCTCAACAATCTCGTTGGGTAGCTGGGCAACAATAGCTGAATGAACATGCTCCTTGCGACTCAAGGCATCTGCAACCAAATTCGCCTTGCCCGGGTGATAGTGAATCTCCAAATCATAATCCTTTATAAGCTCCAACCAACGGCGTTGCCTAAGGTTGAGATCCTTTTGAGTGAATATATACTTCAGACTCTTATGATCCGTATATACTTGGCACTTGGTCCCCATGATATAATGTCTCCAAATCTTAAGCGCATGCACAACGGCTGCCAATTCCAAGTCATGAGTGGGGTAGTTCAATTCATGTTTCCGCAACTGACGAGAAGCATAGGCAATCACATGTCCTTCTTGCATGAGCACACATCCTAAGCCTTGGCCACATGCATCACAATAGATATCAAATCCTTTCTGTAGGTCTGGCATAACCAATACTGGTGGCGACATCAACCTCTTTTTCAATTGATCAAAGCTGTCTTGGCACTTCTCGTCCCACTTAAATTCTCTTCCTTTCTCCAAAAGTGAAGTCATAGGCTTAGCAATCTTAGAAAATCCTTCAATAAATCTCCGATAATATCCTGCTAATCCCAAGAAACTCCGAATCTCAGTAACTGTAGTGGGTACTCTCCATTCCATTATCTCCTTAACCTTAGCAGGATCCACTGCTATTCCTCCATTAGAAATAATATGTCCAAGGAATGGTACCTTATCAATCCAAAACTCGCACTTGCTGAACTTGGCATATAGCTGGTTATCTCGAAGCTTCTGTAGCACCAACCTCAAATGTTCCTCATGATCGCTATCATTCTGAGAATAAATAAGAATATCATCGATGAATACCACGACGAATCTGTCCAAATACTCCATAAACACCTTATTCATCAAGTTCATAAAATAAGCTAGTGCGTTGGTTAATCCAAACGACATAACAGTAAACTCATATAATCCATATCGAGTCGAGAAAGCCGTCTTGGGAATATCCGATGGTCTAATCCTCATCTGATGGTAACCAGATCGGAGATCAATCTTCGAGAATACTCTAGCACCTCTCATCTGATCAAATAAATCCTCAATACGGGGCAACGGATACTTGTTCTTCACTGTAACATCATTAAGAGATCTATAATCCACACACATCCGCTGCGATCCATCCTTCTTCTGTACAAACAGAACCAGTGCTCCCCAAGGTGAGGAACTCGGGCGAATGTACCCAGCATCTTGTAACTCAGTTAACTGCTTCTTAAGTTCCTTCAACTCCTCTACGGACATCCTATATGGCCGTTTAGAAATAGGGGCGGTTCCAGGTAAGAGGTCAATAACAAACTCAACTTCTCTATCAGGTGGCATCCCTGGTAACTCCTCTGGAAAGACATCCGAAAAATCTCTAATCACCCGGATGTTGTCACCAACAAACTCCTCCGGTAAAAAGAACATTGCACGCATGGGTGAGGAGGTTACTGCAATATTAACTTGAAACCTTTCTCCTTTAGTGGTAGTGAGTTCTACGGTACCTCTACCACATGCTATAACGGCCTTTGCCTTTCTTAGCCATGACATACCCAGGATCAGATCTATACTGCTTGACTCTAATATTATAGCAGTAGCTCCAAATTCTCTACCCATAATGGTCAATATCAATCTACGTGTCATTTGATTCGCCTCAACAGGCCCTTTAGGTGTAATTACTATCATTGGTTTTCTCATATTTAGCAGTGGTATTTCATTTGTGTTGGCATATCTAGCAGACATGAATGAATGGGTAGCACCAGAATCAAATAATATGGTTGCAGGAATTGCATTAACATAAAACATACCAATTACGAGGTCCCCACCATCCGGAGTAGCATCAACGCTGACATGGTTAACCTTGGCAATAGAATATCCCTTGCCAGATCCTGGAGTTTGCTGCCTGTTCTGAACTGGAGTAGTAGCAATCCTCTGCGGGCAGACATTTGCATAATGACCAGTCTTCCCACACTTGAAACAAGTAGTGCCTGGACTCTGTCCTGAAAACTTCGTCGGGGTGCCAGTGGGGGTAGCCTGTCGAGGAGGTGGAGTCCTCAGTGGTGATTGCTGAACAGGGCGCGGTCCTCCTGGTCGAGTCGGTGTACCCTGTGGTGAACTGTAGCGAGGACGAACACTGCTGCTTCCTTGTCCTTGAGATATAGCCTTTCTCTTCAAATCTCCCAGCTGAACACGCTTGTGTTCAATAGCCAGGGCCTTATCAAGCAGCCTCTGAAATGATGGAAATGTGTGTGCCACTAGAGCATACTGCAGCGGTCCATTAAGTCCTTCAATAAAATGCTCCTGCTTCCTCTCGTCTTCAGCAACTTCTTCAGGGGCATATCTGGATAACTGAATAAACTTGTCGCGGTACTCGTTGACTGACATACTTCCTTGCTTCAGCGACAGAAACTCCTTCTTCTTGATCTTTATCATACCAACTGGAATGTGGTAGTTCCTGAATTGTGTACTGAACTCTGCCCAAGTAATAGTATCAGCAGCATCGTGGGGAGCCGTATAAGAATCCCACCAGTCAGCAGCAGGACCAGTCAGACGTCCAGAAGTATATAAAACCTTCTCCCAGTCAGTGCATTGTGCAATATTCAGCATCTTCTCAACGGACTTCAGCCAATCATCCGCGTCTAGTGGGTCAGGTGAGCTTGCAAATGTGGGTGGCTTATGACTCATGAACTCTCTATGCTTGTCTCGGGGTGGAACTGGTGGTGGTGGTGGAGGCAGTGGTACTTGTTGCTGCTGTTGCTGTTGTTGTTGTTGCATTTGTTGTTGCAGCTGCTGTTGTTGTGCCCTCCTTTCCTGGCGTATCTCATCTCGCTCCTGGCGCAACTCCTGGCGTATATCTTCTCTTTCCTGACGCATTTCCTGGCGTTCTTGCTGCATCTGGGCACGCATATCAGCCATGGTGTCCGCCATTTGCTGCATCACCGCCATCTGAGCAGCAACCAGTGGGTCAACTCCGCCTGGTGGAGGATTAGGAGGATTCATCTCTGCAGGCTGTGGCTGGGGTTGTCTGTATATTCTCCGAGTGTGTCGATTAGGAGGTAGATCAATTCCACCACCCCGCCTGGTATTGACCATCTGAGTTAGATACATATGGTAAGAAAATAGTAGACAAGGTAGTAATTACAAATCATGTTACTTTGGGGGAATTTATTAGCTAAACAGTTTAATGTTTTACTTACCATAGCTAATTTATTACTTATGGTGGTACATACTAAGATGTCCATCTATAATAATTCAGTCAATCAAAGAAGCAAATCAGGCATTTAGCATCAGAACAATCAACCAACATTTTTAAAATAGAGAAAATAGTTTTATTTTCATCTTAGGTTCCCTATCTCTTAAAAATGTCATAAGGGTAGGGATTCCAAGGTGTGAAATCCATCTTGTCTTAGAGTAGAAAAGGTAAGAATGATCAGAGTAGAACAGTAGAAGGTGAGACAAGATCAAGATGAGATGAGTATAGAATGAGTCAGGGTAAGGTAAGTAGGAGAGGGTTTGTCCATTTCTATCTAGGTCTCGTCCTACAGTCAACATTCCTCTGATACCACTTCTGTCACACCCGGCTTTAAGGAACAAAGCCAGGTGCATCTCATACATGCGCCAAGAAGACAACATATATAATAACAGAGTGTATAGAGATAAATGTCATAAAACATCAGAGTATTTATTACATAGCGGAAGACTTATTACAAAATAAAAAGATAAAAGTAAAACGAACTAAGGATCGTCGGCGCCAATGTCAACTAAGAAACGCCACCTAGATCAGATCATATTCCTCGCCTTGTGGCTCCTCCTGAACCACCTGCTCTTCTCTTGTGGGAGGGGTGTGAGACAGCAAGGGTGAGCTCACACATGATCATAGCTCAACAAGTCGTGGGGAACCAGTGGACATAAACTCACAAAGGTGTGAGTTCATGTGATGTGTAAGGCTAATCAATGATAGAGGTTAAAGCTGAGCATTGCTTTTAAGTAGTTGGTCCAAATTTTATTAACAGTTACTAAGTGTAAGTAAATACCAAACCATAAGTAAAGTAATAGAACAAATTAATAATAAACCCATGCAATGCAAATGACAAAATTGAATTTAAGTTCCATAATTTAAACATCAGAGAGTCCTGAGCTGCTCATGACCGCGAGCACGACTAGTATACCAGTTTTACACTCTGCAGAGGTTGCACTCTTTACCCACAAGTCATGCTACCCATCTGCCAAGGGGTCGCGAATCCCATACACCTCTACCTAGGAAGCGCGGCAGGGCAACACTACGAGGCCTTTACAAAGTTCCACTAGCTTCCGAAAACCCGCTACAGTTTATAGGAAGTTCCAATGCAGGGTTCTTGCCTGACCGCCATCGCAGCAAAATCAAGCAAGGACCTCCCTACACTGACCACTCCCCTACTGCCCTTGCCCCTTTCGGGTAAGGTAGTCTTCCACTAGCTTTCCTAATTAGTCAGCCAAGGGCGTCCCATTAAACCCTTGTGGTGGCACGTGGTTCTCAAGTTAAGCTCTATGTTCCAATTAACATTAATGATCTCAACATGAACATAAATAGAATAACAAGAAGAATTGGAACATAGAGGTAATAAATGATTATCCCAAAACCATATAAAGCAATAGCAAACTACCCAAGTGATTCAGGGGTAAACAAGGTAATGAGATAAACAATCTAGGGTGACCTATCGGGTCCCATCAAAATTAACCTATGCATGAATAAGTGACATTAACGAACATTATTGGGTAAAAAGTGGTCAAGGGCACAACTTGCCTTCAATGAGCTCCTGCTCAGCTACTTCAACTTGCTGCTCACCAGGATCCTCGGTCACGGGCTCTTCTACTCGCCACAATACAAACAAGCACAGTGCATATAGAGAAATTAACATTACACCAAACATATAAACAAAATACACAGTAATAATCTTCATGTTAAAATAAAATTCTAGGAACAGGAATCATAATTTTTGGAGTTATAAATTTTAAGTTATGGATTTTCAAAGGTTTCATGTGTTTAAATTGGATTAAGTGAGGAATTAAATTTATTACAGTTTTCATGACAAAACAGAGGTTCTAAGTGATAGAGAATAAAATTATAAAATTTTAGGAACTGGAATGGAGTAATTTGGAGTTAGTATGAATTTTCTATGAATTTAGTAAGTTCTAGTAATTATTTTCATATTAAAAATCCATTTTCTATTTCATTTATTCAAATTAAATGATCACTGGACTGGGCCTCATTTTCTAGAGAGTGCAGGGGGCTCGGGGAAAGAATCCCCAGACACAGAGAACAGTCGCATAGGACTGCGGGTTGGTTTCTCAGAAGCCTAGGGTCTCTTTAGCAAAAAGCACCCGCGAAGGGGTACGGGTGACCCAGGTCCGCCCGATCAACAACCGACGTCCGAGATTAGACTTAGGATCCATTGAATCGGTACGCACTGGTAGCCCTTGGATCTAAATTGAACGGGCCCGATCAATTCGCCCAGGAGGATTCGCCCGATTCTAATCTGGCTGTTCGTTCCGCATTCGACGGTCGGGATCAAACGCGCGAACGAGTATGGAGTGGTCTAATCCTAACCGTTAATTCAGAGATCAATGGCTTCTACGCGTCGCTCCCTATCGCCTGCTCCGTCGGCGAACAGACACGGTGGCGCTTGTCGCCCGCGGTGGCGATTACACCGGAGAATCCCACCCCGTCGACTCAGTGCACGAACCCCGCCCCAAATCGGCCCTACACGTTGCGGAATTCAAATCGAGTATAGGGCAGCGGTCCTTACAAGCAGAGGTGACGAGCCGAGGGTGAACCACGAAGGTGCGCGGTGGCGGGAGGTGCGAGAGCCGACGGCGCTCCTGGTCGGGTCCAGCGGTGGTGTTCTCCCGAGAAATTCGCGATAAGGAGAACGACGAAGTAACGCCGCCACCCTCCGGTGAGGATTGACGTCCAAGCGGCAGCAATGGCGGTGGTACACAGGCTTGCCCGCGGCGGCGATCTACGAAGGCTCGGCGGCGCGCGGTTGAGGGTTTAGGGACGGCGGCGGATTCAGTGGTGGGAGCACGGGGAAGAAGTGGGCGAGCCCCGCCTTTATCCACAGAGCCATCGGAGTTGAGAACGTGGCGAGCGACTCCGGAGAAAGGGGAAAGAAGACCGCGCTGCCCGCCATGGTCGGGATTCAGTTGGCGGTGGAGACGAACACGCTGACGCGCGGGCCCGGGTTTCCAGTGAGCCGAGCTATCGGCAGCTGAGGGAAGAAGGGCGCTGCCCAGTGGGGCCCATCGGCCAGAGAACGCTGTGAGCGCGCGCGACGGTCTGACCGGACGGGCCCACAGACCAGCCGCAGAGTCACGCGTACACGCGCGTGGGTGACTGCCCGGTGGACCCAAGATGTCGGCGCCACTCTCCTCCAGCTGGGCTCGCGTGGGTTGCTTCACCTGGTGGGCCAAATTGTGGTAAGTCGGCCCAGTAAGCTCTCTTTCCTTTTTTTTATTTTCTGTTTCATTTCATTTTTAAATCTTCATTTTGAATTCAAACTTGTTTGTGAGCTTCATAACTGAGTTAAATACCTAAATTAAAATATTAGTAGAAACAAAATGTATTCTTTCATATATTTATTTTCCTCTATTTTGTATAATCTCCTCCTTCTCTCTTTTCTTAATTCTAGGATTATTTTAGGATTTAAATCCCCATCTGGATATTTAATATATTTTTTTTACATTATTTATAATATTGTCACAAAAATGCACACACAAATAAAATATTCAGCATGATGCAATGATTTAGTAGCATATCTTTTTATTAATTGTTTTTGGGCATGGTGTTCACATATGATGATGCATAAAGATCAAACTCACATAAAGAGAAATTGTTTCTCTATTGGTTTTATTTCTAGCAATTTACAAAGTGGGTGTTACAAAGTGTGACTTATATTTCAACAGATAAAAATCTGGCAGATCCTTTTACCAAGGGACTACCACGTAATGTGATAGAAATCGCATCGAGAGAGATGGGTATGAGACCCGTATAAGTTGTCATGGTGGAAACCTACTCTATGTGATCGGAGATCCCGTGAATTAGGTCCTGGGAAGAACAAGCCATTGGTTAACTGAGGAGAGTAATATTTGACCCTCTCTAAGTAAAGATGCAATACTCTCAAATGTTGTAAGGCAGGTTGGCTTTGAGCCTTAATGTGTTCTGTTGGCTTGTATTAGCAAAGATGTTGTCCTACAGAACATTCTTGAAAAAACACACCTATATGAGTTAGACTGTCTAACGTCGTAGTCTATGAGATCTGGGTGATCTCTAGTAAACTCATGAAGAGACCTTGGAGTACGACGTATATGCTCCACTCGAGAAGAAGACTACTGGTAGCTAAGTACTGGTCATGGCTTCAAGTGAAACCCATTCACACAAAACTTACAAGTCAAGGCATAGTCCATTGTCCAAGTTGTGGGTTGGTGTAGCTTGGAGTTCTAGGCAGAAGTTCAACTTAACAGTCTCTGCTGAAACACTAGTATATTAAACAGTAGTGAACAGTGGTGAAAACTGCAGATGGGCATTTGAGATCTGGTGGGGGATTATTAGGATTTATGGGCTAGGCCCAATTAAGAAATTCAAATAAATCCCAGGAAAATCTCAAAAGCCCATATAAGTGTATGGCTAGGGAATGGTGGAACCAATAGCACCATATTGCTAGTCCTAGTGGAGTGGAACTAGTTTAAATATGGAAGCCACACTCACTCACCAAGTCATGGATGAGAGGAGAGAGAGTGAAGAGCCACACGCACGCGCGCGCTCGCTCGCCTGGTCGGGGCGGGGCGAAGGGCGCGGGCACACGACATGCGCGTGAATGGCCCGCCGAAATCCGGACCCTCGCCTTGCGGAGGCGCGGCTTCCTTTTGCCGTTTGAATTTTTTGGTTGCTTGGCTGTTATGTTTAGAATCCTAACCGATCGCTATAAAATCTAAACTGAACGCGAGATTTTCGCAGGTGGATAAGATCGAAGATAGCTATCTCGTCGCAAACTCGATCCTATAAAAGGCGCCTGACAGCCAGCATCCAAATCATCCCAGTTTTCGCTTTCGCGATCAGGAGAGCAGGTCTCCGGAACCCTTCGCCTTCTAGATCCTGCACCGGGAGAGAACGAATTAGGTTTTTGAGAAGCGTCCTCACGTGACTGCTCGTGATCTACTGACCTCGTCGACCCTGCTGATTTCACTGCTTCGATATCATCGATCCTGCTGATTCCGATTCGCGCCATCAATCAGTATGACTAATCAGTATGCATCATCTGATTTGACTTTTTATTTTAGTTCTTCTAATTTAGTCATGATTTATATTGAAATTTAATATAGAATTTGTCTAATTATTAACACTCTGCAAACACAGGAATACGCTCAATGTTGCTACAACAATGCATTTATTCAATGCCATTATGAGATGAAGATGGTGTTGACGCCTTTTCGGAGCGCCAAACACTCAACAAGAACCGTGGCGGTGCCCTCTGCACAGGGGCGGACGGTCCGCGCGCAGGGGCCGGACGGTCCGCGGCCTGGTGCGAGGCGCGGTGGTACTCTTTGCGCAGGGGTGGACTGTCCGCGGCCTGGGGCCAGACGGTCCGCGGCCTAGTGCGCGGCTAGGGCTCCTGCCTGACGGCCGGACGGTCCGCGCCCTGGGGCCGGACGGTCCGCGCGTACGCAGGGACGGCGGAAGATCGCCGACGGCGCCTGGATCTCGCTCCCGGGAGGGACCCCGTCGGGGAGTAGAGATCCTAGGTGGTGTCTAGGCTCGGGCAGGCCGACCTAGACTCCTCTAATCGACGTAGAGTCGAGGAGAGGCGGAGAATTTGGGGATTGGAAGACTAAACCTAAACTAGACTAGAACTACTCCTAGGATAAAATGCGAAATAGAAGTTGTATTGATTCGATTGTTGATGATAAATCGGCCGTAGACCTCTCTATTTATAGAGGAGGGGGGCTGGACCCTTTACACAACTGATTCCGAGCTAATTCCGCGAATCTAGCTAACAACCGTAGCACAAAACTCGGAACCCTAATCTGTTCTGCGCACGCGCGGACCGTCCGGCCCACAGGCGCGGACTGTCCGGACCGCGGACCGTCCGGCCTCAGGGCCGGACCGTCCGCCCGCTCTTTTCTGGTTCCAACATATGCCCCCCTGCCTTTTGGTGGAGCTGGGCGAACCAAAAGCAACTAACTCGATGTAATCACATCGGTTCTCTTAGGCATCTTGCCACATACTAGGATGGTACTGTTTGAGGAAACGCCCATTCAAAGCCTTTGGTAAATCCTTGCCTTGTAATGTTTGTAGCAAATTGGCGTTACCAGACATTACCTGTTTTACTTTATAAGGACCCTCCCAGCTTGGCGACCATTTTCCAAACTTACGGTCTTTATTCCTTAAAGGCAAGATGGTCTTCCACACCAGATCCCCTACTTGAAATGACTTTGCTTTGACCTTCTTGTTGTAGGCCCTGGCCACTTTGATCTTGTCTTTTTCTATTGCTCCCAAAGCTATCACCCTCTTGTCGGTCACCTCATCAATATTATCCATCATTGAATTATAATAATCCATGACGGTTAGATCATTTTGTCTGGCGAACCTAACAGCATTCAAACTTATCTCCACAGGCAACACTGCTTCCTGCCCATAGACCAGCTCAAAAGGAGACACTTTAGTAGCACTATGTTTAGATATTCTATGAGCCCATAAAGCTTCAGACAAAATCTTATGCCAATACTTAGGATTATCAGATATCTTCTTTTTTATCAAGTTGATCAATGTCCTATTACTAGACTCGGCCTGCCCATTGGCCTGAGCATAGTATGGAGATGAATTAAGCAACTTAATTCTATATAATTCAGCAAATTCACGTACCTCCTTAGACATAAAAGAAGTCCCTTGATCTGTAGTCAAGGTCTGGGGAATGCCGAATCTATGAATAATATGCTCAGTTATGAACTCAATTACCTCCTTGTGTGTCATGTTCTTCAGAGCAACGGCTTCAGTCCATTTGGTAAAGTAGTCAGTGGCAACTAACACGAACCGATGCCCTTTTGATGATGAAGGATGAATTTCTCCAATAAAGTCTAATCCCCATCCTCTGAAAGGCCAAGGTTTGATGATAGGATGCAATTCGGCTGCAGGGACCAACTGTAGGTCGCCGAATTTTTGACATACCTGGCAACCCTTGTAGTACTTGAAACAATCAGCTACCATGTTAGGCCAATAAAAACCAGACCTTCGCAACAACCATTTCATCTTTGGAGCCGATTGGTGGGTACCACAAATTCCTTCATGTACTTCGGCCATGGCCAATATAGCATCATCTGGGCCCAAGCACTTAAGCAAGACATCATTGACTGTTCGGCGGTAGAGTTCATCACTCATCAAAACATACTTGAAAGCTGTTCGCCGAATGTTTTTATCTGTCCTGTTATTGGGATTTCGTAAATAATTAAGTATAGGTGTCCTCCAATCACTTGCATTGGCTTCATTGTCAGCCGAATCAATTAAGAGGACGTTTCTGGTAACCCCGGACGGTCCGGCGTCGTCACGCGGACGGTCCGCGACCTGGGAATTTGGCTCTGCACTAGTTATCAGATTTTCAGTTTTGTGAAATTTCCCTCTCTTTATCCGATAACCTGATGCATCTTGTGCCAAATCGTTAGCTCTATGATTCTCAACTCTAGAGACATGCCGAATACTGAATTCGTCAAAAGAATGGATTATGCTCCAACATTTCTCAAGATAACTATTTAGAGTACCATCAAAACATTGATATTCCTCTAACACTTGTTGGACAACCAGCTGAGAATCACCAAATACCTTCACATGTTTTACTCCCATACTATTTAAAAGTTCTAAACCGAATAAGAGGGCCTCATATTCAGCTTGATTATTAGTGCAATAAGTTTTTAATCGGCTAGAGAAGTCAAAGGAGACATTACTTGGTGAAACAAGTACAATGCCAATTCCTTGCCCTTCATTGCAAACCGATCCATCAAAATATAAAGTCCAAGGAGTAATAGTGAGGTATGACATGTCTAGTTCATGAATATCATTAACCCGATGTTCTACAATAAAATCCGCTACGACTTGGCCTTTCATAGATTTCAATGGTTCATAGGCCAAGTCATATTCTATGAGTGCATAAGCCCACTTACCAATTCTACCACTCATAATTGGGTTATGCAACATGTATTTGATTACATCGGCTTGACCAGAAACAGTGCAATGACTAGACAGTAAATAACATCTACATTTGGTGCATGCATAAAACAAGCATAAGCATAACTTTTCAATAAAAGTGTACCTTGTTTCAGCATCCACCAACCTTCGGCTTAGATATGCCACCACATGCTCCTTTCCCTCAGTTTCTTGTGTTAGAACAGCCCCAATAACCTTGTCTTCAGCTGCAATGTATAATCTGAATGGTGCTCCTACTTGTGGTGCTTTTAACACGGGAGCCGAAGACAAATATTTTTTAATGAGATCAAATGCTTCCTGCTGCTCTGCCCCCCAAGTGAATTCAGCATCATTCTTAAGCCGAAGGATAGGGGTGAAGGCATCAATCTTCCCGGCTAGGTTAGAAATAAACCTTCGTAAATAATTCACCTTGCCGAGAAACCTCTGCACTTCGACCTTACAAGTCGGAGGCCCCACATTCCGAATAGACTTGATTCGGTCAGGGTCTATTTCTATACCATGTTCATGGATGACAAATCCTAAAAACTTACCAGCCGACACCCCAAAAGCACATTTACGTGGGTTCATTTTTAAACCATACCGACGCATTTTATCAAAGGCTTTGCGCAAATCAGCTATATGAGAACTAAACTTAGCCGATTTGACTACAATATCATCAATGTAGACTTCCACAGTGTTTCCTAACAACTCATGGAAGATCAGATTCATAGCCCTCTGATAAGTAGCACCAGCATTTTTAAGACCGAATGTCATGACAACCCATTCAAATAAACCAATGAAGCCTGGACATATAAAGGCCGTTTTAGACGCATCTTCTTCGGCCATGAAAATCTGATTATATCCGGCATTACCATCAAGAAAGCTAATAATTCTATTCCCTGATGCATTATTGATTAATGTGTCGGCTATGGGCATGGGATATTCGTCTTTAGGAGTTGCTTTATTTAAATTACGAAAATCAATGCATACTCTAAGTTTACCTGACTCCTTCTTCTCCACCGGCACAATATTGGAGACCCACTCTGCGTATCTACAAGGTCTAATAAAATTAGCTTCTAGCAGCCGGTGGATTTCGTCCTTGATTCGTGGGAGAAGATCTGGACGAAACGTTCTGGCTTTCTGCTTGAAAGGTCTGAAACCAGACTTAATGGGCAGCCGATGTTCGACAATCTCTCGGCTTAGTCCAGGCATTTCAGTGTAATTCCAAGCAAAACAATCTGAATACTCCTTCAATAGACCGATCATCTCATCTCTAGGATCGGCCTCCAGGGTCTTGTTTACAAAAGTTGGCCTTGGAGTTTTACCATCTCCTATGTCAATCTCCTCCAATGGATCGGCCGATGTAAACCCCTGTCCTAGTTTATCAAGATCTCTGAATTCCTCTATCATGTCCCCCACAGAGGAATTAGATGATCTTTGTGTGATGGCGGGCTTTCCGGTCTCGGGGACCGGATCATCCGTAATACTGTCTTTTCGCTGTGGTAGATGTTCGGTCTTAAAGCCCGAACTGTTTTGTGAAAGACCAGACCATCCGGCTTTGAGAGCCGAATTGTCCGTGATCAACGACTCATGAACTTCATGTGTATTCATCATTTAAACTTTATTTAGGATTTAGCCGATTCTCCATCGGCTCTAGCATTACAGGAATGAAACCTTTCTTATCTATACTTATGAACTGATAATCAGAAAAATCTACTCCTGTGAGACATGTAGCAGTCTCATAAGTCCAGAGTACAGGGGCATCGGCCACAGCGATGCAGGCCGATACATCAGCATGTACTTGTTCTACCTCATCGCCTACCCATTGTATTAGCATTTGATGTAATGTAGAAGGTATACATTGATTGGCATGAATCCAATCTCTGCCTAGAATTAAACTGTAATTCCCTTCTACATCAGCGACGAAGAATGCAGCAGCAAGGGTCTTAGTTCCGATGGTTAATTCAACGGACGTGACTCCCCTGGCTTTAATCGAACTATTCCCAACACCACTGAGGGTCATGTTGGTTTTGACAAGTTCGTCATCTTGTTTACCTAATTTTCTGTATAATGAATAAGGCATTAGATTTACAGCCGCCCCTCCATCCACCAACATCTTAGCAATCGGTATTCCATCAATGTGACCGCGCACGAAGAGCGGCTTTAAATGATTTACCGATTCCTTTGGTTTAGAAAAGGCGGCTTCTTTAGGACCAAAATCGAACTGGGCAGCAACAAGTTCATCGTCGCCAATGATAGTGCAATCGGAAGAAAATGTAATAATACTTACATCCATACCTGGGCGTTCTGGAGAAGCCTCGTAGTCGACCAGGTCTTCTCCTAGCAGGTCGTCCTCTTCCATGGATGTTGTCGTGTTGTTGGAGGCTTCCTGGTGAACGGCGGACGGTCCGCATGCAGGGGCCGGACGGTCCGCGCCTGGTGCAGGTTGGCCAGAGCCTTCCTGGCGAACGGCGGACGGTCCGCACGCGGGGGCCGGACGGTCCGCGCCTGGTGCAGGTTGACTTTCTATTTCTATGGCCGTTTGTTTTTCCTCAACGGCCTTCGGTCTCCATTTCTTTTGTGGTAGCGGGTATAGTGGATGTGTGTCATTAAATGTCTTTTCCGCCTCCTTCTCCTGGCTCTCCTTTGCTCTTAGGCGCTGTAATTTTCTCTTTTGTGACCGTGTCAATCCCGCTGGGCACCATCGAGGCATGGAGTATTTTGGATCGGCTGTTTTGATGGTAGCCGTATCCTTTTCGGTTGTGTTGGCCGATTCGCCGAAAATCATCGGCCCTTTATTGTCTCCCTGTATGACGACATCCGCAGTGCCTATTTTGATGATGTCCTTTTTTGTTCTTTGAGTTGCTACAGGCATATGCCCCCCTGCCGGATTGGTCGGCCTAGGAGGCCGAGTAGTCCGGCAACCTTGTTGGGCCTGTGCCTGGTGACCGGATTCAGCAGTGCTCAATCGGTCTTGCACTGGCGGTGCCAACCTATCAAAAACGGATGTTTGGGGTGCCCCCCAGGCGGGGTACTGTGGCATCCCAAATGGATATGGTGGCATGCCCCACATTTGATTTGGGACATATGGTGGAGGTAAGTATGTGTATGGATATGGCATAGATGGATAAGGAGGTGGAGGGGTCCATGTCGGTATGTTAGGTCTCAATTGTACAATAGGACCTTTCATTTCTTCCGATTGGTGATGTGGTCCAATCGGCCTGACCTGACGTTGCTCATGAATGGGTGAGCGGGGTCGCTTCGGTGGCCGGTCACTGGGGCCAGCCTTCTTTTTCACATATTTAGACAACAATTGATCGAAAGTCGGGCCAGGCTTGATCAGCCGACCAGCTGCTTTAAATGTATTTGTTTTCCACGTACCTATCTCTGGTCGTCGTGGTTTGAAGGTACGTGGTCGCTGCGAGTTCTGAGCATGGCCGGACCGTCCGGCGGAGCTCTCCGGACTGTCCGGTGGGGTCCCGGACCGTCCGCTCCTACGTGCCGGACCGTCCGGGATACGCAGCACGGGTTCCTGCATCTGTCTCCCTGTCTGCGCTTGCCCCCCAGTACTGGAGGTTGTGATGGTCACCTTTAGGGTCTCCCCTCCATCGGGAGTCTTCTCGGCTACCACTTTCCTGCAAGAAACTTTATGATCCTCATCGGCCTTTTTAGAATTGCCGATGATTGCCTCTTTGCCTTTGCCTTTATCGGCCGTGTTTGGCCGAACCAGGACTTTCTTGCCCTCAAAGTCGATCACGTTCATTGGAAAGGGCTCTGTATCCACCTGCATTTCCTGAAATTTCAATCGTCCCTCATTAATGGCCGATTGAATCTGTCGTCGGAATACATTACAATCATTAGTGGCATGAGAAAATGAGTTATGCCACTTGCAGTATGCACGACGTTTTAGCTCGTCGACGGATGGAACAGTGTGATTTATTTTAATATTGCCATTTTTGAGTAGTTCGTCAAATATTTTATCACATTTACCAACATTAAATGTAAACTTAACCTCCTCTTGCCGTTTCTTTTGAACCGGCTGCAAGGAGGAACAAGCCGAAGATTTGGCCTGCTTTGGCCAAACCATTTCAGCAGCATACACCTCTGCTGATTCGTCTTCTGAGCTACTTTGGTCGCATTCCACTACACGTATGTTGTGACGAATTGTTTTAGTAATTTCTTTGCTTCGGCTTTCACAAACCGAAGCTCTCTGGTGTAATTGTGCTAGTGTAAAGAATTGGATGCCTTCTAATCTTTCTTTTAAATAATATCGCAGACCATTAAAAGCTAATCCTACTAGCTGTTTCTCTGCTAAATGAATTTGAAAGCATCGGTTTCTTGTATCTCGGAATCTCCGGATGTAATCATTAACCGATTCATCTTTTGTCTGTCGCAACGACGCTAAATCTACCAAATCCAATTCATAGTCACCGGAGAAAAAATGATCATGAAATTTTTGTTCTAAATCTCCCCATGATGAAATGGAATTAGGAGGTAAAGTGGCGTACCATGCAAACGCAGTTCCTGTTAAAGATAATGAAAACAAACGTATGCGAAATGCCTCTATGTCGGCCAACTCTCCTAATTGTGCTAAAAATTGGCCTATGTGTTCACGTGTGTTCTTTCCTTGATCACCCGAAAATTTTGTGAATTCGGGTATCCTGGTTCCCTGTGGGTATGGGTGATGATCAAATCGGCTGTCATAAGGTTTCCGATATGATTGCCCCCCAGGGACCATGCTTACTCCGAGCTTATCTCGGAACGCCCCGGCTATTTCTTCCCTTACTATATCAATGGCAGCCGGTGCGAGACCACCGGCTCTCTGGTCAAACATAGGTGGGGTTGGCTGGATATTAGCATGTTGTCGTTCCCCCCATCGGTTTGAGCTACGTGGTGCATTCCCATTTGCCTTATATGGCTCACAGGTTTGATCGTTTCTTTCCGGCCTTTTAGGTGGGGCCGGAAAGCTTTCCTGGGCTCTGGATCCTGAATTAATGGGCTGGTGCATTGCATAATGTGATGGGAAGTGTTGCTGGGACGGGCGAGGATTCAGGTAATAATCCTCCTCAAAAGACTCATGCGCGGACTGTCCGGATACGTACCCGGACCGTCCGTGGTCATATGCGGACCGTCCGTCATTGTATGCGGACCGTCCGGCTGGGTAGTTTGGGTTCTGTGTCATATGTGGTGGCTCGGGCGCATATCTAGGTAACTCATTAAAAATAGGCCCAACTGCTGTTGGCCCGGACGGTCCGCGCTCACGTGCGGACGGTCCGGGCATGTGCAGATCGGCTGGTTTGCTGCCGATTTGCGGTTGCTTAGGGTATGTGTCCATCGGCATCCCATAAAGGGGTTGTGACTGGTCGTGACAACCTGTAGCCGATGTGTTACGCGCGTTATCTCCTAACTCAACCTCGTGCGAAGGAAAATTTGCGGTACTAGATTTATCGAATGCACGTACTAGTCTCTTAAGATCGCTTTGCATACCCCCTATGATGTTCTGCATTTGTTCACGCTGATCTTCTACATAATTTCTAAGAGATTGCAGATCGTTGGTATTACTTACATTGGGGATATCTGGCGTGGGTTGGAGCGAAGCCGGATCCGTCGCTCGATGTCGGACGACCTTGTTGTTCCTGTCCACTTTGAAGTTGGCCAAGAACTTTGCTTTCGCCTCCTAGATCATCCGCTCCTTATGCTCCTCAAACTGGAGCTGCTCGTCAGCCGGCAAGGTTTCCCAAGTCGGCTCTATGATGTTGCTTAGAGAAATATCAGAGCTATCCTTTGAACCGGCCATTGAGGGCCGATCTGATGAGCTTAGATGTGTTTTCCCCAGCGGAGTCGCCAAAAAGTATGTTGACGCCTTTTCGGAGCGCCAAACACTCAACAAGAACCATGGCGGTGCCCTCTGCACAGGGGCGGACGGTCCGCGCGCAGGGGCCGGACGGTCCGCGGCCTGGTGCGAGGCGCGGTGGTACTCTCTGCGCAGGGGCGGACTGTCCGCGGCCTGGGGCCGGACGGTCCGCGGCCTGGTGCGCGGCTAGGGCTCCTGCCTGACGGCCGGACGGTCCGCGCCCTGGGGCCGGACGGTCCGCGCGTACGCAGGGACGGCGGAAGATCGCCGACGGCGCCTGGATCTCGCTCCCGGGAGGGACCCCGTCGGGGAGTAGAGATCCTAGGTGGTGTCTAGGCTCGGGCAGGCCGACCTAGACTCCTCTAATCGACGTAGAGTCGAGGAGAGGCGGAGAATTTGGGGATTGGAAGACTAAACCTAAACTAGACTAGAACTACTCCTAGGATAAAATGTGAAATAGAAGTTGTATTGATTCGATTGTTGATGATAAATCGGCCGTAGACCTCTCTATTTATAGAGGAGGGGGGGCTGGACCCTTTACACAACTGATTCCGAGCTAATTCCGCGAATCTAGCTAACAACCGTAGCACAAAACTCGGAACCCTAATCTGTTCTGCGCACGCGCGGACCGTCCGGCCCACAGGCGCGGACTGTCCGGACCGCGGACCGTCCGGCCTCAGGGCCGGACCGTCCGCCCGCTCTTTTCTGGTTCCAACAGATGGAAAAGTAAAAAAAAAATCTCCCGGATTTAATTTATGATGATGTTATGAGCATACCTCACAGTACTCATAGAAGATACGAACAGAACGATCAGTTAAACTGTTGCGGCTCCAATTCTTGATGTTGTGCGACGACGCACGATTTCGCGAGGTTGAGCGTCGTGGTGTGCACGACAATGCAGCTACTATTGTGCCCGTGAGGTAAGAGTTCTCTGACGGCCTCCCAGTCATCATCCATGCTGGTCAGGTTTTCCAGGAAGACCAGGTATCTCTGATTGCCCATCACTTCCTTCACAAATTCGATGAGTGCGCCTTGTGTACTCTGCTGTGGACAATAGTTCTGATGATGCAATTCTTTCGGCAATAATCTCTGGATGAACTCTTGGGGATCGAAGGGGTGCATCATCTGCACCCAAGCACGGCGCGTGAAATTTTCGCTGATTTCTGGGTCGTTGTCACAGGCGTTCCTCATGATGGATTCCAGCCCAGAATCGCCTACCGGCCCAACCACTGAGATGACTTGAAGCGGAAAATCGTCGAATCTCTTGCTTATCAACTCGATGAGACCTGGTGGGATGATCTTCTTCTGCGTTATTATATTATTACTAGGAACGTGCCCGTGCGATGCCACGGAACACAAATTGCGACCCTTCACAGTACAAAGATTTGCTTGTTTGGATTAAAAAAAATATTTAATCCTTTCAAAAAAAATACTCCACCGACTGTACTTCATTTTTCCTTGCATCGATGGTACAGAGATTTCTCTGCTGGTCTTTCTTCCTCGCGGGGTAACGCCGCGGTCCTTGCCTAAGCGCTTGACCTGGGACTGAACTGGGAGGTCAAGAAATTCCAGGAACTGTCCTACCAATTACCAGTACGAAAAAAATCACAGCAGCCACCCACCACCAATTCACCGTACGGTCGGATAAATATACAGCAACCACAACCAATTCATCGTACTACAGTGAGGATAAATACACATCAGCCACAACCAATTCACCGTACGGTTGGGGTGGAAAGATCGCGATGATTCCTGTTTCGGATTTCCTCGCCGGTTTTTGTTGGGGTTTGCTACGACAGCGAAACAACCCAAGAGTTTTAATTTGTCGACGTTGTACGGACCGTCGGTGGCTAGCATCCTGGATCCTGATTCATCTGTCGTCTTGTGATGACCCGTAGCCTCCGGTGAGCCACCACCGGGACGTGAGCGCACCGCAGGGCCGCCGTCGAGCGTTGGCGAGCTGAATCGCGCCTCCGGACGGAAGACGGCGACAGAAGGGAATAAGATCAGATTCTTTTCTTCTCTGCTTCCTCATTTCCCTGATGCTGCTCTTGTACCCATCTTCCGAGTTGGGTCGTGGGTTGGGCCATGTGACACCAGGCCAGAAACAAGCCATGTGTTACACTACCGCCCTGCCAAAACGTTGCTTGTCCCCAAGCAACATCATGCCATGTATATTTGCTCATTATGAATTTGCTTTGTCTTATGAAGATGTGCAAGTAGTCATGAGAAGCTTCTTTGAATAGAGAATGCTGAGTATCTGGGTCCCAAGTCTTCAGAGAGAATGGTGCCTTGTTGTACCTCTCCAGCAGCTCAATATATTCTCCGAAATTGAAATCAACACGCTGCGCTCCAGAAACAAGCCCAATATGAAAACCACCAGGATCCCAAGGCTTTTGTAGCTAACCCATGTGTTCAACATTTCGAGAAGCACCAGCAGGTTCACACATGTGTATTTGCACAACTGTTCTAATAGTAGTTTTGGTATCAAAAGTAGATATAGCAGCCTGAACCATATATAATCTGCTAGTGATTTCATTCACATCTAAAAGAGGTTGTTTCAGCCATTGGTTAAGCAATCTCTTTCCCATCTCAACAGTACACGTTCTGTTCACCAAGCCAAACAAATAAAAGTTTTTGTTTACATCAGTTTTTTCTTCATGAATGGTCAATGCTCGCACCACAGCAGAATCAAGTCTCATGTAGCAGTCCAAATTGCACTTTTCAATTGTGTAATTCCCATAATTAGTATCATTTGCTAGCAACTCAGCATAAGATAGTAGAGCTCCAAGGGCACCAAGAGAGTAGTCAAATTGAGATATCAGATCACGAACTTGTTTAACAGAACCTCTGATTTCTTCAAGATCTTGCACAAGATCCTTTGATTTGAAGTTAGACTTTTTTCTCTCAGTCAACAGAATACTGCATTTAGTAATGGCATCTTGAAGAGAATGTGAATTGATGGATTTCTCACAATCTGCTGTGAGACATAATGCAAGAAGTGCTGATCCAACATTTGTGAATCGGTTATCTTCGCGGAATTCAGCCAACCCAAGGTTCCTGTTGGTCATGACTGGTGACTCTTGCATGTCATTGTTTATAAACAAAATGTCTTCAAATCCACCAATATTTCCAGGTTTTCCAGATTTTGTTAACCTCCAATCAGAGCCACTACCCTCGTAGAGTTCTAAAGGACAGTCAGTCCTATCTAATAAGATCTTGCGAACAATGGTCTCAAACATAGCCTCGCTCACACCGACACTTGAGATTCCACCAGAGTTGCTGCCTAAATGACGTAAAGCAGAAATTTTGTGATAGTATGTCCTTGCAATAAACATGGCATTCTCACCGTGAGCGGTATAGTAATCCCTGCCACTTTCCTTCTGTACTGCTTCTACTATAGTCTCCTTATCAAAGATAGGCCCCTCCTTAAAAGTAGCAGACACCATGTCATCAACGTAGCTCAGACAATCTGTCAAACACATGAAGGGCGCATTAGTGTTCTGCATGGAGGACGACGTGTTCTGCGGCATGTTCGACGGGCACGGCCGCTGCGGGCAGCTGGTCAGCAAGCTGGCGAGGGACCATCTTCCCTTCATGATCCTGAGCCAGCGGACTTGGGTCCAACCCGATAGCCCAAACCCCCTGCGAGCACAAGCACAAAGCTAAAGCTGTGTAAGCAGCAGAATCCAATCCAATCCCCAGCTCGCGCCGCCCCCTCTAATCCCTCCTCCGCAAACCAGACAGAGACCGGCGTTCACTCAGGCATCCGCGGGACGGACGGGGAGCAAAGCCTCAGCGGCGAGTGCGGGCGATGAGGTCTTCGGAGGCGTCGTCGTGGCTCGTGCAGGAGCTCGTGCTGTACGCCGCCAGCGTCGCGCTCAGCTGCCTCGTCCTCTTCGCTGGCCTCCGCCACCTCGACCCCAACCGCGCTGCTTCCTAGAAGGCGCAGCAGTAGAAGGAGATCGCCAAGCGCCTCGGCCGGCCCCTCGTCTCCACCACGCCCTATGAGGTCCGTTCGCCTCCCCCCTCCCCCCTATCGAGGGTTCACCTCACTTGGCCTCAACCCTCCTGTGTTGGCGTCTCCCTCACTGACAGGACGTGATTGCGTGCGACATCATCAACCCCGACAGCATGGCGCTGTCCGCGTTGGCGGCGTCAACCGGTCGCGGGTCGCGGGCGGAGAAGGTGAGGAGGATCTTCGAGCGCTTCGACACCAATGGGGACGACAGGCTGGACCGCAACGAGATGGCCGCCCTCATCGTCGTCGTCAACCCTCGGGTCAAGTTCAGCGAGGACCAGATCTCCGCCATCCTCGACGAGGTGTTCCGCACCTACGCCGAGTTCATCCTCCCCGACGGCTGCGCGGGGAAGGAGGTGGGGGCGGCTGCGCGGGGGGCGGCTGCGGTAGCGGGAGTGGGATCGGACGGTGGGGATGGACGCAATCGGACGGTTGGGATACAGGCGGGGGCACGGTTGTGCCTTGTCTACACTATCGTCTTAAGGATTAGTAGAGATGAAATGGAATAGAAATGTGATCGAAACATGTAATATGTTTTTTTTGATAGGACAGGAGGGGAATCCCTACTGAAAATTTTATTACTGGAAGAATACAGTTTAGAGCATACAATTAGCCAAATTACATAAGGGAAGGGTTAGTTAGGACTGTCATTGCTGAAGCCAGTTAGGGATGGAGGAGTCGAATCTTCCCCAGGCTCTATGGATGACCAGGAGTAATTCCTTTGTGAATTCATGTTTACATTGTTGCACCGTTGAGTCTGTGTTTTGGAATAACCATGCATTTCGGCACTTCCAAATGCTCCATGTCATGAGGATAACTACCTCCATAGCGAAGGGAACATTGAGTTGCTGTTTGAGATTTGCCGAAGCCTCCTCAGGATTGGCAATTCTAGGAGGCGTCAAACCAATTGAATTCCAGCAGGCCTTAGCAAAGTTGCATCTGAGGAAGAGATGGTAGAGTGTTTCCTCTTTTTGCTAGATACAGTTTTCGCACGTGTAAGACTCAAGTGTCATGTTTTTCCTCCTCAGCATATTCCTTGTGTTCAGTCTGTTTTTCAGCCATAACCAATAGAAAACTTTATGTTTTGGTTGACATTTATTTTTCCAAAGCGATTTGAAAATGTGATGAACCTGAATATGTCCCATAAGATGCTTGTAAGTCTTCTTTGTAGAAAAAATCTATGAACCCCAAATAAATTTCCAAATGTCCTTTGCGTTGGACAAAGTGATTTGCTCCCAGGCCTCATTTAGCTCCAGATACTGCTCATAAGCTTGCTCAGACAGAGGAAGCTGAAAAATCTCGAAAAGGTGCTCTTTTTGTTGTGCTTTTTTGATAGAGAGTTTACTATTGCAAGCATAGGAGAATAATTCAGGATATTATTGAGCTGGAATGTCCTTATTCCACAGATCGTCCCAGAAAAGAACAGTTCTCCCATTGCCGATGGTTGGAGCTGCCAGACCCTTGAAAATTTGAACAAGACTAAGAAGAGTTCTACACCAAAAGGATCCAATTCTTGAGCAGCTAGGGAGTCTGTCTGGCCTGTAATAATTGTTCTAGATGAGATTCACCCAAGGTAGGTCATAATTATTGAATAATTTGTGCAAATATTTCAAGAGCAACGCCTTATTGTGCGTCTCCAATCTGACCACTCCGAGACCCCCGTTGCTTTTTGGTTGAGTAATCATGCTCCATGCAGCTAAGGGCATTTTTTGAGGTCACATCGTTTCCTCTCCAGAGGCAGTGTTTCCTGTAAGCGTCTATCTTCTTGATTGTGGCAGCAGGGAGTTTAAGCGTGCACATAAGGAAAGTCAGAAGAGCTAAGAAAACCGAGTTAACCAACTCTAATATACCAGCCTGAGAGAAGAGAGTAGAGGTGCAAGACAGTCTCCTTTCAATTCTTTGGATAAGCGGTAAAAATGGTGAATTCTAGGTTTTGAAAGATCGAGAGGAAGTCCAAGGTAGGTAAAAGGCATTGATCCTGTCTGACAGTTGAACGTTCTAGAGAGAATCTCCATCTTTTCAGGGCAAACATTGATCGGATACATACTTGATTTATTATAATTCACCCTGAGCCCCGTCGAAGTTGCGAAGGAGTTAAGAACTGCTTTAAGGAAAAATAATTGCTTCGGGCAGGCTTCCATTATCAGTAGTGTGTCATCAGCATATTGAACAATCGGAAAATCTTGGCCACAACTTTCAGTCAAAGGTAACTGGAGTAAATTTTGTTGCCGTGCTTTATTGATAATACTCTAAAGCAAATCTGCCGCCAAAACAAACAATAAAGGCGAGAGAGGATCGCCTTGCCTAACCCCACGCTTGCAATGAAAAGTTTTCCCTAGCACGCCATTAAGAAGGACCGATGACGTGCCAGACTGAAGGATATTTCGAATCCAATTCAGCCATTTTGGTCCAAATCCTCTATGAGACAGCACCTGAAGGATAAGTTCATGTTCAACGGTATCGAAGGCCTTTTCAAAGTCAAGCTTTAGCACAATGATTTCTTTTTTGGAAATATGACATAAATGAATATATTCATAGGCCCAGGCCAAGCAATCCTGGATGGTTCTCCCTTTTATGAAGCCATATTGATTCTTGTGAACCAGAGAGGTCATCACTGTCTGCAGGCGATTGGCCAGAAGCTTAGTGATAATTTTCATACTATTATTTAGAAGCGAGATTGGCCTGAAATCTCCCATCAATTGAGGATTCTCCTTTTTCGGAACCAGAACGATAAATGAACCATTTATACTTCAAAGGCAAACATCTTCATGATAAAATTGTTCACATAAATCGTAGAAGTCCTGAGAGATGATGTGCCAGCATTTTTTGATAAAATTGGTGTTGAATCCATCAGGGCCCGGGGATTTGTCTGAGGGGAGTGCTTCAATAATGATATCAATTTTTGCTTAGTAAATGGTGAATCCAACCATTGTAAGCCATCCTGCATATTTATCAGATCTGACAGATCAAAAACATTCTCCGATAAGTCAGAAGTACCCAAACGACATTTGAAAGCATTCCACAGAAGATTTGTTTTATGATCGTGCTCTGAGAAACTTGTCCCATTATCATCAGAGAGCAAGGCGATTGAGTTACGCCTATGCTTAACCGTTGCATGAGCATAAAAAATCTTGAGTAGATATCTCCATCAGTGATCCATTTGATGGAAGCCCGTTGCTTCCAATAAATTTTCTGAATTTGAAGCATATCATCAATTTTGGTTTGCATAAGCTCACGGAAATTCCATTCTTCAATTGATAGGTCCCGATGCTCCTCAATTATGTCAATGAACTCAATTAGTAACTTAATGTGCCCCACTGTTTTATCAATCTTTGGCAGAGAACACTGCCACTCTTTGAGAACCTTCCTGGTGATCTTGAATTTTGCTGTTAAGTTCTTCGCTTTGTTAATAAGGTTTGGCTGACCAATCCAAGTATTTTGAAAGACAGACATAAACCCTTCAAATTGCAGCCAGAAATTTTCAAACCTAAAAATCTTAGGCTTAGGGATCTTTGACTTGAAAGAAACCAGACATGGCACATGGTCAGAGATATCCCGAGGCAACGTTGTCGCGCGAGTTTCTGTGTAAGTTACCGACCATTCTTGCGAGATAAAAAACCAATCAAGTCTTTGAAGAAGGGGCTCCCTTTGCCTATTCGACCAGGTAAAGGAGAGACCATGGAGCGGGATTTCTATCAGGTCAAGATGGCTAATTGCCTCGTTAAACATCAACATCAAGTTAAGGTCTCCCCAGCAATATTTCTGTTTTCCGGTCTGCGAGTAAGATTGAAGTCCCCAACAATCAGCCAAAGCTTATCAGAGGGCATATTTATGTTGGAGAACCAATTGATGAATTCAATTTTCCCATGTGCAGTACATGGCGCGTAGATATTTGTGATAATCCAGGATTCATTCGACGAATTAGAGGAAAATTCCACCGAAAGCGCATATTCGTTCTGATAAATAACATTGCCCATCAATTTTGAGCTATTCCAAACAGTAATGGAACCAACCGAATTTCCCACCGAGGGGACAAAAGCAAAAGAGTCAAATGAATTGGGGCAAAATTTTCTGAGGCCAGCCCTATCAAACTACTCCTTGGTTTCCTGCAAGCAGACAACATCACACCTAGACTCCCGAATCGCACAACGAATACCATTCCCTTTAACAGCAGAATTGATCCCACGGACATTAAAGCTTAAAACAGACCACTCAGAGAAAATAACTGCATTGTGACTATTCATCAGGGACATAATCAGGTTCGCTGGCGATAGAAAACCCAAGCCCAATAATAGGGTTGGCAAACAAGTGTCTGATAAGACAGGACAAAGAAAAATAGCCAGAAACCATAAAGTTCGACACCATAACAGTTAGACAAATTCGCCAGAGCAGAAGGAGCCAAAAAGCCCGGCAAAACAGAGTCCTGCAAAATCCCCCAACCCGGATCAACACCATCGCATTACTTGTCATCATCTTCAGATTCCTTTTCCTTGTCATTTTTGTCTTTCTTTCCTGGCTTCTTGGAGCCAACACAGCCTGTGGGATTCTTCTTCTTCTTCAGAACTTTGTCAGAAAGATCCACCTCAGACAGATTGCAGAATTTTTCCCCTAGATTCCAGATGACCTTAGCAGACAAAGAAGGAGGGCCCTCAAAATTATGTTGGCACATTAAACAATTTTTTTGGCAGGAACCCTGCCTGAACCTAGCCCTAGCTTCGCGCAGTCTTTAATTCCTCCTAAGGTCAGACTCCACAATGGTTGGTCTGGAGGGGGAAGAGCACGCATCTTTCGGATCAGAGACACTGCCAGAAGATTCCTCTGAGAGAACAGATGAGAGCACCTAGAGGGGGGTGAATAGGTGATCCTATGAAATTCAACACTAAATTCCAACAAACTTGATCAAAGAAATATTAGCATGAGTTAATCAAGTCTATGAGGTGAGCTCTTGCGTACATAGATAATCAAAGAGAGAAGCAACACAAGAGACACATGATTTTATCCCGTGGTTCGGCCAAGTAACACTTGCCTGCTTCCACGTTGTGGCGTCCCAATGGACGAGGGTTACACTCAACCCCTTTCAAGTGATCCAATGATCAACTTGAATACCACGGCTTTTCTTCCTTATCTCTTTTTCTCGTTTGCGAGGAATCTCCACAATTTGGAGTCTCTCGCCCTTACACAAAGATCTCAATGAAAGCACAAGAGTAAGGCTGGGGAGCAACACACACAAATTCGCAGCACACACACGCACACAAGCCAAGACTTGAGCTCAAAATGAAGCACAACGAGTTCACAACTAGAACGGAGCTCAAATCACTAACACAATCGATCAAGTGCGCGGAGACGGAGTGTGGGAGACTTAGAATGCTTAGTGAATGCTTGAGTGACTCCTCCATGCGCCTAGAGGTCCCTTTTATAGCCCAGAGGCAGCTAGGAGCCGTTGGAGACCAATAAGGAAGGCCAAGATTGCCTTCTGTCGGATGGCGCACCGGACAGTCCGGTGCGCCACCGGACAGTCACTGTAGCTGTCCGGTGCGCGATCTCCTGCCTTTTCTGGCGCATCCGACCGTTGGTCCTCAGGATCAGTTTGTCCGGTGCACACCGGACAGTCCGGTGCCCCCCGCTGACCGTTGGTGCGGGCCACGCGTCGCGCGAAGATTGCGCTGCTGACCGTTAGCGCAGACGACCGTTGGCTCACCGGGCAGTCCGGTGCACCACGGGACAGTCCGGTGAATTATAGCCATACGCCGCCAAACTTCTCCCGAGAGCGGCCTGTTCACCGGAGTTCAGCCTGGCGCACCGGACACTTTCCGGTGTGCCAGACCGAGCAATACTTTGGCTGTACACAGCCAAGTCACTTGCAATCCTTTTCTTCTTTTCTTTTCTCTGTTTCTAGCACTTAGACAATATATGTTAGTACTCAAAACAATGTACTAAGTCTAGAAACATACCTTGTAACATGATTTGCACTTCTTGATTGTTTGGCACATAATCAACTCACTCAATATGTGTTGGACACTTAATCACCAAAACATTAAAGAAAAGGCCCAAGGGCACATTTCCCTTTCAATCTCCCCCTTTTTGGTGATTTATGCCAACACATCAAAAAGCAACCAAAAGAAGTGCAACATCAATGCAATTGAGAACAAACTTGTTTTTGATTCAAATTTGGCATATTTGGATCACTCTTTGCCACCACTTGGTTTGTTTTTGCAAATCAAATTCATTTTCCTATCTTTAAGTCAAACTCACTTGTTTGGGCACAAAGAGAGATAATCCAAGAGTGAAAATGATCAAGAGCCAAAAACTCCCCCTTTTCCCATAATCAAAATTTTCCCCCATAAGAGACCAAATTTTGCAATTTAGAGTATTTTGGCAAATCAAAGGCTCTAACTCTATTGTTTTCAAAATCCACAAGTGGTAGCTGATCCATTTGCTTGCTTTGGCCTTAATTTCTCCCCCTTTGGCATTAAGCACCAAAACGAGATCATTTTTGGCCCTTTAATCCCATTGCCTCACCAAAAATTGTCAATTAAGAGCAAAAGGCAATAAGAGCATAAGAATGAACTTGGAAGTGAGTACACTAATATCGGAGTGCAGTGGAAGTCTTTGCATGGTCCAAGTTCACCTTTCCCTTTCAATGTACCTTCGAGACTACATCAAGTAACTCAAACACAAAGATTAGTCTCAAAGGGTCAAGTTGTAGCACTTCTCCCCCTAAATATGTGCATCATTCACACATGAACTTGTGAGTTCCGGAGATCCCTTGCACAACTTGATCACCATAAATAAGCAACAAATTGCATAAATGTATGAGTAACATGATCAAAGGCATAAAACACATGTATGCTATAGATCAATCTAAGTTACGTGAATCTAAGATATTTAGCTCACTACGCAACCTACAAAACCTTTTCTCATCTAAAGGCTTGGTGAAGATATCGGCTAGCTGGTTCTCGGTGTTAATATGGTACACCTCGATATCTCCCTTTTACTGGTGGTCTCTTAGGAAGTGATGCCGGATGTCTATGTGCTTAGTGCGGTTGTGTTCAACAGGATTATCCGCCATGCAGATTGCACTCTCATTGTCACATAGGAGTGGGACTTTGCTCAGATTGTAGCCAAAGTCCCGGAGGGTTTGCCTCATCCAAAGTAGTTGTGTGCAACACTGTCCTGCGGCAACATACTCGGCCTCAGCGGTGGATAGGGCAACGGATGTTTGTTTCTTTGAGCTCCACGACACCAGGGACCTTCCTAGAAATTGGCACGTCCCCGATGTGCTCTTCCTATCAACCTTGCACCTGGCATAATCGGAGTCTGAATATCCAATCAAGTCAAAGGTAGACCCCTTTGGATACCAGATCCCGAAGCAAGGCGTAGCAATTAAATACCTAAGAATTCGCTTAACGGCCACAAGGTGACATTCCCTTGGGTCGGATTGAAACCTAGCACACATGCATACGCTAAGCATAATATCCGGTCTACTAGCACATAAATAAAGCAAGGAACCTATCATAGACCGGTATGCCTTTTGATCGACGGACTTACCTCCTTTGTTGAGGTCGACATGCCCGTCAGTTCCCATCGGTGTCTTTGCGGGCTTGGCGTCCTTCATCCCAAACCGCTTGAGAAGATCCTGAGTGTACTTCGTTTGGGAGATGAAGGTGCCATCCTTGAGTTGCTTCACTTGGAACCCAAGGAAGTAGTTCAACTCGCCCATCATCGACATCTTGAACTTTTGAGTCATCACCCTGCTAAACTCCTCACAAGACTTTTGGTTAGTAGAACCAAATATTATGTCATCGACGTAAATTTGGCACACAAAAAGGTCACCATCACAAGTCTTAGTGAAAAGAGTGGGATCAGCTTTCCCAACCTTGAAAGAATTAGTAATTAAGAAATCTCTAAGGCATTCATACCATGCTCTTGGAGCTTGCTTAAGTCCATAGAGCGCCTTAGAGAGCTTACACACATGGTCGGGGTACCTGTCATCCTCAAAGCCAAGGGGTTGTTCCACGTATACCTCCTCCTTGATTGGCCCATTGAGGAAAGCGCTCTTTACGTCCATTTGAAACAACCTGAAGGAATGGTGAGTGGCATAGGCTAATAGAATGCGAATAGACTCTAGCCTAGCCACAGGAGCAAAAGTCTCTTCGAAATCCAAACCTGCGACTTGGGCATAACCTTTTGCCACAAGTCGAGCCTTGTTTCGTGTCACCATCCCGTGCTCGTCTTGCTTGTTGCGGAACACCCACTTGGTTCCCACAACATTTTGCTTGGGACGTGGCACCAGGCTCCAAACTTCATTCCTCTTGAAGTTGTTGAGCTCTCCCTGCATGGCCAACACCCAGTCCGGATCCTGCAAGGCCTCTTCTACCCTGAAAGGCTTAATAGAAGAGACAAACGAGTAATCCTCACAAAAGTTAGCTAATCTTGAGTGAGTAGTTACTCCCTTGCTTATGTCACCTAGAATCTGGTCAACGGGGTGATTCCGTTGGACCGTCGCTCGGACTTGAGTTGGAGGGGTCGTGGTGCTTCTTCCTCCATAGCTAGTTCTTCTTATGCTCCCCCTTGATCACGTGCCTCTTCTTGAGGAACCTGTTCATCATCTTGAGTTGGGGGATGCACCATCGTTGAGGAAGAAGGTTGATCTTGCTCATGTTGTTCCTGTGGTCGCACATCTCCAATCGCCATGGTGCGTATTGCGGTCGTTGGAACATCATCTTCATCTACATCATCAAGATCAACTTGCTCTCTTGGAGAGCCATTAGTCTCAGCAAATACAACGTCGCTAGAGACTTCAACCAAACCCGATGATTTGTTGAAGACTCTATACGCCCTTGTATTTGAGTCATACCCTAGTAAAAACCCTTCTACTGCCTTGGGAGCAAATTTAGAATTTCTACCTTTCTTCACTAGAATGTAACATTTGCTCCCAAATACACGAAAGTATGATACGTTGGGTTTGTTACCGGTAAGAAGTTTGTATGAGGTCTTCTTGAGGAGGCGATGTAGGTAGAGCCGATTTATGGCATGGCAAGCTGTGTTCACAGCTTCCGACCAAAACCGCTCGGGCGTCTTGAACTCTCCAAGCATCGTCCTCGCCATGTCGATAAGCGTCCTGTTCTTCCTCTCTACCACACCATTTTGCTATGGTGTGTAGGGAGCGGAGAACTCATGCTTGACACCTTCTTCCTCAAGGTACTCCTCCACTTGTAAGTTCTTGAACTCGGACCCGTTGTCGCTTCTTATCTTTTTCACCTTGAGCTCAAATTTGTTTTGAGCTCGCCTTAGAAAGTGCATAAGGGTCCCTTGGGTTTCTGATTTATCCTGCAAAAAGAACACCCAAGTGAAGCGGGAAAAATTATCAATAATTACTAGACCATACTTACTTCTGAGAGCACCTAGAGGGGGGGTGAATAGGTGATCCTGTAAAAACTTGAAACTTAAAGCCACAAAACTTGGTTAGGAGTTAGCACAATAAAATCAAGTGGCTAAGGAGAGCTCTTGTGAAGCAAAATAGACACAGTGAGAACAAGCACAAGAGACACGAGGATTTATCCCGTGGTTCGGCCAAGTACAACACTTGCCTACTCCACGTTGTGGCGTCCCAATGGACGGGGGTTGCACTCAACCCCTCTCAAGTGATCCGATGATCGACTTGAATACCATGGTGTTCTTCTTTCTTTACTCTTTCCCGTTTCGCGAGGAATCTCCACAACTTGGAGTCTCTCGCCCTTACAATAAGGATCAAAGTGAAAGCACTAGAGTAAGGGAGGGAAGCAACACACACAAATCCACAGCAATACGCACACACACGGCCAAGACTCGAGCTCAAATGAATATCACAAGATTCTCACTAGAACGGAGCTCGAATCACTAAGAATGTCAAACAAGTGCGCAAAGACGGAGTGTGAATGATCAAGAATGCTCAAAGTATGCTTGGTGTGCTCCTTCCCCAAGGCAGCTAGGAGTCGTTGAGAGCAATCCAGGAAGGCAATTCTTGCCTTCTGTCGACTGGCGCACCGGACAGTCCGGTGCACCACCGGACACTGTTCGGTGCGGATTTCTTTCCTATTCTGGCGTAGCCGACCGTTGAAGATTTGGAGCCGTTGGCGCACCGGACAGTCCGGTGCCCCCATCTGACCGTTGGCTCGGCCACGCGTCACGCGTGGATTGCGCGGCCAACCGTTGGCGCGCCCTACCGTTGGCTCACCGGACAGTCCGGTGACTCACCGGACAGTCCGGTGAATTATAGCCGTACGCTGTTGACTTGGTTCCCGAGAGCAGCGACTTTGCCGCAGACGACTCACCGGACACTGTCCGGTGCACCACCGGACAATCCGGTGATTTATAGCCATACGCTGCCGTCGAGACCCGAGAGCAGCCAGTTGACCAAACGCCAGCCTGGCGCACCGGACACTGTCCGGTGCACCACCGGACAGTCCGGTGCACCCAGACCGAGCAGAGTCTTGGCTGCTCGAGCCAAGTCTTTTCCAATTGTATTTTCTCTGATTCTAGCACTTAGACAAATATGTTAGTACACAAAAACCAATGTACTAAGTCTAGAATCATACCTTTGTGTTGACTTTGCACTTCTTCCACCGTTTGACATGGTTTCACACTTAAACCATTTGTGTTGGCACTTGATCACCAAAATACTTAGAAATGGCCCAAGGGCACATTTCCCTTTCAATCTCCCCCTTTTTGGTGATTTATGCCAACACAACAAAAAGCAACTAAAGGAAGTGCAACATCTATGCAAATGAGAACACAAATTTGTTTTGATTCAAATTTGGCATATTTGGATCATTCTTTGCCACCACTTGGTTTGTTTTTGCAAATCAAACTCAATTTCCTATCTCTAAGTCAAACTCACTTGTTGTGACATAAAGAGAGGTATTCCAAGAGAAATTGATCAGAATTCAAAAACTCCCCCTTTTCCCCATAATTAAGCATTCTCCCCACAAGAGACAGACTTTTAGCACTAAGAGACAATAAGAGTATTGTGACAAAACAAAAGCTCTACTCTACTATTTTCAAAATTCTCAAGTGGTAGCTGATCCATTTCTTGCTTTGGCCTTATTTTCTCCCCCTTTGGCATCAAGCACCAAAACGGGATCAATCTTGGCCGTTAAACCCCATTGCCTCACCAAAATCTTCAAATAAGAGTAAAAAAAGCAATAAGGGTATTGAGATGAACTTGGAGTAAGTTACCCTCTCATCGGAGTGCAGTGGAAGTCTTGCATGGTCCAAGTTCACCTTTCCCTTTCAATCCACCTTTGAGACTAAATCAAGCAAGCTCAAACACATGGTTAGTCTCAAGGGGTCAAGTTGTAGCACATCTCCCCCTAAATATGTGCATCACTAGCAAATGGACTTGTGAGGTCCGGGGAGTGCTTGTACAACTTGAGCACCATAAATAAACAACAATATGCATAAGGGAACATGATCAAGGCATAATACACATGTATGCTGTAAATCAATCCAAGTTCCGCGAATCTAAGACATTTAGCTCACTACGCAGCCTGCAAAAGGTATTTTCATCTAAAGGCTTGGTAAAGATATCGGCTAGTTGGTTCTCGGTGCTAACATAAAACACTTCGGTATCTCCCTTTTGCTGGTGGTCTCTCAAAAAGTGATGCCGGATGTCAATGTGCTTTGTGCGGCTGTGCTCAACAGGATTGTCCGCCATGCGGATAGCACTCTCATTGTCACATAGGAGTGGGACTTTGCTCCGATTGTAGCCAAAGTCCCGGAGGGTTTGCCTCATCCAAAGTAGTTGCGCGCAACACTGTCCTGCGGCAACGTACTCGGCCTCAGCGGTGGATAGGGCAATGGAGGTTTGTTTCTTAGAACTCCATGACACCAGGGACCTTCCTAGGAATTGGCACGTCCCTGATGTACTCTTCCTATCGACCTTACATCCAGCATAATCGGAGTCTGAATATCCAATTAAGTCAAAGGTAGACCCCTTTGGATACCAGAATAGCGACTAAATATCTAAGAATTCGCTTCACGGCCACTAAGTGACACTCCCTTGGATCGGATTGAAATCTAGCACACATGCATACACTAAGCATAATATCCGGTCTACTAGCACATAAGTAGAGCAAGGAACCTATCATGGACCGATATGTTTTTTGATCAACGGACTTACCTCCTTTGTTGAGGTCGACGTGTCCGTCAGTTCCCATTGGAGTCTTCACGGGCTTGGCGTCCTTCATCCCAAACCACTTGAGCAAGTCTTGCGTATACTTCGTTTGGGAGATGAAAGTGCCGTCCTTGAGTTGCTTCACTTGGAACCCAAGGAAGTAGTTCAACTCGCCCATCATCGACATCTCAAATTTTTGAGTCATCACCCTGCTAAACTCTTCACAAGACTTTTGGTTAGTAGAACCAAATATTATGTCATCGACATAAATTTGGCACACAAATAGATCACCGTCACAAGTCTTAGTGAAAAGAGTTAGATCGGCTTTCCCAACCTTGAAAGTATTAGCAATTAAAAAGTCTCTAAGGCATTCATACCATGCTCTTGAGGCTTGCTTAAGTCCATAGAGCGCCTTAGAGAGCTTACACACGTTCATCCTCAAAGCAAGGGGGTTGCTCCACATACACCTCCTCCTTGATTGGCACGTTGAGGAAAGCACTCTTCACATCCATTTGGTACAACCTGAAAGAATGGTGAGCGGCATAGTGTAACAAAATACGAATCGACTCTAGCCTAGCCACAGGAGCGAAAGTCTCCTCAAAGTGCAAACCTGCGACTTGGGCATAACCTTTTGCCACAAGTCGAGCCTTGTTCCTTGTCACCACCCCGTGCTCGTCCTGTTTGTTGCGGAACACCCACTTGGTTCCCACAACATTTTGCTTGGGACACGGCACCAGTGTCCAAACTTCATTTCGCTTGAAGTTGTTGAGCTCTTCCTGCATGGCCAACACCCAGTCCGGATCTAGCAAGGCCTCTTCTACCCTGAAAGGCTCAATAGAAGAGACGAAAGAGTAATGCTCACAAAAATTAGCTAATCTAGAGCGAGTGGTTACTCCCTTGCTAATGTCACCCAAAATCTGGTCGACGGGATGGTTCCTTTCGCTCAAACTTGAGTTGGAGGGGCCTGTGGTGCTTCTTCCTCTTCAACTTGGACATCTTGTGCTCCCCTTGATCACACGCCTCTTCTTGAGGAACCTGTTCATCATCTTGAGTTGTGGGTTGCACCATTGTTGAGGAAGAAGGCTGATCTTGTTCCTTGTGTTCCTGCGGTCGCACGTCTCCAATCGCCATGGTAAGAATCGCGTCCGTTGGAACATCATCCTCATCTACATCATCAAGCTCAACTTGCTCTCTTGGAGAGCCATTAGTCTCAACAAATACAACATCGCTAGAGACTTCAACCAAACTCGATGATTTGTTGAAGACTCTATATGCCTTTGTATTTGAGTCATAACCTAACAAAAACCCTTCTACAACTTTGGGAGCAAATTTTGAATTTCTACCTTTCTTCACCAGAATGTAGCATTTACTCCCAAAAACTCGAAAATACGAAACGTTGGGTTTGTTACCGGTTAGTAGCTTGTATGACGTCTTCTTGAGGAGGCGATGAAGGTAGACTCGGTTTATGGCGTGGCAAGCCGTGTTCACAGCTTCCGACCAAAACCACTCGGGCGTCTTGAATTCTCCAAGCATCGTCCTCGCCATGTCTATGAGCGTCCTGTTCTTCCTCTCTACCACACCATTTTGCTGTGGTGTGTAGGGAGCAGAGAACTCGTGCTTGATTCCTTCCTCCTCAAGGTACTCCTCCACTTGAAGGTTCTTGAACTCGGACCCGTTGTCGCTCCTTATCTTCTTCACCTTGAGCTCAAACTCATTTTGAGCTCTTCTTAGGAAGCGCTTGAGGGTCCCTTGGGTTTCAGATTTATCCTGCAAAAAGAATACCCAAGTGAAGTGGGAAAAATCATCAACAATTACTAAACCATACTTACTTCCCCCGATGCTAAGGTAGGCGACGGGTCCGAAGAGGTCCATATGCAGCAGCTCCAGGGGTCTTGATGTAGTCATCACGTTCTTGATGTGATGAGCACTTCCCACTTGTTTACCTGCTTGACAAGCTACACAAGGTCTATCTTTTTCGAAATACACATTTGTTAGACCTAACACGTGTTCTCCCTTTAGAAGTTTGTGAAGGTTCTTCATCCCCACATGTGCTAGACGGTGATGCCACAGCCAGCCCATGCTAGTCTTAGCAATTAAGCATGCATCTAGACCGGCCTCCTCCTTTGCAAAATCAACTAAATAGAGTTTGCCATCTAGTACACCCTTAAAAGCTAATGAACCATCACTCCTTCTAAAGACAGACACATCTACATTTGTGAATAAGCAATTGTATCCCATATTACATAATTGACTAACCGATAGAAGATTATAACCTAGCGACTCTACTAAAAATACATTGGAGATAGAGTGCTCATTTGAGATGGCTATCTTGCCTAAGCCTTTAACCTTGCCTTGATTCCTGTCACCGAATATGATTGAATCTTGGGAATCTTTGTTCTTGACGTAGGAGGTGAACATCTTCTTCTCCCCCGTCATGTGGTTTGTGCATCCGCTGTCGATAATCCAGCTTGATCCACCGGATGCATAAACCTGCAAGGCAAATTAGGCTTAGGTCTTAGGTACCCAACTCTTGTTGGGTCCTGCAAGGTTAGTTACAATAGCCTTAGGGACCCAAATGCAAGTCTTATCTCCCTTGCATTTTGCCCCTAATTTCCTAGCAATCACTTTCTTATCCTTTCTACAAATTGCAAAGGAAGCATTGCAAGCATGGTAAATTGTAGAGTGTTCATTACTTACATTCCTAGGTACATGAACAACATTTCTTCTAGGCATATGATGAATAACATTTTTCCTAGCCAAATTTCTACCATGCATAATAGAAGAACTTGAAGCAATCATGGTATGTGAATCAAAAGCATTATAACTTCTATCATAATGAACATTCCTAGAATATCTCCTATCATGATACATGAAAGCATGGTTCCTTTTAGCACTATTAGTCATTGGAGCCTTCCCTTTCTCCTTGGCGGAGATGAGAGCCTTATGACTTGTTAAGTGCTTGGCTTCCTTCTTAAAGCCAAGCCCATCCTTAATTGAGAGGTGTCTACCAATAGTGTAGGAAACCCTTGCAAATTTTAGTTTATCAAAATCATTTTTGCTAGTCTTAAGTTGGGCATTAAGACTAGCCACTTCATCATTTAATTTTGCAATAGAAGTAAGGTGCTCAACACATGCATCAACATTAAAGTCTTTACACCTATTGCAAATTACTACATGTTCTACACAAGAGGTTGATTTATTAGCTATTTCTAACTTAGCCTTCAAGTCATCATTGATACTTCTTAAGCTAGAAATAGATTCATGGCACGTAGATAATTCACATGAAAGCATTTCATTTCTTTTAACTTCTAGAGCAAGAAAATTTTGCGCACTAACAAATTTATCATGCTCTTCATATAAAAGGTCCTCTTGCTTTTCTAACAATCTATTCTTCTCATTCAAAGCATCAATTAATTCATTGATTTTATCAATTTTGGTTCTATCTAAACCTTTGAATAGACTAGCATAGTCTACTTCATCATCACTAGATTCATCATCACTTGAAGAAGCATAAGTAGTAGTATTGCAAGTGCTTACCTTCTTCTCTTTTGCCATGAGACAGGTGTGATGCTCGTTGGGGAAGAGGGTTGATTTGTTGAAGGCGGTGGCGGCGAGTCCTTCGTCGTCGGAGTCGGACGAAGAACAATCCGAGTCCCACTCTTTGCCAAGGTGAGCCTCGCCTTTAGCCTTCTTGTAAGTCTTCTTCTTTTCCCTCTTCTTTTCTTGATCCTGGTCACTATCATTATCGGGACAATTAGCAATAAAGTGACCAACCTTACCGCACTTGAAGCAGGAGCGCTTTCCCTTCGTCTTGTTCTTTTTGGGATGCTCCTTGCGACCCTTTAGCGTTGTCTTGAAGCGCTTGATGATGAGGGCCATTTCTTCCTCGTTGAGCCCCACCGCCTCAACTTGTGCCACCTTGCTAGGTAGCGCCTCCCTGCTACTTGTTGCTTTGAGAGCAACGGTTTGAGGCTCGTGGATTGGGTCATTCAATGCCTCATCAACGTATCTCGCCTCCTTGATCATCATTCGCCCGCTTACAAATTTCCCAAGTATTTCCTCAGGCGACATCATGGTGTACCTAGGATTTTCACGAATAGAATTTACAAGATGTGGATCAAGGACAGTGAAAGACCTTAACATTAGACGGACGACATCGTGGTCCGTCCATCTCGTGCTTCCATAGCTCCTTATTTTGTTGACTAGGGTCTTGAGCCTGTTATATGTTTGGGTTGGCTCCTCCCCCTGATCATTGCGAACCTCCCAAGTTCGCCCTCCACCAACTCCATCTTGGTGAGCATGGTGACGTCATTTCCCTCATGAGAGATCCTGAAGGTGTCCCAAATCTGCTTGGTGTTATCCAAGCCGCTCACCTTATGGTATTCATCCCTGCACAATGACGCTAAAAGAACAGTAGTAGCTTGTACATTTTTGTGAATTTGTCATTAATAAACATGGGACTATCCATACTATCAAATTGCATTCCATTTTCTACTATCTCCCATATACTTGGATGGAGAGAGAACAAGTGGCTACGCATTTTATGACTCCAAAATTCGTAGTCCTCTCCATCAAAGTGAGGAGGTTTACCAAGGGGAATGGAAAGCAAATGAGCATTGGAACTTTGCGGAATACGAGAGTAATCAAAAGAGAAGTTTGAGTTAACCGTCTTCTTTTTCTCGTAGTCGTTGTCGTCGTCGTCCTTTTGGGAAGAAGAAGACTCGTTGCTATTGTCGTAGTAGACAATCTTCTTAATACGTCTCTTCTTCTTCTCGTCCTTCTTTTTATGACTTGAGCCCGAGTCAGTGGGCTTATCGTCTTTTGGCTCATTGATGAAGGACTCCTTCTCCATGTCGTTGATCACCATCCCCTTGCCCTTAGGATCCATCTCTTCGGGCGATTAGTCCCTTTCGTGAAGAGAACAGCTTCGATACCAATTGAGAGCACCTAGAGGGGGGGTGAATAGGTGATCCTGTAAAAACTTGAAACTTAAAGCCACAAAACTTAGTTAGGAGTTAGCACAATAAAATCAAGTGGCTAAGGAGAGCTCTTGTGAAGCAAAATAGACACAGTGAGAACAAGCACAAGAGACACGAGGATTTACCCCGTGGTTCGGCCAAGTACAACACTTGCCTACTCCATGTTGTGGCGTCCCAACGGACGGGAGTTGCACTCAACCCCTCTCAAGTGATCCGATGATCGACTTGAATACCACGGTGTTCTTCTTTCTTTACTCTTTCCCGTTTCGCGAGGAATCTCCACAACTTGGAGTATCTCGCCCTTACAATAAGGATCAAAGTGAAAGCACTAGAGTAAGGGAGGGAAGCAACACACACAAATCCACAGCAATACGCACACACACGGCCAAAACTCGAGCTCAAATGAATATCACAAGATTCTCACTAGATCAGAGCTCGAATCACTAAGAATGTCAAACAAGTGCGCAAAGACGGAGTGTGAATGATCAAGGATGCTCAAAGTATGCTTGGTGTGCTCCTTCATGCGCCTAGGGGTCCCTTTTATAGTCCCAAGGCAGCTAGGAGCCGTTGAGAGCAATCCAGGAAGGCAATTCTTGCCTTCTGTCGACTGGCGCACCGGACAGTCCGGTGCACCACCGGACACTGTCCGGTGTGGATTTCTTTCCTATTCTGGTGCAGCCGACCGTTGAAGATTTGGAGCCGTTGGCGCACCGGACACTGTCCGGTGCACACCGGACAGTCCAGTGCCCCCATCTGACCGTTGGCTCGGCCACGCGTCACGCGTGGATTGTACGGCCGACCGTTGGCGCGCCCGACCGTTGGCTCACCGGACAGTCCGGTGACTCACCGGACAGTCCGGTGAATTATAGTCGTACGTTGTTGACTTGGTTCCCGAGAGCAGCGACTTCGCCACAGATGACTCACCGGACACTGTCTGGTGCACCACCGGACAGTCCGATGATTTATAGCCATACGCCGCCGTTGAGACCCAAGAGCAGCCAGTTGACCAGACGCCAGCCTGGCGCACCGGACACTGTCCGGTGCACCACCGGACAGTCCGGTGCACCCAGACTGAGCAGAGTCTTGGCTGCTCGAGCCAAGTCTTTTCCAATTGTATTTTCTCTGATTCTAGCACTTAGACAAATATGTTAGTACACAAAAACCAATGTACTAAGTCTAGAATCATACCTTTGTGTTGACTTTGCACTTCTTCCACCGTTTGACATAGTTTCACACTTAAACCATTTGTGTTGGCACTTGATCACCAAAATACTTAGAAATGGCCCAAGGGCACATTTCCCTTTCAACTTCCCCCGATGCTAAGGTAGGCAACGGGTCCGAAGAGGTCCATATGTAGTAGCTCCAGTGGTCTTGATGTTGTCATCACATTCTTGTTGTGATGAGTGCTTCCCACCTGTTTCCGTGCCTGACAAGCTGCACAAGGTCTATCTCTTTCGAAGCAGACATTGGTTAGTCCTAACACATGTTCTCCCTTTAGAAGTTTATGAAGGTTCTTCATCCCAACATATGCTAGACGGCGATGCCACAGCCAGCCCATGCTAGTCTTAGCTATTAAGCATGCATCTAGATCAGCCTCCTCTTTTGAAAAATCAACTAAGTAGAGTTTGCTGTCTAATACACCCTTAAACGCTAATGAACCATCACTTCTTCTAAAGACAGAAACATCAACATTTGTAAACAAACAATTGTAGCCCATGTGGCACAATTGACTTATAGACAGGAGATTAAATCCAAGCGACTCTACTAGAAATACGTTTGAAATGGAGTGCTCGTTGGTGATGGCTATCTTCTCCAAGACCTTGACCTTGCCTTGGTTCCCATCTCCGAAGATGATCGTATCTTAGGAATCCTTGTTCTTGACGTAGGAGGTGAACATCTTCTTCTCCCCCGTCATGTGGTTTGTGCATCCGCTGTCGATAATCCAGCTTGAGCCCCCGGATGCATAAACCTGCAAGACAATTTAGGCTTGGGTTTTAGGTACCCAACTCTTGTGGGGTCCTACAAGGTTAGTCAAAATAGCCTTTGGAACCCAAATACAAGTCTTATCCCCTTGCATTTGGATCCCAACTTTCTAGCAACTACTTTTTCCTTCTTACATAAAAGAGCAAATGAAGTATTGCAAGCATGGTAAATGATAGTAGATTCATTGCATACTCTCCTAGGCACATGATGCACAACATTACTTTTCCTAGGCCTACCATGCACAAAAGTAGAGCTAGAAGCAAACATAGCATTTGAATCAAAAGCATCATGATCATAACTCCTATTATAACGAGCATTTCTAGAAAATTTTCTATCATTATAAATAAAAGCATGGTTCCTTTGAGTACTATTAGCCATAGGGGCCTTCCCTTTCCCCTTGTTGGGAATGGGAGCCTTTTGGCTTGTTAAGTTCTTGGTTTCCTTTCGAAAACCAAGTCCATCCTTAATAGAGGGATGTCTACCCACGGTGTAGGCATCCCTAGCAAATTTTAATTGATCAAAATTAGTTTTGCAAGTCTTAAGTTGAGCATTACCTCATCATTTAATTTGGTAATAGACATAAGGTGTTTATCACAAGCATCAACATCAAAATCCTTACATCTATTACAAATTACAACATGTTCTACACATGAACTAGATTTATTAGCTACCTCTAGCTTAGCATTTAAATCATCATTCAAAATCTTTAAACTAGAGATTGATTCATGGCACACAGATAATTCAGAGGATAACATTTCATTTCTTTTAGTTTCTAAAGCAAGAGACTTTTGTACACTAACAAATTTGTCATGTTCTTCATATAAAATGTCCTCTTGCTTCTCTAGCAATCTATCTTTTTCATTTAGAGCATCAATTAACTTATTAATTTTATCTACTTTTGCTCTATCTAAACCCTTAAATAAATCAGTATAATCTATTTCATCATCACTAGAATCATCATCGCTTGAAGTAGTATACTTAGGGGTTTCTCGAACACTTACCTTCTTTTCCTTGGCCATGAGGCAAGTGTGGTGTTTGTTCGGGAAGAGAGAAGACTTGTTGAAGGCCGAGACTGCCAGTCCTTCATCGTCGGAGTCGGATGAAGAGCAGTCCGAGTCCCATTCCTTCCCAAGGTGCGCCTCGCCCTTTGCCTTCCTGTAGCTCTTTTTCTTCTCCTTCTTCCCTCTCTTTTCTTGTTCCTAGTCATTAGCATTATCGGGACAATTTGCTATAAAGTGACCAGTCTTACCGCATTTGAAGCAGGAGCGCTTTCCCTTTGCTTTATTCTTGTTAGGGTGCTCCTTGCGTCCTTTTAGAGCGGTCTTGAAGCGCTTGATGATAAGCGCCATTTCATCTTCGTTGAGGCCAGCAACCTCCACTTGTGCCACCTTGCTTGGTAGTGTCTCCCTGCTGCTGGTTGCTTTGAGGGCAACGGTTTGAGGCTCGTGGACGGGTAGAGGGCCATTAAGAGCGTCGTCCACATATCGGGCCTCCTTCACCATCATGCGCTCACTCACAAACTTCCTAAGAATCTCCTCGGGCGTCATCTTGGTGTACCTGGGATTCTCACGAATAAGGTTAACAAGATGGGGGTCAATTACCGTGAATGACCTTAGCATAAGTCGGACGATGTCATGGTCCGTCCATCTTGTACTTCCATAGCTCCTAATCTTGTTGACCAGGGTCTTGAGCCTGTTGTATGTTTGTGTTGTCTCCTCTCCCCTGATCATCGTGAATCTTCCCAGCTCGCCTTCCACCAACTCCATTTTGGTGATCATGGTGGCGTCGTTTCCCTCATGCGATATCTTGAGGATATCCCAAATTTGCTTGGCGTTGTCCAAGCCGCTCACCTTGTTGTATTCGTCCCTGCACAAGGATGCTAGCAAAACAGTGGTAGCTTGTGCATTCTTATGAATTTGCTCATTAATAAACATAGGGTTATCCGTACTATCAAAGTGCATTCCATTTTCAACTATCTCCCAAATACTAGGATGGAGAGAAAATAAGTGACTACGCATTTTGTGACTCCAAAAAGAGTAGTCCTCTCCATCAAAGTGTGGAGGTTTACCAAGTGGAATTGAAAGCAAATGAGCATTGGAATTGAATGGAATACGAGAATAATCAAATGAATAATTTGAATTAACCGGTTTCTTTTTAGACGAGTCATCGTCGTCGTCGTCTCTTGGTGAAGAAGAAGATTCATCGCTGTCGTAGTAGACGATCTTCTTGATGCGCCTCTTCTTCTTCCCGTCCTTCTTCTTGTGACTCGAGCTAGAGTCAGTGGGCTTGTCATCTCTTGGCTCGTTGAAGATGGACTCCTTCTCCTTATCGTTGACCACCATCCCCTTTCCCTTAGGATCCATCTCTTCGAGCGATTAGTCCCTTACGTGAAGAGAACGACTCTGATACCAATTGAGAGCACCTAGAGGGGGGGTGAATAGGTGATCCTACGAAATTCAACACTAACTTCCAACAAACTTGATTAAAGAAATATTAGCATGAGTTAATCAAGTCTATGAGGTGAGCTCTTGCGTACATAGATAATCAAAGAGAGAAGCAACACAAGAGACACGCGATTTTATCCCGTGGTTCGGCCAAGTAACACTTGCCTACTTCTACGTTGTGGTGTCCCAATGGACGAGGGTTGCACTCAACCCCTTTCAAGTGATCCAATGATCAACTTGAATACCACGACTTTTCTTCCTTATCTCTTTTTACCGTTTGCGAGGAATCTCCACAATTTGGAGTCTCTCGCCCTTACACAAAGATCACAATGAAAGCACAAGAGTAAGGTCGGGGAGAAACACACACAAATCCGCAGCACACACACGCACACAAGCCAAGACTTGAGCACAAAATGAAGCACAACAAGTTCACAACTAGAATGGAGCTTAAATCACTAACACAATCGATCAAGTGCGCGGAGACGGAGTGTGGGAGACTTAGAATGCTTAATGAATGCTTGAGTGACTCCTCCATGCGCCTAGAGGTCCCTTTTATAGTCCCAAGGCAGCTAGGAGCCGTTGGAGACCAACAAGGAAGACCAAGATTGCCTTCTATCGGGTGGCGCACCGGACAGTCCGGTGCGCCACCGGACAGTCACTGTAGCTGTCCGGTGCGCGATCTCCTTCCTTTTCTGGCGCATCCGACCGTTGGTCCTCAGGATCAGTTTGTCCGGTGCACATCGGACAGTCCGGTGCCCCCCACCGACTGTTGTTGCGGGCCACGCGTCGCGCGAAGATTGCACTGTCGACCGTTGGTGCAGACGACCGTTGGCTCACCGGACAGTCCGGTGCACCACCGGACAGTCCGGTGAATTATAGCCGTACGCCGCCGAACTTCTCCCGAGAGTGGCCTGTTCACCGGAGTTCAGCCTGGCGCACCGGACACTGTCCGGTGTGCCAGACCGAGCAGGACTTTGGCTGTACATAGCCAAGTCACTTGCAATCCTTTTCTTCTTTTCTTTTCTCTGTTTCTAGCACTTAGACAATATATGTTAGTACTCAAAACAATGTACTAAGTCTAGAAACATACCTTGTAACATGATTTGCACTTCTTGATTGTTTGGCACATAATCAACTCACTCAATATGTGTTGGACACTTAATCACCAAAACATTAAAGGAATGGCCCATGGGCACATTTCCCTTTCAACAGACTCAAGGAACTTGTCATTCGGACACTTCTTGGGGATAGCAAAAGAGAGAGTCTCCAACTCAGGCTCTAACAGGACAGGAGGAATGTCTGAAGACAGGAATGACTTTGCCCAGCTGAAGGAATCGTCTTGGAGCAGGTGCGACATGAAGAAAGGAGACCACTTCTTAGAGATCTGCACTGAGAAGTCAGGAATATCAGCAGGAGCAAAATAATTTGCCCAGATCCTGTAAAATTGAGCACTCCTTATCCTTTCCATGTGGCTCACGAAAACAGGGTTTGACTGCCAATCCTGGGAGAACATATAATTCATCACCACATTGTTAGGACCATTGTTATTTGCTCTCCTGGTTGGGCATCAGGGAGAAGAATATCCTCCAGCACATGGTGGTCCCCCTGGTTAGGTGGGCCTTCAACCTCCTGAAGCCCATTCAGAGGAGCACCACCCATAGTAGGAATATCTGGGACATTATTGTGTAGCATCGGCCCAACCAAATCCAGGTCCTCCAGAAGATGCCCATTCTGCACCGGAGCACCCAGGATGGGACCAGCAGAACTATCTGAGGATAGGCCAGAATGCTGATTACTGATCTGTTGCTCGTCAGGTGGCAGGTCCTGCAGGAGTTGCTGAGCAGGTGGGTCATTAACAATCCACTGGTCCCAATCCCCTTGAATATTATCTGCTGGCTGAACCTGAACATTGTCTTCTGGCGGGAGATTAAGATCCCAACCCGCAGCGGGCAAAGGCTGGCCCAGACCAAAGAATGCAAGAGGGAGTTGTTGGCCATCTTCCAGGACCACCGGCACTGGGTCTTCGTCTTGGGGTTGACCCCCCCCCCAACAAGTTTTGTTGTATAATCTCGCACTGCACTGTCCACAAGTCACCGAGAAAACCATCAGCTTCCGAGAAGACGATGAACTGGGGGACCTCCTCAAGGGACGTGACCCGAACCCTAAGCATAGTCCTATTCACATTGTGCCTGTCCTCCTCCCACAAGATTAATCTACCAAAGGAGCCAATAACAGCCTGCAAGTACTCGGAGGAACGATAATCTAGGGGAATCCCAACAGCACAAGCCAGCACTCACGGTTAAAAAAAGCGCCCTGTGGTTCCAGACATCATTATGCCGCTGAGCAGTGAAAGTGGCATCAAGGTATTGCTGTGGTCCGAGCAAGACAAGATTCAGATGAGTAATATGTTGATATACTGAAAATGACAAACACAAAGGATTCAGATGAGTAGTACTAGTACCTCATTGAAGAATACACAGACAGAATGAGCAGGTGAGAACTGCTCCAGCTCCAATACTTGGTGTGATCGCCCGCCGCACGCACAAGCTCGCCACTTCGAGTTGCCACTAGTACAGAGAAGATCTATACTGGCGGTCGTAAACCTATTTTTAGTGGCGTTTATCGTAACCGCCAGTGCTAGGGGCCAGTAAAAATCATCATTTTTACAGGCGGGTAACTGAAGACCGCCAGTGAAAATCGATTTTCACTGGCGGTCGACGTAATAAAACCGCCAGTGCAAATCGTTTCCAGGAAACATAAAACATATTTTAAAAATATTAAAAACATTTATTTGTATTAGGACCACCCCACCCGCCCGTCTCCAAGTCGCAAGTCGAGGCATTTTTCGCGCAAAATTCGCGCGCTACGCGGTTGTTAGTAATCGAACCATAGACCTCACCCTCGCGCGTACCCTCCACTACCACTCCGTCTATGACATGCCTTGTGTCTAGTTTGTAGTTGTTTTCTCCACATATTACAACCATTTGAGTATAAATTGCTTATTTGAGACCCTAAACGAATTCAAATAAAAAAGTTGTCAACTACAAAGATAAATAACTTTTGAAGTTCTACAACTTTTATTTTGACACTTTTTTCATCCGAGGTAGTTTGCAAAATTTGAATTTTAAATTTGACATACTTAGATTCAATTTTTGAGAACCGAAATGAGTTCAAATAAAAAAGTTGTCAACTACAAAGTTTCATAACTTTTAGAGATCTACAACTTTTATTTTGGTGGTTTTGTCATACGAGGTCGTTTGAAAAACTCGAAAAATTAAGGATAAAAATGATTTGTAGTGGCGGTTCCTTAAGAAAACTCCGAATCAGTGGATGATGTGTTCTCTGATCTTTGCTTCTTTGCCTTTTCCTTGGCTGAATCACGACCAAGCGGTCTCTTCGAAGTAAAACTTGATGGAGCTGAGTCTTCACCAGCATCTAAGTCAACAGTATTTGATTGGGTACCAATAGGGTTCGGTGGAGGATTTTGGTTACCCATGTGCTGGTCCATCCATTTTGGTTGATCCTTCAATATGGACCAACAATGTAAGAAATGGAAGGGCTTCTTTTCAACAGCAGCAAACCGAGTAGCCGCAAGAGATGTCTGCAAAACATATAATGCATTTAATGAACCACTGGGATGTAGTAAAGTACATTGATGAAGAACATATGCATAATAGTACATACACTTACCTTGTCTGCATCAGTCATGCCACTTGGGTTTTGTCGAAGCACAGCCATCATGTATCCAGCAAATGTAGAACATTGAGTTTTGATACTGTCCCACCTGCTCATGAGAGATTTTGTAGACCTCTCTGGCATTGATCCTCTGCGAGAGTTGTATGCCTCTGTAATCCGATTCCAAAATCCTTGACGCTTCTGACCAGTGTTCACAATGGGATCACAACTCACAGCCAACCAAGCTTGACATACCCTCATATCCTCTTCAGACGTGAAATTTGCTAGCTTTGTGCGTTGAGGAGCCTTCTTCACTGGAGGTGGTGCTGGTGATCCCTGGGCTGGTATCTCAGGCGAAGGAGCAAATGCAGTGTTCTGAAACTGAGTGGCATCATCCTCGGATAGGTAACTTCCATATTGTGCCATAACTTGGTTCCAGTCGGTACCCATGCTGTACAATGAAGGTACTCGCACAAAAAATACAACATATTTAACTAAATAAGTGTAGTACATTTCAGGCAACCATATGAAATGAATAGAAACCATGACACTGTAAACAGTTTCATGCACAACAAAGTCAGAAGTGGCGAGGACTACATATATTGCAAAGTTCATAACATTAAGCATTACCAAAGATAGGTATCGACAAACATAAACAGCACATGAACTAAAGCAGGAACTTGTGGCACACATCAGTTGTGTTCACATACAAAAGACTAGTACGACATACATAAACCTAGCACATACACATATTTCCTTAGGTGGTTGCTAATCTAGTAGGGATATGTGTCGTCGGTGGAGTAGTCACGGCCGTCGTCGTAGCCGACGAAATCGTCATTGTTTAACTCTGAATCATAATCAATCAGAAGCTCATCCTCTGTTTGTGATGATTCAGCAATTGGTGAAGGGGCCATGTGCTTCATCTCCCAGTCTGTTTCCAGTGCAAGCTGATCAAGGTCGTTGGCGAGGTCCTCGATCTGAACTAATGCACGATTCATTTCATTCAAGACTGGTCCGCTAACTGGTTGGAAGGCACCGTGGACGACATCGACGATGTCGGCACAACGCTCCTCCACTACTCTGATTAAATGAGCGAGTGCTCTTCGGAGCTTTGCGTTCTCCGAATCCATGGTCTACATAAAACATATGGTTGTGTTAATATATGTACGTCAAAATTTTATGTATACCGTGGCCTAGTTCATAAAATATAATGGTAGAGAGTGTGTACAAATGGATTGTGAATACCAGTCGATATGTTTTTGTCAATACACACCGCAATGAAATGTTGTGACTGTCAAAATCAAAATGAAGACAGAACCTAGTGGTGATCATTCTGTGTGTGAAAACCATTCGCCAACTCATTGTGAATACACAACGTTTCCTACAACAACATAACTTCTAGCAGAATGAAATTTGGTTAATGTGAACATCAATTATGAAGACAAAACCTAGTGATGATGATTTAGTGTGTCAAAACCTGTCGCCAAGTATTTGTGAATACGCATCCATTCGTACAACAACAAAGATTGTAGCACATTCAATTGTTCTCACTGTCAATAGCAATAATCAAAACAATACCAACTGGTGAATGAAGCGTACAAGCATGGAATGTGTGTTGGCGTAACCATAAACCCTAGATCTGGACGAGTTCTACAAAATCAATTACTTGAATCATAGAAACCACAATGGATCTGCAATGGGTACCTTTTTCTCTTCGGATCTGGAGCACCGGAGCTAGTGGAAGACGATGAAGATGGCGGCGACGAGATGCGCTTGCGTTTCTGCGCACCTTCCTTCGTCGGCGCCGTGGATCTTCTCAGCTTCTTCGCGATGGCGGTTCGACGGCGACGAACACCGACGGTTGCACCGGACCCTTCGATCTTTGTCTCCTCGCGGGCCACCTCCTTGCCTCCAACCACCGAGAGCGGTCCGCCGCCGGACCCGCTCGAGCACGGCCTCTTCGAGCCCAGCTTGCTCGGCTCCGCCGACGAGCAGCGCCGCGAGGCCCCCTCGCCGCGATGGATCGAAGTCGCCAGCGACGGGAGTACAGCGCGCTCGGATTTTTCACCCCCGCGCGAGCCCGACGACTCGCCCGGATAGCGCACGTCTCCAAGTCTCCACATCTAGGGTGCGTGCGGCGTCCTCTAAAATTTAGAGTGTCATTTAGAGGTCCTTGCTGGGCGCCTAGAGGACGCTTCTGAACTCTAAATTTAGAGTACAGAAAGCTTTACAGTCCGTTGTTGGAGCTAGCCTTAGCTATCAACTCGCCGCCTCCGCGCGTCTGGTGTCAACTAACGTGGTGGAGGCCTGCAGGCAGAAAACCACGCACTATTCACAGAAGCAGTCAAAGAATAATGAGAGGATGAAGAACTAAATAAAGACATTTTATTACTCAAAAAATTGAAAATATATTTCTAACTGAAATAAGCTAGGGATGCTAATTTAACACGTAAACCTGAGATCCGAAAGTCTGGTTTTAGAGCTTTCTTACCACTTTCCCTTGAATAGCTTTCTTACCAGCGGGCCGAGCAAGTTCCCCCGTCAGGCCGATTCACTCGAATGCTGGGCCGCGCGCTAGCAGACCTTTCGGCATATATAGAATAGAAGTAGTGGCCTTTGGGCTCCGTGGCCTCTGCTGCTGTGCTAGTGGGCTAGTGGCCTCTGCGCGGCGGCTCTCCTGTCGACCCAGTACGTGGTGTGGTGGCCCGTGGCTGGCTGCTGGTGTGGGATGTACGACGTTGCGATTAGTAATTCCTGAAAATAGGTAGTACCTCCGTTCATAAGTGTATGACAATATTAATTTCTTTTCAAAAACTTTGATCACTCGTCTTATTCATAACTAGTCGATTGTCTGTACATTACGACGGTTCACAACAATACCTACGTAAACTATCCACTAAAAAGATCTCAATATGTTTATTGATTGTCTCCGCTCTTCGCATAATATTTTTTTTGATTTGACTGACTGAGGTTGTTGTTTACTCCATCCAATATGTTTTGGTACAACACGGCTATTGAAGAGAACGATTATAAGAGAGTTCACAACGACTGACCGAACAAACAGAGATTATAGAATGACATAATTCCACCATACAGAGACCAAATAAGAGAAAGTTTGTGAGTTCAAGTTTCTAAAATAAGTTATATGAACTCAAACTTATAAAAAAGATAGATCAAAATATGGAGTGGTTGCTAAACTAGATGCACTCCATACAAATTATTGTATTTCGTAGCAATTACTAACGTTTAAAACCAACAAATAACCTTTTCTTTTACTGTTAGTGTGATAAATCATTGTTGCTCCATCCAATTCAGCAATCTCAAATACCATGGAGTCCATTGCGCCAATGTGGTCTCAGAAACGACCTAATGCTTGCAAGAGACAAGAACACAAGAGACGAGCATCCTATGGTAGTGCCCACACGGATCTCCAAATCCTAACACAAATTTTGCAGGATCTATAAGCCATCATCAGAAGAATACAAACCATGTGCAGACAATAAATAAAGTATTAACATATCCAAAGTATGTTCAGTCCTTAGCACAACAAAAACTAACACCCAAAATTACAGAGGAACAACACAATAATTTTTGCAATGATAGAAGGATGGGTGACAGGTACATAGAAACGATAAAAGCATACCGAGTCGACGCCGTGGAAAGGAAAGGCCATGTAGACAGGCGATGTCGAGCCATTGAACAGGTACCATAGGCAGCAAATCAGTGACCCCCCATCCCTCGCATCCCCACTTCCAAGGTTTCGTAGAGTAGGAAGCCAGGAAGGAAAGGGAAGAGGCGGGCATACCTGTTCGTTGCTGGAGAAGGATACGACTAAGACCTGGATATCTAGAGGTGACATGGGTAGTATACCACTAGATACATATAGGGAGAGAGAGCATGCAAGCGGAGAAAGAAGCTCAGCTGGAGCAGCTCCAAATCAAGAGGCACCTACACCAGGCGTCGGTATGAGAAGAGCGAGATAATGCGAGTGCCTTCCCAGCCCTGGACCCGCCGAGGCGACACAGCACCACCACCAACTCCATAGCATATGCCGACTACTGCCACGCTACGGACCTTGGTTGTTTATTATCTCAGACCTGGACTCCTCATCGCCAAGATAACCTAAGCGTGGCAGACACCACCGTGTCCTCGGCGGCACGCACAAAGAAAAGCCAGGAGCAAGACCGACTCGCCCCGTACACGCGTCAAAGAGCATCTGTCGGCTCGTGGCTGCGACCGTGGGCGGGGGCAGTAGGTTGGCGAGAAAGAACAGGCGAAGGGCGGGAAGACGAACGGGATGCCCAACGATGGCGAAAACGATGGTGCGCACATACTGTGAAATGTCCTCGTGGACGTGCAATAGTCACTGCGCGGGTAGGTGTCGAGGCTGGTGTTGGACGAATACGGGGAGGAGGCGCCTGCTCCCACGCTCTCTGCCGAGAATGGGGTGGCGCGGAGACGGAGACATGAGGGGAGAGAGAAGAAGCAGGATGACGAACGAGGTGGCGGCAACTGAGACGAGGACCATCATTATCGTGCGGAGGTATCGATAACCAAATGGATTGTGTATGACGGGCCCGCCTGAGGCACGACCCATTTAATAGTTCGTGGGCCTGCCCGGCACGAGCGTCGTGTCGTGCTTGGGATGTAGCCTCGGTCCGTAGTACTAACAGGACCGACACGATTATTTTTTTATTTTATAAAAAAACATATATAAATATGTACAATTTATATTTAATATTAAAAACACTCGATGTTGTACTGATTAGAGACGGCTTCACGATTGGCCTGACACAGTCAGCACTTTTGAATAAGATAATTGATTATATTTTTTTAAAAGTTAATAGTGTTATATATTTATGTATTTACGAAAGGAGGAAATACTACATATGCATGTATTTATGAAAGGAGGGAATACTACACATGCATGTTGATCGTCGGTAGCCGGCGGTCCACGAAATTTCGCACGTGGAAATTACGTACGCGTCAGGCAGATATATGCTGCTCGCGCCCTCTCGCTTTATTTTATTTTATTAATTTCACGGTCGGCTTTATGATTGATGAACGGATCGGATCCGGTGTGTATATGCGACGGACAAGACAAGAGGATCAAATAATAGTCAATCGACACACGTTGCTGATGGTGAGTGGCGACACATCTCTCTATCTATCTATCGATCGTTTATCATCTATGTGCTTGCTTAGAGCATCCATCTCAATCCACCACATGATCTTCTCTCTCTTCTTGCTCCCACTGATATACCATTCTTTCTCGAATATTTGTCGCTCGCTAATTCACTTTTAAACTAAAACGTGATAAATAAAAAAAAAAGTAGCATATACGCTGATAATAACAACACATGAAGAATGAAGCGATCAACTTAATTATTAGAAGCTCAGTACCTTCTCGATTGCACATCCTGATTAACCACAGTAAGATATTGTCACATGTGTGCATATTTTACATAGGAGTATATATAGACTTGTACGGGAAGGGAACAAAGACAGAAACGCATGCATGCATGCATGCGCTTCTGAGCTGCTCCCGTGCTCCGTGTCCTCTTCCGGGTTTTTGGTATATGCGGCCGACCTTGCACCGTGGCCTCGACAACACATTTGGATAGCGACGTGCCGCGGGCGGAAGCGTTCAGCCACGCACGACGCACCTTTGTTTTTTTTGGAATCCTGTCCGCACAGCAGATCTAGCTAGCTACACTACACGTGATGGGAGTATATGGAGTACGTTTAAGACGCGCGGTTCATATATGGAGCATAAAATGGAACATACGACCTATACTATATCGTACCGATTACCGAAAATATCTGTATTATTCTTTTTACGCGGACCTTCACACACGTGATGGGAGTATATAGACATTCACCGCTGTACATAAAGTCTACCTCCACTAAATCTACCTAAAACTGAAGCGATCGACAGAGCGCGAGCTTGACGGTTGACACAGATAAAACCACCACTAGAATCTTATTATTTGCTTCTATAAAAAAGATCTTTATCACTTTATTTTCTCACATACTACCTACGTTTACAAATATATATGACATCGTTAACTTTTTTCGAAAACTTTAACCACTTGTTTTATTTAAAATATTTATTTAAAAATATAAAAATTTAAGTAAAGCACAAACTACCTTAAGTGATAAAACAAATTATAAAAAAATAACTGACAACTCATTATTTTTTTAATAAGACGAGTGGTCGATTTTTTAAAAAAAATCAATGGTGTCATATATTTATGAATAGAGTGAGTACTTTATTTGTAGATATTTCTCTGGTACACCAGCGTCCAACACCTGTCTACTCAAGGCCACAACTATTGGTCACACTGAATACAAAAGCATAATCCTTATGTGGTTAGTATTAAAATTTCTTAAAAATTAATGTTCAAATACACAACTATTTAACTTAGAACAAAGCTAATTTGTCGGGGACCATAATTAGGGATACCCTCAAGGCTCCTAATTCTCAGCTGGTAACCCCCATCAGCATAAAGCTGCAAAGGCCTGATGGGTGCGATTAAGTCAGGGATCAGCCCATTCGAGGGACTCGATCACGCCTCGCCCGAGCCTAGTCTCGGACAAGGGCAGCCGACCCCGGGGGATCTCCGCCTCGCCCGAGGTCCCCCTCCAGCGGCGAACACATTTCCGGCTCGCCCGAGGCCCTGTCTTCGCCAAGAAGCAACCCTGACCAAATCGCCGCACCGACCGACCAAATCGCAGGAGCATTTAATGCAAAGGTGGCCTGACACCTTTATCCTGACGAGCGCCCCTCAGCCGACAGAGCCGAAGTGACCGCCGTCACTTCGCCGCTCCACTGACCGGTCTGACAGAAAGACAGCGCCGCCTGCGCCGCTCCGACTGCGGTGCCACTTGACAGAGTGAGGCTGACAGGCAGTCAGGCCCGGCCGCAGGCACCATAGGAAGCTCCGCTTCGCCCGACTCAGGGCTCGAACTCGGGCTAAGCCCCGGAAGACGGCGAACTCCGCTCCGCCCGACCCAGGGCTCGGACTCGGGCTAAGCCCCGGAAGACGGCGAACTCCGCTCCGCCCGACCCAGGGCTCGGACTCGGGCTAAGCCCCGGAAGACGGCGAACTCCGTTCCGCCCGACCCAGGGCTCGGACTTGGGCTCAGCCCCAGAAGACGACGAACTCCGCTTCGCCCGACCCCAGGACTCGAACTCCGCCCTGGCCTCAGCCAACGACCTCCGCCTCGCCCGACCTAGGGGCTCGGACTCGACCTCGGCCACGGAAGACGGACTCGATCTCGACCTCGGAGGAGCCTTCGCATCGCCCAACCTAGGGCGCGGGCCGGCCACGTCAACGGGAGGCGCCATCATTACCCTACTCCAAGCTGACTCAGGCTACGGGGAACAAGACCGACGTCCCATCTGGCTCGCTCCGCCAGATAGGCAATGATGGCGCCCCGCACGCTCCCTGACGATGGCGGCTCTCGGCCCCCTTACGGAAGCAAGAGGACGTCAGCAAGGACTCGACAGCCCCGACAGCTGTCCCTCCGCCAGGCTCCAGCGCCCCTCCGACGGCCATGACATCACACAAACCGGACGCCAAAATCTCTCCGGCCGCCACGATAGCGTGTACTTAGGGCGCTAGCTCTCCCCCGCTAGACACGTAGCACTCTGCTACACCCCCATTGTACACCTGGATCCTCTCCTTACGCCTATAAAAGGAAGGACCAGGGCCCTCTTAGAGAAGGTTGGCCGCACGGGGACGAGGACGAGACAGGCGCTCGCGTAAGGCCGCTCGCTCCCTCTCCCATGTGGACGCTTGTAACCCCCTACTGCAAGCGCACCCGACTTGGGCGCGGGACGAACACGAAGGCCGCGGGATTTCCACCTCTCTCTCGCCCATCTCCGGCCACCTCACTTCCCCCCCTTCGCGCTCGGCCTCGCGCCGACCCATCTGGGCTGGGGCACGCGGCGACATTTCACTCGTCGGCTTAGGGACCCCCCGGTCTCGAAACGCCGACATAATTAATACGACACATAAAATAAGAATGAAGGAAATAAACATTAGCCGGCTAAACACTAGCCCATCAAAACTCTATAGGTAATCAAAATAAGCCCTTATTATCTAGTGTTAGGTCTTCATGCCGTCTCCACCACCCTACCATCTCATCTCCCATCACACCCTTTATTTAAAAATTCACTCTATCCACAGTGCACTCTATAGAGCAAAACAATGTTTTGCATGACCATATGCACGATCTGCTCGAGATAGACCCATTCGTCATTATTAATATATGCTTATTAATGTTTATTCCATTTTCCAACCCCATGTGTATTACTTGTACCAATCTCAGTCATTCTATTTTCCAACCCCATGCATATTATTTATACCGATCTCAATGCAGGGTTTCATGTCCTAGATTCCGTCCTAGTTCTAAGATTCCATATGTTGAAAATAGTACATATGAGTTTCATCCACACATGAAACATTTATCATCTCTCATCAAATCTATTCCATGCCATGTGAGAGGGAAATGTGTTATATGCCTTTGGAATTAGATATTTAGAAAAGGTGCATTTGGAGCTGAGTTTGAGCCTAGAACATGATTCTGAGTTGGAGATAAGCAAAAAGGTGAGAATCTATGACTTAGACCGATTATACATAGTTACATACTCTAGATAAGTTTATCTAAGTCATAGGAAGGTTGTTAAAGTTAGCCAAATTGATTGGAAGAAGATATGCAAAAAGGTGTCAAGTTCCAGCTGTTTTGGGGCGCACCTGACCCTTCTTATAGAGCGTCTGCAAAAGGACTTCAGTGGCCTGGCACACCAAACCAGTCCGGTGGTGCGTCAAACCACTTTACTGGAGAGCATTGTAGGAGCATAATTGTGGTATAGCACACCGATGGTGCACCGGTGGCACGCGAGACCAGTTTACTAGAGAGGTCTGCAGTTGAAGCCCAAAGCACCTTGGCACGCTGGACCAGTCCGGTGTGCACAAGACTAGTCCAGTCCAACGGAAAGTTTCAACCTTTAACGCTCATCTTCAACGGCTAGCTGACGTGACAAAACATGTGGCGGAGTTCGGTGGTGCACCGGAAAGGTCTGATGAGACCGTCGAAGGCAAGTCCAGAGCAAATGTCGTTGATTGAGATTACCGTTGGAGGTCCGTTGCCCCCGAGGAAAGAGTAGTTTTGTAGATTTTTTATAACGACTATTTGGGGTTTGGGGGCTATAAATACCCCAACCAGTCTATTTGAGATACCAATCACCACTATAGCTGAGGAACATTTCCATACACTAGTGCAACACATCCATGTAATTTCAAGAGATCCAAACACTCCATCTGAGCTAAGATAGTGATTCTAGAGAGAGTGTGCTTATATGCTTTCTTGGTGTTGTTGCTTTTTTTGTGATACTTCATTGTAAAGGCTAGCAAGAGGCTTTGTACTTTGTGGAGTGCCTTGCGGAGATTCTTTTCTCTTCCTAGTGGATCTAAGGGCTCGAGTTTGATCGTTGGATCACTTGAGAGGGTCCGAAAAGACACTGTCCTTTGGGACACCTTAATGGGGATGTAGGTTCTTCGAAACCAAACTTTGGTAAACAAATCATGTGTCTCTTGTGTTCTTTACTTTCTGTTGTTATTCCTTCTTGTCTCTCTCCCTCTATAAGTTCTCTTGATTGGACTTTGATTTATATCACTTGAGTTGCTCTCTAAGTAAATGCTATATTCATAAGAGCAACAAGTCTAAGATAACTTCTCTCTCATTTCTCTTATCCGCGTTGATTATATTTATCTAACCTCTAATTTAGGATTTATTGTATTTCAAGTATTGAATTTTTAGGTGTTGCCTATTCACCATTCCTCTAGTCAACTATCGGCATGCCAACTTATTTAATAACATGAGCACTCTTATGAAACTCCCATTGAGTCGAGTTTTAATTTTAATGGGCATTGAATAACCAAAAGACAACTCACGTGGGAATCACATCTAACATTATTAATTAACAACATATATAAGTTATTTTGCATGGCTACAAAGGGGCGAGCCAGAGATTAGCCATTGCTCGACCTCGTAAGGCCATTCTAAGTAAAGAGTTTCATGGTTGTTTCAAAGAAGATGGAATACATTGATCGAAACATAGATAAAACAATCACATTAATGCGTAGTTTCAAATTTTTTTTGGTTTCATACAAATTTGATTATATGACTCATCTATAGGTGGAAACCAAGCCAGGAGAGATTAATCTACATGAAACTCACATATTTTCTCTCTTATTAGGCTAGTCTCAGTGGGAATTTCATTGTTATTTAATGTTATGACATGTCAACAAATTTACTTAGTTCGCATGGCACTTAGGAGTAAAGAGAGTTTCATTAGGATGAAACCCATTAACTATATTTGGCTATGGAATGGAAGACAATGAGACTTCCACTGAGACCAATTTGTCTCATTCTCACGCTCTCTCGACGAGTCGACGTTCTTCTACATGAGATAAGCAAAAAAACCATATGCAATTGCATCATGTACTTTTCACATGCCCTGTGAAGATGGGTGGGTTTTGTTTCATTGTTCCATGTGAAGATTCATGTGTTAATATATGCATGTAAGTATGATCAGTGTCATACAAATTATGTAGTCATTTGAAATTACATCTAAACCGAACATAGTAATTTTGGTAGCTGATAATATATCTCATGCTGACAAACATACATATGATCAACTAAAGTTTATGAAATAATCCAATATTCATGAATATTGGATTATTGTAACTATTGCTTATTCTGGATGCTTTTTAGATAATGGAGAGAAGCTAATATCTGGTTTTGTGGTTTCATCGCTGTTAAATAGCAATCGGATCAACTTTTGTTGGGGTGTGTCTTTGCTGAAAGTTTTCAAACTAACAAATCTTAGTTGTTTCATGGTTTGTTCTAGGAAATACTACTGACATTTGTTATATTAACCTCTATAGGTTTAAAAAATAAAGTAGAAGCTTCGACATCAATGATTAGCCGAAGCGCCCCATGCATGACACCTGAAGCGAACGACAAGAAAATTAAGGAGTTAGGATGACGTCCACGACACATCTTTAGAAGGAAAGGACGATAACACCCTTAATAGACTTTGTAAATCATATGTATAAGATTTGAGGGCATAAATATAATTTTATATAAAACTATACGTAATGATGTCCTATAAATAGAGGTACAGTCCCATGCATGAGGAACCTTTGGTCATTCATGGACATGCCTATTTTCTAAACGCTTATCATACGAAGCTGTAGAAGGGAAGCACTCCTTAACAATTTCAAACATTCCAAAGGTAGTTTTGTATTTATATATGACTACTAGGTGAGTGCCCGTGCGTTGCGACGGAAGTAACAATGGAACTGAAAACGGATGGAGAGTGCAAATATCACTATAATATACAAAATCTGGACAAGTACATAGCTTTTGTTCATAGCAAGAGCCATATAAAGCTGATGAACAAGATTAGCTCAAAGAAATATGATACCAGCAGGAACAAGGATTGCTAGGAAACTCGATTACATTTACTTCAACAAAGGTTCCTCAGAATATTCTGTTATTGCAGCTGGTTCTGTCATAAAGGTCATTTTACATCTTACAGGTTCACTATAAATCAATCACTGAAACATGACGCATCAGATGAAATAGCACCAAGATCTACAAAAAACTTGAGTTATGATCTAAAACTCATACGACGCAATTGGTTTCTCTTGCCGTTGACCTGAACATTCATGAAATAAACATCAAAATGTCCATGAACATTCAAGGAAACAAAAAAAGTTCTGATCACTTCTACTTGAAATAGAACTAATATAATGCTAAATAAAAAAGGATATCCATCTTCCTCGAATGGCTGCTCAACCTTGCAGAGCATATGTTTAAAAATCCCTTAAAACCGGAAATCACCTCATCCAGGCCCATGGATTTCTCTCTTTGGAGCAAAAGTGATGCATTGCACACTGGAGCTGCGAAAAAATAACTGATTTTACTCCTATATCACTGATCGTAAAAACTATAAGATGTGAAATAGGAAAAGCTTGTTGCTTCCCTTAATTGCACCAACCTAACTGCTGGTGATGGAATAGAGTTCAGAAAAAATGGATTTAAACATACACTCAGTTATTATCTGATCAAAGAACGAAGTAGAACTATAGTTAATCTGACGCTACTTGTGGGCATGCGACTCTACATCATGTTGGATCTTCCGTGGTGTTTTCCTTTTCTGCTTATACTTCGCATAAGAGTACCATACGCCGCCAAATGTGTTGATCACTAGTCCAGTAACATTCAGAGCATGTACTTCGACACATCCCAACAGAACGAAACCCTGATGATGAAAAACATGATATATGATTTACTTATTAGTTAACTTCAGAGCTCAATTGTATCAAAGGGTTCTGATTAAAGGACAAACTGATCTTTCATAAGTCGGCAAACTTACCGTTGATCCGACACCCTTGAGAACTCCTACTATTGTTGTAGTCAGAGCAGAGTTCACAATTGTGCACCAAAACATAGTGAGATTGAGAACGATTCCCATCACCAGCGAGATAACGAGAATGACACCGAACGTCAGAGGCTGCCTGTAGTTCAAGTGTCACCAGACAATGCAAGTTAGGATAGAGACATATAACACACAATGACACAGAAACTTTAAGAGTACTATTGTGTTAATGAATAGCATCGAAGTGTTAAACCATTTGCTTCAGAAACTCTAGAGAACTATCTTTGAGTCATTCTTGAGTTAAAGGGGTGAGACAAGGGAACACACAGAGATTGCTAACTTAAATGTGCTGGTAAAATTTTGATTATACTGCATTTGTATCACTGACCTTTGCAGATAATACTGTAAGAGAATGGGGGAATTCTCATGTTGCTATAATGAGGAAAAACAGAAATGGAAGTGACAATATGCTGTTGTAAAACATCAAGTCCACTGAGGAAAGACCATCCTCAGCACCTAATTTCTCCACCAGAATCAAATACATAGCCTGCATAGTGCATACACATTCAGCTGTCAATTACAAAGATAAAGAACCTTGCCTAAAAAATCTCTCAAAAGTTATAGAATAAATTTGTAAGAACAAAGCACAAGGAGATAACACAACCTGGAAGAAGACTGATGTTAGAGCCATGCAGTATCCATATAGGTCAAAGGAAAAATCTCCAAGTGCTGCAATGAGGACACCAGTGGCGGTCCAGATAACTGAAAGAATGACCTAAAACAATTTTGAATTGATCAGGATATGGTAAACAATAATAGTAATAATTATCTGTTAGTTCCTAGGAAGAAACAATGCATTTCCCTAAAGTTTGATTTTTAAGTTGCAAATGAGGAAATTTTAAAACAAGAATGTAGAGCATATCATGAGTGTCAGTTACATTGTCAATGCCTTTTGCAATACCTAAAGCACTTGCATAAATTTTTACTGGAAAACATGGCCACCAGAAGACAAGCACTGATATTGACCTAGAATATTAAGAACTATTGACAGGAATGTTGAGAAGTAGGATTTACACTACCCAGTAAGGCTAGAATTCTCATAAACCTTGATAAGTTATATCCACACTTATCTGATTTCATGACTGAATAGTTGAGCTGGGAGAAGCTTGACAGATTTTGCAAGCATCAATTAGAGACAGTGAGGGTTGTATAGTTTAAGTAATAAATGTACTGTATGTTAAAGGAAGTGCAAAATAGAGTAAAGACCTGTGTCGGTGGCTTCCCCTTTCACCGCATGCACCCAGCCACCAACACAGCAAGGGGAGTGATCCTTTTGATTGCAATATACATTGGGATGTTAACCCCTTTCAAGCTTGCTAGAGCAAATCCCACATTTGCATTGTAGAAAATTGACACTGGAAGAAGTTTCTTCGCGGTTATTAAGCTAAAGTCTTTTTGTTTAGACATTCCTAGAACTTGACCAAAATGTATCAGAAGTGCCATTGCTATTTGCTGCAGAAAGTAACGGAGAAATTGAACAAAACAATCAGATTTAGTCAAACATAGAAGCATGCAATACTTTCCCGGCTGTGATGCTCAGCAATACCTGTAAAGTGAGGAGGGTCATGGAGTGAACATACTGCATAAGAACTGCTTTGTTCACGAAACCATTGCCATAGATGCGACTCCATAGGAAAAGGCGGAAGCTAAGATGCACAGGGAAATGGCCAGAACTTCAAATACATTGAAATCTAAATCTATACCTATTGTGCGCTTCCTCTTTGTCGGCACCATCGCCAGATCTCTCCGCGGAGGCCGGGTGAGATGAGTGAGACGGAAGCCGAATCGGATCGGGCGGGTGCTTGGTTTTGCCCGCTGCTGCGCTTTGGAGTGGACAGTGGAGATCTGGACTCTGAAGGGTGGAGACTAGAGGGGGAACGGACCATCGCTGGCCGCTTCCTCAATGCGCTTGGGGTGGGTGGCGCCGTTGCTAGCCTCGGTCCTGCTCTCGTTGCTCCTCATCTCTGCTTCGCTCTTCTTCTCCTCCTCCCGCACGCTGCTCATCTCCTTCTCGCCGCTCCCCTCTGTGGCCTCCACCGAGCCCCTCTTCGTCGAGGCCAAGGAGCGCCCCGTGCAGGGCGCCGTGCCCAGGATTGCCTACCTCGTCTCCGGCTCCATGGGGGACGGTGCTGCGCGGTTGTGGTGGGAGAAGCATGGCGGGCTGCTTCCATCGCGCGTGGGAGGGTGCGCGGTTGTGGCTAGCGCGAGATCCACGGGGGGCAAGATCCGTGGCAGGGCGGCGAGGGAAGAGTGGAAGGGCGAGCGAGGGTAGGGTGGGGGCTAGCGCGAGATCCGCGAGGGGTGAGATCCAGGGCGGCGGGGAAGGGTGCCTGCCTGCTTCCATGCGCGTGCGTGGGAGAGATCGGCAGAACCGTGCACCAATCCGTTGTGTGGACGCCTACATTAGAAACTTAAGTAGTAGTAGAGAAAAGTAAGGTAACACATGGATGAAGCTTAAATGTATCAATTTACGTCATCATGCATCTTCATGTTTTGCTTCATCATTTATTCATATTCATTTTAGCCTTCTCCCTTCAACCTACTCAATTATCATGAGTAGATTGAGAAGGGAGGAACCATGTTATTTTAATTGGGTTTCCCTGTTCTGGTTCTCCTTGGGAATTCAAATAGGTGACCAACATTGGTGCCCACCTACAGTGAACTCACAACTTTGAAGAAGAGCATAGCAAGCAGCACTTCTTCGCAAGACCAAGGACAACTCATCTTCCCCATCATGGGATGATCTAGCTTTGAGCTGAGCAATAAGATGCAAAAAAGGAAGCACAAAGAAGGGTACAACATGTAGAAGTCCAAGGGACTTACATCAGATCCAAATGGTTTCACGTCCCAACTACATTCTCTTAAGAGGACCTTCAGCTGAAGGATTACATATACAATGATGCCATGGTGATATCCTGTGCCATCGAAGGCTTTGTGGTCCAAAATGTCTTATTGGATACAAGTAGTGTTGTAGACATCATTTTCGCAAAAGCCTTCAGACAGATGCAGGAGCCTAAAGTCATATTGCAGGAGGCCATAAACTCGCTCTATGGCTTCAAAGGGAAACAAGTTATAGCTCTTAAAAAATAAACATGCTAGAAACCTTCGGATATGTTCACAACATCAGAACTAAAGACATCATGCTTAATATTGTTGATATGGAATATCCATATAATGCAATCATCAGTAAGGGGACTTTGAATGCTTATTGCATCTAGCATATATGTGTATGAAGATACCAACCAATCAAGGCCCAATTTAGTTCACGGAAGTTAGGAGGCTACTAGGAAAGCCGAAGGAAACTAGGTAGCTTCGAAAGCCATACATAATACTGATGATGCCGAAGCTCAAGCATAGAATAAGCAAATTAAGGAAAAGACGGTTTTGACAGACCAACCAAAGTCAGTTCTCCTTTGTAAGAATGTAGTAGACCAAAAGGTTTTCTTTGGATCATAGTTTACCTCAGAGCAGGAAGAAAACCTAAAGAAGTTCTTGTTCCATAATAAAGATTGTCGGCGTTTCGAGACCGGGGGGGGGGGGGTCCCTAAGCCGACGAGTGAATGTCGCCGCGTGCCCCAGCCCAGATGGGTCGACGCGAGGCCGAGCGCGAAGGGGGGAAGTGAGGTGGCCGGAGATGGGCGTGAGAGAGGTGGAAATCCCGCGGCCTTCGTGTTCGTCCCGCGCCCAGGTCGGGTGCGCTTGCAGTAGGGGGTTACAAGCGTCCACGCGGGAGAGGGAAGCGAGCGGCCCCAAGAGAGCGCCTGTCCCGTCCTCGTCCCCGCGCGGCCAACCTTCTCTAAGAGGGCCCTGGTCCTTCCTTTTATAGGCGTAAGGAGAGGATCCAGGTGTACAATGGGGGTGTAGCAGAGTGCTACGTGTCTAGCGGGGGAGAGCTTGCGCCCTAAGTACATGCCGATGTGGCAGCCGGAGAGATTTTGGCACCCAGCTGGTGTGATGTCGTGGCCGTCGGAGGAGTGACGGAGCCTGGCGGAGGGACAGCTGTCGGAGCGGTTAAGTCCTTGCTGACGTCCTCCTGCTTCCGTAAGAGAGCTGAGAGCCGTCGTCGTCACAGAGCATGCGGGGCGCCATCATTGCCTATCCGGCGGAGCTAGCCAGATGGGACACCGGTCTTGTTCTCTGCGGCCCGAGTCAGCTCAGGGTAGGGTGATGACGGCGCTTCCTGTTGACGTGGCTGGCCTGCGCCCTAGTTTGGGCGACGTGGAGGCTCCTCCGAAGCCGAGGTCGAGTCTGTCTTCCATGGCCGAGGCTGAGTCCGAGCCCCTAGGTCGGGCGAGGCGGAGGTTGTTCGGTAGAGGCCAGGGCGGAGTCCGAGCCCTGGGGTCGGGCGAAGCGGAGTTCGTTGTCTTCTGGGGCTGAGCCCGAGTCCGAGCCCTGGGTCGGGCGGAGCGGAGTTCGCCGTCTTCCGGGACTTAGCCCGAGTCCGAGCCCTGGGTCGGGCGGAGCGGAGTTCGCCGTCTTCCGGGACTTAGCCCGAGTCCGAGCCTTGGGTCGGGCGGAGCGGAGTTCGCCGTCTTCCGGGACATAGCCCGAGTCCGAGCCCTGGGTCGGGCGGAGCGGAGTTCGCCGTCTTCCGGGACTTAGCCCGAGTTCGAGCCCTGGGTCGGGCGGAGCGGAGTTCGCCGTCTTCCGGGGCTTAGCCCGAGTCCGAGCCCTGGGTCGGGTGGAGCGGAGTTCGCCGTCTTCTGGGGCTTAGCCTGAGTCCAAGCCCTGGGTCGGGCGGAGCTTCCTATGGTGCCTTTGACAGGGCCTGACTGCCTGTCAGTCTCACTCTGGCAAGCAGCACTACGGTCGGAGTGGCGCAGGCGACGCTGTCCTTCTGTCAGGCCGGTCAGTGGAGCGGTGAAGTGACGGCGGTCACTTCGGCTCTGCCGGGGGGCGCGCGTCAGGACAAACGTGTCAGGTCACCTTTGCATTAAATGCTCCTGCGACTTGGTCGGTCGGTGCGGCGATTTAGTCAGGGTTGCTTCTTAGCGAAGGCAGGGCCTCAGGCGAGCCAGAAATATGTCCGCCGTTGGAGGGGGGCCTCGGGTGAGACGGAAATCCTCCGGGGTCGGCTGCCCTTGTCCGAGGCTAGGCTCGGGCGAGGCGTGATCGAGTCACTCGAATGGACTGATCCCTGACTTGATCGCACCCATCAGGCCTTAGCAGCTTTATGCTGATGGGGGTTACCAGCTGAGAATTAGGAGTCTTGAGGGTACCCCTAATTATGGTCCCCGACAGTAGCCCCCGAGCCTCGAAGGGAGTGTTAGCACTCGCTTGGAGGCTTTCGTCGCACTTTTTTGCAAGGGGACCAGCCTTTCTCGGTTGCATTTTGTTCCGGTGGGTGCGCGCGAGCGCACCCGCCGGGTGTAGCCCCCGAGGCCTCGGAGGAGTGGTTTCACTCCTTCGAGGTCTTAATGCCTCGCGTAATGCTTCGGCTGGTCTGGTTGTTCCCTCATGCGAACTGGCCGTAGCCCGGGTGTACGGTCGGGGCCCAAGCTCTCGGGCTGGTATGTTGACGCTGTCAACGGTTCGGCCGGAGCCGGGTTTGCGAGAGCAGCCCCCGAGCCTCTGCACAGGGCGAGAGGGCGATCAGGGACAAACTCGGCTTTTTTACATACGCCCCCGCGTCACCTTTCAGCAAGGAGGAGGGGGGGAAAGCGCCATGTTACCCTCGATGGGCGCCGAACATGGTGTCTCCGGTGAGCTGCAAGCGGGTAATCCGAGTGGACGTCCGTGCCCCGTTCGTTAGGGCTCGGCTAGGGGCCCAGAGGCACGCCCAAAAGTACCTGCGGGTGATCTGCCGGACCCGGTCCCCTGGCGACGGGGTCCGAGGGCTCGATGCCTCCCTCTGATGGGATTCCATTACAAGATCGCTCCCGCTGGTCTCGGAAATGTCCTAGGGTACCTCGGGAGCGCAGCCCGAGCCTTGGTTATGTATCGAACGTACCCCTGGTCATCCCTCGCTCGGCGTCTGAGGCGGCTGTGAACCCTTCGGGGGCCAGCCTTCGAACCCCTGATCAGTAATGGGCGCGGAGCCCGAGTAGCCTGAGGCGGCCGTGGAACCCTTCGGGGGGCCGGCCTTCGAACCTCTGACCTGTAGTGGGTGTAGGGTCCACGCGATCTGAGGTGGCTGTTGAACCCCTCGGGGGGCTAGCCTTCGAACCTCTGATCAGTAGGGAGGCTCGAAGCCTGGTTCCTTCACGGGGAAGGATCCTTTTCGGGGTATCCCCCTTTCCCGGTCCCTGTTGCAAGAGATAGAGAAAGAGGAAAAAAGGAAAAGGATACGAAATCGAACGACGTGGCGTACCTTTTTTGGCGCGGTTTTTACGGCGAAGGCAAAGCGTCGCCCGCTTCTCCTGCCAGAAGCGCCGCCTGTCCTGCCGCGGAGTTAATGCGACGGGGCGAGCGGTTGGTGGGGCGGCCGTTGCGCGTGCGCGAGCCGTTCGAGGAACGGACCACGGGCGCGTTGTCTTCACGCCGTGAGAGGGGGTTCTCTTGCTGCCCCTGGATGGGACGTGAGCTTGGCTGACGACGTGACCGCTGCTCCCGCCCGCCTGCCACCGTCATCACTGCCAGCCCACTTTTGGCCGCATTGACCGCCGCGTCAGGCTGGCACTGCTGGGTCGTGTGCCTGGTCGCCTCGAGTCACGGTATTGGCTCCGCAATCGAGGAGGCACGGTGGTGGCACAAGCGACGGTGCAGTTGCTTGCATGCAGCATCCGGCGCGCCGGTTGCGTGACGCGTGGGCCTGGGCCTCCATGCCGGCGTGTCGAGAGTCGGAGAAGCGCGTCCACTTGGCGCGGTTGCATGCCGCCTGCATGGCTGCCCGCCTCTTTCGCCCGTTGGTCTGGGCAAAAGTGGAGGGTCACTTGTAACCGCTGGGCGGTTGTGTGCACCACGCGCGGTGGTTTGGCTTCTTCTGCTCTGAGCCGGTTTGCATGACATGCGGGACCCAGCCCCCGCGCCGCAGGGGAGGGCCTTGGAGCGTGTTGGAGAAGACTCAGCCCGTGACGGTTGGGGGCGCAAGTAGGGAGAGTTGCCTTTAAAAGGAGGGTGGCCCCCTTCGGAAGGCGACCATGTCCTCTCGCTCCCTTATGCATTGCGTCTTTCCACCTTCCAAGCCCCCGGATGGGGGATACCCGCCGTCTTTTCGCCTCATCGTTGGAGGAACGCAACTCCGTAGGAGTTGGTACCTTTCAGCCATCGTTCGGCTTCAAGGATTTTCATCATGCAGCCCGGCTGCATCCCTCCACCGGCGGTCACCCAAGATGGTGACCTCTAGCTTGATGGTGGGGGAAAGCGAGCCGGGCTGCGGCCTCTGCCCCTCCCTCAGCCTCAAGGATTTTCATCACCAGGGCTGGGGAGGGGAGTGTGCCGAGTTGGGGTCGGCCCCTGTGTGGGCGGCAGCCCGCTCCTTCACTCAGTGACCGGAGGGAAGGGCGGTCGTCGTCCGTGGCACTGGCAGCTGCACCGTGCCTGGCTCTCGGACGCGAGTGGCTTCGGAGCCGCTCGCGGCACCGGCGTCTACCACGGCAGCTGGAAGAGGTTCTCCCGCCGGCGCGATAGCCAAGGCCGGCCACGGACCGACCTCTAACTCTACAGCCTTCTGCCCGTCCTTGCCTCACGAGTTTGGGCATGGGCAGGGGCCTCCTGGCAGCAGCATCCGCCCTGAGGTCAGTGCTGCCGCTGTTCGGCCCCCCGGAGCAGAAGTCGTCGTCGTCGCCGCTGCTGGAGCGGGTGACGGCGCGCCGTTCGTCGGTCTTCTGTTGCTCCGCAGGCCCACCCCTATCGAGTGGGGTTGTTCGTACCTGCGGAGGGGGAACCGGAGTTCCGTTTGTAATGGCACTTCGAATGCTAGGGTTTTTTGTTCATTGCGGCTGTCGAGGCCTAAACATGTATGTAATTTTGGCACGGAGCCGTGTTTTTTTCCTCATTTTCGAGCACTAAGACTCGCCTGTTGGTTGTCTGAACCGCTTCACCAAGCATGAGTCGCCCCGTGTCAAGGTGATGAGTGAGGTATCCGTATCCCGGAGGCGTAGGAGTCCCTCGGCTCGGTCGGCCTTGTTGTATGAGGCTCCTCTAGCTCAGTTAAAGGGACCCCTTGGCCGCTCTTCGACGAGCTGAGGCCAGGGGTAGCGATATCAGCATGAACAGAGGCGGAGTTGGCTCAAAAATGAAACCTGGTTGGCCGGAGCCTAGTCGGGTCGTCCGTTAGCGGGACCGACGCCGGAGTCGATCAGCCGAGGCCTCGGGTCGGGCTGGCGCCCTTGGAAGATGGTTGGCCGAGGCCCCAGGGGTAACCGGCTGAGCCGCCTGCTCGGGCCGGATTCCCGGAGAAGTCCCTAGCAGCGATTGTCCGGGCGTGACGATGACGTCGTCCTCCAGAGTGGGGATCCTTGGACCGCGTCGCCGTCCAAGGCTAGGTCGGACCTTGCTGAAGGTGTCGTCGATGCCGAGGGTGTTACTGCCCCCTTCCAGCGTCAAGACCCGAGCCTGCAGGATCAGAGTGTCTTGTAGCGTGTGCCTTCTGCGGCCGCTGAGGCCAGAATATGCACACCCTCACTGTGTTGTAAAGCTGCGTCTCCTTTCCTCTTGTTTCGAGTATCTGGACTTTTTTGTCGGTAACAGGGATGTTTGTGCGAGCGAGAGTTGCTTCTCGCGGAAGGTGATGAGTGAGGTATCCGTATCCCGGAGGCGTGGGAGTCCCTCGGCTCGGTCGGCCTTGCCGCTTACGTGCACTTTCACCCGTCCATGAGGCCCTGTCACCGACTCAGTCGAGAAGGCTCGAAGGATCGCTTCGGCAGAAGAGCTTCCGAACGTGAAGACTTGTTCGGTCCGCGGAATCACTTTATCCGAACGCGAGTTACTTATCACAGAAGGTGATGAGTGAGGTATCCGTATCCCGGAGGCGTAGGAGTCCCTCGGCTCGGTCAACCTTGGCTGCTTACGTGTACTTCGTCGTTTTCAGGATCCACTTTTCAAAGTAGTCAGAAAGCACGAAAGATATTCTGGCAGAAGAGATCTCTCTTTTTTCTTTTTTTTTCTTCGAGGAAAATTTCAACGCAGAGGGGGTTCCCCCCCTTTTAGTCCCCGAGGGAGGGTCGGGCTTTGCCGAGGCAAGGCCGACCCTTCCTTGATGACTAAACTTTGCGCGGGTGCGAGGTATATGAACAACTTGAAAACATCTTAAGGGTAGAAGCAACGTAGCTGTTGGATGTTCCAGGCGTTGCCGTAGACCTCGCCTTGACTGTTGGCCAGCTTGTACGTTCCGGGCTTCAGAACTTTGGCGATGACGAATGGCCCCTCCCAGGGGGGCGTGAGCTTGTGCCTCCCTCGGGCGTCTTGCCGCAGCCGAAGCACCAGGTCACCCACCTGAAGGTCTCGGGGCCGGACCCCTCGGGCGTGGTAGCGTCGCAGGGACTGCTGGTACCACGCCGAGTGTAGCAAGGCCTTGTCCCGAGCCTCTTCCAGCTGGTCCAGCGAGTCTTCTCGGCTAGCTTGGTTGCTTTGATCGCTGTAGGCCCTCGTCCTCGGGGAGCCGTACTCCAGGTCAGTGGGCAAGACGGCCTCGGCCCCGTAGACCAGGAAGAACGGCGTGAAACCCGTGGCCCGGCTCGGCGTTGTCCTTAGGCTCCAGACCACCGAGGGGAGTTCCTTCATCCATCGCTTGCTGAACTTGTTGAGGTCGTTGTAGATCCGAGGCTTGAGCCCTTGTAGAATCATGCCGTTGGCACGCTCTACTTGCCCATTCGACATGGGATGAGCCACGGCGGCCCTGTCCACCCGGATGTGGTGATCCTCGCAGAAGTCCAAGAATTTTCTGCCGGTGAACTGGGTACCGTTGTCGGTGATGATGGAGTTCGGGACCCCGAAGCGATGGATGATGTTGGTGAAGAACGTCACCGCCTGCTCGGACCTGATGCAGTTCAGAGGTCGGACCTCGACCCACTTGGAGAATTTGTCGATGGCGACCAGCAGGTGCGTGTAGCCCCCGGGCGCCTTCTGCAAGGGGCCGACGAGGTCCAGCCCCCACACAGCAAAGGGCCAGGTGATGGGTATCGTCTGTAGAGCCTGAGCGGGCAGGTGGGTTTGCTTCACATAGAATTGACACCCTTCGCAGGTGTGGACAATTCTAGTGGCGTCAGCCACCACCGTCGGCCAGTAGAAGCCTTGCCGGAAAGCATTCTCGACAAGGGCTCGAGGCGCTGCGTGATGGCCGCAAGCCCCCGAGTGTATCTCTTGCAGGAGTTCCTGACCTTCGGCGATGGAGATGCATCGCTGGAGGATGCCCGAGGGGCTGCGGTGGTAGAGCTCCTTCTCATCGCCCAGCAAGACGAACGACTTGGCGCGTCGCGCTACCCGCCGAGCCTCGGCTCGGTCGAGGGGTAGCTCTCCTTGGCAGAGATATTGCAGGTACGGGGTCTGCCAATTTTGATCAGGCGTGGCCCCGCTCCGCTCCTCCTCGATGCGTAGTGCCTCACCCTCGGAGGCCGAGGGTACCTCGGGTTGAACCGAGGCCGCCTCGGGCCGAGCTGAGGGTGCCTCCGGCTGTGCCGGGGGCACCTCGGGCTGGACCGAGGGCGCCTCAGGCTCGGGCGCGTCGTCGATCTTGACGGAGGGTTGATGCAGATCCCAGGAGAAGACGTCCGGGGGAACCGGTGTTCGCCCTGAGGCTATTTTTGCTAGCTCGTCCGCAGTCTCGTTGTAGCGCCGAGCGATGTGGTTAAGCTCGAGCCCGTAGAACTTGTCTTCCAGGCGCCGAACCTCATCGCAGTAGGCCTCCATCTTCGGGTCGCGGCAGTGGGAGTTCTTCATGACTTGGTCGATGATGAGCTGCGAGTCACCGTGAGCGTCGAGGCGCCTGACCCCTAGCTCGATGGCGATCCGCAACCCGTTGACCAGAGCCTCGTACTCAGCCACATTGTTGGACGCCGGGAAGTGGAGGCGTAGCACATAGCATAGGTGTTTCCCGAGGGGCGAGATGAAGAGTAGGCCCGCGCCGGCTCCCGTCTTCATCAGCGACCCGTCGAAAAACATGGTCCAGAGCTCTGGTTGGATCGGAGCCGTCGGTAGCTGGGTGTCGACCCATTCGGCTACGAAGTCCGCCAAGACCTGGGACTTGATGGCCTTCCGAGGGGCGAACGAGATTGTCTCGCCCATGATTTCCACTGCCCACTTTGCAATCCTGCCCGAGGCCTCTCGGCACTGGATGATCTCCCCCAGGGGGAAGGATGACACCACAGTTACCGGATGAGACTCGAAGTAGTGTCGCAACTTCTGTCGCGTTAGGATCACTGCATACAGCAGCTTCTGAACTTGTGGGTAGCGGATCTTGGTTTCGGACAGTACCTCGCTGACGAAGTAAACTGGCCTCTGAACGGGCAATGCATGCCCCTCTTCTTGCCTCTCGACCACAATCGCGGCGCTAACCACCTGGGTGGTCGCGGCGACGTAGACCAAGAGGGCTTCTCCGTCAGCTGGGGGCACCAAGATAGGCGCCTTTGTGAGGAGCGCCTTCAGGTTCCCAAGAGCTTCCTCGGCCTCAGGGGTCCAAGTGAAGTGCTCGGCCTTCCTTAAGAGGCGGTACAGAGGCAGGCCTCTTTCGCCGAGGCGTGAGATGAAGCGGCTCAGAGCCGCGAGACATCCCATGACCCTCTGTACGCCCTTTAAGTCCTTGATGGGACCCATGCTGGTGATGGCTGTGATCTTCTCGGGGTTGGCTTCGATGCCCCGCTCGGAGACGATGAACCCCAAGAGCATGCCCCGGGGCACCCCGAAGACACACTTCTCGGGATTGAGCTTGACGCCTTTCGCCTTGAGACATCGGAATGTCACTTCAAGGTCGGAGAGGAGGTCGGAAGCTTTCCTCGTCTTGACTACGATGTCATCGACGTAGGCTTCGACCGTGCGACAGATGTGTTCGCCGAACACATGGTTCATGCATCGCTGGTACGTCGCGCCCGCATTCCTCAAACCGAACGACATGGTGACATAGCAGTACATGTCGAAGGGCGTGATGAAAGAAGTCGCGAGCTGGTCGGACTCTTTCATCCTGATTTGGTGATACCCTGAGTAGGCGTCGAGGAAAGACAGGGCTTCGCACCCAGCAGTGGAATCCACGATTTGATCGATGCGAGGCAGAGGGTAGGGAACCTTCGGACATGCTTTGTTGAGACCAGTGTAGTCTACACACATCCGCCATTTCCCCCCTTTCTTTCTCACAAGCACAGGGTTGGCAAGCCATTCGGGATGGAATACCTCTTTGATGAACCCGGCTGCCTGTTGGGGACTTGTTCTCAAATACTAAGAGTTAAGAACAAGGCAACATAAAAAGTGTTAAGTGTTAGAGTCCTTCGTCCTTTGAAACATTAATCCCCTTCGGGAAATAATAAGTTTCGGACGAAGGTCACGAGAGACGTACCTTCGTAAATATAACAAGTAATGACGAAGGACTTATATGAAGCATGAAATATAATATAAACATCTTCATAGAATCATTTCTATTTTATTAACATGGAAAAATAGAAATGATTTCAAATTACAAATGTACCTTCGATTCTGAGAGAAGGTAAAAAGTACAAGCGTGACGCAAAAAGCAAATGCCAAGTCAGCGTGAACAGTACGGGAGTACTGTTCATCTATTTATAGACGCGGGACGCAGCCCACGTAAAATTACATCCATGTCCATTACATTTGTTAAAGACTTATGGAAATCTGTCAAGGTCCACGTAGTCTTTTCATCTTTAAGTCGGTTCCTCTCTCTGCTATCGCGACGAAGCTTCCCTGCGCACAGCTTCGGCTGTGCACCATCCTTCGTGGAGCTTGGTAATCAGCTCGTCCTTCGTCTGGTCCAGGCTTCGTCCTGACCGTACTTCATGTTCGTAATTCTGAGTCCGAAGATACCTGTTCACATAATCCACTTGGAAAACATTGTCAAATCATGTTTTTGAGGACCTTCGGAGGACGAAGGCCCCCAACAGTAGCCCCTCGCAATATTAATTTGTTAATGATAAATTCAGATTGCGATATGGACGAAGGCCTTGAGCCGAAGGTCCGAAAAAAACACCTTCCCTTTGCTAGAATAGCAACATTCACTGACAAGTGGGGTCTTTCAATTTTCAACGCCCTGGGGGTATAAATAAGATCATACCGCAAACTTATTTGGTACGCACACTTGCCATCTGCTTCGGCCCACTAAATTTTTAGCTCTTGTGCACTAAGATTTGCTGATCTTTTTGATTTTAAAGCTTCGGTCTTGGAAACAGTTTTTTAGCGCTTCCGAAGATGTCTGAAGGTAAGAAGATCCCTGCTGAGACGAAGCTGAGTCTTGACGAAGAGAAGAACTTGGGGTTCCTTATAGCGATGGCGGAGACCAATACAGAGAAAATCACCAAGGAAATTCTTGAAGGTTTGTCCGAAGATACTGATGACAGCGACAGTTTTGATGTAGAAAGTGGTGGGGAAGAATCCGAAGATCGACCATGGCGACCAAGTCACACGGTTTTCGGGAAAACTACTATTAAGCAGAGCCATATTGATAATATGAGGGGGCGGTATTTTCGAGATATTTCTATTGTGAGAGTTGACGCTGGAGAAAAGACTTCTCCCACCCCCGAAGAAGATGAGGTCGTAATCTTCCGAAGCTTTCTCAAGGCTGGGCTTCGATTCCCCCTAAGCAACTTTGTTGTTGAAGTCCTGAGGACATTTCAAGTTTACCTCCATCAAATTACTCCCGAAGCTATCTTAAGAATGGGGATGTTTGTCTGGGCTGCAAGAAGCCAAGGTTTAGAACCAAATGCTAAAAGCTTTTGCAACATTCATGAGTTGTTATATGAGACGAAGCCCTGGGGGAAAGAACAATATCACAACAACTTTGGGTGCTACAGCTTCGGTGCCCGCTCCGGGTCAAGCCGCCCTGTGCCAACCTTTCGGAAGAGGTGGCCCGGAGCCTGGATGACTGAATGGTTCTATGTAAAGAATGACTTAACGGCACAAGAAGATGTCAAGAGTATCATTATGCGCCCCATCTGGCAACGCTTCGGACTTCGAAGGCCGAAGGTTGAAATGGATGAAGCAGCCGAGAAATGCCAAAGAGCCTTCGGCGTGGTCTGCTCTTTCATTGGGACAAGGGACTTGGTCCAAGAGCATATTGCCTTCAGGGTGTGGCCACTTGCAGGAAAGTGGGAAATGCCGAAGGAGACCATCAAAGAGTCCGACGAAGGCGGACTGGTCAGACTGAAATACACATTCAAATACGCAGATAAATTTGTTGAACCTGATGATGACTGGTTGAAAAGCATTGAAACATTGAGTGACGAACTGCTTGGGGCATACTCGAAGGCCAAGAACACTGCGTTATCAGCAGCCTTCGGAGGCCGAAAAAAGAAAAGGCTCAACCGGGTATTTGACGCAGTCGGGTTTGTCTACCCTGACTACCACTATCCGGTATTGAGTCGCAAAAGAAAAAATACTTCTACTGCGGCAGAAGCTACCACGAGTGCTACTAATGAGCCAGTGCCGCAAAGGAAAAAGATGAAGGTGCTCACTCACCGAGCGCGTTTTATTGAGCCGGCCACAGTGCCAGAATTTATTGGTGAAATTTCTTTGGCCTCTGAAGCTACAGAACCAGCTCCAGTGCCGAAGATGGGAGAAAAGACTGAAGCACTTTCAGCAGAAAAAGCAGAGAAACCGAAGGCTGAAGAGCCAAAAATATCAGAAATCTTAAGTCCTTCGGTGAATGTCGAAACAATAAAAAATCAAAAGGGGCCGTCGGTGACCTCGAAAAGAAAAAGAATTGTAAACATGCTAGATGTTTTGGAGACAATTAAGTCTTCAAGCACAACCCCAAAGAAGACTATTGAAGTTGTTGAAGTGTCTACCGAAGCTGTAGTTGCTGAAGCTTCGAAGCAACAACCTGAAGCTGAGGCTGGGCCTCCAGAGCCCACCAAAGAACAATCTTTGAAAACAAAAATATCAGAACCAAATTTGGTTGAAGAAATTGACACTGCCGCCCCCGAAGCTCCTGCCAGCATACGCGATTACATCGTACGACATGCTTCGGGGAAGAAATTATCTGAAGAAGAGACTTACGAAGCCAACTACTATGCCAGAGAGCTAAAATATCCGAAGGGGGCAGTAGTGTTTAACGGGACAAATGAAGATGACTTCCTGTACTGCCTTCCTGATAATAAAGAACTGTCTGTCTGCCGAGAGATGGCTAGGAGTATGGGATTCCCGAAGCTCGAAGCTGGGTTATGCGCTATGACGAAGGAAGATCTCGCGGATAGTCTTGCATATAATAGCTTGAAGGTTTGGGAATTAGACTTTTGAAAAATTTTACAATACGTAATTCATTCCTTTATTCTTATATAGATTCTTTTTTTTGTATAGGGTTTAATCCTGAGCAACGCATTGAGAGCACAAAAGAGTGCCGAAGATGAGAGCTATGAAATCGCATTCAACAATTTACGATCAGAAGTTATAAAACTGAGAAACGAAGCTCTAGAAAAAGATAAAATTCTGGTTACACTGGTAGACAAGATAAAAAAGGACGAAGCTGCTGCAAAGATTCAGGCCGAAGCTCAGAAACGCGAAATCAAGGATCTTCAGAAACAATTGGCCCGGGCGAAAGAAGAACGCATACATGAAGAAACAAGACGGGAATGCAGCGACCAATGGGCTGATCATTTGGAAGCAACCGTGGAAGAGCTTCGGTCTTCTAAGAAAAAATGCTACGAAAAATCCATGGAATGCGTAAAGAAAATTAAAACCAGCTTCGCCAGCGTGGGCGCATTTTCCAGTGACGAGAATTTCTCAAGAGGCAATCCCGAAGGTCCAATAGAATGGATCAGTCACGAAGCAGAGGCCTTCGAGGAAATCCTGAGTAGCCGTGGCGACATCTGTGCTTTTTCGGGCGCCAGAGGAGTTGCTACTGTCTTGGAGAAGAAAGGTTGCGGGCATGTAAAATCTTTAGCTCAGTCCGAAGCTGCCTTATCCTCTGAAGACATCAAAGACCCCTCGGCCGAAGCAAGCGTGGTTGGTGGCAAATTCTTTACTGATATCTGGGACAACGGCGGCCGAGAAATGGCGCAAGAAATCATTCAAAGGAGTGAAAAAGGCATCCATGATGCTAGGAAAGTGACAGAAGTTGCCGAAGGGCAAAGAGGTATTAATTAGTCGCTCTTGTTGTGTTGTAATTTTTATTTCAAACTTTGCTCGCGGTTTGCAATAGTAATGCAAAAATATTTTGCTTCCTCAGAACCTGCCGGATCGTCAATTGACCCTCACACAAAGGAGGATGACGAAATCAAACAAATGGCCGAAGCTATCATGGATAAAGTTGTTGAACAACTTCTAAATGAGGCTGCCGAAGTAGTATTAAGAGAAGACTAGGTGTTATTAGAAAAACATTTAAAATGTGATCTATGTAATATTTTGTACATTTGAATGTAATATACAGGTCTCTTTTCATTATTCAATTCTTTACGATGCATGAAATTCTACATACATACCATTTTTGAGCCTTCGGCGAAAAAACACCTTCCCTTCTTTTCATGCTTCGTGAAGAAGACATTCTTCGTTAAAACTATTTTGATGAATCACGTCCACGCTTCGAAAAAAAACTTTCTCCGAAGCTGTACAATTTCGATATTACTCTGATGAAGCTCATCCATGCTTCGAAAAAACTTTCTCCGAAGCTGTACTCCGAAGATTATCATTGTATTTCCTCGTGACTTTACACAATTTGCACTTTCTTAAAGCATCCTCTCGAAGGTTGATATTGTGTCCCCTTCTTTTGCCATATGCAACATGATGTATGATGCTTATGCTATGCAAAATGATGTGATGATGTTATGTTATGCAAATGACGTTTGTTCCGAAGATACACACAAAATATCTTTATAAGCTCTGCATTCCCTTAGGAACGTCTTTGGAGCTTCTTCGCCTTTTACTTAGACGGTATAAGCTCTGCATTCCCTTAGGAACGTCTTTGGAGCTTCTTCGCCTTTTACTTAGACGGTATCAGCGTTGACTTTTCGCTGTATGCTCTGCATTCCCTTAGGAACGTCTTTGGAGCAAAAAACTTACACTGCGCTCCCTTTGGAACGGCTTTTTGTAACTTCGGCAACTTACTCTGCGTTCCTTAGAACGACTTTTTGTTGCTTCGAAGGATTTTTAATAATTCGAAGATCCTCCTTGTTACCGCAAATTTTTAAGCTTCAGCAACTTAAGCCTGTGGAGAAGATAGGTTTTCCTCATAACCAACCACGAAATTACTATATGAAAACTGAAATGTTCTTTATTACACAGAAAATAGAACTTAAACGGAAAAGACTACTATCAAAGTAGGATATATGTCAATAAATGTGCTTCGACTCTGGCACAGTACTATTGACTGTGCGAGCTTCAGATTGCTCTCTGAGATCCCTTTGGTGCGGGACATATTGGCTCCCTTCTGGCTGTTGGCCTTGTTGCAGCGGAGGTGGAGGCGGGGGCTGTTGCCATGAAGCTTGAGGTTGACTCGCCGAAGCTACGGAAACTGCAGGGTGGTTGCCCACGTATTCCGGGATGTAAGGCTGATGATACGAAGCAGTATGCATGACCTGCTTCGGCTGGCCCTGTTGCGCTGCAGCTTCTGCTAGCTCCTTTTGTTTCTGGATGGTGACATGGCACATCCTGGTGGTATGGCCCTTGTTTTCACCACAGAATAAGCAAAATATCCTCCTTGGTTGATCTCCAAATCTCCCGCCGAAGCCCCTGGCGCCTCTGCCTCTTGGAGCTGGTGGCCGGAAGAAAGTTTGCTGTTGCCCCGAAGCCTGTGAGGAGCACTGCGGCCTGTTCTGCTGACTCCCCTTGTCATCATTTTGAGTGGAGTTGTGGATGGACCTGACATGCCTCGGATAGAATCTTCCTCCGAAGCCCCTGGTCATCTCAGAAAATCTGAAGGCCTCCTCCCTTCTTTGGCGAAAGTCATTATCGGCACGAATGTACTCGTCCATCTTTTGGAGCAGCTTCTCCAGAGTCTGAGGAGGCTTCCTAGCAAAGTATTGAGCTGCAGGTCCAGGACGAAGCCCCTTGATCATGGCTTCGATGACAATTTCATTGGGCACCGTTGGTGCCTGCACCCTCAAACGCAAGAACCTTCTGACATACGCCTGAAGGTATTCTTCATGATCCTGAGTGCACTGGAACAAGGCTTGAGCAGTGACCGGCTTCGTCTGAAATCCTTGAAAGCTGGTTAACAACATATCCTTCAGCTTCTGCCATGAGGTGATAGTTCCTGGTCGAAGGGAGGAATACCAAGTCTGAGCAACACTCCTGACAGCCATAACAAAAGACTTTGCCATGACTGCAGCATTGCCACCATACGAAGACACTGTTGCTTCGTAGCTCATCAAGAACTGCTTCGGGTCTGAATGGCCGTCGAAGATGGGAAGTTGGGGTGGCTTATAGGTCGAAGGCCAAGGTGTAGCCTGCAGCTCAGCGGACAGAGGAGAAGCATCATCGAAAACAAAATTTCCCTGATGGAAATTGTCATACCAGTCATCTTCGTTGACGAAGCCCTCCTGATGAAGGTCTTTCTGCTGAGGCCTTCTGTTCTGCTCATCGTGAGTAAGATGGCGAACTTCCTCAGAGGCTTCGTCTATCTGCCTTTGCAACTCAGCTAGCCGGGCCATCTTCTCCTTCTTCCTCTGCACCTGTTGATGTAGCATCTCCATATCCCTGATTTCTTGGTCTAGCTCATCCTCCTGAAGCGTCGGGCTGACGGCCTTCCTCTTCTGGCTTCGGGCCTCCCGAAGAGAGACGGTCTCCTGGTTGTGGTCCAACGGTTGCAGTGCTGCAGCCCCAGTCGCTGAAGCCTTCTTCGGCGCCATAGCGAAGGTCTATAGCTTCCGAAGATGTTCAAAAAGCTTCGAAGTGGAAGTGAGTTGACCGGAGGTGGGCGCCAATGTTGGGGACTTGTTCTCAAATACTAAGAGTTAAGAACAAGGCAACATAAAAAGTGTTAAGTGTTAGAGTCCTTCGTCCTTTGAAACATTAATCCCCTTCGGGAAATAATAAGTTTCGGACGAAGGTCACGAGAGACGTACCTTCGTAAATATAACAAGTAATGACGAAGGACTTATATGAAGCATGAAATATAATATAAACATCTTCATAGAATCATTTCTATTTTATTAACATGGAAAAATAGAAATGATTTCAAATTACAAATGTACCTTCGATTCTGAGAGAAGGTAAAAAGTACAAGCGTGACGCAAAAAGCAAATGCCAAGTCAGCGTGAACAGTACGGGAGTACTGTTCATCTATTTATAGACGCGGGACGCAGCCCACGTAAAATTACATCCATGTCCATTACATTTGTTAAAGACTTATGGAAATCTGTCAAGGTCCACGTAGTCTTTTCATCTTTAAGTCGGTTCCTCTCTCTGCTATCGCGACGAAGCTTCCCTGCGCACAGCTTCGGCTGTGCACCATCCTTCGTGGAGCTTGGTAATCAGCTCGTCCTTCGTCTGGTCCAGGCTTCGTCCTGACCGTACTTCATGTTCGTAATTCTGAGTCCGAAGATACCTGTTCACATAATCCACTTGGAAAACATTGTCAAATCATGTTTTTGAGGACCTTCGGAGGACGAAGGCCCCCAACACTGCCATTAGCTTGTGGATCTCCTCGCCTATCGCTCTGCGCTTCTCCTCGTCGAATCGGCGCAGAGGCTGCTTGACGGGTCGGGCTCCGGCCCGAATATCTAGTGAGTGCTCGGCGACATCCCTCGGTATGCCGGGCATGTCCGAGGGACTCCACGCGAAGACGTCGGCGTTCGCGCGGAGAAAGTCGACGAGCACTGTTTCCTATTTGGGGTCGAGCCCGGAACCGATCCGGATCTGCTTGGAGGCGTCGCCACTGGGGTCGAGGGGGACGGCCTTAACCGTCTCCACTGGCTCGAAGTTGCCGGCATGACACTTCACGTGTGGCACCTCTTTGGAGAGGCTTTCCAGGTCGGCGATGAGGGCCTCGGACTCGGCGAGGGCCTCGGCGTACTCCACGCACTCCACGTCGCATTCGAACGCGTGTTTGTACGTGAGGCCGACGGTGATGACCCTATTGGGGCCCGGCATCTTGAGCTTCAGGTAGGTGTAGTTGGGGACGGCCATGAACTTCGCGTAGCATGGCCTTCCCAGTACCGCGTGGTAGTTTCCTCGGAACCCGACCACCTCGAACGTCAGAGTCTCCCTTCGGAAGTTGGAGGGCGTTCCGAAGCAGACAGGAAGGTCAAGTCGTCCGAGGGGCTGGACGCGCTTCCCGGGAATGATCCCGTGGAAGGGCGCAGCGCCTGCTCGGACGGAGGACAGATCGACGCGCAGGAGCCTGAGGGTCTCGGCGTAGATGATGTTGAGGCTGCTGCCCTCATCCATAAGGACCTTGGTGAGCCTGACGTCGCCGATGACGGGGTCGACGACGAGCGGGTATTTCCCCGGGCTCAGCACGTGGTCGGGGTGATCGTCTTGGTCGAAGGTGATGGGCTTGTCGGACCAGTCTAGATAGACCGGCGCCGCCACCTTGACCGAGCAGACCTCCCGGCGCTCTTGCTTGCGGTGCCGAGCCGAGGCATTCGCCGCTTGCCCACCGTAGATCATGAAGCAGTCGTGGACCTCGGGGAACTCTCCTGCTTGGTGATCTTCCTTCTTGTCGTCGTCGCGGGCCCTGCCACCCTCCGCGGGTGGCCCGGCCCTGTGGAAGTGGCGCTGAAGCATGACGCACTCCTCAAGGGTGTGCTTGACGGGCCCCTGATGATAGGGGCACGGCTCCTTGAGCATCTTGTTGAAGAGGTTGGCACCTCCGGGGGGCTTCCGAGGGTTCTTGTGCTCGGCGGCGGCGACAAGGTCCGCGTCGGCGGCGTCGCGTTTCGCTTGCGACTTCTTCTTGCCTTTCTTCTTGGCGCCGCGCTGAGTAGACGCCTCGGGAGCATCTTCCGGTGGGCGGCCCTGGGGCTGCTTGTCCTTTCGGAAGATAGCCTCGACCGCCTCCTGGCCAGAGGCGAACTTGGTGGCGATGTCCATCAGCTCGCTCGCCCTGGTGGGGGTCTTGCAACCCAACTTGCTCACCAGGTCGCGGCAGGTGGTGCCGGCAAGGAACGCGCCGATGACATCCGAGTCGGTGATGTTGGGCAGCTCGGTGCGCTGCTTCGAGAATCGCCGGATGTAGTCCCGGAGAGACTCTCCCGGCTGCTGTCGGCAGCTTCGGAGGTCCCAGGAATTCCCGGGGCGCACATATGTGCCCTGGAAATTGCCGGCGAAGGCTTGGACCAAGTCATCCTAGTTGGAGATCTGCCCCGGAGGCAGGTGCTCCAACCAGGCGCGAGCGGTGTCGGAGAGGAACAGGGGGAGGTTGCGGATGATGAGGTTGTCGTCGTCTGTTCCACCCAGCTGGCAGGCCAGGCGGTAGTCCGCGAGCCACAATTCTGGTCTCGTTTCCCTCGAGTACTTTGTGATAGTAGTCGGGGGTCGGAACTGGGTCGGGAACGGTGCCCGCCGGATGGCCCGGCTGAAGGCCTGCAGACCGGGTGGTTCGGGCGAGGGACTCCGATCCTCCCCGCTGTTGTAGCGTCCCCCACGCCTGGGGTGATAGCCTCGGCGCACCCTCTCGTCGAGGTGGGCCCGACGGTCGCGATGATGGTGCTCGTTGCCGAGGTGGCCCGGGGCCGCAGGCGCGGTGTTGCGCGTGTGCCCGGTGTAGACCGAGGCTTCCCGCAAGAATCGGGAAGTCGCGACATGAGGTTCCGAGGGGTATCCTTGCCTTCGGGAGGCAGAGCTCTCGGCCCGTCGGACCACAGCGCCTTCCAGGAGATTCTTGAGCTCTCCTTGGATTCGCCGACCCTCGGTGGTTGATGGCTCCGGCATTGCGTGGAGAAGCATCGCTGCTGCAGCCAGGTTCTGACCGACCCCACTGGATGCGGGTGGCAGCCTGACCCTGACGTCGTTGGCGACGCGGAGCTGGAGACCCTGGGGCAGGTGACGTATTTCTCCGGCCGAGGGTTGGCCCGCCCATGCCTGCCCGACGTCCCGGCGGATCGGCTCAAGCGCTCCTACTCCCTCGTCGAGCCTGGCCTGCGCCCCGCGGACTTGCTCGAGCTGTGGGTCGTGACCCCCCGCCGGAACGGGGACCACAGCTAGCTCCCGCGGGATGTCAGCGCGGGGCACCGGCCTAGGGAGATTACCGTCCTCCGGCACGCCGAGATGATTGCCTTCGGAGGGACCCCCTAGATCGACGTGGAAACATTCGTGGCTTGGGCCGCAGTCCTCGTCGTCGAGGCTGCGGCTACCGTCGGAACAGTCGGAGAGGCAGTAGTCACATGCGGTCATGAAGTCCCGCATGGCACTAGGGTTGCCAAGTCCAGAGAAATCCCAACAGATGCTGGGGTCGTCGTCTTCCTCGGACCCGGAGGGCCCATAGGTGGAGACGTCCGTCAACCGGTCCCAAGGCGACCGCGTGCGAAACCCCAGAGGGTTTGAATTCGCCTCTACGAGAGTGCCCGCCAAAGCAAGGTCGCTAGGCGAGTTGATGCTGAATCTAAATGACGTAGGATGGGAATCGGTCGGTACCTTTTGGTCGACGAATGGCGATGAAGTCGCGTCGGGGACTGACTGCACCGTCATCTCAAGTACGAGGGTGACGCCCAGCAAGCCTTCCGCGAGCGTGCTGGCGTCGTCTTCTTGCTCGGGATTGGCGTGTCGCGGGGAGACGGCGCTTGCCTTCGTCTCAAACGCGAGATCGTCGCCCGACGCGCCCCCCGTTGGGGCGCTAGGGACGTCGATTCGCTCGACAGCCGACGAGGCGTGGCCTCCCGCTTGGCCTTGGTTGCCCCGCCTCCTCCTCCACCGGCGGGGGAGAGGACGGGGCGAGCTCGAATGTTGTTCTTCAACCACGCGGGGAAGACGTCGTCGATTCCGCCGCCGACGGGCGGGCTGTCGCCGCCATTGTCGTCGTCGCGCGGCGGTGGAAGGAGTATCATGTCGTAGCTGCCGTCGAAGGACATGAACTCAAGACTCCCGAAACGGAGCACCGTCCCGGGTTGGAGAGGTTGCTGGAGACTGCCCATCTGGAGCTTGACGGGAAGCTGTTCGTCAACACGCAGCAGGCCCCTACCTGGCGCGCCAACTGTCGGCGTTTCGAGACCGGGGGGTCCCTAAGCCGACGAGTGAATGTCTCCGCGTGCCCCAGCCCAGATGGGTCGACGCGAGGCCGAGCGCGAAGGGGGGAAGTGAGGTGGCCAGAGATGGGCGTGAGAGAGGTGGAAATCCCGCGGCCTTCGTGTTCGTCCCGCGCCCAGGTCGGGTGCGCTTGCAGTAGGGGGTTACAAGCGTCCACGCGGGAGAGGGAAGCGAGCGGCCCCAAGAGAGCGCCTGTCCCGTCCTCGTCCCCGCGCGGCCAACCTTCTCTAAGAGGGCCCTGGTCCTTCCTTTTATAGGCGTAAGGAGAGGATCCAGGTGTACAATGGGGGTGTAGCAGAGTGCTACGTGTCTAGCGGGGGAGAGCTAGCGCCCTAAGTACATGCCGATGTGGCAGCCGGAGAGATTTTGGCACCCAGCTGGTGTGATGTCGTGGCCGTCGGAGGAGCGACGGAGCCTGGCGGAGGGACAGCTGTCGGAGCGGTTGAGTCCTTGCTGACGTCCTCCTGCTTCCGTAAGAGAGCTGAGAGCCGTCGTCGTCACAGAGCATGCAGGGCGCCATCATTGCCTATCCGGCGGAGCTAGCCAGATGGGACACCGGTCTTGTTCTCTGCGGCCCGAGTCAGCTCGGGGTAGGGTGATGACGGTGCTTCCTGTTGACGTGGCTGGCCTGCGCCCTAGGTTGGGTGACGTGGAGGCTCCTCCGAAGCCGAGGTCGAGTCTGTCTTCCATGGCCGAGGCCGAGTCCGAGCCCCTGGGTCGGGCGAGGCGGAGGTCGTTCGGCAGAGGCTAGGGTGGAGTCCAAGCCCTAGGGTCGGGCGAAGCGGAGTTCGTCGTCTTCTGGGGCTGAGCCCGAGTCCGAGCCCTGGGTCGGGCGGAGCGGAGTTCGCCGTCTTCCGGGACTTAGCCCGAGTCCGAGCCCTGGGTCGGGCGGAGCGGAGTTCGCCGTCTTCCGGGACTTAGCCCGAGTCCGAGCCCTGGGTCGGGCGGAGCGGAGTTCGCCGTCTTCCGGGGCTTAGCCCGAGTCCGAGCCCTGGGTCGGGCGGAGCGGAGTTCACCGTCTTCCGGGGCTTAGCCCGAGTCCGAGCCCTGGGTCGGGCGGAGCTTCCTATGGTGCCTTTGGCAGGGCCTGACTGCCTGTCAGTCTCACTCTGGCAAGCGGCACTACGGTCGGAGTGGCGCAGGCGGCGCTGTCCTTCTGTCAGGCCGGTCAGTGGAGCGGTGAAGTGACGGCGGTCACTTCGGCTCTGCCGGGGGGCGCGCGTCAGGACAAAGGTGTCAGGTCACCTTTGCATTAAATGCTCCTGCGACTTGGTCGGTCGGTGCGGCGATTTAGTCAGGGTTGCTTCTTAGCGAAGGCAGGGCCTCGGGCGAGCCGGAAATATGTCCGCCGTTGGAGGGGGGCCTCGGGCGAGACGAAAATCCTCCGGGGTCGGCTGCCCTTGTCCGAGGCTAGGCTCGGGCGAGGCGTGATCGAGTCGCTCGAATGGACTGATCCCTGACTTGATCGCACCCATCAGGCCTTAGCAGCTTTATGCTGATGGGGGTTACCAGCTGAGAATTAGGAGTCTTGAGGGTACCCCTAATTATGGTCCCCGACAAAGATGTGACACCCCAGTGTCACTCAGGGTCTTTCTCAAAAAGCCAAACCAAGAGCCATCATTTTATGTGAACCAAAGTAAGCATGAGCATCAAAATAACTTAAGTAATAATGAAGTCACCAAGTATATACTTAAAAGTGTCATGATCAAAGCAATTGAGTCCTTTAAAAGATAAGATTGTACAACCCTAATGAAAACCCTAAGTGAGCCCCATGAGCTAAATTCAAGAAAGTAAGGCAAAGGGAGTGAAAAGTTTTAAATTTTGACTTGAGCCAATTATAAAAATTGAAGTATATTTAATGAGCAACAAGAAAGGTTGAGAAAGCTTAGCCAAAATAGCTCAAATAAAACCCCAAATCAAGCTTTCCATGTGTGGACTTAATGGGAATTCTGAATTTCAGATTTCTAAAATTCAGACCTTGAGCCAAAGATCAGGGATGTTCACCTTGATCCCTAACTCGAATCCTAATGGCCCCATTGACAAAAATGTGTCTAACTAACCCCTCTGTCGTGTGCCAGAAGATGGCATTGGGACGCGAGCCCTAGACACGACTAAACCTTGGATTTGCCTCGGATTTGCGCAGGGAGACAGACCAGATTTCCTGGCTCCGTATCTCTGCAACCAGTAGGCAAAATCCTATGACCCCCACACAAGAATGGTAGCTTGTAGGGAGGAGAAGAGGTTTTGTGCATTGACCAAGGCGAGAGCAGGCTCGGATGAGCGACTACACGCGCCAGGACTTGGGCAGAACGCACGGGCACACGTGTTCGACCCTGGTCGGCACGCCAGAGCTCGCCCAACCCGCGCGCGCGCGCTCCCCGGCGTCCAGTCAAGTCCGCCGCGCGCTCACGCCCTCGGCCGTGCCTGCCCGCGCCTATAAAGCCTCCCCAGGCGCACCTCACTTTGCCCCGCACTCACCCTCTCCGGCCAGCCACTTTTCCTTAGCTCCGGCGAGCTCAATTCCGCCCGCCATTGCCGCCAGAGCTTCGGCCATCGTGGCCAGCCCACCCCAGCCACCCTCCGGGCAAGCCAGCGCTTCGGCTAGCTCCGCCAGTAGCCCGTGAAGCTTGCCAAGCCCTCGGACCCGGCCGGACTTCACCGGAGGCCCGAGATTGACTTCACCAGACTTCGGTCTTCCGCCGTCGCGCGTGGACCAAGCTATCCAGTAAGTCTCCGCCCAATTCCTCTCGCTCATGACTTCTCTGACATCTCGTGGACCTCCCTGACCCGTTTGATTGAACTATCTCGCCGTGACCAGGCCGGTCTCCTCGCCGCCGACGAGCATCCCCGCCTGCGCGCGTGGACCGACCGACTCCGGCCATCTCCGACGGCGTTCCGCACACCGTTGTGATCCCCGAGACCTCCCCTTCATCCTCGACCTCTTCACCGGAACAGTCTCGCCGCCGGTAAGCCCCTCCGCCCTTTTCCCCGCCGCGGCTACTGTATAAGGTAGAAGAAGGACCTCGGGTTAGGTTTTTGTAGAACCCGAGGGGTTTTCTGTAATGTCAGAGACTCAGGTGAATAGTAGCCTGAGGACTGATTCGCGAAGAAAGCTTAGAAAACTGCCAGGGACCCCAGTGCAAAGTGGATTTTCATTTAAATCGATTCTGTTATTCTTTTTAATAGCCAGAGAACTTGTAAAATTCATAACTTGATGAATTCTTAATCAAAAAATGTCAAACCAATTTTGCTAGCCTCTGTATATTATAATCTATCATTTAAAAATAGTAGACCCTATGCTTTCTGTTCAAAATTTTAGAGTTTAAAATTAAAAACAGAAACCCACTAAACCTTATTTAATCAAGGAAAATTAGTTTTTCTTCTGTACTAGACTTAAGAAAATTTGTGGGTATTCAAACTTCTTTTAGACACTGTTTAAAAATAATAGGAACCCCAGCATTAGAAATTATGATGTATTTTCTCATTTAAAGATGTTTTGTCCAAAACTTAAAGAAAATCAGAAAGATATTAGAAATTAATGAACAGTGAGTAATATTATTTTTCCTAGTTTACTTATGTAACAGAGAACCTAGGAAAAATACAGAAACCATTAATTTGGACCAGCTCTAAATTAAAATGATTTGTTGGGCCTAAACAAGACTGAAAATCAATTATTAAAGAGGCAACACTATAACCAAAATGCTTAACAAAAATCCAGTGAACTTATAACCACCAGAGCCCCACTACAAAAATACAGAACACCTCAGTCCAACTCTTTAAGTAGGGGAAATAAATACAAAGTGATAATAAGGCATTTTCCAACTAAATCATGAACAACCTCAAATAATGTGATAATGGGCAACCAAAAATCAACTAAGTCCATGACGAGGTAAACTACCAGAGAAAAATGCAAACCCATGAAAAAGGAAGCAAACTCTTACCAATTGCTAATGATTTAAGAGAAAAGCCATTTAATTCAAATAATGCATACCACCCCTTCCCTTAAGCAAAAAGATGCCAAACTTCAGAATGATTGCTCTTGCACAAAACAATAACTGAGAAAAATAAGAACTCTGTTGTTTGATATTTTTCAAATATAATGGTAGTAGAAAGCACCTATTTGGCTAGAAACTTGAGAAAACCATAGAAAAATAATTAAAAGGTATTAATGGCTAGAAATTTGTATCAAGTCATGTTATTACACCTAAAAGCCAGCAAAAATAAGTTCTGAAGAATTACCCACTGTTAAATAGTAGTTGTAGTTCAAAGCACCCCTTCTACCCTAGAGTTTAACAATTTTGTGCAGAGAAAACTATTCACTTTCTGATCCCCAAATTTTAAGAAAGAGAAACACACACCAATAGCAAGCCACTGTAATTTTTGCAGAATTTTTAGAATTTTATAAAAGCAACTTGTAGTTCAAACCTACTCCAAAACATTAAAGAGAATAAAAGAAAAGGAAGGAAGAAATAAACCCCACCTCAATAAGTCTAACTTGAGTACTTATCATTTATCCCTAAGACTTAAAAAGAATTCAGTGGAACCCCAAAAATTTAACCTACCTTTTACCTTAGCTAACTTTGAACCAGTTTACCAAGTATACCACCCAAGGGTCTTGCATGAGTAAAGTTAACTTTGTTAACTCAAGAAAGATCATACCCCTTTTAAGTTGTGATTCCTAAAAGCACATATCATACCATGCATATATCTTACGCATTGCATTCATTAGACTGTAATCTTGCCGACGGAGAGTACGTGCTCATCCCCGAGCAAGGACCTGTCCAAGAGGAGGACCAGGAGCAGGCTTCAGAGGCTGCTATTGAGGATCTCCCCGCAGCCCCAGCAATTGAAGGCAAGCCCCGGTCTTATGCATAACCCTGTTATTATATGCTACTTTACTACACTTAATGCTTGTAGGTTTGTAATGTGCACTTAAGTGTAGGAGTTGCTTGAAACCTCTAGTTTGCATGAACTTAGGATTCCTTTTTGAGATGAATACTAGTATGCCAGGTCGAGTAGCTGCTTGCTAATCAGGATCTCGGTAGAAGTCGAGTGATTTTTCTAGCACTCGCGCGAGGTCAGGAATTGATTGTATTCATCTTGATAATGGGATATATGTTGGTCTATGGACTTGGATCCAGGGAGGATGCCTTGTCTATGAGACGGGAAAATGAATTAAGGATTAATGTGTGGATACCTGAGTCAAGCTTTTGAACGTACTAAGCACATGCCGGGAAAAATGGTAACCGGTAAACCTAGTACCTGAGTGAAGCCGGGCGCGGACTTTATCCCTCATGCGACCTGAGACTGGGTCTCCCATGCTAGCTATGGTGGGTACAAGTGCGGTCACTGCATGGCGGCAACCGGGGTCAGTGGAGCATTGTATGCCAAGGCGGTGAGGCCTGGACGCGAACGGGGAATCGATGGGGATGGTTGTCATGTGTAGGGTCGGAGTACCCTGACATGCCGTGTGTTTAGGTTTACCTTGCAAGGTTAAAACCCGATTCGAATCGTCTGCTTCTCGCAGCTAATGAGACTGCTTGATTCCTTGTACTGCATCGAGTAAAAAGTGAAATGTGGTTACATGAGATAACTTGTTGATTGAACTAATTGATTGTTACCATGTATGCTTAGAAGGAGCAAACCTAGCTAAGTTAAGGAAGGTAAAAATTGGAAAAGCTAAAAATTGATTTTAGTAACAGCTAGTGCTTTTGGCAAACCAAACCCCTCAGCCAAACAGCTGCATAGTCTAGAGGTAGAGGAGTAGACTCCTCACACCGGGTAAGTCTAGCTGAGTATTAGTATACTCAGCCTTGCTTGTGGCACCACTTTTGCAGGTACCATGCAGGATTTGATTGATGGTGTGACTTGGCCTGCCACCCTGCCACCGGGTTGGACGGTCGAGTGGGACGTTGCTCCGGCAGGAGAGGAGCATGAGGAGTAGTGGGCTAGGCCTTGCCCAAATTCCTCATTACCGACGACATCGATTATCCGCTGCACTTTACTTGATGAACTTTATTTGCTACTCCAAAACTCCGATTTATGTAATAATCCAGTACTTAATTTGAGGTTTCCTGTTTTATTGTATTTCTTCTGTGACTCACCTTCGTGTGAGATTGTGGAATTTGATCCTGGTTAAGTGGCTCTATCAGACTAGATTTGAAGGACCGACGGGTTATTCCGATTTAAGTGTGTCACGGCCCTCGAGGCATGACTTAGGCACTTAAGCTGGAATAATTCGGGTGGTTCTGCCACAAAAGATGTCTTTGCCTGGTCACCCAGTGACTTGTGTGGGGTTGATAGAAATATCATTGAGCACAACGTCAATGTTGATCCCTAAATTAAACCAAGAAAGAAAAAGCTTTGGAAGGTGCCTGATGACAAGGCTACATGAGCAAAATCAGAAGTTAAATGGCTCCTCAGTGCTAGGGTAATCATAGAAGTTTCTTATGCAAAGTGGCTTGCCAACACAGTAATGGTGAAAAAATCAAATGAGAAGTGGAGAATGTTCTTTGATTTTATAGATCTTAATAAGGCCTACCCAAAAGACGAATTTCGTCTACCAAGAATTGACTCCCTCATAGATGCAGCAGCTACTTCGAAACTCATGAGTTTGTTGGACTATTACTCTGGGTACCATTAGTTATGAATGAAAAAGGAAGATGAGCTGAAGAAGACCACCTTCATAACACTTAGTGGCACATATTGCTACCTTTGGTTGCCTGAGGGTTGAAGAATGTCGACGAAAGCTTCAATAGAACGACAAGCAAAGTATTGAGCAGTCAAATTACTAATATATGTGGATGATACCATTGGTAGAAGCACCAAACAAGAAAACCATATTTCAGATTTGCAAGAAACCTTTGGTAACTTTCGAAGAACCGGTCTGAGGCTCAATCCTGAGAATTGTGTATTTGAGGTGAATAAGGGAAAATGCTTGGGTGCCTAGTGTCAACCAAGGGAATTGAAGTCAATCCTCACAAGATAGAAGCTATACTTTGAATGAAACCATCAAAGTCAAAGAAAGGGACTCAATGGTTGGTAGGCATGCTAGCATCATTGAGCATGTTTATCTCAAGATCAGCTGAACAAAGCCTAACATTCTTTGAAGTCTTGAAATCAGCTAAAGCATCCCAGTGGGGGCCAGCCCAATAGCAAACCCTCGAAGAGCTGAAGCAATATCTGATCTACTTCACAACTTTATCACCACCATTGCTAGGTGCTCCATTATTGTCATATGTTTCTGCCTCTCACTCCACTGTGGGTGCAACTCTGGTCCAGGAGAAGCCAGAAGATAGATGCAAGAAGTAGGTGCCAGTATACTTTGTCTCGGAGGTGCTCGGTCCATCCAAGTGAAACTATTCAGAAATTGAAAAGGTATTGCACGCAATCCAAATAACTTCAAGAAAACTTTGACACTATTTTTAGTCATAAAACATCATTATACCTTCATCTCAACCATTAAGAAACATCATAAGAAATAGAGAGGCCACCGTGCAAATTGGAAAATGGGCACCGAATTGAATCAATTTGTTATTGACTTTGTCCATCGGTCATCCATTCAGTCTCAAGAATTAGCAAATTTCATCACCGATTGGACACCAAGGCCACAAGAGATATTCATTACATTTGCGAACACAAGGTTGATTTATTCTGGTTTGGGTTGATGATGAGTGATTGTTAACATGTGTAGTACTTTGGTGTAGTCAGTGGACTAACCGGAGAATGATATTATGTATTGTGAAACCATGTCTATCGACTTGTGGTGTGCAAGTGTGGAGGACAGGGTTGGTGGTCTATGGCGAAGGTGAAGGCCATGAGGGTTCATGCAGATGGACCGGGAGCGACGAAGGACAAGCGCTAGGACATGACTAAGGGGCCGGAGAAGCCAGGTGACTAGCTATGGTGGCTGACACCTAGGACATGCACCAGAGCAAGGATGTGGCAGAGCAGATTGTGTCACCGGTGTGATCAAGGACTGGTGGGACACGTGTCCATGATGTGGGGACGCGCATACAGAGCGCTACTCACGGCGGTTTCAGTGGTTAAGCCTCAAAACCACCCAACTGTTGGTTTTATTGAGTTTGGGCCTCAAAACTTGGTGGTGCGGTTCCGGTGGGAATCGAAGGCGGTACGTGGTATCATCATGAAGGGTGCGTCAAGACGAAGCAACTTTATGTGGAACGCATGGCCGTTAAATCAAAATCCCAAGAGTTTGTCCATTTTGCCTCGACTAAGTGGATAAGCTCTATGTATCTAGGAATAATTTAGTCCAGAGAAATAAACATCTATAAATAGATGGGTGCGCTATTGTGGACAACCATATCTTTGGCTAGCTCATTAGTCTCTTGTTTAGAAAACCCTAGTTTCCATTTCTTAGTTTTGCCCGAGAACCACAGATGCTTTAAACTCGACATCATAGAGTTTTGGTCAAATCACAAGCTCAACTCTTTCCTACCCTTCTCCCTTTGGATTTTGAAAGAACCATCGAGTTCTTAAGTTGTGGTTGCTATTGGGGATTGTTGTGAGGTGAGATACACTCTTTGGATCACTATATACACCCAAATGGTGCAACTTTTGGTCATGATCCAAGTTGATCTTGTTTTGAGTTCGTTTGAGAAAACCTTAACAAAACCCCACCCTTATCAGGATTCTTGATCTACGCATGGAGTTTGGAGTTGTTCATGATAAAACTTCACAAAACATCTCCATTCCCTCTGCGTAGACTTTCTATGAAGTTCGAGGTGATTCTGTACATTTTTCATCGTGCGGCACTGCCGCTCCCCTGCACGGCACTACCGCTGCCCGAAACTATCATTGTCAAAGCCACACTACCCCTTAAGTTTTTCTATGAGTCTTGCTTTGATTTTTTGTAGACTTCTGTGTTGGCTCGTTGCTAGCAGTTTGGGATATTCAATCGACACTGGATTGTGTATTATTGTGCTATGCTGTTTTTGGTGTCCCGTGGGGTTGCGTAGAGATCAGGATCAAGTCACGGTGTTATCTCGAGTAGAGAATTTTTAGTGGCTCCCATTCACCTGCATATGGTCACCTCATCGATCCTTCAATTGGTATTGGAGCCAGTGAAGGATCAATCCACCATAATCGGTTTTTGATCCACAGAAAGGCGATATAGAACGAGGTGTTGGCAAACCTCTGTTCTTCGATGGGATGAACTACCTGTACTAGAAGATTCACATGTCAGTGTATCTTCATAGTATTGGGTATTATGTCTGGGAGATATGCCTCAATACTTCTTTCGATGTCTAGGGTGCTCGTATTGCAGCTCTATAGATAGAGTCACATGATTCGAACAACAAAGCCCAAAATGATTTGTTCACGTGTCTCTCACTTGTTGAGTTTGAGAGAGTTGGACAATTGGAGACCCGATCCACCCTCGAGAAATTCCATGAGGCCAATGATCATGTGAATACCAAACTCTTTGAGATTGTTTAGTTGGCTGGAGAGACGATTGATACAATGTTTTCTTGGTTCTAGTCAATTATGAACAAGATGTGCACCAACAAGGCACAACTACCCTATGATGATCATGAGAGAGAGCTCAAGCTACTTCATGCTCTAGATTAGAGTGTTTGGGAGGTGAAGGTCTCGACAATTATCGAGACGTCCAACTATGAGACTCTCACTGTGGACGAGGTTTTCAACAAGCTCAAGTCCACTTAGATTGACCACTAGACCCAGGCCAAGATTGAGAACCCTGGTGCACCCACCAAGTCCCTAGAGATGGTTCCTTCTCTAACCCCTCACCTGCTATGTTTGCTTTGTCTTTGAAAGTCGCCTAGAGGGGGGTGAATAGGCAGAATCTGAAAATTATAAACTTAAGCACAACTACAAGCCGGGGTTAGCGTTAGAAATATAAGCGAGTCCAAAAGCGAGGGTGAAAACAAATCACAAGCAAATAAGAATGGATGGCACGGTGATTTGTTTTACCGAGGTTCGGTTCTTGCAAACCTACTCCCCGTTGAAGTGGTCACAAAGACCGGGTCTCTTTCAACCCTTTCCCTCTCTCAAACGGTCACTTAGACCGAGTGAGCCTTTCTCTTCTCAATCAAATGGGACACTAAGTCCACTACAAGGACCACCACACAATTGGTGTCTCTTGTTTTGATTACAAGTGTTGTGGAAACAAGAATGAGGAAGAAGAAAAGCTATCCAAGCGCAAGAGCTCAAAAGAACACAAATGTCTCTCTCTCTAGTCACTAATTTGTTTGGAGTGATTCCGGACTTGGGAGAAGATTTGATCTCTTTGGTTGTGTCTTGTATTGAATGCTATAGCTCTTGTAAGAGGTGAGAATGCTGAAAACTTGGATGCAATGAATGGTGGGTGGTTGGGGGGTATTTATAGCCCCAACCACCAAAATGGTCGTTGGTGGAGGCTGCTGTCGCATGGCGCACCGGACAATCCGGTGCGCCACCGGACACTGTCCGGTGCGCCAGCCACGTCACCCGACCGTTAGGGTTCGACCGTTGGAGCTTCTGTCTTCTGGGCCACCAGACAGTCCGTTGGTGCACCGGACAGGTCTTGTAGACTGTCCGGTGTGCCTTCTTGCGCTGCTCTGACCTCTGCGTGCGCAGGCGCGCACTGTAGCGCATTTAATGCCTTCAGCAGACGACCGTTGGCACACCGGACAGTCCGATGGTTCACCGGACAGCCTGGTGAATTATAGCAGAGCGGCCTCAAAAATTCCCGAGACTGGCGAGTTTGATATAATTCTCCCTGGTGCACCGAACACTGTCCGGTGGCACACCGGACAGTCCGGTGCGCCAGACCAGGTCTGCCTTTGGTGTAATTTGCTTTTTAGTTTTGAACCCTTTCTTTTGACTTGTATTGGTTTGTTGTGAACTTTTGACACCTGTAGAACTCATAATCTAGAGCAAACTAGTTAGTCTAATAATTTGTGTTGGGCAATTCAACCACCAAAATTCATATGGAAAAGGTTTGACCCTATTTCCCTTTCAATCTCCCCCTTTTTGGTGATTGATGCCAACACAAACCAAAGCAAATATAGAAGTGCAGAATTGAACTAGTTTGCATAAAGTAAGTGCAAAGGTTACTTTGAATTGAAATCAATAAACTTAATTCAATAGATGTGCATGGATGACTTTCTTCTTATTTAAAATTTTGGACCACATTTGCACCACGAGTTTTGTTTTTGCATATCCTTTGTAAAATTCTTTTCAAAATCATTTTGCAAATAGTCAAAGGTATATGAAAAAGATTGAAGAAAGCATTTTCAAGATTTGAAATTTTCTCCCCCTGTTTTAAATGCTTTTCCTTTGACAAAACAAAACTCCCCCTAAATAAAATTCTCCTCTTAGTGTTCAAGAGGGTTTTGCAAGTTTTAAAGATACTACTTTCTCCCCCTTTCGAACACAATAAGATATCAATTTAAAAACTTCATTTTAAAATTAGGTGGTGGTGCGGTCCTTTTGCTTTGGGCTCATACTTTCTCCCCCTTTGGCATGAATCGCCAAAAACAGATACTTGTGAGTGGAATATAAGCCCTTTCAAACTTTCTCCTCCTTTGGCAAACACATAAATAAAAGTGAAGATTATACCAAAGTGGAGAACGATGCGGAGTACCAGCAAATACAATTGGAGTTGAGTGGAAGCGCCTTCTTTGCTGAATACTTCATTTCCCTTTCAATACCTATGACTAAGCATAATAATATACTTGAAAGCACATTAGTCATAGACATAAAAGAGATATGATCAAAGGTATATAAATAAGCAATGTGTGCAAACATTCAATCAAAATTCCTGGAATCAAGAATGTTTAGCTCATGCCTAAGTTTGGTAAAAGTTTGCTCATCTAGTGGTTTGGTAAAGATATCGGCTAATTGTTCTTTGGTGCTCACATAAGAAATCTCGAGATCCCCCTTTTGTTGGTGATCCCTCAAAAAGTGATACCGAAGGGCTATGTCTTAATGCGGCTATGCTCAACAGGATTTTCCACCATGTGGATTGCACTCTCATTGTCACATAGGAGAGGGACTTTGCTAAACTTGTAGCCATAGTCCCTAAGGGTTTGCCTCATCCAAAGCAATTGCTAGCAACAATGGCCTGCGGCAATGTACTCGGCTTCGGCGGTAGAAAGAGCTACAGAATTTTGCTTCTTTGAAGCCCAAGACACCAGAGATCTTCCCAAGAACTGGCAAGTCCCTGATGTGCTCTTTCTATCAAGTTTACACCCTGCCCAATCAGCATCGGAATAACCAATTAAATCAAATGTGGATCCCTTGGGGTACCAAAGACCAAACTTATGAGTATAAACTAAATATCTCATGATTCGTTTTACGGCCCTAAGGTGAATTTCCTTAGGATCAGCTTGGAATCTTGCACACATGCATACTGAAAGCATAATGTCTGGTCGAGATGCACATAAATAGAGTAAAAATCCTATCATCGACCGGTATACCTTTTGATCTACGGATTTACCTCCCGTGTCCAGGTCGAGATGCCCATTGGTTCCTATGGGTGTCTTGATGGGCTTGGCATCCTTCATCCCAAACTTGGTGAGAATGTCTTGAATATACTTGGTTTGGCTAATGAAGGTGCCCTCTTGGAGTTGCTTGACTTGAAATCCTAAGAAATACTTCAACTCCCCCATCATAGACATCTCGAATTTTTGAAGCATGATCCTACTAAATTCCTCACAAATAGATTTGTTAGTAGACCCAAATATGATATCATCAACATAAATTTGGCATACAAACAAATCATTTTCAATGGTTTTAGTGAATAAAGTAGGATCGGCCTTTCCGACTTTGAATCCATTAGTGATAAGAAAATCTCTTAGGCATTCATACCATGCTCTTGGGGCTTGCTTGAGCCCATAAAGCGCCTTAGAGAGTTTATACACGTGGTTAGGATACTCACTATCTTCAAAGCCGGGAGGTTGCTCAACATAGACCTCTTCCTTGATTGGTCCATTGAGGAAGGCACTCTTCACGTCCATTTGGTAAAGCTTAAAGCCATGGTAAGTAGCATAGGCGAGTAATATTCGAATTGACTCAAGCCTAGCTACGGGTGCATAGGTTTCACCAAAATCCAAACCTTCGACTTGTGAATACCCCTTGGCCACGAGTCGTGCCTTGTTCCTAGTCACCACACCATGCTCATCTTGTTTGTTACGGAAGACCCACTTGGTTCCTACAACGTTTTGGTTAGGACGTGGAACTAAATGCCATACCTCATTCCTCGTGAAGTTGTTGAGCTCCTCTTGCATCGCCAGCACTCAATCCGAATCTCTTAGTACATCCTCTATCCTGTATGGCTCAATAGAGGAAACAAAGGAGTAATGTTCACAAAAATGTGCAACATGAGATCGAGTGGTTACCCCCTTATGTATATCTCCTAGGATGGTGTTCACGGGGTGATCTCGTTGAATTGCTTGGTGGACTCTTGGGTGTGGCAGTCTTGGAACTTGTTCATCCTCCTTGTCTTGATCATTTGTATCTCCCCCTTGATCGTTGCCATCTTCTTGAGGTTGCTCATCTTCTTGATCTTCTTCATCATCATCTTGAGCCTCATCCTCATCTTGAGTTGGTAGAGATGCTTGCATGGAGGAGGATGGTTGATCTTGTGCTTGAATGGGCTCTTCGGATTCCTTAGGACACACATCCTCAATGGACATGTTCCTTAGCGCGATGCACGAAGCCTCTTCATCATCTAATTCATCAAGATCAACTTGCTCTACTTGAGAGCCATTAGTCTCATCAAACACAATGTCACAAGAAACTTCAACTAGTCCAGTGGACTTGTTAAAGACTCTATATGCCCTTGTGTTTGAATCATATCCTAGTAAAAAGCCTTCTACAGCCTTAGGAGCAAATTTCGATTTTCTACCTCTTTTAACAAGAATAAAACATTTGCTACCAAAGACGCTAAAATATGAAACATTTGGCTTTTTACCAGTGAGGAGTTTGTATGATGTTTTCTTGAGGATTCGGTGTAGATACAACCGGTTGATGGCGTAGCAAGCGGTGTTGACCGCCTCGGCCCAAAACCGATCCGAAGTCTTGTACTCATCAAGCATGGTCCTTGCCATGTCCAATAGAGTCCTATTCTTCCTCTCTACTACACCATTTTGTTGTGGCGTGTAGGGAGAAGAGAACTCATGCTTGATGCCTTCCTCCTCAAGAAAGCCTTCTATTTGTGAGTTCTTGAACTCCGTCCCATTGTCGCTTCAAATTTTCTTGATCCTCAAGCCGAACTCATTTTGAGCCCGTCTCAAGAATCCTTTCAAAGTTTCTTGGGTTTGAGATTTTTTCTGTAGAAAGAATACCCAAGTGAAGCGAGAATAATCATCCACAATAACTAGACAGTACTTACTCCCCCCAATGCTTATGTAAGCTATCGGGCCGAACAGATCCATGTGTAGGAGCTCGAGTGGCCTGTCAGTTGTCATGATGTTCTTGTGTGGATGATGAACACCAACTTGCTTCCCTGCCTGACATGCGCTACAAACCCTGTCTTTCTCAAAATGAACATTTGTTAGTCCCAAAATGTGTTCTCCCTTTAGAAGCTTGTGAAGATTCTTCATTCCAACATGTGCTAGTCGGCGATGCCAGAGCCAGCCCATGTTAGTCTTAGCAATTAAGCAAGTGTCGAGTTCAGCTCTATCAAAATCTACCAAGTATAGCTGACCCTCTAACACTCCCTTAAATGCTACTGAATCATCACTTCTTCTAAAGACAGTAACACATATATCCGTAAAAAGACAGTTGTAGCCCATTTTACATAATTGTGAAACTGAAAGCAAGTTGTAATCTAATGAATCTACTAGAAAAACATTGGAAATGGAGTGGTCAGGTGATATAGCAATTTTACCCAATCCTTTGACCAAACCTTGATTTCCATCCCCAAATGTGATAGTTCTTTGGGGATCTTGGTTTTTCTCGTAGGAGGAGAACATTCTTTTCTCCCCAGTCATATGGTTTGTGCACCCGCTGTCAATGATCCAACTTGAGCCCCCGGATGCATAAACCTACAAAACAAATTTAGTTCTTGATTTTAGGTACCCAAACAGTTTTGGGTCCTTTGACATTAGATATAAGAACTTTGGGTACCCAAACACAATTCTTTGATCCCTTGTGTTTGCCCCCAACATACTTGGCAACTACCTTGCCGGATTTGTTAGTTAGTACATAAGAAGCATCAAAAGTTTTGAATGAAACATTATGATCATTTGATGCTTTAGGAGTTTTCTCCTTAGTCAATTTAGCATGGGTTGATTGCCTAGAACTAGATGCCTCACTCTTATACATAAAAGCATGATTAGGGCCAGAGTGAATTCTCCTAATTTTGTGTTCGGGATAACCGACAGGGTATAAAATATAACCCTCGTTATCCTGAACCATGGGAGCCTTGCCCTTAACAAAATTAGATAATCTTTTAGGCGGGGCATTAAGCTTGACATTGTCTCCCTGTTGGAAGCCAATGCCATCCTTAATACCAGGGCGTCTCCCACTATAGAGCATACTTCTAGCAAATTTAAATTTCTCATTTTCCAAGTCATGCTCATTGATTTTAGCAGTTAATGTAGCTATGTGGTCATTTTGTTGTTTAATTAAAGCAAGGTGATCATGAATAGCATCTACATTAACATCTCTACATCTAGTGCAAATTGTAACATGCTCAACGAAAGATGTAGAGGGTTTGCAAGTATTTAATTCAACAATCTTAGCATGCAAAATATCATTCTCATCTCTAAGATTGGAAATAGAAGCATTGCAAACATCTAAATCCTTAGCCTTAGCAATTAATTTTTCATTTTCAATTTTGAGGCTAGAAAGAGAAGCATTCAAATTGTCAATCTTAGCAATTAAATTGTCATTATCATTTCTAAGACTAACAATTGAATCATCACAAGCATCAAACTTTTCAACCTTAGCAATTAGTTTTGCATTCTCATTTCTAAGGTTGGAAACAATGTCATGGCAAGTGCTTAGCTCACTAGTTAATTTTTCATTTTTCTCTACCTCCTGAGCATAAGTATTTTTAACTTTAACATGCTTCTTGTTTTCTTTAATTAGGAAATCCTCTTGGCTATCCAAGAGTTCATCCTTATCATGAATAGTGCTAATCAATTCATTTAATTTTTCCTTTTGTTGCATGTTTAAGTTGGCAAAAAGAGTAAACAAGTCATCCTCATCATCACTAGAATTAGCCTCATCGCTAGATGTTGCATATTTAGTTGAGGATCTTGATTTTACCTTCTTCTTCTTGTCGTCCTTTGCCATGAGGCATTTGTGGCCGACGTTGGGGAAGAGGAGCCCTTTGTTGACGGCGATGTTGGCGGTGTCCTCGTCGGAGGAGGAGTCGGTGGAGCTCTCGTCGGAGTCCCACTCCCGGCAAACATGGGCATCGCCGCCCTTCTTCTTGTAGTATCTCTTCTTTTCTCTCCTCTTTCCCTTCTTGTCGTTGCCCCTGTCACTATCACTAGATAATGGACATTTTGCAATAAAATGACCAGGCTTACCACACTTGTAGCAAATCTTCTTAGAACGGGGCTTGTAATCTTTCCCCTTCCTTTGTTTGAGGATTTGATGGAAGCTCTTGATGATGAGCGCCATCTCCTCATTGTCGAGCTTGGAGGCGTCAATGGGGATTCTACTTGGAGTAGAATCTTCTTTCTTCTCCTCCGTTGCTTTGAATGCAACGGGTTGTGCTTCGGGTACGGAGGAGGATGCGCCTTGCTCGATAATCTTTTTGGAGCCTTTGATCATTAGTTCAAAGCTCACAAATTTACCTATCACTTCCTCGGGAGACATTAGTTTGTATCTAGGATCACCACGAATTAATTGTACTTGAGTAGGATTAAGAAAAACTAGTGATCTTAGAATAACCTTGACCATCTCATGGTCATCCCATTTGGTGCTCCCGAGGTTGCGCACTTGGTTCACCAAGGTCTTGAGCCGGTTGTACATCGCTTGTGGCTCCTCCCCTTGGTGAAGCATGAATCGACCGAGCTCCCCCTCGATCGTCTCCCTCTTGGTGATCTTGGTCACCTCGTCTCCTTCGTGCGCTGTTTTGAGCACGTCCCAAATCTCTTTGGCGCTCTTCAATCCTTGCACCTTGTTATACTCCTCTCGACTTAGAGAGGCGAGGAGTATTGTGGTGGCTTGTGAGTTGAAGTGCCGGATTTGGGCAACTTCGTCCGAATCATAGTCCTCATCCCCTACGGATGGTACCTGTACACCAAACTCAACAACGTTCCAAATACTAGTGTGGAGTGAGGTTAGGTGATGCCTCATTTTGTCACTCCACATGTTATAATCTTCACCGTCAAAAACCGGTGGTTTGCCTAGTGGAACGGAAAGTAATGGAGTACGTTTAGAAATGCGAGGGTAGTGTAGGGGAATCTTATTAAACTTCTTGCGCTCATGGCGCTTAAAAGTTATGGATGGCGCGTCGGAGCCGGAGGTGGATGGCGATGAAGAGTCGGTCTCGTAGTAGACCACCTTCCTCATCTTCTTTTTCTTTTCGCCACTCCGATGCGATTTGTGTGAAGGGGATTCCTTCTCCTTCCCCTTGTTGCGGGACTCTCACGATGGAGCCTTCCCGTGGCTTGTAACGGGCTTGTCGCCGGTCACCATCTCCTTCTTGGCGTGATCTCCCGACATCACTTCGAGCGGTTAGGCTCTAATGAAGCATCGGGCTCTGATACCAATTGGCGCCTAGAGGGGGGTGAATAGGCGGAATCTGAAAATTATAAACTTAAGCACAACTACAAGCCGGGGTTAGCGTTAGAAATATAAGCGAGTCCAAAATCGAGGGTGAAAACAAATCACAAGCAAATAAGAATGGATGGCACGGTGATTTGTTTTACCGAGGTTTGGTTCTTGCAAACCTACTCCCCATTGAGGTGGTCACAAAGACCGGGTCTCTTTCAACCCTTTCCCTCTCTCAAACGGTCACTTAGATCGAGTGAGCCTTTCTCTTCTCAATCAAATGGGACACTAAGTCCACTACAAGGACCACCACACAATTTGTGTCTCTTGTTTTGATTACAAGTGTTGTGGAAACAATAATGAGGAAGAAGAAAAGCAATCCAAGCGCAAGAGCTCAAAAGGACACAAATGTCTCTCTCTCTAGTCACTAATTTGTTTGGAGTGATTCCGGATTTGGGAGAGGATTTTATCTCTTTGGTTGTGTCTTGTATTGAATGCTATAGCTCTTATAAGAGGTGATAATGCTGAAAACATGGATGCAATGAATGGTGGGTGGTTGGGGGTATTTATAGCCCCAACCACCAAAATGGCCGTTGGTGGAGGCTGCTGTCGCATGGCGCACTGGACAGTCTGGTGCGCCACCGGACCCTTTCCGGTGCGCCAACCACGTCACCCGACCGTTAGGGTTCGACCGTTGGAGCTTCTGTCTTCTGGGCCACCGGACAGTCCGGTGGTGCACCGGACAGGTCCTGTAGACTGTCCGGCGCGCCTTCTGGTGCTGCTCTGACCTCTGCGTGCGCAGGCGCGCACTGTAGCGCATTTAATGCCTTCAGCAGATGGCCGTTGGTGCGAAGTAGTCGTTGCTCCGCTGGCACACCGGACAGTTCGGTGGTTCACCGGACAGTCCGGTGAATTATAGTGGAGCGGCCTCAAAAATTCCCGAGACTGGCGAGTTTGATATAATTCTCCTTGGTGCACCGGACACTGTCCGGTGGCACACCGGACAGTCCGGTGCGCCAGACCAGGGCTGCCTTCGATGTAATTTGCTCCTTAGTTTTGAACCCTTTATTTTGACTTGTATTGGTTTGTTGTGAACCTTTGACACCCTATTTCCCTTTCAGTCTTCTTGACCATTACACAGGAGCAGGTGGAGAGCCTTGGGGATGAGAAGCTAGTGCTTGTGGCCAGCTGGTTCACGCAGTTTCACAACAACTGACAGAACCGGCAGTGTGGTGGGTCCAAGGACAGATGCTTCAACTGCGGTGACCCTAACCACTTCATCGCCAGCTATCCCAAAAAGGGCAAGTAGGAGGTCAGCCACTGTCGGCGTTCCGAGATCGGGGGGGTCCCTGAGCCGACGAGTGAATGTCGCCGCGTGCCCCAGCCCAGATGGGTCGAGCGCGAGGGCGAGCGCGAAGGGGGGAGAGCGAGGCGGCCGGAGACCAGCGTGAGAGAGGTGGGAATCCCGCGGCCTTCGTGTTCGTCCCGCGCCCAGGTCGGGTGCGCTTGCAGTAGGGGGTTACAAGCGTCCACGCGGGAGAGGGAGCGAGCGGCTGCTTGCGAGCGCGTGTCTCGTCCTCGTTCCCGCGCGGCCAACCTTCTCTAAGAGGGCCCTGGTCCTCCCATTTATAGGCGCAAGGAGAGGAACCAGGTGTACAATGGGGGGTGTAGCAGAGTGCTACATGTCTAGCGGTGGAGAGCTAGCGCCCTAAGTACATGCCGTTGTGGTAGCCGGAGAGATCTTGGCACCCAGCTGGTGTGATGTCGTGGCCGTCGGAGGAGCGATGGAGCCTGGCGGAGGGATAGCTGTCGGAGCGGTTGAGTCCTTGCTGACGTCCTCTTGCTTCCGTAAGGGGGCTGAGAGCCGCCGTCGTCACAGAGTATGCGGGGCGCCATCATTGCCTATCTGGCGGAGCGAGCCAGATGGGACGCGGGTCTTGTTCCCTGCGGCCCGAGTCAGCTCGGGGTAGGGTGATGATGGCGCCTCCTGTTGACGTGGCTGGTCTGCACCCTAGGTTGGGCGCTGTGGAAGCTCCTCTGAAGCCGAGGTCGAGTCTGTCTTCCGTGGCCGAGGTCGGGTCCGAGCCCTAGGTTCGGGCGAGGCGGAGATCGCCGGCTGGTGCTGGGGCGGAGTCCGAGCCCTGGGGGTCGGGCGAAGCGGAGTTCGTTGTCTTCTGGGGCCGAGCCCAAGTCCGAGCCCTGGGTCGGGCAGAGTTTGCCGTCTTCCGGGTCTTAGCCCGTGTCCGAGCCCTGGGTCGGGCGGAGCGGAGTTCGCAGTCTTCCGGGTCTTAGCCCGTGTCCGAGCCCTGGGTCGGGCGGAGTTCGTCGTCTTCCGGGACTTAGCCCGAGTCCGAGCCCTGGGTCGGGCGGAGCGGAGTTCGCCGTCTTCCGGGTCTTAGCCCGTGTCCGAGCCCTGGGTCGGGCGGAGTTCGTCGTCTTCCGGGACTTAGCCCGAGTCCGAGCCCTGGGTCGGGCGGAGCGGAGTTCGCCGTCTTCCGGGTCTTAGCCCGTGTCCGAGCCCTGGGTCGGGCGGAGCGGAGTTCGCCGTCTTCCGGGACTTAGCCCGTGTCCGAGCCCTAGGTCGGGCGGAGCGGAGTTTCCTATGGAGCCTTCAGCCAGGCCTGACTGCCTGTCAGTCTCACTCTGTCAAGTGGCACCGCAGCCAGAGTGGCGCAGGCGGCGCTGTCCTTCTGTCAGGCCGGTCAGTGGAGCGGCGAAGTGACGACGGTCACTTCGGCTCTGCCGGCTGGGGGGGCACGTCAGGATAAAGGTTTCAGGCCACCTTTGCATTAAATGCTCCTGCGGTTTGGTCGGTCGGTGCGGCGATTTGGTCAGGGTTGCTTCTTAGCGAAGGCAGGGCCTCGGGCGAGCCGGGAATATGTTCGCCGCTGAAGGGGGGCCTCGGGCGAGACGGAGATCCTCCGGGGTCGGCTGCCCTTGTCCGAGGCTAGGCTCGGGCGAGGCGTGGTTGAGTCCCTCGTATGGACCGATCCCTGACTTAATCGCACCCATCAGGCCTTTGCAGCTTTGTGCTGATGGGGGTTACCAGCTGAGAATTAGGAGCCTTGAGGGTACCCCTAATTATGGTCCCCGACAGTAGCCCCCGAGCCTCGAAGGGAGTGTTTGCACTCGCTTGGAGGCTTCCGTCGCACTTTTTTGCAAGGGGACCAGCCTTTCTCGGTTGCGTTTTGTTCCGGTGGGTGCGCGCGAGCGCACCCGTCGGGTGTAGCCCTCGAGGCCTCGGAGGAGTGGTTTCACTCCTTCGAGGTCTCAATGCCTCGCGTAATGCTTCGGCTGGTCTGGTCGTTCCCTCATGCGAGCTGGCTGTAGCCCAGGTGTACGGTCGGGTCCCAAGTTCTCGGGCTGGTATGTTGACGCTGTCAACGGTTCGGCCGGAGCCGGGTTTGCGAGAGCAGCCCTCGAGCCTCTGCACAGAGCAAGAGGGCGGTCAGGGGCAGACTCGGCTTTTTTACATACGCCCCTGCGTCGCCTTTCCGCAAGGAGGAGGGGGGAAGCGCCATGTTGCCCTCGATGGGCGCCGAACATGGTGTCTCCGATGAGCTGCAAGCGGGTGATCCGAGTGGACGTCCATGCCCCGTTCGTTAGGGGTCGGCTAGGGGCCCAGAGGCACGCCCAAAAGTACCTGCGGGTGATCTGCCGGACCCGGTCCCCTGGCGACGGGGTCCGAGGGCTTGATGCCTCCCTCTGATGGGATTCCGTTACAAGATCGTTCCCGCTGGTCTCGGAAATGTCCTAGGGTACCTCGGGAGCGTAGCCTGAGCCTTGGTTATGTATCGAACGTACCCATGGTCATCCCTCGCTCGGTGTCTGAGGCGGCTGTGAACCCTTTGGGGGCCAGCCTTCGAACCCCTGATCAGTAATGGGCGCGGAGCCCGAGTAGCCTGAGGCGGCCGTGGAACCCTTTCGAGGGGCCGGCCTTCGAACCTCTGACCAGTAGTGGGTGTAGGGCCCACGTGATCTGAGGCGGCTGTCGAACCCTTCCGAGGGGCCAGCCTTCGAACCTCTGATCAGTAGGGAGGCTCGGGGCCTGGTTCCTTCACGGGAAAGGATCCTTTTCGGGGTATCCCCCTTTCCCGGTCCCTGTTGCAAGAGAGAGAAAGAGGAAAAAAGGAAAAGGATACGAAATCGAACGGCGCGGCGCACCTTTTTTGACGCGGTCATTATGGCGAAGGCGAAGCGTCGCCCGCTTCTCCTGCCAGAGACGCCGCCTGTCCCGCCGTGGAGTTAATGTGACGGGGCGAGTGGTTGGAGGAGCGACCGTTGCGCGTGCGCGAGCCGTTCGAGGAACGGATCACGGGCGCGTTGTCTTCACGCCGTGAGAGAGGGTTCTCTCGCTGCCCCCGGACGGGACGTGAGCTTGGTTGATGATGTGACCGCTGCTCCTGCCTGCCTGCCACCGCCATTACTGCCGTCCCATTCTTGACCGCATTGACTGTCGCGCCAGGCTGGCGCCGCTGGGTCATGCACTGGTCCGCCTCGAGTCGCGGCATTGGTTCCGCAGTCGAGGAGGCGCGGTGGTGGCGCAAGTGGCGGTGCAGTTGCATGCACGAAGCATTCGGCGCGCCGGTTGCATGACGCGTGGGCCTGGGCCTCCATGCCGGGCGTGTTGGGAGTCGGAGAAGCGCGCCCACTTGGCGCGGTTGCATGCCGCCTGCATGGCTGCCCACCCTTTCGCCCGCTGGTCTGGGCAAAAGTGGAGGGTCGCTTGTAATCGCTGGGCGGTTGTATGCACCGCGCGCGGCGGTTTGGCTTCTTCTGCTCTGAGTCGGCTTGCATGACGTGTGGGACCCAGCCCCCGCGCCATAGGGGAGGACCTTGGAGTGTGTTGGAGAAGACTCAACCCGTGACGGCTGGGGACGCAAGTAGGGAGAGCCGCCTTTAAAAGGAGGGTGACCCCCTTGGGAGGCGACCATGTCTTCGTGCTCCCTTATGCATCGTGTCTTTCCACCTTCCAAGCCCCTGGATGGGGGATATCCGCCGTCTTTCCGCCTCGTCGTTGGAGGAACGCAACTCTGCGGGAGTTGGTACCTTTCAGCCATCGTTCGGCTTCAAGGATTTTCATCAGCCAGCCCGGCTGCTCCCCCTCGCCGGGGGTCACCCAAGACGGTGACCACCAGCCCCTGGATGGGGAGGAGCAAGCTGGGCTGTGATCTTGGCCCCGCCCCCAGCTGGTCTTCATCATCCTCGCTGGGGCGGGGCCCGGGCTGAGCCGGTGCTCTGCCCCCGCGCGGGTCGGCCGACCGCCTCCTCTTCCAGCTTTTGGTGGTGGAGACCATCCTCCAGTTCTGCGGAGGAGACGTCCTCCAGCCATGCTGGGGGAGGCGGGCTGTTGCTGTCCAGCTAGGATGCAACATTCTGTCCTCTTCCTCGCTTGCGTGGCGAGGACAGGAGTGAGGACCTGCCGATGCGCTTTGGGGCGACCCGCGTTTGCTGGTGATTCGCCCAGAGCTTGTCGCTCCACGGGCTTCCTCGGCGTGGAGGTTGTCCATACCCGCGGGGACGGAACCGGAGTTCCGTTTGTAATGGCACTTTGAATGCCAGTGTTTTTGTTCATTGTGGCTGTCGGGGCCTGAACATGTATGTAATTTTGGCACGGAGCCGTGTTTTTTCCTCCTTTTCGAGCACTAAGACTCGCCTGTTGGTTGTCTGAACCGCTTCACCAAGCGTGAGTCGCCCCGTGTAAAGGTGACGAGTGAGGTATCTGTATCCCAGAGGCGTGGGAGTCCCTCGGCTCGGTCGGCCTTGTTGTACGAGGCTTCTCTAGCTTAATTAAAGGAACCACTTGGCCGCTCTTCGATGAGCCGAGGCCAGGGGTAGCGGCGTCAACATGAACAGAGGCAGAGTTGGCTCGAAAAGAAAACCTGGTTGGCCTGAGCCTGGCCGGGTCGTCCGTTAGCGGGACCGACGCCGGAACTGACCAGCCGAGGCCTCGGGTCGGGCTGACGTCCTTGGAGGGCAGCTGGCCGAGGCCCCGAGGTGACCGGCCGAGCCGCCTGCTCGGGCCGGATTCCCGAAGAAGACCCTGGCGGCGATGGCCCGGGCGTGGCGATGACGTCGTCCTTCAGAGTGGAGATCCTCGGACCGTGTCGCCGTTCGAGGCTAGGTCGGACCTCGCCGAAGGTGTCGTCGATGTCGAGGGTGCTGCTGCTCCCTTCAGCCGTCAAGATCCGTGCCTGCAGGATCGGATTGTCTTGTAGCGTGTGTTTCCTGCGGCCGCCGAGGCCAAAACACACCCTCGCCGTGTTGTAAAGCTGCGTCTCTTTTCCTCTTGTTTCGAGTATCTGGACTTTTTTGTTGGTAACAGAAATGTTTGTGCGAGCGAGAGTTGCTTCTCGCGGAAGGTGACGAGTGAGGTATCCGTATCCCGGAGGCGTAGGAGTCCCTTGGCTCGGTCGGCCTTGCCGCTTACGCGCACTCTTACCCGTCCATGGGGCTCTGTCACCGACGCAGTCGAGAAGGCTCGAAGGATCGCTTCGGCAGAAGAGCTTTCGAACGTGAAGACTTGTTCGGTCCGCAGAATCACTTATCCGAACGTGAGTTACTTATCGCAGAAGGTGATGAGTGAGGTATCCGTATCCTGGAGGCGTAGGAGTCCCTCGGCTCGGTCAGCCTTGGCTGCTTACGTGTACTCCATCGTTTTCAGGATCCACTTTCAAAGTAGTCAAAAAGCGCGAAAGACATTCTGGCAGAAAAGATCTTTTTTCGAGGAAAATTTCGACGCAGAGGGGGTCCCCCCCCCTTTTAGCCCCCGAGGGAGGGTCGGGCTTTGCCGAGGCGAGGCCGACCCTTCCTTGATGACTAAACTTTGCGTGGGTGCGAGGTATATGATCAACTTGAAAACATCTTAAGGGTAGAAGCGACGTAGCTGTTGGATGTTCCAGGCGTTGTCGTAGACCTCGCCTTGACTGTTGGCCAGCTTGTACGTTCCGGGCTTCAGAACCTTGGCGATGACGAATGGCCCCTCCCAGGGGGGCGCGAGCTTGTGCCACCCACGGGCGTCTTGTCGCAGCCGAAGCACCAGGTCGCCTACCTGGAGGTCTCGGGACCGGACCCCTCGGGCGTGGTAGCGTCGCAGGGACTGCTGGTACCGCGCCGAGTGTAGCAAGGCCTTGTCCCGAGCCTCCTCCAGCTGGTCCAGCGAGTCTTCTCGGCTAACTTGGTTGCTTTGGTCGGTGTAGGCCCTCATCCTCGGGGAACCGTATTCTAAGTCTGTGGGCAAGATGGCTTCGGCCCCATAGACTAGAAAGAACGGCGTGAAGCCCGTGGCTCGGCTCGGCGTTGTCCTCAGAGTCCAGACCACCGAGGGGAGTTCCTTCATCCACCGCTTGCCGAACTTGTTGAGGTCGTTGTAGATCCGAGGCTTGAGCCCTTGTAGAATCATGCCGTTGGCACGCTCTACCTGCCCATTGAGAGCACCTAGAGGGGGGGGGTGAATAGGTGATCCTGTAAAAACTTCAAACTTAAGCCACAAAAACTTGTTAAGTGTTAGCACGATTATTGCCAAGTGGCTAAGGTGAAGTCTCAACAAGACACAATACCACAAAAGATCAAGCACAGATGTGACACAGTGGTTTATCCCGTGGTTCGGCCAAGACCAACGCTTGCCTACTCCACGTTGTGGCGTCCCAACGGACGAGGGTTGCAATCAACCCCTCTCAAGCGGTCCAAAGACCCACTTGAATACCACGGTGTTTTGTTTTTCCTTTCACTATCCCGTTTGCAAGGAATCTCCACAAATTGGAGTCTCTTGCCCTTACAAGTATATGATCACAGAGAAGCACAGAGTAAGGGAGGGAAGCAACACACACAAATCCACAGCAAAAGCGCACACACACGGCCAAGAATCGAGCTCACAAGACTATCTCAGAGTTCTCACTTAGAACAGAGCTCGAATCACTTAGAAACACAAACGAATGCGCAGAGACTTAGTGTGGATGATCAAGAATGCTCAAAGGTTGCTTGTGTGGATGATCAAGAATGCTCAAAGGTTGCTTGTGTGTCTCCTCCATGCGCCTAGGGGCTCCTTTTATAGCCCCAAGGCAGCTAGGAGCCGTTGAGAGCAAATCCGGAAGGCCATCCTTGCCTTCTGTCGTCGGGGGCACCGGACAGTCCGGTGCACACCGGACACTGTCCGGTGCCCGATTTCTTTCCTTAACTGGCGCTGCCGACCGTTGCAGCCCGTTGGAGATCTGCGAGCCGTTGGCGCACCGGACAGTCCGGTGCACACCGGACAGTCCGGTGCCGTCTTCCGACCGTTGGCTCGGCCACGTGTCCCGCGCGGATTGCGCGGCCGACCGTTGGCCCTGGCCGACCGTTGGCTCACCGGATAGTCCGGTGCACACCGGACAGTCCGGTGAATTTTAGCCGTACGCCGTCGGCGAATTCCCGAGAGCGGCCAGTTCGAGCCGAGTCAGCCTGGCGCACCGGACACTGTCCGGTGCACACCGGACAGTCCGGTGCTCCAGACCGAGCTGGGTGTTGGCTGCACACAGCCAAGTCTTTTCTCCTCTTCTCTTTTCTTCTTCTTTCTGTTTCTAACACTTAGACAAATATATTAGTACATAAAACCAATGTACTAAGGCTTAGAAACATACCTTTACTTCATGATTTGCACCTTGTTCATCCATGTACATAAATTCACAATTAAGCACATGTGTTGGCACTTAATCACCAAAATACTTAGAAATGGCCCAAGGGCACATTTCCCTTTCAATCTCCCCCTTTTTGGTGATTTATGCCAACACAACATAAGGCAACTAAAACAAGTGCAAACTCACTTCAAATAAAACTTAAATTTATTTTGATTCAATTTTGGCATATATGGATCATCCTTTGCCACCACTTGGTTTGTTTTTGCAAATCAAACTCAAATCTCTATCTCTAAGTTAAACACACATGTTGAAGCATAAAGAGAGTCATTCCAAAAGAGATTGATCAAAGATTTCAAAAACTCCCCCTTTTTCCCATAATTGCTACTTCTCCCCACAAGAAGCCAAAAGAGACAATAAAAGGGTTTTGACAACAAAAACTCTACTCTTCTATTTTCAAATTTCTCAAGTGGTAGCTGATCCATTTATTGCTTTGGCCTTTATTTTCTCCCCCTTTGGCATCAAGCACCAAAACGGGATCAATCTTGGCCCTTTAACCCCATTGCCTCACCAAAATCTTCAATTAAGAGCAAATGGCAACAAGAGTTCATGAGACGGACTTGGAATTAATTACCCTCTCATCGGAGTGCAGTGGAAGTCTTGCATCATCCAAGTCCACCTTTTCCCTTTCAATTCTCCTTTGAGACTAAATCAAACAAACTCAAGCATATGGTTAGTCTCAAAGGGTCAAGTTGTAACACATCTCCCCCTAAACATGTGCAGCACTTTGCAACGGACTTGTGAGGTCCAGGGAGTGGATGTACAACTTGAGCACCATAATAAGCAACAAAATGCAGAATGAACATGATCAAAGGCATAAATACATGTATGCTATATTTCAATCCAAGTTCCGCGAATCTAAGACATTTAGCTCACTACGCAGCCTGCAAAAGGTCTTCTCATCTAGAGGCTTGGTGAAGATATCGGCTAGCTGGTTCTCGGTGCTTACATAAAACACTTCGATATCTCCCTTTTGCTGGTGATCTCTCAAAAAGTGATGCCGGATGTCTATGTGCTTTGTGCGGCTGTGCTCAACAGGATTTTCCGCTATTCGGATAGCACTCTCATTGTCACATAGGAGTGGGACTTTGCTCAGATTGTAGCCAAAGTCTCTGAGGGTTTGCCTCATCCAAAGTAGTTGCGCACAACACTGTCCTGCAGCAACGTACTCGGCCTCAGCGGTGGATAGGGCAACGGATGTTTGTTTCTTAGAGTTCCATGACACCAGGGACCTTCCTAAGAATTGGCACGTCCCTGATGTACTCTTCCTATCGACCTTACATCCAGCATAGTCGGAATCTGAGTACCCAATCAAGTCAAAGTTAGACCCCTTTGGATACCAGATCCCGAAGCAAGGCGTAGCGACTAAATATCTAAGAATTCGCTTCACCGCCACCAAGTGACACTCCTTAGGATCGGATTGAAATCTAGCACACATGCATACGCTAAGCATAATATCCGGTCTACTAGCACATAAATAAAGCAGAGAACCTATCATTGACCGGTATGCTTTTTGATCAACGGATTTACCTCCTTTGTTGTGGTCGGTGTGTCCGTCGGTTCCCATCGGCGTCTTTGCGGGCTTGGCGTCCTTCATCCCAAACCTCTTTAGCAGATCTTGCGTGTACTTCGTTTGGGAGATGAAGGTGCCGTCCTTGAGTTGCTTCACTTGGAACCCAAGGAAGTAGTTCAACTCGCCCATCATCGACATCTCGAATTTCTGCGTCATCACCCTGCTAAACTCTTCACAAGACTTTTGATTAGTAGAACCAAATATTATGTCATCGACATAAATTTGGCACACAAACAAATCACCATCACATGTCTTTGTAAAAAGAGTTGGATCGGCTTTCCCAACCTTGAAAGCATTAGCAAGTAAGAAATCTCTAAGGCATTCATACCATGCTCTTGGGGCTTGTTTAAGTCCATAGAGCGCCTTAGAGAGCTTACACACGTGGTCGGGGTACCGTTCATCCTCGAAGCCAGGGGGTTGCTCTACGTACATCTCCTCCTTTATTGGCCCGTTGAGGAACGCGCTCTTCACATCCATTTGGTACAACCTGAAAGAATGGTGAGCGGCATATGCTAGCAAGATACGAATTGATTCTAGCCTAGCCACAGGAGCAAAAGTCTCCTCAAAGTCCAAACCTGCGACTTGGGCATAACCTTTTGCCACAAGTCGAGCCTTGTTCCTCGTCACCACCCCGTGCTCGTCCTGTTTGTTGCGGAAAACCCACTTGGTTCCCACAACATTTTGCTTGGGACGAGGCACCAGCGTCCAAACTTCGTTGCGCTTGAAGTTATTAAGTTCCTCCTGCATGGCCAACACCCAATCCGGATCTAGCAAGGCCTCCTCTACCCTGAAAGGCTCAATAGAGGAGACAAAAGAGTAATGTTCACAAAAATTAACTAGTCGAGACCGAGTAGTTACTCCCTTGCTAATGTCACCCAGAATTTGGTCGACGGGATGATCCCTTTGAATCATCGCTCGAACTTGGGTTGGAGGTGCCGGTTGCGCTTCTTCCTCCATCACATGATCATCTTGTGCTCCCCCTTGATCACACGCCTCCTTTTGATGAACCTGTTCGTCGTCTTGAGTTGGGGGATGCACGGTTGTTGAGGAAGAAGGTTGATCTCGTTCATCTTGTTCCTGTGGCCGAACGTCTCCAATCGCCATGGTTCGTATTGCGGCCGTCGGAACATCTTCTTCATCTACATCATCACAATCAACAACTTGCTCTCTTGGAGAGCCATTAGTCTCATCAAATACAACGTCGCTAGAGACTTCAACCAAACCCGATGATTTGTTGAAGACCCTATACGCCTTTGTATTTGAATCATAACCTAATAAAAACCCTTCTACAGCTTTGGGAGCAAACTTAGAATTTCTACCCTTCTTCACTAGAATGTAGCACTTGCTCCCAAAAACACGAAAGTAAGATACATTGGGTTTGTTACCGGTTAGTAGCTCATATGACGTCTTCTTGAGGAGGCGGTGAAGGTAGACCCTGTTGATGGCATGGCAAGCCGTGTTCACGGCTTCCGACCAAAAGCACTCGGGGGTCTTGAACTCTCCAAGCATCGTCCTCGCCATATCGATTAGCGTCCTGTTCTTCCTCTCTACCACACCATTTTGCTGTGGTGTGTAGGGAGCGGAGAACTCGTGCTTGATCCCTTCCTCCTCAAGAAACTCCTCCACTTGTAGGTTCTTGAACTCGGACCCGTTGTCGCTCCTAATCTTCTTCACCTTGAGCTCAAACTCATTTTGAGCTCTCCTGAGGAAGCGCTTGAGGGTCCCTTGGGTTTCAGACTTATCCTGCAAAAAGAACACCCAAGTGAAGCGGGAAAAGTCATCAACAATAACTAAACCATACTTACTTCCTCCTATGCTTAGATAGGCGACGGGTCCGAAGAGGTCCATATGCAGCAGCTCCAGAGGTCTTGACGTGGTCATCACATTCTTGCTGTGATGCGCTCCTCCCACCTGTTTACCTGCCTGACAAGCTGCACAAGGTCTATCTTTTTCGAAATGCACATTTGTTAGACCTATTACGTGTTCTCCCTTTAGAAGCTTGTGGAGGTTCTTCATCCCCACATGAGCTAAGCGGCGATGCCACAGCCAGCCCATGCAAGTCTTAGCCATTAAGCATGCATCTAGACCGGCCTCTTCTTTTGCAAAATCAACTAAATAAAGCTTGCCGTCTAGTACACCCTTAAAAGCTAGTGAACCATCACATCTTCTAAAGACAGACACATCTACATTTGTAAATAAACAATTATATCCCATTTGACATAATTGACTAACAGATAGCAAATTATATCCAAGACTCTCCACTAAGAATACATTTGAGATAGAATGCTCATTAGAAATTGCAATTTTACCTAACCCTTTTACCTTGCCTTGATTCCCATCACCGAATATAATTGAATCTTGGGAATCCTTATTCTTGACGTAGGAGGTGAACATCTTCTTCTCCCCCGTCATATGGTTTGTGCATCCGCTGTCGATAATCCAGCTTGAACCCCCGGATGCATAAACCTGCAAGGCAAATTTAGGCTTGGGTCTTAGGTACCCAACTCATGTTGGGTCCTGCAAGGTTAGCACAAATATCTTTAGGAACCCAGATGCAAGATTTATCTCCCTTGCATCTAGCCCCTAATTTCCTAGCAACTACCTTCTTACCCTTTCTACAAATAGCAAAGGGAGTATTGCAAGCATAATAAATGGTAGAAGGTTTGTTTACAACTTTTCTAGGAACATGAGCAGTATTTCTCCTAGACATATGCGCAACATTTCTCCTACTCATATCTCTAACATGCTTATGAGAGGAACTAGAGGCAAACATGGCATGAGAATCATAAACATGTGAATCAAAATCATTATAAGCATTTCTAGCCTGTCTCTTATCATGGTATAAGAAAGCATGGTTCTTTTTAGCACTACTAGCCATAGGGGCCTTCCCTTTCTCCTTGACGAAGATGGGAGCCTTATGGCTTGTTAAGTTCTTGGCCTCTCTCTTGAAGCCAAGACCATCCTTAATTGAGGGGTGTCTACCAACCGTGTAGGCATCCCTTGCAAATTTTATTTTATCAACTTCATTCTTGCTAGTCTTAAGTTGGGCATTAAGACTAGCCAATTCTTCATTTAATTTGGAAATTAAAACTAGGTGTTCACTACAGGCATCAACATCGAAATCCTTACACCTAGTGCAAATTGTAACATGTTCTACACAAGAATTAGATTTATTTGCTACTTCTAACTTAGCATTTAAATCATTGTTAACACTTTGTAAAATAGAAATGGTTTCATGACAGGAAGCTAATTCACTAGAAAGCACTTCATTTCTTTTAATTTCTAAAGCATATGATTTTTGTGCCTCTACAAATTTATCATGTTCATCATACAATAAATCCTCTTGCTTTTCTAGTAATCTATTCTTATCATTCAAAGCATCAATCAACTCATTAATTTTATCTATCTTAGATCTATTTAAGCCCTTGAACAAGCATGAATAATCTATGTCATCATCATCACTAGTCTCACTATCACTAGAAGAAGCATAAGTGGAGTCTTGAGTACTCACCTTCTTCTCCCTTGCCATAAGGCATGTGAGACGCTCGTTGGGGAAGAGGGAAGACTTGTTGAAGGCGGTGGCAGCGAGTCCTTCATTGTCGGAGTCGGAGGAGGAGCAATCCGAGTCCCACTCCTTTCCTAGATGTGCCTCGCCTTTTGCCTTCTTGTATTGCTTCTTCTTCTCTCTTTTGTTCCCCTTTTCCTGGTCACTTTCATTATCGGGACAGTTAGCAATGAAATGACCAAGCTTACCGCATTTGAAGCATGAGCGCTTCCCCTTGGCTTTGGTCTTGCTTGGTTGTCCCTTGTGACCTTTAAGCACCGTCTTGAATCTTTTGATGATGAGAGCCATCTCTTCATCATTAAGGCCAGCCGCCTCAATCTGTGCCACCTTGCTAGGTAGCGCCTCCTTGCTTCGTGTTGCCTTGAGAGCAAGGGGTTGCGGCTCGTTGATCGGACCATTCAAGGCGTCGTCCACATACCTCGCCTCCTTGATCATCATCCGCCCGCTGACGAATTTCCCAAGAACTTCTTCGGGCGACATCTTGGTGTACCTGGGATTTTCACGTATATTGTTCACCAAGTGAGGATCAAGAACGGTAAACGACCTGAGCATTAGGCGGACGACGTCGTGGTCCGTCCATCGTGTGCTTCCGTAGCTCCTTATCTTGTTGATAAGGGTCTTGAGCCGGTTGTAGGTTTGCGTCGGCTCCTCGCCCCTTATCATTGCGAACCGTCCAAGCTCACCCTCCACCAATTCCATCTTGGTGAGCAAGGTGACGTCGTTCCCCTCATGAGAAATCTTGAGGGTGTCCCAGATTTGCTTGGCGTTATCCAAGCCGCTCACTTTATGATATTCATCCCTGCACAAAGAAGCTAGAAGAACAGTAGTAGCTTGTGCATTCTTATGAATTTGTTCATTAATGAACATGGGACTATCCGAACTATCAAAGTGCATTCCACTCTCTACAATCTCCCATATACTAGGATGGAGAGAGAATAGGTGACTACGCATTTTGTGGCTCCAAAATCCGTAGTCCTCTCCATCAAAGTGTGGGGGCTTGCCAAGTGGAATGGAGAGCAAATGAGAATGCGAACTTTGCGGAATACGAGAGTAATCAAAGGAAAAGTTCGAATTAACCGGTTTCCTTCTCTCGTAGTCGTTGTGGTCCTCGTCCTTTTGGGAAGAAGTAGACTCGTCGCTGTCGTAGTAGACGATCTCCTTGATGCGCCTTGTCTTCTTCTTCTTCCCTTCCTTCCGTCTTTGGCCCGAGCCGGAGTCGGTAGGCTTATCGTCCTTCGGCTCGTTGACGAAGGATTCCTTCTCTTTGTCATTGATCACAATACCCTTCCCCTTAGGATCCATCTCTTCGGGCGGTTAGTCCCTTTGTGAAGAGAACGGCTCTGATACCAATTGAGAGCACCTAGAGGGGGGGGGGTGAATAGGTGATCCTGTAAAAACTTCAAACTTAAGCCACAAAAACTTGTTAAGTGTTAGCACGATTATTGCCAAGTGGCTAAGGTGAAGTCTCAACAAAACACAATACCACAAAAGATCAAGCACAGATGTGACACAGTGGTTTATCCCGTGGTTCGGCCAAGACCAACGCTTGCCTACTCCACGTTGTGGCGTCCCAACGGACGAGGGTTGCAATCAACCCCTCTCAAGCGGTCCAAAGACCCACTTGAATACCACGGTGTTTTGTTTTTCCTTTCACTATCCCGTTTGCAAGGAATCTCCACAAATTGGAGTCTCTTGCCCTTACAAGTATATGATCACAGAGAAGCACAGAGTAAGGGAGGGAAGCAACACACACAAATCCACAGCAAAAGCGCACACACACGGCCAAGAATCGAGCTCACAAGACTATCTCAGAGTTCTCACTTAGAACAGAGCTCGAATCACTTAGAAACACAAACGAATGCGCAGAGACTTAGTGTGGATGATCAAGAATGCTCAAAGGTTGCTTGTGTGGATGATCAAGAATGCTCAAAGGTTGCTTGTGTGTCTCCTCCATGCGCCTAGGGGCTCCTTTTATAGCCCCAAGGCAGCTAGGAGCCGTTGAGAGCAAATCCGGAAGGCCATCCTTGCCTTCTGTCGTCGGGGGCACCGGACAGTCCGGTGCACACCGGACACTGTCCGGTGCCCGATTTCTTTCCTTAACTGGCGCTGCCGACCGTTGCAGCCCGTTGGAGATCTGCGAGCCGTTGGCGCACCGGACAGTCCGGTGCACACCGGACAGTCCGGTGCCGTCTTCCGACCGTTGGCTCGGCCACGTGTCCCGCGCGGATTGCGCGGCCGACCGTTGGCCCTGGCCGACCGTTGGCTCACCGGATAGTCCGGTGCACACCGGACAGTCCGGTGAATTTTAGCCGTACGCCGTCGGCGAATTCCCGAGAGCGGCCAGTTCGAGCCGAGTCAGCCTGGCGCACCGGACACTGTCCGGTGCACACCGGACAGTCCGGTGCTCCAGACCGAGCTGGGTGTTGGCTGCACACAGCCAAGTCTTTTCTCCTCTTCTCTTTTCTTCTTCTTTCTGTTTCTAACACTTAGACAAATATATTAGTACATAAAACCAATGTACTAAGGCTTAGAAACATACCTTTACTTCATGATTTGCACCTTGTTCATCCATGTACATAAATTCACAATTAAGCACATGTGTTGGCACTTAATCACCAAAATACTTAGAAATGGCCCAAGGGCACATTTCCCTTTCACCCATTCGTCATGGGATGAGCCACGGCGGCCCAGTCCACCCAGATGTGGTGATCCTCGCAGAAGTCCAGGAACTTTCTGCCGGTGAACTGGGTGCCGTTGTTGGTGATGATGGAGTTCGGGACCCCGAAGCGATGGATGATGTTGGTGAAGAACGCCACCGCCTGCTCGGACCTGATGCTGTTCAGGGGTCGGACCTCGATCCACTTGGAGAATTTGTCGATGGCGACCAGCAGGTGCGTATAGCCCCCGGGCGCCTTCTACAAGGGGCCGACGAGATCCAGACCCCACACAGCAAAAGGCCAGGTGATGGGTATCGTCTGCAGAGCCTGAGCGGGCAGGTGGGTCTGCCTTGCGTAGAACTGACACCCTTCGCAGGTGCGGACAATTCTAGTGGCGTCGGCCACCGCCGTCGGCCAGTAGAAGCCTTGCCAGAAAGCATTCCCGACAAGGGCTCGAGGCGCTGCGTGATGGCCGCAAGCCCCCGAGTGTATCTCTCGTAGGAGTTCCTGACCTTCGGCGATGGAGATGCATCGCTGGAGGATGCCGGAGGGGCTGCGGTGGTAGAGCTCCTTCTCATCACCCAACAAGACGAACGACTTGGCGCGCCGCGCCACCCGCCGAGCCTCGGCTCGATCGAGGGGTAGCTCTCCTCGGTGGAGATATTGCAGGTACGGGGTCTGCTAGTTTCGATTAGGCGTGACCCCGCTTCGCTCCTCCTCGACGCACAGCGCCTCACCCTCGGGGGCCGAGGGTACCTCGGACTGAACCGAGGGCGCCTCGGGCCGAGCTGAGGGTGCCTCGGACTGAGCCGAGGGTGCCTCGGACTGAGCCGAGGGTGCCTCGGACTGAGCCGAGGGTACCTCGGGCTCGGACGTGTCGTCGATCTTGACAGAGGGTTGATGCAGGTCTCGGGAGAAGACGTCCGGGGGGAACCGTTGTTCGCCCCGAGGCTATTTTAGCCAGCTCGTCCGCAGTCTCGTAGTAGCGCCGGGCGATGTGGTTGAGCTCGAGCCCGTAGAACTTGTCTTCCAGGCGCCGAACCTCATCGCAGTAGGCCTCCATCTTTGGGTCACGGCAATGGGAGTTCTTCATGACTTGGTCGATGACGAGCCGCGAGTCACCGCGAGCGTCGAGGCATCGGACCCCTAGCTCGATGGCGATCCGCAACCCGTTGACCAGAGCCTCATACTCGGCTACATTGTTGGACGCCGGGAAATGGAGGCGTAGCGCGTAGCGTAGGTGCTTCCCGAGGGGCGAGATGAAGAGTAGGCCTGCGCCGGCTCCTGTCTTCATCAGCGACCCGTCGAAAAACATAGTCCAGAGTTCTGGCTGGATCGGAACTGTTGGGAGCTGGGTGTCGACCCATTCAGCCACGAAGTCCGCCAAGACCTGGGACTTGATGGCCTTCCGAGGAGCGAACGAGATTGTTTCGCCCATGATTTCCACCGCCCACTTTGCAATCCTACCCGAGGCCTCGCGGCACTGGATGATCTCCCCCAGGGGGAAGGATGACACCACAGTTACCAGATGAGACTCGAAGTAGTGTCGCAGCTTCCGCCGCGTTAGGATCACCGCGTACAGCAGCTTCTGAACTTGTGGGTAGCGGATCTTGGTTTCAGACAGTACCTCGCTGACGAAGTAGACTGGCCTCTGAACGGGCAATGCATGCCCCTCTTCTTGCCTCTCGACCACAATCGCGGCGCTAACCACCTGAGTGGTCGCGGCGACATAGACCAAGAGGGCTTCTCCGGCAGCTAGGGGCACCAAGATAGGCGCCTTCATGAGGAGCGCCTTCAGGTTCCCGAGGGCTTCCTCGGCCTCAGGGGTCCAAGTGAAGCACTCGACCTTCCTCAAGAGGCGGTATAGAGGTAGACCTTTTTCGCCGAGGCGTGAGATGAAGTGGCTCAGGGCCGCGAGACATCCCATGACTCTCTGTACGCCTTTTAAGTCCTTGATGGGCCCCATGCTGGTGATGGCTGCGATCTTCTCCGGGTTGGCTTCGATGCCCCGCTTGGAGACGATGAACCCCAAGAGCATGCCTCGGGGCACCTCGAAGACACACTTCTCGGGATTTAGCTTGACGCCTTTCGTCTTGAGACATCGGAATGTCACTTCAAGGTCGGAAAGGAGGTCGGAGGCTTTCCTCGTCTTGACTACGATGTCATCGATGTAGGCCTCGACCGTGCGGCCAATGTGTTCGCCGAACACATGGTTCATGCACCGCTGGTATGTCGCGCCCGCATTCCTCAAGCCGAACGACATGGTGACATAGCAGTACATGCCGAAGGGTGTGATGAAAGAAGTCGTGAGCTGGTCAGACTCTTTCATCCTGATTTGATGAAACCCTGAGTAGGCATCGAGGAAAGACAGGGTTTCGCACCCAGCAGTGGAATCCACGATTTGGTCGATGCGATGCAGAGGGTAGGGAACCTTCAGACATGCTTTGTTGAGACCAGTGTAGTCTACACACATCCGCCATTTCCCCCCTTTCTTTCTCACAAGCACAGGGTTGGCAAGCCATTCGGGATGGAATACCTCTTTGATGAACCCTGCCGCCATTAGCTTGTGGATCTCCTCGCCTATGGCTCTGCGCTTCTCCTCGTCGAATCGGCGCAGTGGCTGCCTGACGGGTCGGGCTTCGGCTCGGATGTCCAGCGAGTGCTCGGCGACATCCCTCGGTATGCCGGGCATGTCCGAGGGACTCCACGCGAAGATGTCGGCGTTCGCGCGGAGAAAGTCGACGAGCACTGCTTCCTATTTGGGATCGAGCCCGGAGCCGATCCGGATCTGCTTGGAGGCGTCGCCGCTGGGGTCGAGGGGGACGGACTTAACCGTCTCCGCTGGCTCAAAGTTGTCGGCATGACGCTTCATGTCTGGCACCTCCTTAGAGAGGCTCTCCAGGTCGGCGATGAGGGCCTCAGACTCGGTGAGGGCCTCGGCGTACTCCACGCACTCCACGTCGCATTCGAACGCGTGTTTGTACGTGGGGCCGACGGTGATGACCCCGTTGGGGTCCGACATCTTGAGCTTCAGGTAGGTGTAGTTGGGGACGGCCATGAACTTCGCGTAGCATGGCCTCCCCAGTACCGCGTGGTAGGTTCCTCGGAACCCAACCACCTCGAACGTCAGGGTCTCCCTTCGGAAGTTGGAGGGTGTTCCGAAGCAGACGGGCAGGTCGAGTTGTCCGAGGGGCTGGACGCGCTTCCCGGGAATGATCCCATGGAAGGGCGCAGCGCCTGCCCGGATGGAGGACAGATCGACACGCAGGAGCCCGAGGGTCTCGGCGTAGATGATGTTGAGGCTGCTGCCTCCGTCCATGAGGACCTTGGTGAGCCTGACATCACCGATGACGCGGTCGACGACGAGCGGGTATTTCCCCGGGCTCGGCACATGGTCGGGGTGATCGTCTCGGTCGAAGGTGATGGGCTTGTCGGACCAGTCTAGATAGACTGGCGCCGCCACCTTCACCGAGTAGACCTCCCGGCGCTCTTGCTTGTGGAGCCGAGCCGAGGCGTTCGCTGCTTGCCCACCATAGATCATGAAGCAGTCACGGACCTCGAGGAACTCTCCTGCCTGGTGATCTTCCTTCTTGTCGTCGTCGCGGGCCTTGCCACCCTCCGCGGGTGGTCCGGCCCTGTGGAAGTGGCGCCGGAGCATGACGCACTCCTCTAGGGTGTGCTTGACGGGCCCCTGGTGATAGGGGCGCGGCTCCTTGAGCATCTTGTCGAAGAGGTTGGCACCTTCGGGGGGCTTCCGAGGGTTCTTGTACTCGGCGGCGGCGACAAGGTCCGCGTCGGTGGCGTCGCGTTTCGCTTGCGACTTCTTCTTGCCCTTCTTCTTGGCGCCGCGCTAAGTTGATGCCTCGGGAGTATCTTCCGATGGGCGGCCCTGGGGCTGCTTGTCCTTTCGGAAGATAGCCTCGACCGCCTCCTGGCCAGAGGCGAACTTGGTGGCGATGTCCATCAGCTCGCTCGCCCTGGTGGGGGTCTTGTGACCCAGCTTGCTCACCAAGTCGCGGCAGGTGGTGTCGGCGAGGAACGCACCGATGACATCCGAGTCGGTGATGTTGGGCAGCTCGGTGCGCTGCTTCGAGAATCGCCGGATGTAGTCCCGGAGAGACTCTCCCGGCTGCTGCCGGCAGCTTCGGAGGTCCCAGGAATTCCCGGGGCGCACGTACGTCCCCTGGAAATTGCCGGCGAAAGCTTGGACTAGGTCGTCCCAGTTGGAGATCTGCCCCGGAGGCAGGTGCTCCAACCAGGCGCGAGCGGTGTCGGAGAGGAACAGGGGGAGGTTGCGGATGATGAGGTTGTCATCGTCCGTTCCACCCATTTGGCAGGCCAGACGGTAGTCCGTGAGCCATAGTTCCGGTCTCGTCTCCCCCAAGTACTTTGTGACAGCAGTCGGGGGTCGGAACCGGGTCGGGAACGGCACCCGTCGGATGGCTCGGCTGAAGGCTTGCGGACCGGGTGGTTCGGGCGAGGGACTCCGATCCTCCCCACTGTCGTAGCGTCCCCCACGCCTGGGGTGGTAGCCTCGGTGCACCCTCTCGTCGAGGTGGGCCCGACGGTCGCGGTGATGGTGCTCGTTGCCGAGGCGACCTGGGGCCGCGGGCGCTGTGTTGCGCGTGCGCCCGGTGTAGGCCGAGGCTTCCCGCATGAATCGGGAAGTCGTGGCATGAGGTTCTGAGGGGTACCCCTGCCTTCGGGAGGCGGAGCTCTCGGCCCGTCGGACCGCGGTGCCTTCCAGGAGATTCTTGAGCTCTCCCTGGATTCGCCGCCCCTCGGTGGTTGATGGCTCCGGCATCTCGCGGAGAAGCATCGCTGCTGCAGCCAGGTCCCGGCCGACCCCACTAGATGCGGGTGGTGGCCTGACCCTGACGTCGTCGTTGATGCGGTGCTGGAAGCCCTGGGGTAGATGACGTATTTCCCCGGCCAGGGGTTGGCCCGCCCATGCCTGCCCGACGTCCCGACGGATCGGCTCAAGCGCTCCTGCTCCCTCGTCGAGCCTGGCCTGCACCCCGCGGATTTGCTCGAGCTGTGGGTCATGGCCCCCCGCCTGAACGGGGACCACAGCTAGCTCTCGTGGGATGTCAACGCGAGGCACCGGCCTAGGGAGGTCACCGTCCTCTGGCATGCCGAGATGGTTGCCTTCGGAGGGACCCCCTAGATCGACATGGAAGCATTCGCGACTTGGGCCGCAGTCCTCGTCGCCGAGGCTACGGCTGCTGTCGGAACAGTCGGAAAGGCAGCAGTCGCATGCGGTCATGAAGTCCCGCATGGCACTGGGGTTTCCAAGTCCAGAGAAATCCCAACAGATGCTGGGTTCGCCGTCTTCCTCGGACCCAGAGGGCCCGTAGGTCGAGACGTCCGTCAGCCGGTCCCAAGATGACCGCGTACGAAACCCCAGAGGGTTTGGACTTGCCTCTACGAGAGCACCCGCCAAAGCGAAGCCGCTAGGCAGGTCGAGGCTGAATCCGAAAGACGTGGGATGGGAATCGGTTGGTACCTTTTGGTCGACGAGCGGCGATGAGGTCACGTCGGGGACTGACTGCGCCGTCGTCTCAGGTACGAGGGTGATGTCCAGCAAGCTTTTCGCGAGCGTGCTGGCGTCGTCCGCTTGCTCGGGATTGGCGTGTCGCGGGGAGACGGCGCTCGCCTTCGTCTCAAACGCGAGGTCGACGCCCGGTGCGCCCCCCGTTGGGGCGCTGGGGCCGTCGACTCGCTCGACAGCCGACGAGGCGCTGCCTCCTGCTTGGCCCTAGTTGCCCCGTCTTCCCCTCCGTCGGCGGGGAAGAGGGCAGGATGAGCTCGAAGGTTGTTCTTGCACCATGCGGGGAAGACGTCGCCGATTCCGCCGCCGGTGGGCGGGTTGTCGGCCGCCACTGTCGTTGTCGCACGGCGGTGGAAGGAGTATCATGTCGTAGCTGCCATCGAGGGACATGAACTCAAGACTCCCGAAACGGAGCACCGTCCCGGGTTGGAGAGGTTGCTGGAGACTGCCCATCTGGAGCTTGACGGGAAGCTGTTCATCAACACGTAGCAGACCCCTATCTGGCGCGCCAACTGTCGGCGTTCCGAGACCGGGGGGTCCCTGAGCCGACGAGTGAATGTCGCCGCGTGCCCCAGCCTAGATGGGTCGAGCGCGAGGGCGAGCGCGAAGGGGGGAGAGCGAGGCGGCCGGAGACCGGCGTGAGAGAGGTGGGAATCCCGCGGCCTTCGTGTTCGTCCTGCGCCCAGGTCGGGTGCGCTTGCAGTAGGGGGTTACAAGCGTCCACGCGGGAGAGGGAGCGAGCGGCTGCGAGCGAGCGCGTGTCTCGTCCTCGTCCCCACGCGACCAACCCTCTCTAAGAGGCCCTGGTCCTCCCTTTTATAGGCGCAAGGAGAGGAACCAGGTGTACAATGGGGGGTGTAGCAGAGTGCTACGTGTCTAGCGGTGGAGAGCTAGCGCCCTAAGTACATGCCGTTGTGGCAACCGGAGAGATCTTGGCACCCAGCTGGTGTGATGTCGTGGCCGTCAGAGGAGCGATGGAGCCTGGCGGAGGGACAGCTGTCGGAGCGGTTGAGTCCTTGCTGACATCCTCTTGCTTTCGTAAGGGGGCTGAGAGCCGCCGTCGTCACAGAGTATGCGGGGCGCCATCATTGCCTATCTGGCGGAGCGAGCCAGATGGGACGTCGGTCTTGTTCCCTGCGGCCCGAGTCAGCTCGGGGTAGGGTGATGATGGCGCCTCCTATTGACGTGGCTGGTCTGCACCCTAGGTTGGGCGATGTGGAAGCTCCTCCGAAGCCGAGGTCGAGTCTGTCTTCCGTAGCCGAGGTCAGGTCCGAGCCCCAGGTTCGGGCGAGGCGGAGATCGCCGGCTGGTGCTGGGGCGGAGTCCGAGCCCTGGGGGTCGGGCGAAGCGGAGTTCGTCGTCTTCTGGGGCCGAGCCCAAGTCCGAGCCCTGGGTCGGGCGGAGTTCGCCGTCTTCCGGGTCTTAGCCCGTGTCCGAGCCCTGGGTCGGGCGGAGCGGAGTTCGCCGTCTTCCGGGTCTTAGCCCGTGTCCGAGCCCTAGGTCGGGCGGAGTTCGTCGTCTTCCGGGACTTAGCCCGAGTTCGAGCCCTGGGTCGGGCGGAGCGGAGTTCGCCGTCTTCCGGGTCTTAGCCCGTGTCCGAGCCCTAGGTCGGGCGGAGTTCGTCGTCTTCCGGGACTTAGCCCGAGTCCGAGCCCTGGGTCGGGCGGAGCGGAGTTCGCCGTCTTCCGGGTCTTAGCCCGTGTCCGAGCCCTGGGTCGGGCGGAGCGGAGTTCGCCGTCTTCCGGGACTTAGCCCGTGTCCGAGCCCTAGGTCGGGCGGACCAGAGTTTCCTATGGAGCCTTCGGCCGGGCCTGACTGCCTGTCAGTCTCACTCTGTCAAGTGGCACCGCAGCCGGAGTGGCGTAGGCGGCGCTGTCCTTCTGTCAGGCCGGTCAGTGGAGCGGCGAAGTGACGGCGGTCACTTCGGCTCTGCCAGCTGGGGGGCGCGCGTCAGGATAAAGGTGTCAGGCCACCTTTGCATTAAATGCTCCTGCGGTTTGGTCGGACGGTGCGGCGATTTGGTCCGGGTTGCTTCTTAGCGAAGGTAGGGCCTCGGGCGAGCCAGGAATATGTTCGCCGCTGAAGGGGGGCCTCGGGCGAGACGGAGATCCTCCGGGGTCGGCTGCCCTTGTCCGAGGCTAGGCTCGGGTGAGGCGTGGTCGAGTCCCTCGTATGGACCGATCCCTGACTTAATCGCACCCATCAGGCCTTTGCAGCTTTGTGCTGATGGGGGTTACCATTTGAGAATTAGGAGCCTTGAGGGTACCCCTAATTATGGTCCCCGACAGCCACGTAACCATCACTCTAGTGGCACAAGGGAAAGCAAGAGTACACCTCTTGCAAGCACAAGTCTAGGGAGAGGTTCGATAAAAAGGCGCTCAAGGATATGTACATCCAGAAGGTAAAGATCAAGGAGCATGCTTTCCTCTCCCCCTGAGCGACCTTGACCTTGACTCCAACGAGTCAGTCTCTTCTTTGAACAATGAGGAGCTAAGAGCGCATTGAGGACAAGCTCAACGAGTTGTGCTTCATCACCGACACCACAGGTGGGAGTTGACGACAAGTACATCGATGATGAATATGCTTCTGAGGTATATCATCCACCGATGATCTCACCGCTAAGGTAGAGGAGCTGACGACTGCTTTGGCTAGTCAGGATAAGTTGCTTAGCTATAATGATCAAGTCATGGAGACTTGGAGTTTTGTAGGCCAACCCCAACCTCAAACAGGCCAAAAGGAGCAAAACAATGAAAAATCTTAAGTGTGCAAAAGGTTTGAGTATTTGAATATGCTGCGTACACCTTTTACTATGCATTTTGCACTTTGGTTTGCCCTCTAACTTGGTTTGTAGAGAAAGTGTTCATTCGGGGCAATGTTTGAGAAGAAATAGAGAAGTTGAGTCATGTATACTTTAGTCATGTATGTCTAAGTCATAGAGTGGTCCTCCAAGAATTTCAAGATGAATAGAAAAGAATTTGAGAAGAAAAAGACTTAAAGGGTGCTGTCTGGGTGCACCGGACCCTCTACAAAGTCAGTCCGGTGTGCACTACACCGCCTGCAGAGAACTGCACGATCTCGGGAATTTTGGCTAAAATTCACCGGACTGTGAATAGTGCAGGGTCTGGTGGTGCGCTGGACCATGGCCCAATGGCTACATCAGGCTGGTGCAATGACTAGTGACATGGCTCGATCGGGTGGTGCATTGGACGAGTCCGGTGGTGCACTGGTCCAATCCGGTTACAGCCTGAAGAGAAAGTGCCCAATGAGAATCTCGGAGGACTAGAGACTTTTGGAGGTCCGGTGGTGCACTGAACCGGTCCGGTGCACCACATGACCGTCTGATTTTTGGAGGAAGGTTCCAATGGCTATTTGAGGCTATATAAAGGGGCCTCCCACGCCTCTAACCAGAACACTAAGGCAACATTTCCCTACCACTCTCTTGTGTATTTCTCTCTAGATCTAGTGTTGACGCACTTATAAGCCAAAGGAGAGAGGAGTGTTGCTGGGATAGGAAGATCTTGAGCAAGTATGCGTTAATCTGCCAGAGTGCTATCAGGAGTTGTAAACAGCCAAGGTTCTGTTGTAACTTATCATTGACATAGTGGAAGACTCGGTCTATCACATGGTGACAAACCCGAGTAAGCGGAGGAAAGAGTTGAAATAGACTACAAGTCGGGTTGGCTAACTCTAAAGTGGATGTAGGCAAGCACTCAGGCTTGGCCGAACACTAGAAAAAATCGTGTGTCTCTTGTCTCTCTGTTTTGTTTCCTGTTTGCTTTCTTATTTGCACTTCTACCCTCATCTTGGTATAAGTTGTTTATGAAGTACATGAATTTGTGAGACAGAGACTGGCATTCCGCTGCGATCTATTGTACTCATCTGGATTCCGCTGCGTACACTGCTACGAGTAGAGTAAGAAAGGTCAATTTTTTTATCGTCTATTCACCCCCTCTATACGACATCCAGATCTGTGTTCCCCTCAGAGGAAACCTTCACTTCTGGAGGAGCACAATTCACTACATATAGGAAAAGAAACATACTTTATATAGAAGTTTTTGAAAATGTGTTTGTAATATTGTTGTATAAAAACAAAAGCATTATTAAACCATGCAGGGGATCTTCCACACACAATTCTGACTGTAGAGTCAACTAAAAGAACAACATTTAAACTGAAATCTCGAGTCAAATTGATGGAACATTGGGGGTTACCTGGTCCCAATGTGCAATGACTAACGCAGTCGCAAGAGAGGAGTGACACGATCGGTCGATCGAGGCTGGTGTGCGTGGCCGATGTCAGACAATCAAGTTCGGCATCTAGGTGCGGATTGGTGTTGAGACACACAACCAGTGGTGGAGCAAGAACCCAAAGAAACGTGTTCCATTTGGCATTTCAATTTCACTAACTGGGCAATTGAAATTGTATGTACGTGATTAAAAGATACAAATTAATGAGATATTTCACTAAACTATTTGTAAGACAGAATCCAAGTTAATGAGCATCTCCAAGAATCTTTCTAAATTTCTTTCTATAAATTATCATTTGGAGAGTCATTTGCATAAACCACTTTCTATATCTTTTCAAGCTTCAACAGCCATTGTATATCTTGTTTGCACTCTAAAGAAATTAAAAAACACATCCATGCATGGTGAAAATGAGCATCGTACTTCTAGTTAGGTGAGATTACTGATAAGAACACTATGAGAAATTAAAAAACACATAAATGCATGGAGGAAATTATGCATTTTCTCTTTTTTAGATCAACAACTTTGTAGAATATTATTTATGTGTTTTTGTTTCGCTAAATAGCTAACTTCTCATTTTCTATTTAGGGGTCGGTACAATGTTGAGCTTCATCAGTCATTCTTGCGAATCCAAGGACAAGATAATGATTTCAAAATCTAGTATAGTAGTATTCTCCACCTATTTTCTTTACCAAAGGTTGTATTTTTTTACATATATGTTGAGATCTTTGACTATGAGCAACCTTACCAGCAGCCTCACCGTTAGCAACCTCTAGATGAGGCGATTATTTGGATCCCTTAGCAATGGAAGAGATGGCGACTGAGCTATGAAAGATCGATGAGGGCGCTAGGAAAGGCTCTAGGTGAGGAATGGATGTGGGTGCACAACCACATCGCGGGAGAGGGCGACGGTGTCTATGGAGAGGTGAAGTAGGAGGTAGAGGGCGACATGGCGTCCGGTTCAGGTCTGCACAAATGCGCATATTAGTATCGGTTTTAAACAACTGGAGCTAAACTAACATTGGTAGGAATTCTAATTGCGCTGGTAGGAAAGGAAAATCACTTCTAGTACTGGTTTTTATAAAATAACCGGTACTAAAAGCCTCTCTAGTTTTTGAACCAGTACTAAAGGTTTTGAAACTAGTTCATGCATCAAACCTATACCTCATATTAGTACCGGTTGGGGACAACAACTAGTACTAATATATTTTGTATGTATTTTCACATTTAAAACTGGCACTGAAGCTATTGTCAATACCATTTTAAATAAACTAGAACCAAAGTTGTTGGACCAAAGCCAAATTCTCCAGTAGTGTACTATAGATGCGGCACCTAATACCGTTCAGCTCTATGCCCCTTGTGTTGTTACAACATAGTGATCGGTGTGGATAGGATACAACATACCAGACAAGACACCTAGTAAGGTTGAAAACTATGCAACTTCATGTTTGTGCTCATCTAACATGTACTGTGTGGCACCGAGTGCCACACAAGACTGGAATACTAGTAAGCTTGTAAAAGTGCATAGTCATCCTTTACACTCACCATACTTTTTCGGTGTGCCACCAGACATGGCGCTAGATAGGGTACCAAGTAAGCAAGTTGTTGTGTACTTTAGACAAGTACTCACCATACCTATCTGGTGTGGCATCAGATGTAGCACCACATATGGCAATCATGGATGATGTAAACTATTATCCATCCAGTTACATGCATCGGACATGTCCGACATGACATTGGTGACAACACTAGATTTTCTATATTGTAATCGCTAGTTTTCAGAACCAGCTATTGGAGCTGCACCGACGTCTCCGGTGTCAACATCAGACATGTCCGATGCACACGAAAATTATTGGTGGATAGTAATGCTAGTGTGGCCCTTTGGGGGCTATATATACCCTCTCATATCAGCTCCCCAAGGTGTATTTGAAAGGGAAATGGGCTTTAATACATTTATATACTGGTTTTGGTGTTGGCTAACCATCACAACATTATGGACTAACTAGTTTGCTAATTGAATGATCACATGTTCATAAGAATAATAATAGAAGATTTGAAGTTAGAAATACCTGAAAACTTAGGTAGAAAGGGCATATCATGGAAAAATGATGAAGTATGGGTAGTTCAATCACTTGAATAAGATCTAAATATCCCTAGGAACATATTTGAGCACCTTAGAGAGGTTGAAAATATCATATATTAAAAATGGTGTTCTAGAGCTAAGTTTGAGCTAGAATGAGAATATGAGTTGAAGAATTAAAAAAAAGAAAAATTGTGGCTTAGATCAGTTGGATGGACTCTAGATATGTTTGTCTAACTCATAGGAATGGTAAAGAAGACAATAAAATCAAGACAAAGAAGAAAAATCTAAAAAAGGATTCAAGACCGCTACTCTACGGTACATAGGACTAGTCCAGTGGGTCACCAGACAAGTTACATAAAAAGGTGTTATTCTAGACTGTTGAAGGCTAGAGCATCAGACCAATCCGGTGTGCAACGAACGGGTCACCGAACCAACTTTGTGGAGACGATGAAAATCAACCCAAAGCAGTTGGTGCACCGGACCTGTCAGACTCCAACGGTCAACTTTAGAGTTCAGGGGTCGAGCTGACATAGCAGGGTCCGATGGTGCACCGAACCAGTTCAATGCCACCTGACAATGTATTCAGAATGGTCATTGAATGGGCAGATTGAAAGAGGTCCCGTGTGCACCAGAAGAGGCACTATAGGAGGTCCGATGCACCTGATTTTAGAGCAGATTTTGGGATTTGATCCTAATGGCTATTTGGGTGGTTGAGGACTATAAATATCTCCCAACCAACCCATTCAATACTCAAGAGCTGAGCAATAACTCCAATACACTAGAGCAACACTCCCAAATGATCATAGCCTCCCAAGTGCCACAAAAGAGCGAATTGAGCAAGAGATAGTCTCGTGTGTGTGATCTGAGATAGTGCCTTGAGAGAGAGAGAGAGCTATAGCAAAGAGAGTGTGTGTTGTTCTTGTGATCATTGAGCTTGGGGTTGTGACTCCTGTTTAGTTGTAAAGGCTAACAATAGCCTCCAAGCATGTGGAGTGCCCTAAAGAGACTTCGATCTCTCCATTAAGTTGAAAAAGAGAGGACCCAAGTTTGATGTTCGAATCACTAGAGAGGGTTGAAAGAGACCCAGTCCTTTGGGATACCTCAATAGAGACATGTTTCATTTATAAACCGAACTCCGGTAACCAAATCATTGTATCTTTGTGTTTGATTGTCTGCCATTTGTTTTCCTCTTTTCTTCGTGAATTCTCTTGCATTTGATCTTGATATTCATTCTACTTGGGTATGGGATAAATCCATATCCACCAGTGTATATGGGTGACCCGATGGGGTTATTTTTTTGTCGTGGGTATTTACCCATTGCCATCACTATTCACACGACATATCTGTCTCTTATCCCCGCCCATTCTTCCCTGAATCGATGCCTAAGTATTCCATATATAGTTTTGTTGTCTATTGTCGTGACGGTTGCATCTACGAAATGAAATTTATTTAAATTGAAGCTAATAAAGTCATATTTGTGTTCTACAATGGTATAACAAAGACTTATTATTTAACCGTAATAGCATATCATAAAATATTTTCTTTAAAAAAATCACCGAAAGAGCGATATTATTCAAATAAAGTTGATATGTTTCTTTATATATTCTATTACAATATATATTATTGTAAGTTTCAGATTGTTATTAATCATTTTTTCATATATATATATATAGTATTTAGAGCCCTGGGCTCTATTTAACTACAGGAAGCCCTGACTAGGTGCGCAGACCGCACCGGACCCTTTTTGGCTTATTGTACCTAACTGTGCTTATGCTAAATTATAATACGAGTTATGCTGATGTGTGTATCAGTTTATGCAAATATAGTCTGCGCATATTACGTGCATCGGGCCCACGATCCAGCCCACGCGTTCACAATTATTCAGTCCCACGCCGACACTATAAAAACACCCCCACGCCGCCAGGGATTAGGTTTTAGCGGCGGCGGCGGTTCCCTCGGGCGTGCGAGCGGCGGTGATCCTAGGGGCCAGCTGTGGGGGACAGATATCCCCCGGGTCCATTAGAAGGATGAAAGACCTCACGAAAAGCCTAAGGGCCCGATAGATCGTAAGGTCATTCCTTCATGGGCCTTGGGAGGGACAATCAGTAAAGCAGATGAACGTAAGGCCGGTGCAAGCCCGGACGGCCCCACATCGTTGAGCAAGAAACCACAACAGAAGATCCGACTTTCCCGCGCTGGAGCCCCATGCAACGGAACCAGGCGAGGATAGGTCGGCAGAATCATAGGAAGATAGACTCAAACAGTTCACTATCTTTTAGGTGCACATTGTTATCATATCCACATGTATTGCCCCACGGTCGAATATATAAGGCCCAGGAGGCACCCCTTCAGAACGACCGATCTCACTACTCAGCCATCCACCTCAACTCTCCACGTTCTCGCTTTAGAGAACTACCTTGTAACCCATTACACAAAGCATCCTCACCAGGACGTAGGGTGTTACGCATCTCTAAGCGGCCTAAACCTGTAAACATTGTCCATTGTCCCTCGTGCGTCTGGCACGAACCATTTTGCTACAGTCGGCGACACCGTCCTACTCCTAAAAACACCTTGAGGGGCAACCCCGGGTGTGCGGTCGGACCCAAAACACCGACAGCTGGCGCGCCAGGTAGGGGGTGTGTCGACGATCTAAGCTAGCTCAATGGCCGTCACCTTACACAGCAAGATCACCTTCCGTCTCGGATCCATGTTCTGCTTTGGAACGATCTCGTCCATAGCAGACAAAGAGGGAGCTCTACACCGCATTGCAGATCCGCCAAGAAAGAAGTCCCCTCCAACAAACTCCGAAGATACCGGAGAAGCGCAACCTCCAGCTCTCCGAAGAAAGATCGCCACGACAGCCGCGCCATTCTACCCCGACGTTCTTTTCATCGGGAAAGTGGAGTCGCCTCCCGTCTCTGACGACGAGCCAACCGCGCCTGGGGAAGAACCACCTCAGCGGGAGTCCCATCGACGAAGAAACCGGCGCCGAAACGTCCGGCGACATCACCAAGCCGGAGAACGAGATCCGGAGCAGCCTGTCTCGCGAGACGAGGTCTCGGAGATGGGAGAAACTCCGGAAGAACGCATCTTCAGAGAACGAAGGAACTTCCGATGACGTGATCGTCGACGAGCTCAGGAACAAGCCGAGCAAGACGCAAGGCAGCGCCGGGAAAATCCACTCTTCGGTCGCAACCTAAACCCCGACTTCGCCCGAGCCATGAACACGTCGAGTGAAGTCGGAGGAGTACTAGCTCGGATAGCTGATGGACTCCCTCGGACTCCCGATGCCGAGGGCTATCGACGCCTGTTCACCCAAGCAGCCAACCATCTTCTACCTCTCGCTCACCCGCCGAACGATTTGCAACACGCCATCAACATTCGCTGAGACGCGCGGAGCTCCATCAACGCTTCGCGTGAACGACGGCATGAGAACGAGATCCGCCGCCGGGAAGAGTACGACAGGGATCATGGCATCCCAACTCAGAGTCAAGCCACCAGAGCCGAATCAACGACGGCCTCGACTGGCGAAACTACCCGGGGACGGTCGATGTAATACTCAAAATTGTATACAAAGAATAATAGAGAGTTATCCTCATTTTATGTGCCTTAATTGCATCATGAAAAGAGCATGCATATAATTAAGAGTGAAACAGATGATACTAAAATAAAACAAGGTGCATTATGTTGGAATTTTATATGTTTGTGCACTAAATAAAATGATAATAATAAAAATAATAATAAGGATAATAAGATAATAAACACTGGAAGTTAAATCACACCCTAAATGGGAATTAGGGCTTTGAAAATAAAAAGAAGAGGAAGGATATAAAAATATAAATAATATATAGATAAATATATCTCCAAATTGGTACCTTTATGGCACAGTATAATCTAAGGATAAAGTTTGGCACAAGTTTGAACTTAAACTATAATTTAAATTTGAAATTTGAAAAACAAAAGAAAGGAAAATGAAAATAAAATGGAAAAAAAACTGAACTGGGCGCAGTTGGGCCTGAGCAACCGAATTTGGCCCACTTCCGTTTTTCTCCTGCGCAGCCCAACTTCATTCCACGCCCCCATTATCCTTTCACTGGCGCGTGGCCCGCTTCGCCAGACCCGCGCGTCGCTCGCACTGACAGGGATGGCCCAGTGGCCGGTCGCACGGGCGTGATTGACCATGGCATGCCGCTGACGTCTGGGGTCCGGCTGTCAGCCACCTGTGCGCTCGCGCTCGTTGGATGACTGGTGGACCTGCGTTGGCAGCGCTTTCCTCTCCAACGAACACCGTGGATGGCAGATTGTTGCTGGGGCGCGCGGTCAGGTGGCCCTGGGATGGTGCACCAGCACACCGAGATCCGTGGGGGCGTGAGCTTATAAGTTCCGTGGACTCCACCATTGGCGCAGGCGCTTGACCCTGAAACCCACCCGTGCGAGTAAGAGCACCGACGGCGAGAGAGAGAGAGAGAAGGAGAAGGGAGAAGGTTCGCGTGGTCTTGTACGCCGTCCTGGGCTCCATACCGTTGCACTTGGGGATCTACGGCACTTTACACGCGGATTGGAGCCGTGGCCGTGGTCAGGGACTGGCGGAATCGCTCACCGACGTTCGTTGGCGCCGCTTCTCCGCCCCGCGTCGAAGACTGTCCCCATCACCACAAATCCTCTGGTATGGTTGCTTTCGTTGGGGTCGTTAGCTAATTCCGGTGGTGTAGAATCACGCGGGGGAGGCAATTACTCCTCATTGGGGCGAGAATTGCACACCGATGTTCACCTAGCTTCGGTTGCCATGACTCGCCATGGATGTGAAGCTAGGCATGTCAATCGGTTACCTGTTGTCGGTCTTTGAGTTCGGGGGGGTCCGGTGGTTGTGCGCGGGCAAGTAATCATGGGATTCGGGCTCGGGGGCGTCGAACGGTGGGCATCGGCGACCAGCTCCGCCGTGGTGTGTCTCGGCGGCGCTCCCCCGTTGAGCTGAGGTTGGGGGCGATCTTCGGATCGTCCGATCGACTTTGGGCGGCCACGATTAGATCTAGGAGAGATGAACCATGGACCATAGATCCAGTTATTGACGATCGGGATTGGGTCTGGAGCTGTGAGGATTGATGCATCCGGGACCGTCCGATCGTGGCTAAGCGGATAAGATTAGAACTCCATCTATTGTTTCAACGTTGTGATCTGGGTCGTTCGTTTGGTATCCAACGTTGGTGATGTGATCGCGTGCATTTGAAATCTGCACCGTGGATCCTCAATCCGGTGGACTAGAAAACCTACCGGTTCAGTGTTTGGCTAATTTAATCCTAGCCCTCGGTTTCTAATCCAGTGGCTCGGATCCTGGCATACCCCTTCGGCCCTGGCCATTTTTCAAAAGAGCCCCTCCACTTATTTGAAATAAACCCGCAGTCCAGGGTGACTGTGCTCTGTGTCTAGGGAATCTTTCGCTGAGGCCCCTAGCGTTCGGTTTAATCTTGTGCGCAGCCCAGAGTTCAGTAAAAATGAATAAATAATAAAGGAAATTGATTTTTAGTATGAAATTAATTGCAACAACTTGTATAAATAATAGAAAATTCATATGATGTCCAAATTAATCCGTTCCAATGCCTATAGTTTTGTAATATTATTGTCTATCATCTAATACCACTGATTTCACATGAAAGTCACATTAAAATTTATATCCTATTTAATCTTATATCAAATACATAAAACCTTAAAAAAGTCATAACTCCTTCGTTTTAACTCCGATTTGATCCGTTCAAGTTGCGTTAGTCTCGTACAAATGCGTAGACTATTATTATGCAGTTTATTCTTATGTTTGGTGTAATGTTAATTTTGCCTATACACTGTTTGTTTGTATTGCTACGACTAGCGTGAGGTCACGAGTCACCTGAAGATCATCCTGGTACCTGGAATCACAAGTCCCAGGCAAGTTGTGCCCTTGATCACTTCTTTTACCCACTCATGTTCTAATTAATCATAATGATCTGTATAGGTTAATTTGATGGGACCTAATAGGTTACCCTAGTTTGTCTATCTTTATGCCTTGTTTACCACTAAACTTTCTGGGTAGTACTTGCTAGTGCTATATGTGGATTTGGGCATTGAGATACATATTATTCATACTTTTGTTATCAGTTGCTATTTACTGTTCATGATAAGATCATTATGTTAATTGGAACATGGAGAACCACCCGGGAAAACAGTGCTACCACAAGGGAGGAATGGGACCCCTTGGCTGATTAATTAGGAAAGCTAGTGGAAGACTACCTTACCCGAAAGGGGCAAGGGCAGTAGGGGAGTGGTCAGTGTAGGGAGGCCCTCGGGAGGATTTTGCTGCGATGGCGGTCCTGCAAGGGATTCCTGCATTGGAACTTCCTATAAACTGTAGCGGGTTTTCTGAAGCTAGTGGAACTTTGTAAAGGCCTCGTAGTGTTACCCTGCCTCGCCTCCTCGGTAGAGGTGTATGGGAAGTCGCGATCCCTTGGCAGATGGGTAACATGACTTGTGGGTAAAGATGCGCAACCCCTGCAGAGTGTAAAACTGGTATACTAGCCGTGCTCACGGTCATGAGCAGCTCGGACACTCACATGATTAATCTATGGAACTTAAATTCAATTTGTCATATGCATTGCATCGCAGGTGATGTTGTTACTTCTGTTCTACTACTTAATTGGGTTGGTATTTACTTATACTTAGTAATTGCTAATAAAATTTTGACCAACTCTAAAAGCAATGCTCAGCTCTAACCATCCTCTTTGGTAAGCCTTACACTTCACATGAGCTCCCACCTTTGGCGAGTTCATGCACATTATTCCCCACAACTTGTTGAGCGATGAACGTATGTGAGCTCACTCTTGCTGTCTCACACCCCCCACAGGTCAAGAACAGGTACCGCAGGATGATGCGCATGGAGGATGCTGCGGTGTGTTCGTGAGAGGTCTAGGCCGTCGTCTCCCAGTCAACTTTGGGTTGCTGGACCGTTGTCTCCTTATAATGTAATTATTTATTTTGTATAGAACTCCTGTTATATATAAAGATGTGACATTCGATCCTGTGCCACTATACATCATATGTGTGAGACTTGGTCCCAGCATACCTGGTGTTTATGTTCGCGCCCGGGTCTTGGTGCCCCCGAAATCCGGGTGTGACAGTCGAGGAACCACAACAACTACTCCCCTCCCCGGGACAAACATCATCCCCGACGACAGGAGGACACATGTGGAGTGTCCGCCCTTACTCCACGCCTTAGGGCCATTCAATGGCCCCTAACTTCAAGGTATCCAATGTCGATAAGTATGAACCTAAGCAGGACCCAGGAGGCTGGCTGGCCATCTACACCACCGCCGCTCGAGCCGCCGGAGCGTCCGAAGACGTGATGACTGCGTACTTACCCATTGTCCTCGGGCAAGACACACTGCAATGGCTGTGACATCTACCTCGGCACTGCATCGACGACTGGAGCGACTTCAGTCGACGCTTCACCGCCAATTTTCAGTCCCTCTCCGACAAACCGGCGCAACCATGGGACCTCAAATCCATCAAGCGCCGGGGGGACGAAACTCTCCGGTCATACCTCAAAAGGTTCCAGACCATGAGAAATCATATCCCCGAGGTCACGGAGGCAGCCGTGATCGAGGACTTCTATAGAGGATCCAATGACTCGGCCTTCGTCCGAGCCATATTGCAGAAAGCGCCAACTACCTCCGAGGAGCTGTTCCGGGAAACCGACCTCTACATCACCGCTGACGAACGAGCCCAGGACCTCATCGGGGGAGCAAAGCCCGCACCGGCAGCACCACGACGCAACGCGAACCAGCAACCTGACAAACGCTGGGAGAAGAGACCTCGCGAAGAAGTGCACGCCGCCGGACCACCTGCCTCTCGCGCCCGGGGAGGACCTCACGGAGGCGAGCGCACGCTGGACGACATCTTCGACACCCAGTGCCCATACCACAAGGACATGCGCCACACTCTTCGGAACTGTCGGGACTTCAAGCACTCCGTCGGGCACGGCCGACCCTTCCAACCTCTACCTCCTCCTCCGCCGCGGGGAGGACCAGAAGAACCACAACAACCCCAGCAGCAGGAGGAGGGAGGAGGAGGAGCCTTCCCGCGCTTTGACAGGGAGGTCAACGTCATCTTCGGCGGACATAGGTCGCAGGAGAACAAAAGACAGCAAAAGCTCAACGATCGCCAGATATTGGTGGCGACCACCGGTCCTCCCGCCCCATACCGGTGGTCGGAGCACCCGATCACCTTCACTCGGGCGGATCAATGGCTCAACTTCGACCACCCAGGCAAATACCTGCTCCTCGTCGATCCGGTGATCCGAGAGAGCAGGGTGAAGAAGGTGTTAGTGGACGGGGGGAGCAGCATCAACGTCACCTTCCCCCGGACACTCCGAGGCTTGGGAGTTCACCTCAAAGAACTCCACGAGTCAGACACTCCTTTCTTCGGCATCGTGCCGACTGAAGGGGAATATCCGCTGGGCCACATCTACATGCCCGTCACCTTCAGAACTCCGGAGAACTACAGAACCGAGTTCCTGAGGTTCGAAGTGGCGAATTTCGACTGCGGATACAACGCCATCATCGGGAGGCCAGGATTGGCAAAATTCATGGCCATTCCGCATTACACATACATGATATTGAAGATGTCGGGACCACGAGGAATCATAATTGTGCGTGCTGACCTCCAAGGCGTCGCAGAATGTTTCCGAGTGGCCATCCAGGCGGCCCTCACCACCAAACCGTCGGCGACTTCTTCGATCCAGGCAAACTCTAAGCCTGAGGAAGACCATACAACACCGGCGAACGAAGCTCAAGCCACGACCTCTATGCGGCCGACTGAAGAAACTAAAAGGATCAATCTGGGGTTTACTGATGAACGCAAGACTGCCATCATCAGCTCCAGCCTGGATGATAAATAGGAAGGCGCGCTCGTCCGGTTTCTGCAAGACAACCAAGATGTATTCGCATGGCAACCTGCGGATATGCCGGGAGTCCCGAGAGAACTGGCCGAGCACAAACTGAAGGTCTACCCCCATGCAAGGCCGATCCGGCAAAAACTACGTCGTTTCACGCCCGACAAGAGAGAGGCCATTCGCGCTGAGCTGGCCCGCTTGGTCGCGGCTGGGTTTATTAGAGAGGTGTTACATCTCGAGTGGTTGGCCAACCCTGTTCTTGTACTAAAAAAGAATAAAGTGGATTGGCGCATGTGCGTCGACTACACAGATCTCAACAAACATTGTCCAAAGGATCCCTTCGGGCTCCCTAGGATAGATCAAGTGGTAGACTCCACCGCCGGATGTTCTGTGTTATCTTTTCTGGACTGCTATTCTGGATACCATCAGATCAGTCTGGCAAAGGAAGACGAGGAAAAGACAGCGTTCATCACTCCCTTCGGTGCTTTCTGTTATACCTCCATGTCGTTTGGCCTCAAAAACGCTGGAGCGACTTATCAGAGAGCCATTCAAACATGCTTAGCCGATCACTGGGGCAAGCGTGTGGAAGCCTATGTAGATGATGTGGTAATCAAAACGGAGAACTCGGAAAACTTCATCGAAGACTTGCAGCTGGTTTTCAACAGCCTACGGCAGTATCGGTGGAAGCTTAATCCCGAAAAATGTGTTTTTGGGGTACCAGCAGGAAAGTTACTCGGATTTATTGTCAGTCACCGGGGAATTGAAGCTAATCCGGATGAAATTGAAGCTATCATGAAAATGGAGGCACCACGATCACAAAAGAAGGTTCAGCGACTTACCGGATGTATGGCAGCCCTAAGCAGATTTATATCCAGGCTGGGAGAAAAAGGTTTACCATTTTACAAGCTACTCAAGAAAGTGGATAAGTTTCAGTGGACTTCAGAAGCACAGGAAGCCCTAGATGCACTGAAAAAATTCTTGACGACGCCACCAGTATTGAAGCCGCCACGACGAGCCACGTCAACTCAACCAGCTGAAGATCTGCTGCTGTATATTTCTTGCACGACTCACGTGGTAAGCACCGTGTTGGTAGTCGAGCGAGCAGAAGAAGGACATGCCTACCCAGTGCAACATCCTGTTTATTTCATCAGTGAAGTTCTGGGTCCCTCGAAGAAAAAGTATCCTCAAGTTCAGAAGCTATTATACGCTGTACTTCTAACTGCCCGCAAGCTACGTCACTACTTCGACGACCACAAAGTCATAGTAGTCACTTGTTTTCCGATAGGGGATATTCTTCACAACAAGGAAGCCCTTGGCCGAATAGCCAAGTGGGCCTGTGAACTGGGATCTCATGACATCGAATTTCGACCTCGCACTGCCATCAAAACTCAAGCATTGGTTGACTTCGTATCAGAGTGGACTGAACAGCAAGTACCAGATAACCCAGAGATTACAAAAGTGTGGCGAATGTATTTTGATGGCTCGCTGAAACTGCAGGGAGCAGGCACGGGAATTCTCTTCATCGCACCTGGAGGCGAACACCTCAAATATGCCCTCCAGTTGTTATTTCCAGCCTCCAACAATGCAGCCGAGTATGAAGCTCTGATCCATGGACTAAACATCGTCATATCATTAGGCATCAAGAGACTAATGGTATACGGAGATTCTCTGGTGGTCATAAGCCAGATAAACAAAGAATGAGACTGTTCGAATGATTCAATGGGAAAATACTGCACTGCCGTCCGAAAACTAGAAGATAAATTTGAAGGCCTAGAATTTCATCACGTAGAAAGGGATCGAAACACCGCAGCTGACGTATTGTCCAAGCTAGGATCCGGTCGAACTCAGGTCCCACCCGGAGTCTTTGTGCAAGAAATACTACAGCCGAGCATCTCAATGGATCAAGCAGAAGAATGTAATATCATGGATCAACCAGAGTCAGACTCTGATGACTGGAGAAGGCCGATCATCAGATATATAAAGAACGAAGAGGAACCAGATGACAAAAGTGTAGCCGAGCGCATCGCCAGACAGTCAGCCCACTACACACTCATTGGGGAAACGTTATACAGAAGGGGTGCATCAGGCGTCTTCATGAAGTGCATTCTCTCATCTACTGGGAAGCGACTTCTGGGTGAGGTCCATGCTGGGCAATGCGGAATACACGCAGCATCCAAGACACTAGTCGGGAAGGTATTCAGGTCAGGATTCTATTGGCCAACAGCGAAAAGCGATGCAGCCGAGTTAGTTCAGAGGTGCGAAGCTTGCCAGTACTTGTCAAAGCAACAACATCTACTAGCACAGCAATTGCAGACCATACCAGTAACTTGGCCCTTCGCATGCTGGGGACTGGATATGATTGGACCTTTCAAGAAAGCTCAAGGAGGATACACTCATGTATTGGTAGCAATCGACAAATTCACCAAATGGATAGAATTCAAACCCATTGCTTCCTTAACCTCAGCCAAGGCCGTGGAATTCATACAAGACATAATATTCAGATTTGGAATACCAAACAATATCATAACTGACTTAGGATCCAACTTCACAAGTTCGGAATTCTTCGATTTCTGCGAGCAAAAGAGCATTCAGATCAAGTACGCTTTGGTAGCGCACCCGAGGGCCAACGGGCAGGTTGAGCGAGCTAACGGGATGATACTGGAGGCACTCAGGAAAAGGGTCTTCGAAAAGAATGAAAAGTTCGCAGGAAAGTGGATAAGGGAATTGCCCTACGTCGTTTGGAGCCTAAGAACCCAACCTAGCCGAGCTCTACATGGAAACACTCCTTTCTTCATGGTCTATGGGTCAGAGGCGGTATTACCCGCCGATCTCAAGTTCGGGGCGCCGAGGTTGGTCTTCGAAAGCATAGCAGAAGCCGAAGCTACTAGGCTGGAGGACATTGATGTACTCGAAGAAGAACGGCTGAATGCAGTAATTCAATCAGCACGATACCAGCAGACTCTGAGACGCTATCACGACAAGGCCGTGCGACAACGATCCTTCTCAGTGGGAGATCTCGTCCTCCGCCGAATTCTAACGGGAGAGGGACGGCACAAGTTGTCGCCCTTATGGGAAGGACCGTTCATAGTAGCAGAAGTCACTCGGCCGGGATCATATCGTCTCACTCAAATGGACGGCACAGAAATTGGGAATTCCTGGAATATAGAACACCTCAGGAAGTTTTATCCTTAGCTATATTTCAAAAGCTATCAGGACAACGATGTACTCTGTAAAACGGGAGATATGTCATCAATAAAGAAGGCTTCAAAGATACTCAATTTGTTCATGATTGACTAGCACGCTTACTCAACTCGGGGTGACCACTATGCCCTGCTAATGGAGCAATCAGCTTAAGTCGGCAAAGACTTAAGACGGTGCAACATGCTCACGCTTACTTGATTCGGGGTGACCACTATGCCCTGCTAACGGAGCAATGAGCTTAAGTCAGCAAAGACTTAAGATGGTGCAACATGCCCACGCTTACTCAACTCGGGGTGACCACTATGCCCTGCTAACGGAGCAATCGGCTTAAGTCGGCAAAGACTTAAGATGGTGCAACATGCTCACGCTTACTTGATTCGGGGTGACCACTATGCCCTGCTAACGGAGCAATCGGCTTAAGTCGGCAACGACTTAAGACGGTGCAACATGCTCACGCTTACTTAACTCGGGGTGACCACTATGCGCTGCTAACGGAGCAATCGGCTTAAGTCGGCAACGACTTAAGGCAGTGCAACATGCTCACGCTTACGTAACTCGGGGTGACCACTATGCCCTATTAATAGAAGCAATCGACTTAAGCCAGCAGCGACTTAAGGCGATCTGACGTGCTTACGACTACTCATGTAGGGATGACTTCTATATCCCATAAACAAGTTTCAAAACCATCACACAGCCTTTTACTACTGCAAATTTACGTACTGTTGAATTCTGAAACAATAGGAGAATAACAATATCATTCAAGGGCTAAACTGGTGTCCTCTAACAAATGTCTGACCATGCTAACCGCGTGCTCAAAGCACGCAAAATATTTCTCTATTTCGCGATATCTTTCTCAGGAGCAACCGACGAGGAAGGGCGACTTGAGGAATCAGGAGCAGCATTCACGTCAGCCCTTATATCTTCAGGAACAACCACACCGGGTCTCCTCATCAAGATTTGTCCCACCCGAATGGCCTTATCCATGGCTCTATCGCGCTGGGCTCTCAGAGTAATGGAAGTTTCTTCAGCAACCTTGGCAGCCAATTGAGCGGTTTCTAGCTCCTGGCCGATGGATTTCTTGGAAGCACGGAGTTCTTTGATAGTAGCATCCTTAGCCGATATCAACTGCCTGAGACGGATCACGTCATCCATGGATTCCTGCAGCCTACAACGAAGATTATCTAACTCCTCCATGGTGAAGCGATGGCTCCTCTCCAGGATGGTCAACGAATTGCTAGAGTCACGATACAGTCTGTCGAGATTGTCGCGAGACGCAGCAAGGACACGTTTTTCTTCCTGCAAACAAAAATCAACTCCTTCAAACATCAAACAAGCAATAGGAACACAGCACTGCAGGGCACAGTTTCATAAGTCACCTTTTCAGAATCAAGCTGAGCGCGAAGGGAAGAGCTCAGTGCATTGGTGTCATCTAGGGCAGCAGAGACCTGGGCTAGTTCAGTCTGGCTTTGAGAATACTTTTCTTCAAAATCAGAGCACCGCTGGACCAGTTCAGCCTGATCTCGAGAATGTTTTTCTTCAAGAGTGGAAATTTGTCGAGTCATATCTAGCAGGAGACAATAAAACAAAAAGGGTCAGAGTGTAAGGCAGTTCAATAATGAAGACAAAGAGAAGCAAAAAAGCACTAACCAACATTGGTTGCCTCCAAGTCAGAGACATAATGTTGAAGTAACACCGGATTCCAACGTGCAAGAGACAAAGCTCCTTCTGGAACAGAAGCACCCTGCAACCTCAGCTGGCTAGCCATCCCGTCCACCAAAGCCTGATAAGGAGAACAGATGAGTGTAATGACAATGGTTCACACGGTGCAAAAGTCAGGACAGAATATATCACAGTACCTGGAGATTGGAGAAGAACGAAGGGACTCCCAAATCGTGAGAAATCGATTGATGACCGGGCGTAAGGTCGCCACCGGAAGCAGCTTGCAACAAACCAGCGGGAACCAACTCAGTGCCATCAACAGAGCTCAAAACTTGGCCAGCGGGGACGCTGCCCTCTAAAGCGACTCCCTGGTCCAAAGCTTAGGCTACCACCATGCAGCCAGAGTGCGGAGGCGACCCTGCATGAACATCCATGGAAGTACAAGAGGGAGACTCGGACACCCTCGGGGGCTGGGTCATAGTTTGCGCTACCCACGTGAGCCGGATCATCTCCGGCAGTACCCTCGGGGGCTGGGCAGTGGCTTGCACTTCCCACCCGAGCCGAGTCACCCTTGGCAACACCCTCGGGGGCTGGGTAAGCGTCAATACCATCCCTGAGGGCCAGGTTCTCTGCAGTAACCGCCTCTAAGGCTGAGAGCCCCTTAGTTACTTCCATGGGACCGAGATGATCCAAGTCAGTCTCCTGACCCTCAAGACCGCGCTCTAAGGTCGATGAGGCACGGGATGACCTCAACCCAGCATTGAGCACATCAACACAAACCTCCATCACACCATCATCCACTGGCTCTGATAAAAGGTCCTCTGGAACCATATCCTCTAAAGTCTGATCAAAGTTTGCCAGAGATAACTCCTGTAGGCCAACGAGAGCTGACAGAGCAGGAGAAGGAACCCCACTACTTTCCCCACTGACAATATACTACCGACTGTTCTTTCGAGTCAGAGGGACCTCATCTTCTTCCTCCCTGTCGTTTTCATCAGCAACATAGGCAACACACCCATTGGGATCAACATCGGATGGAGCACACCCATTGGGATCAGCAGCAGATGGAGCACACCCATTGGGGTCAGCGTCAGTAAATTCAGGCACGGGAACCTCTTCAGCAGCAGGAACCGAAGGACCAGCGCCCCGATCCAAACTAGATACTTGCCGAAGACGTCTCTTTTTCTTTTTCTGCTCATCAGCAGAAGGATCAAGTTGATTGGCTCGGCAAGGGCGTCTCGGGCGAGCACTGGCAGGCTTCCGAATATCCAAAGTTGTACCAGCTTCTGGGAGAGGCGCCACCACCAATGTCCCGGCAGGAGCAGCATCAGGAGAGTCCTCAGCCAGCAAATCAAGCATAGCACTTATTTCTGCGTGACTAGGATCCAAAGGCACCTCAAAGTGGACTTGCCGTTCGTCATCAGGAATTTCCCCGAGCGAGGCAACCAAAGTGTTAACTTCTTCGGCAGAGGGTCGCACTCTAAGGCCCAAACCGCCATCAGCGACAGGTGGATTCGACACAAAAAGAGTGAAGGCCTTGGGAGGAGGCAGGTTCCATGCTGAGTATGCCACTGGGGCACCAATATTTGACACCTTGCCTCTAAGAATCATCTCAAGTCGGTTCACCAAGTCTACAGAGGGAATTTTCCTGTTGGTAACCCGAGTTGAGTCAGCTAGACCTCGGTACAGATAAGCCGGGTATGCCCTGTCCTTCAACGGCTGAATATTCTTGAAAACAAAATCAGCAACCACAGCCTCAGCAGTCAGACCCCTTTCTTTCAGCAGTCCAACTTCAGCAAGCAAAGCCCCCGCCTCAGCTACCTCCTGATCCGTAGGAGACTCGGTCCAACTCGGAGTGCGAACATCCGGCTGTCTTCCCGACCGTGGGGGGAGAGAATTTCCATGGTTCTCAACAATAAACCATTCCAAGCGCCATCCCTTGATACTGTCTTTGAGAGGGATTTCAAGATACTCAGTCTTCCTCCCACGGCGCATCTCCAAACTAGCACCCCCAACCAGCTGATGCTGCCCCCCGGCCATCCTGGGGCAGCAGTGATACAAGTACTTCCACAACCCAAAATGTGGCAGGACGCCAAGAAAAGCCTCGCACAAATGAACGTAAATGGAAATTTGCAGAATAGAATTGGGATTCAGGTGGGTCAAGTTAAGGCGATAAAAATCAAGGAGGCCGCGGAAAAAGGGAGAAATGGGGAGAGCGAGACAGCGGAGAAGAAAAGGAACGTAAATCACGGATTCATGGGTATCCTCTGTCGGGACAGTGACCCCATGACAAATCCGCCAAGAACAAAGCTCCCTCGGGGGAAGGACCCCGATGGACACGAGGTGGAGAAGATCAGGCTCGGAGACAACAGACATGTGGTTACCTGCGAAAGGCAACTGGCTGTTGGGGTCGATGGGGGGAATTACCGCAGCGGATGAACTTGAGGCCTTTCTCTTGGGCGCCATCTCAACTCTACTGGCGAACAGAGCGAGAGTCGTATTGCAGAGAGGATCTGGAGGCAGGAAAGCAAGAACTAGGGCACGGAAAGCAGAGGCGGCTGAAAGCGCAGTATATGCGGGATATTCTCGAGTCAGATACCGTCTTCAAAAGCGCCCAGTCAGCACCCGACAGTTACTTCTAAAACACCGGCGTGCCACGTTGGCATCCGGTGGCTACTTCTAAAAACACCGTCGCTCGGCATTTATCTCTAAAGTGCCGACGATATCTTCAGTCTCTCGGCGGTTACCTCTAAAGCGTCGACGATGTCTTCAGTCGCTCGGTAGCTATCTCTAAAGCGCCGACGATGTCCTCAGCACCCGGCAGTTACTTCTAAAACACCGGCGTGCCACGTCGGCATCCGGCGGCTACTTCTAAAAACCCCGGTGTGCCACAACATCACTCGGTTATTGTAACACCCGGATTTTAGGGGTCCAAAACCCGGGCGCTAACATAAACACCAGGTATGCTGGGACCAAGTCTCACACATATGATGTATAGTGGCACAGGATCGAATGTCACAACTTTATATATAACAGAAGTTCTATACAAAATAAATAATTACATTATAAGGAGACAACGGTCCAGCAACCAAAAGTTGACTGGGAGACGACGACCTAGACCTCTCACGAACTCATCGCAGCATCCTCCAAGCGCCTCATCCTGTGGTACCTGTTCTTGACCTGTGGGGGGGTGTGAGACAGCAAGAGTGAGCTCACATACGTTCATCGCTCAACAAGTTGTGGGGAATAATGTGCATGAACTCGCCAAAGGTGGGAGCTCACGTGAAGTGTAAGGCTTACCAAAGAAGATGGTTAGAGCTGAGCATTGCTTTTAAAGTTGGTCAAAATTTTATTAGCAGTTACTAAGTATAAGTAAATACCAGCCCAATTAAATAGTAGAACAAAAGTAACAACTTCACCTGCGATGCAATGCATATGACAAATTGAGTTTAAGTTTCATAATTTAATCATGTGAGGGTCCGAGCCGCTCATGACCGTGAGCACGGCTAGTATACTAGTTTTACACTCTGCAGAGGTTGCGCATCTTTACCCTGCTCATGACCGTGAGCACGGCTAGTATACCAGTTTTACACTCTGCAGAGGTTGCGCATCTTTACCCACAAGTCGTGTATCCCATGTCGCCAGGGTTTGCAAGGCCCTTAGACACTACCGAGGTGAATGGCTAGGGATCCACTACGAGGCCTTTACAAAGTTCCACTAGCTTCCGAAAACCCGCTACAGTTTATAGGAAGTTCCAATGCAGGAATCCCTTGCAGGACCGCCATCGCAGCAAAATCCTCCCGAGGGCCTCCCTACACTGACCACTCCCCTACTGCCCTTGCCCCTTTCGGGTAAGGTAGTCTTCCACTAGCTTTCCTAATTAATCAGCCAAGGGGTCCCATTCCTCCCTTGTGGTAGCACTGTTTTCCCGGGTGGTCGCTCCATGTTCCAATTAACATAATGATCTCATCATGAACAATAAATAACAACTGATAACAAAAGTGTAACCATGAATAGTGTATCTCCATACCCAAAACCACATATAGCACTAGCAAGTACTACCCAGAAAGTTCAGTGGTAAACAAGGTATAAAGATAGACAAACTAGGGTAACCTATTGGGTCCCATCAAAATTAACCTATACAGATCATTATGATTAATTAGAACATGAGTGGGTAAAAGAAGTGATCAAGGGCACAACTTGCCTGGGCCTTGAGAATCCAGGTACCAGGATGATTCTTCAGATCCTCGTGGCCTTACTGCTAAATGTAGCAATACAAACAAACATTGTATAGGCAAAATTTAACATTACACCAAACATAAGAACAAAATACACATTAATAATATACATATTAAAATAAGATCATAGGAACAGGAATCATTAATTTTGGAGTTATAGTTTTTAAGTTATGAATTTTCAAAGGTTTTATGTGTTTAAAATGGATTAAGTGAGAGATTAAATTTCTAATTGTTTTCATGACAAAACAGAGGCTCCAGGTGGTAGATAATAAAATTACAAAATTTTAGAAAGTGGAATGGATTAATTTGGACTAAAAATGGATTTTCTATGATTTAAACAAGTTCTAGCATTTATTTATCTATTAAAAACCCATTTATAAATTATTTTCTCTGTTTTATAATATTCTGGACTGGGCCCACTAATATTAAGAAGTGCAGGGGCCCAACTGCTAAGTCATCCACTAGTGGAGGGATGGCGGGTTAGTTTATAATATCTTGAGGGGCTCCACTGTAAAATAGCCACAGCGAAGAGGTATTAATGAATTCTGATCGTGTGATCCTGGATGGAGGGCTCGGATTAAATTGTGCCTACACCGAAGTGATACGCCATGATCACCATTGGATCACAATCCGACAATCCGGGCGTGATGAAATCCTGAACACCCCCAGCCCCAAGATCCCGAAGCAACGGCACAGATAAAAGGGGCCAATAGTCACATCCCATATCTAATCCTCACCGTTGGCCACAGATCCACGGCAGGCTAATCTTCTTCCTCCCGCGCCCTTCTAGCCCCCCTTTCTCTCTCTTCATGGCTGACCGGCGCCAGTAGCCCTCCCACGGCGAGGAGCACCCCGGTGATAAAGGCCCACAACGAACAGGCACAACTACCGTAGCAGCTAAGCGTGGGTTACACGGGTATAAGACTTACGGGAGGGTTAAGGTACCGGATATCCAGATGGCCGCCGGTGGTCTTGCGGTGGAGCACGAGATCACCATGGTTAGTTGCCGAGGCGACGTGCACACTCGCGACACCCTAGGCCGTCCAATCGGTGTCTGACGATGGCATGGAGTAGGAATCAACACCGACGTCGAATTGATGAGGTATTCCGATCCTGGCGGATGAGCTTGCCCATCACCGGCCGCGGCTTGGGCGGACCGCAAAAAGGCAGATATGCAGATGAGGCCTTAAGTCCTTGCGGGCTTAGATCGGCGTAGGGGAAAACGAGTAGGGAGGCAGTGGCCATCGCAGGAGCAGGATGGCGCTCGTCGGGTATCTGGTGTGATGGGTGAGGTGCCTCGGTTTATAGAGGATGGAAATCCCGGTGCCTGCCGTGACGGTTTCTAAACTATGGCGGCGGAAGTTGGGGCTGAAGGTTGGGTGTGCTGGGGGACTTATATCGCCCCGCGGCACAGAAGGGATAGAGTCCGGTCACGGCGATCCCAACAAACTGCGCGTATTTTGCTCAGGTGGTTGAAGAAGACGGTGGAGCTGACCAGCGGGTCCCCGAGCGCAGCGAGACCGAGTCCCACGCGACGCGAGCAACCCGGCTGACCAGGTGTCCCCACATGTCGGCGCCAGTCATTAAAGTGGCCGCGCACAGGGGTGGGTTAGGTGGGCCGCCAGGAACAAAATCGGCCCAAGCTAGGTTTCCCCTTTTTTCCTTTTATTTATTTCTTCCCTTTCTCTAATTCTAAGATCAATTTAAATTTCGAATTTTGAATTCAAACTTGTGCCTAACTCATTCTCAATCCATATTGTGGAATTTAAATACCAAATTTGGGATTATATTATTTATATTTTTATATTATCTTATTTTAAAACCCTAATTTTGATTGCGGATTTAATCCAACTTTTTAGAATTATTATTTTGTTATCATTATCCTTATTATTTTATTTAATGCACAAACATATAAAAACTCCAACAAAATGCACTTTCTTTTATTTTTGTATCATTTGTTTGTTTTTTTTTAATTAAGCACTATTAATTATAGGTATGCTCTTTTATGAGGCAAATAAGGCACATAAAGTGAGGAATTAACTATACAATCATTTTATTAAATTTTGAGTATTACAAATCCTACCCCCCTTAAAAATAATCTCGTCCTCGAGATTTGTACGAAAAGGGATGTATACTCATATTGTTATCGGAACATATGCACAAACAAAGAAATCTCAGCATGAGGTATAATTCTTTAACAAAACATAGGGTCAATAGACCTTATTGTTCCTTCTAAAATAATATCATATCATCTACTAACTAAAGTAACATCTAAATCTTATAAATCATCATAATTTATATCTATGTAGCTTGGTGGAGCTGGTGGTGGTGGTGGAGGTTGTTGTTGTTGTTGTCTCTCCAACCGTGCTTGCCTTATTTCTTGACGGACCTGACGTATTTCCTCGCGTTGTTGTCTTATCTGGTTTTGCATCTCGGTCACCAGGTCTGTTAATTGTTGTATTACCAGTCTTTGGGTAACAACCACTTGTTCGGTTTCAATAGGTGGAGGATTTGGAGAATTCATTTCTATTTGCTGTTGCGTGGTAATCTTTCCTTTCCTGGTATTGACCATGAAAGTTAGAAGCATATGGCAATAGTTTTGCAAAGGAAATTATTCAATAAGCGGTATGAATAAGCTAGTAGCTGGTTATAATCTGAAGATTCTCTAGTAGGGCTTAATCTACGTCCAGTTTGGGGTAACCAGTTGTATAAGGTGAATATCCAAGGGTAAGATGGAATCTGTCAAGATGAGAGATATATATGGGGGAGATAGACTACAAGGTGTAGGTTAAAAGTTTGTTTGTTATTAGGTGGGAATAGAAAGGTTATATCATTCATCATGGGTTGGGTTAGCTCATAGTTGAGTTAATCCAATGTGCTCAGTTAAGTTAATACATGGCTAGTAGGGTCTAATCTCTTCTACCAGTATCACTAATCTGTTTAAGTGGACCACATTAGGTTAGTTTAGTAGATGGCTATAAGTTGAATGAGTTTAGTCAGAATCTGGTTCGGTTATTTTGCTTCTGATTGGTTTGGATAGGTTATGTAACCCATTATGTAGGTCAAGTTGTTGTGTAGGGCTTAGTTGCTCTAAGTCACCAATTTAGACTTAAGTAAATGTGGAGTATGGCCTTATCCTTTGTATCAGCATTAAGTAACTCAATCTAGCTTATATCATATTGGATTAGATAGAATCCAGATTAGGTTGGTATGACTAGATTTAAACTAGTTAAGATTAGCTAGATCTACCAGGGTAGGATAAAGATTATTAGGATATGTTAGAATCTTTTAAGATAGGATGGATTATATGATGTAGGTAGGTTAGAATCTCTTCAAGATAAGATAAATCTATTAAGATGAGAGAAAACCTCTTAAGATAAGATGGATCTATATACATTAGGATAAGTTAAGACCTTTTGAGATAAGATAGATCTATGAGTGTAGGATAGAATCTCTTGAGATGAGATGAATCTATTAAGATAAGGGAGAATTTTTAAGATAAGATGGGTATTGTTAGGCTAGTTACTTTATTGAAGGATAATTTGGTTTATCTAGTTATTTTATAAATATATTTTTATACCTATATATGCAGATGCAATTGTGGACATTACTCCACAACTCATCACACTCAATCAAAGATCCAAATCAGACATGTATCATAAGAACAAACATTCAAATACATAAACACTTATAAAAATAGTTTTGTTTTTGTTCCTAGGATTAGGTCTCCTATTCCTAAAGTCACTTTAGGTACGGATTTCAAAGTGTGGAACCCTCATGTGTCTTTAGAAAGAAAAAGGTAAGAATAATCAGAGTATAGCGGAAATAGATGAGAAAAGATTGAGATAAGTTTAGAAAAGAATCAGAGTAAGATAAGTATTTAATGGTTGTCCAGTTCTATCTAGGTTTCGTCCTACAGTCAACATTGCTCTGATACCACTTCTGTAACACCCGGATTTTAGGGGTCCAAAACCCGGGCGCTAACATAAACACCAGGTATGCTGGGACCAAGTCTCACACATATGATGTATAGTGGCACAGGATCGAATGTCACAACTTTATATATAACAGAAGTTCTATACAAAATAAATAATTACATTATAAGGAGACAACGGTCCAGCAACCAAAAGTTGACTGGGAGACGACGACCTAGACCTCTCACGAACTCATCGCAGCATCCTCCAAGCGCCTCATCCTGTGGTACCTGTTCTTGACCTGTGGGGGGGTGTGAGACAGCAAGAGTGAGCTCACATACGTTCATCGCTCAACAAGTTGTGGGGAATAATGTGCATGAACTCGCCAAAGGTGGGAGCTCACGTGAAGTGTAAGGCTTACCAAAGAAGATGGTTAGAGCTGAGCATTGCTTTTAAAGTTGGTCAAAATTTTATTAGCAGTTACTAAGTATAAGTAAATACCAGCCCAATTAAATAGTAGAACAAAAGTAACAACTTCACCTGCGATGCAATGCATATGACAAATTGAGTTTAAGTTCCATAATTTAATCATGTGAGGGTCCGAGCCGCTCATGACCGTGAGCACGGCTAGTATACTAGTTTTACACTCTGCAGAGGTTGCGCATCTTTACCCTGCTCATGACCGTGAGCACGGCTAGTATACCAGTTTTACACTCTGCAGAGGTTGCGCATCTTTACCCACAAGTCGTGTATCCCATGTCGCCAGGGTTTGCAAGGCCCTTAGACACTACCGAGGTGAATGGCTAGGGATCCACTACGAGGCCTTTACAAAGTTCCACTAGCTTCCGAAAACCCGCTACAGTTTATAGGAAGTTCCAATGCAGGAATCCCTTGCAGGACCGCCATCGCAGCAAAATCCTCCCGAGGGCCTCCCTACACTGACCACTCCCCTACTGCCCTTGCCCCTTTCGGGTAAGGTAGTCTTCCACTAGCTTTCCTAATTAATCAGCCAAGGGGTCCCATTCCTCCCTTGTGGTAGCACTGTTTTCCCGGGTGGTCGCTCCATGTTCCAATTAACATAATGATCTCATCATGAACAATAAATAACAACTGATAACAAAAGTGTAACCATGAATAGTGTATCTCCATACCCAAAACCACATATAGCACTAGCAAGTACTACCCAGAAAGTTCAGTGGTAAACAAGGTATAAAGATAGACAAACTAGGGTAACCTATTGGGTCCCATCAAAATTAACCTATACAGATCATTATGATTAATTAGAACATGAGTGGGTAAAAGAAGTGATCAAGGGCACAACTTGCCTGGGCCTTGAGAATCCAGGTACCAGGATGATTCTTCAGATCCTCGTGGCCTTACTGCTAAACGTAGCAATACAAACAAACATTGTATAGGCAAAATTTAACATTACACCAAACATAAGAACAAAATACACATTAATAATATACATATTAAAATAAGATCATAGGAACAGGAATCATTAATTTTGGAGTTATAGTTTTTAAGTTATGAATTTTCAAAGGTTTTATGTGTTTAAAATGGATTAAGTGAGAGATTAAATTTCTAATTGTTTTCATGACAAAACAGAGGCTCCAGGTGGTAGATAATAAAATTACAAAATTTTAGAAAGTGGAATGGATTAATTTGGACTAAAAATAGATTTTCTATGATTTAAACAAGTTCTAGCATTTATTTATCTATTAAAAACCCATTTATAAATTATTTTCTCTGTTTTATAATATTCTGGACTGGGCCCACTAATATTAAGAAGTGCAGGGGCCCAACTGCTAAGTCATCCACTAGTGGAGGGATGGCGGGTTAGTTTATAATATCTTGAGGGGCTCCACTGTAAAATAGCCACAGCGAAGAGGTATTAATGAATTCTGATCGTGTGATCCTGGATGGAGGGCTCGGATTAAATTGTGCCTACACCGAAGTGATACGCCATGATCACCATTGGATCACAATCCGACAATCCGGGCGTGATGAAATCCTGAACACCCCCAGCCCCAAGATCCCGAAGCAACGGCACGGATAAAAGGGGCCAATAGTCACATCCCATATCTAATCCTCACCGTTGGCCACAGATCCACGGCAGGCTAATCTTCTTCCTCCCGCGCCCTTCTAGCCCCCCTTTCTCTCTCTTCATGGCTGACCGGCGCCAGTAGCCCTCCCACGGCGAGGAGCACCCCGGTGATAAAGGCCCACAACGAACAGGCACAACTACCGTAGCAGCTAAGCGTGGGTTACACGGGTATAAGACTTACGGGAGGGTTAAGGTACCGGATATCCAGATGGCCGCCGGTGGTCTTGCGGTGGAGCACGAGATCACCATGGTTAGTTGCCGAGGCGCGGTGCACACTCGCGACACCCTAGGCCGTCCAATCGGTGTCTGACGATGGCGTGGAGTAGGAATCAACACCGACGTCGAATTGATGAGGTATTCCGATCCTGGTGGATGAGCTTGCCCATCACCGGCCGCGGCTTGGGCGGACCGCAAAAAGGCAGATATGCAGATGAGGCCTTAAGTCCTTGCGGGCTTAGATCGGCGTAGGGGAAAACGAGTAGGGAGGCAGTGGCCATCGCAGGAGCAGGATGGCGCTCGTCGGGTATCTGGTGTGATGGGTGAGGTGCCTCGGTTTATAGAGGATGGAAATCCCGGTGCCTGCCGTGACGGTTTCTAAACTATGGCGGCGGAGGTTGGGGCTGAAGGTTGGGTGTGCTGGGGGACTTATATCGCCCCGCGGCACGGAAGGGGAGAGTCCGGTCACGGCGATCCCAACAAACTGCGCGTATTTTGCTCAGGTGGTTGAAGAAGACGGTGGAGCTGACCAGCGGGTCCCCGAGCGCAGCGAGACCGAGTCCCACGCGACGCGAGCAACCCGGCTGACCAGGTGTCCCCACATGTCGGCGCCAGTCATTAAAGTGGCCGCGCACAGGGGTGGGTTAGGTGGGCCGCCAGGAACAAAATCGGCCCAAGCTAGGTTTCCCCTTTTTTTCCTTTTATTTATTTCTTCCCTTTCTCTAATTCTAAGATCAATTTAAATTTCGAATTTTGAATTCAAACTTGTGCCTAACTCATTCTCAATCCATATTGTGGAATTTAAATACCAAATTTGGGATTATATTATTTATATTTTTATATTATCTTATTTTAAAACCCTAATTTTGATTGCGGATTTAATCCAACTTTTTAGAATTATTATTTTGTTATCATTATCCTTATTATTTTATTTAATGCACAAACATATAAAAACTCCAACAAAATGCACTTTCTTTTATTTTTGTATCATTTGTTTGTTTTTTTAATTAAGCACTATTAATTATAGGTATGCTCTTTTATGAGGCAAATAAGGCACATAAAGTGAGGAATTAACTATACAATCATTTTATTAAATTTTGAGTATTACAGTTATTATCCTCAAAATGACCGGCGCAACCTGTTCTAACTCGGCTGTTATCTCTAAAACGCTGATGTTACCTCCAGTCGCTCGGCGGTTACCTCTAAGACGCTGACGACGTCATAAGTCACTCGGCAGTTACCTCTAAAACGCCGACGCGGTCATCAGTCATTCCGTCGCTGACACGGCTTCGTCATCACTCGGACGCTATTTCATAAGCGCAAATGTTGACAATAATGGCTCAGCCATCACCCCTAAAAGCGTCGGTGTGATGCCCGAGTTATTTAATTACTATCCCAAAGGAGTCAACTTCATAAATAAGGCGGGCGGAGGAATGATTCAAAAACTCTAAGTTATGCCACAAACATGACAGCAAGATAATCTGCACAGAGGAGACGAAACTATTCTTCATTAAGGGAAGTTGTCATACTTACAAATCAACTCATTATGAGTTGATACTTCCCTACTACTACTACTACTACTACTACTACTACTACTACTACTATTACTACTACTACTACTACTACTACTACTACTACTACTACTACTACTACTACGCTACACTATACTACTCTACATTACTAATACTACTATATTATTTCACTATACTACTTTTAATCTATACTAATATTTAAAAACCAGTGGCATTTAGCCACTGGCCTTGTTGCTGCCGCCGCTGCCGCCCCTGCTGCCGCTGTTGCCGCCCCTACTGCTGCCGTTGCCGCCCCTGCCGCCGCCGTCGCCGCCATCGCCTCCGTCGTCGTCGTCGTCGTCATCGCCTTCGCCACCACCGCCACCGTCCTCCTCGGACGAGTCCTCCTCGTCCGAGGAGTACTCCGACTCATCCGAGCCCGCGAGCCCGGAGCGCTCGACGGCCCGGATGTAAGTCCAGACCTCCGCGGCGATCCCCTGAGAGTCGTCCGAGTCATCGGACGACGCTGGGGGAGGGACGGGAGCTGGAGACCCCTCGGACTCAGAGGAGAACTCCTCCTCTGAGTATTCCGAGTCACCAAAGTCCTCAGACGGAGGAGTTGGCTCACGCTTGCGTTTCTTGCCCATGGCGGAAATGCAAGGAGAGGAAGAAAGCAAGTAGTGGAGAACAGCAAGAGATGTGAAAAAACCAGAGAGGCAAAGGCACTATTTATAGAAGAAGAAGGCAACCGCTCACCTCCAACCGCGGTCACTGAACAGTCGCAAAGCATTCAATACACACTTCAACCCGTCTGAAGACACGCAGCTGGCGCCGTTTCACGCAACGCAACACCCATTGGGACTCCAGTCAACAGCGCGGATGATATGATTACCCCCACCGTCACATCACATTACTACCCAGAAGCAGCCGACTAAAACACTCAGCGTACCAAGCCGTCCCTTGCCCACACCCATTGGGGGGGGACGCCCAGGAACTACCAGTATATTTTTCAAAACCGTCACATCCATGCAGGGCATGCAATGAATCCTCAAGACAAAAATGAGATATCAGTAAGGATCAAAGGAAAGCCAAATATAGCCGGTGAAGTACAAAATATGACCGACAGAAGCGACGTGAAGACTAGCCAGGGAACGTCCATCAAATGTCCAATCAGTCACAGAGCAAATAAATTGCACCACCTAGCGAGATATGGGCGGATCACGAACCCAGCTACAAAAGACAAAATACATGCTGACCTCTAAAGCATAATATTGATGATATAATGCTGACCTCTAAGGCATTCGAAAAAAGAAAGGATTATTCTCAGCAGAAGGACACGAAATGAAGACCTTCGAGAGGATTATTTTCAAAAATCCACTCAAAGCTCGAGGGCTACACCCATTGGGTGCACCTTCGGTGCACCCCATGAATCACCATTTCAAGCCAAGATAGTGCCGACTTCTAAGGTATAAGACAAGATTAAAGACAAGGCTGGCCCTCAACCAAAGTACAAGAGGAAAATAAAATAATTTCTGATGAAGACCTTCGAGTAGATTATCTTCCAAAATCTACTCGAAGCTCGGGGGCTACACCCATTGGGTGCACCTTCGGCGCACCCAATGAAATTCAAGGTCCTACAATATGAAATGCCGATCTCCAAGGCATGAGTATGAGGCAAAACTACAGATTTCGAGTGAAGCAAAGCAGAAGAAGACAGTGAGAAGTAGTTTTTACCAAACTACCCGAGAAGCATTTCTTATCGTGAGTCAAGCCCGCAAGTTAGGCCTAGGATCTTTGGGCCGATTATCTCAAAAATCAACCCAAAGATCGGGGGCTTGTTGTAACACCCTAAATCTCATTTTTGAGAATATAGTAAAAAAACTTTTCAAAGATCTTGCATTAGAATTTTTCTTTTTCTCTCTTTAAGACTCTCATAACATTTGAAGACTCATCTCCCTATTTAAAAGCATTTGCTTAAGTGAATAAAATAATAAATAGAACCATATTTGGCACTCAAGATGGAGTTTTAATTGTATGTGCATTTAAAATAATAATAAAATACAATAATGAGATGGAGATTTGAATTTAACCAAAGTTGCACTTTGGGGTTTTAGAAATAATATGTAAAAGAGAGAAGAGAAGGAAGACATCACTATGTGAATAAAAAATAATTATAATATATATATTATTCTTGTACAGAACTGAGTTGGTACATTTGACTCAAAAGTGAAGTTCATAACAGGATTCAAATTCAAATTTGAGATTCAAATGAAAAGAAAATGAATCAAAAAAAAGAAAAAGGGAAATAAAAGAAAAAGGAAAGGAATACTATACCTAACTGGGCCGACTACCTGGAATTCGGCCCATCTCCACAAACCATCCCGCGCGGCCCAACTCCACCACGTCCAGACTCACTTACGCGCGGGGCCCACACTGTCAGCCGATGCTCGCGCGTTATGACGCCGACAACTGGGGCCCGGCTGACTGTTGCTCCCACCCGCACGCGTACTGCCTTCTCCCCCTCGCTCTCTCGCTGACATCTGGACCCACGTTGCCAGGGCCTTCTTCGTTCCGCGAACTTCGGACGTCGTTGCCGCCGCCGCGCGAATTCCGGCCAGCCGGTGCAACGGCTGGCCGAACCAGTCGTCCGCACGGCTCGGAGGATAAATGCGCAGGCCGCGCCCCTCCTACCATCCTACCTTCTTTCCCCCATCCGCGAGCCTACTGCCATACTCGTCGGCCGGGATCTCCCGCCGTCACGTAATCAACACCTCGCCGTCACCCGAAGCCTAGGATCGGGCCTGGAACCTACACCGAGCTACCGTGGGGCTTTCCGCGTCGCTATCGGGCGAAATCGACGGCCGGGGCAACCGTAATTGCTCGTCGGAGCTTCGCTTGGGTGCCACGCCGCCCTGTACCGTGGGCGGGGACCTCGCCGCCGCGAACCAAGGTAAATTCTCACCCTAGTTCATTCGTCATGTGCTCACGGGGGGTAGTAATAAGTTAATTTAGGCTTCTGGGCATTGGTTCGCCTGTAATTGCTCACCGGTGGGACAACGCCGCCGCGGATCCGCCCTTCACCGTGGACCACGCTCCTGCTCGCACGATTCGTGGAAATCAGCCCTTTCCTATGTTTGCCAGGGCACGTTCCTCGTTTTGCACGCTTCGGATTGGTGTTTGATGCGACTAGGGTGGCGATGCCCTTCCTCCGGCGAGACCTCCGCCGCGGCAGGGGCACTGCCGCTCTCGACCAGCTGGTTGGAGAAGATGCATCGTCGGCCGTCGATCGATGAATGAAGGGAGTAGATTAACAGGAGAGTATAACGATTTGGGTGAATTCACCATTGCCATTGGATCTGGGACCAGCGGACCCGATTAAACCATCCCATACCCCTTCGCGTGACACATCTCGTCCGTTGATCTAGATCGAACGGACAGAGTCAAATCCAGTATAATAAAATCCTCCCCGTCGTATTTGCATCCAACGGTTCTCGTCGCGTACCGTTTCACGGCCGCGCCGATCTAATCTGGGCGCTCGGCTTTCGATCCAACGGCCCACGATGACCGATACCCCTTCACCGAGCCATCTTTGCATAAGAGCCCTCGGGGTTTTGTGGAATCAACCCGCCGTCCACCGCGGGTGTAGTCTGAGTCTGGGAATTCTTGCGCCGAGCCCCCTGCGCTTCTGTTTAATTGAGGCCCAGTCCAGAACTCGTTTAAATTGAGTAAATTAAATAGAAAATAGATTTTTAATATGAAAATAATTGCTAGAACTTAGTTAATTCATAGAAAATTTATTTTAGGTCCAAATTAATCCATTCCACTTTCTAAAATTTTGTAATTTTATTCTCTACCACCTAGAGCCTCTGTTTTGTCATGAAAACAATTAGAAATTTAATCTCTCACTTAATCCATTTTAAACACATAAAACCTTTGAAAATTCATAACTTAAAATCTATAACTCCAAAATTAATGAATCCTGTTCCTATGATCTTATTTTAATATGTATATTAATAATGTGTATTTTGTTCTTATGTTTGGTGTAATGTTAATTTTGCCTATACCATGTTTGTTTGAATTGCTACGACTAGCAGTGAGGTCACGAGTCATCTGAAGATCATCCTAGTACCTGGAATCTCAAGGCCCAGGCAAGTTGTGCCCTTGATCACTTCTTTTACCCACTCATGTTCTGATTAATCATAATGATCTGCATAGGTTAATTTTGATGGGACCCAATAGGATACCTTAGTTTGTCTATCTTTATACCTTGTTTACCACTGAACTTTCTGGGTAGTACTTGCTAGTGCTATATGTGGTTTTGGGTATGGAGATACACTATTCATGATTACACTTTTGTTATCAGTTGTTATTTATTGTTCATGATAAGATCATTATGTTAATTGGAACATGGAGCGACCACCCGGGAAAACAGTGCTACCACAAGGGAGGAATGGGACCCCTTGGCTGATTAATTAGGAAAGCTAGTGGAAGACTACCTTACCCGAAAGGGGCAAGGGCAGTAGGGGAGTGGTCAGTGTAGGGAGGCCCTCGGGAGGATTTTGCTGCGATGGCGGTCCTGCAAGGGATTCCTGCATTGGAACTCCATATAAACTGTAGCGGGTTTTCGGAAGCTAGTGGAACTTTGTAAAGGCCTCGTAGTGGATCCCTAGCCATTCACCTCGGAAGTGTCTAAGGGCCTTGCAAACCCTGGCGACATGGGATACACGACTTGTGGGTAAAGATGCGCAACCTCTGCAGAGTGTAAAACTGGTATACTAGCCGTGCTCACGGTCATGAGCAGCTCGGACCCTCACATGATTAATTTATGGAACTAAATTCAATTTGTCATATGCATTGCATCGCAGGTGATGTGGTTACTTTTGTTCTATTACTTAATTGGGTTTGGTATTTACTTATACTTAGTAACTGCTAATAAAATTTTGACCAACTTTAAAAGCAGTGCTCAGCTCTAACCATCTTCTTTGGTAAGCCTTACACTTCACGTGAGCTCCCACCTTTGGCGAGTTCATGCACATTATTCCCCACAACTTGTTGAGCGATGAACGTATGTGAGCTCACTCTTGCTGTCTCACACACCCCACAGGTCAAGAGCAGGTACCACAGGATGATGCGCTCGGAGGATGCTGTGATGAGTTCGTGAGAGGTCTAGGTCGTCGTCTCCCAGTCAACTTTGGGTTGCTGGACCGTTGTCTCCTTATAATGTAATTATTTATTTTGTATAGAACTCCTGTTTTATATAAAGATGTGACATTCGATCCTGTGCCATGATTCATCATATGTGTGAGACTTGGTCCCAGCACACCTGGTGATTATGTTTACGCCCGGGTTTTGGACCCCTAAAATCCGGGTGCTACACTTGTGGGGGACAGATATCCCCCGGGTCCATTAGAAGGATGAAAGACCTCACGAAAAGCCTAAGGGCCCGATAGATCGTAAGGTCATTCCTTCATGGGCCTGGGGAGGGACAATCAGTAAAGCAGATGAACGTAAGGCCGGTGCAAGCCCGGACGGCCCCACAGCGTTGAGCAAGAAACCACAACAGAAGATCCGACTTTCCCGCGCTGGAGCCCCATGCAACGGAACCAGGCGAGGATAGGTCGGCAGAATCATAGGAAGATAGACTCAAACAGTTCACTATCTTTTAGGTGCACATTGTTATCATATCCACATGTATTGCCCCACGGTCGAATATATAAGGCCCAGGAGGCACCCCTTCAGAACGACCGATCTCACTACTCAGCCTTCCACCTCAACTCTCCACGTTCTCGCTTTAGAGAACTACCTTGTAACCCATTACACAAAGCATCCTCACCAGGACGTAGGGTGTTACGCATCTCTAAGCGGCCTGAACCTGTAAACATTGTCCATTGTCCCTCGTGCGTCTGGCACGAACCATTTTGCTACAGTCGACGACACCGTCCTACTCCTAAAAACACCTCGAGGGGCAACCCCGGGTGTGCGGTCGGACCCAAAACACCGACACCAGCAGCGATGTCGCCTCGAGGCAGGTGACCGATGGTGGCGCTCCACCAGGAACGAGCGACAACGACGCTCTGAGGCAGGCGGGCAAGCAGTGACGGCGCTGTGGAAGCGGACGAACGACGGCAGCGCACCCTAGGCCCAGCGACAACGGCGGTTGTCCCGTCCGTCTCTGCGATGGCCACCGCCGCCGCCGCTCCAGCATCTATGGCACCGTCTCTTGCACCCAAGGCCAACGACAGCAGGAAGGCGGTGGTGCCCGTGGACGCGTCGGAGCTGGAGAAGCACGTGCTGGCGGTGGACGATAAATCCGTGGACCGCGCCGCGATCGCCAGGATCCTGCGCGGCTCCAGGTACAGGGTGACCGTCGTGGACTCGGCAACGCGCGCGCTGGAGTTGCTCGCGATGGGCCTGCTCCCCGACGTCAGCATGATCATCACCGACTACTGGATGCCTGGGATGACCGGGTACGAGCTGCTCAAGCGCGTCAAGGAGTCGGCGACGCTCAGGGGCATCTACGTCGTCATCATGTCGTCTATGACCATCGTGATTTATACATTTTCAAACAAAATTTTACGATAGCTCTTATTGCATTTTACGCTTCCACTAAAAAGCAAGTGCCACATTCGTCGTTACAAAACAGATCATTGATTTACGCTAAAATTCGTATCCATTTACGCTGTTTCGGATCACGTTTTACGCTTATATCCACCTGACCTAGAACCCGAGCACGATCGGAGCGCGATTTTCACGTCGTAATTTAGGCCACATTCGTCGTTACGAAATAGATTGATGATGTACGATAAAATTTGTACCCATTTACGCTGTTTGGTTCACGTTTTACGCTGAAATTTGACCAAACCAAAATCCGTGCACGATCGAACGTGATCAATTTTCACGCCGTAATTTTCAGACCCCATTCGCTGTTACGAAACAGGTCTATAATTTACGTAAATTTCGTATTCATTTTACGTTAAGTCGATTCACGTTTTATGATTAAATCCACCCGAGCCAGAACCCTAGCACGATCGGCTGCACGCGATTTTCACGCCGTAATTTTGGGCCCCGTTTGATGTTACAAAACAGATATAGGATTTACGCTAAATTTCGTATTCATTTACGCTGTTTTAGCTCACGTTTTACGCCGGAATCTGCCCTAGCCAGAACCCGCGCACGATTGGGTGCACGCGATTTTGACGCCGTAATTTTGGGCTTCGTTTGCTGTTACAAAACAGATATATGATTTACGCTAAATTTTGTACTCATTTATGCTAAATTTCGTACTCATTTACGCTGTTTTAGCTCACGTTTTACGCTGGAATCCGCCCGAGCAGAACCCGCGAACTGCGGCTGTAAATTAAAATTTATTTCCTTCTACTAATGCTCCTCAAACCGTAACTGTCCCATTATTTACGCGATTATGCAGCACGTCTTTCCTTATATCAAACCGGTCAAGATTTATATAATGCATGGTTTATGCTATCATGTTACGCATCGTTATGCAGTCGTAAACGGTGTGCACATGGTAATATTCGTTTCCGTGAGTCGAGGTACAAAAGATTCCTTCTATGCATGATTTATGCACATTACTACATATATTTATGTGTGCGTATGTCGCCTGACGCGTATCACCTGGGATTCGTGGCTATCATCTGTATGGCTGACGCAAGCACACGTACACTGGGCCGACCGCGACCTGACTGACGTCTTGGCTGGAGCTTCTCCCACTAAGGGAAGCACAGGGCTTACATTACCTCTTCCCTCTATATATATATATATATATATATATATATATATATATATATATATATATATATATATATATATATATATATATATATATATATTACTACTTTAGATTTGGCAAGTCCTGAAGTTTTCCCGAATCCGACCGTGGCACTGAATCAAATATTGCGTTTCATAAATGTACCAACAAGAAAACCAAACAGGTAGTAGGTTAAAAAATTAATCAGAAGATAACGTAAACCATTGAACAAATCAAATTACTTTATCCTTACATGCCGATGGAATTGGACAGGACAAAGGCTATCACGGGTCACCTTATCTCGGCCCCTGCTAGCTGCCCCAATATCCATGAGCCAAAAAGGTCACTGGTCAGTCGTCACGTTAACTGGACCCCTGCTAGCCTCCCACAAACAGGAGGCCCTAACCCTAGCGCTAAGAGGAAGATAAGTCAGTTGCGCATAATAGAGGCAAAAGAGGGCCATGTTAATAACGACGGCCTGAGCGCGACTGTGAACGCCGACTCGCGGGCGGCTACACACAACACGTCGATGGCGATGCCGACGGCGACGGCTGCCAAATGACAGGCGGCGGATCGAGGGTGGACTTGCCCGCGATCTGGCTTGTCCTCTTGCAGGCTGCAGCTGCAGTTGCAACCCACCAGTAGGGCTGGCAAAAGAAACCGAAATTAGTTCGGGAGTAATGGGCGCCCGCCAGCTGTGCAAATCCGAAATTATATCGGGAAATTCGGGTTTGTAGCTCCAGTACCTGAATATCTCATATACTATCCTTAATAATCAATTCTCGTTCTGTTCTGTACTTATGATAGAGTGATAGTAGCTAGGTGGACTTGTCATATTTTTATTCACTTGCTTACCTTAATTCATAATCATACCCTTAGTTTTGCCACCTTACTCTCATTTTTACCTTTACTTGTATTTTTTACTCAATTTTGTTTTTCTGTTCTATAGCACTGAAAGGACAAAACTGAGCAAAAACACGAGAGGTTGGTCGAGAGGTACATAGCGCTAACGATGTCGCGGTAGACAAGAGTGCTCTATTTCAGCGGACTGTGGAGCTCTTGAAGCAGCTGACGAAGCCATGCTACCTCGATAATGTTGTTAGCCACAACGCGGTACTTGCCCTTGGCGCTAGAGCGAGAAATGACTGGTGCTGCTTCGAGGGCCATGAGACAAGGTTGTCACGAAAAACACATCATAGCCTGAGGTGTACCGGTGCGTGTCAAGATAGCTGGCCTAGTCGACATCGGCAAGGTCAGTGGACGTAAATCATCGAAGAAGGAGGCCGAAGTCGATGGCGCCCTAAAGATATTATAGGATCCACTTCATAGCAATGAGATGTTGCTCCCATGGGACATGCATATGGAGGCACACATGCTGGACGGTGTAGGCGATGTCGGGCGGGTGAAGACGAGGTACTGCAGGGCCTCGACAAGACTTCGGTAGCTGGTGGGATCGGCCACTAGGGCATCGTCCGAGGAGGCCTTATCCTAAGTGTCCATCGGAGTCGTACATGGCTTACAATCGGCCATGCCGGCACGCTCGAGGATGTTGATGATCGATGTATTGGCGCTGGTGGAGAAACAGGCCCTAGTACTTGCGCTCCACGGTGATCCCCAAGAAGTGGTGCAGCTCACTCAGGTCCTTCATCATGGACTCCTACTTGAGGAAGGAGATGATGCACCACAGGAGTTCTAGGAGTTGGCCATGAGGACGATGTCATTGACGTAGAGGAGGAGGTACGCCGTGTCTAGGCCACAATGGAAGACGAACAGGGAGGTGTCTGCATTGGCCTTGACGGAACCATGTGAGAGCAAGAAGGTGATGAAGTGATTGTACCAAGCACAAGGAGCCTACTTGAGGACATAGAGGGACTGGTTCAGCTTGTAGACCATGTCGAGGTGAGCGGGGTCCACAAAGCCGACTGGCTTATTGCAATACACCGTCTCCGCATGAGTGCCATGGAGGCATTCTTGATGTCGAGCTAGGCCTATGAGAGGGCTAGAGTCAAAATGGTCCGAATGGTAGCGAGCTTCACCACACATGGCAGCACAAGAGATGATGGTGCTCTACAGAGCAGCACGGGGGGAGGGGCAATGGGGCGCGACCGAGGCATGGAGGAAGCGAGGGAGCAAGAGGGGAACCACATAGTCAACCCCAAGAAGGGTGTTGTACTTAGAGGAGGACTCAACGGAAGAAGATGTAGAGTAGGGGGAAGTCAGACTCGTTGAAGACGACGTGACAGGAGAAGATGACTCTGTGGGTGGAGAGGTCGAGGCACCAGTACCCCTTGTGATTATGAGAGTACCCAAGCTTGTGGGGGTAGTGCTAGAGAGATTAGGATAGGGGGTGGGGTGACAAACCGCCTTGGTAGGGAGGTGGTTGAGTAGATAGGTGGCAGTGGCCAACCCCTCAGCCTAGTAGCGAACGGGAAGGGAGGCCTTGAACCAGCAGAGGATCCATTATGGCTGAGTATGGTATCAGCCATACCTAAAATTTTTAAAATCTTCATACCTTCCTTTATAAATATTAGGACGCATGTTGTGTAGTGGTTAATCCTTAGTGCATGAGACATTAGGTCACTTGTTCAATTCCTATGTGCATAATATTTTTATTTTTCTCCCTACTAGTTAACTATTCCTTAATTTTCTTTTGTCCTCGCCCATTGCCTAGAACAATATAGAGCACATTACAATCTTTGTGGTACGAATCAGGCGCTCAGCCCTATCGTTCCGAGAAGAAGTGTAGGGGCACGACATCCTCAACTGAATGCTATGAGAAAGAAAGAAGTTGCGGGACATAGAGTTACCAAATTCCCACCCATTATCACACTAGACGGTCCAGATGGTGCGTCCAAACCGAGTGGAAACCCATCTAAAGAAGTGAGAGAGCATAGGAAATGTATGAGACTTCAAGCACAAGGGAAAAGTCCATAAAAAAGAGTAATCGTCAAGAATGACCAAGTATTATTTATAGCCAGAAAAGCTGAGAACAGGGGATGTCCAAACATCACAATGAATCAGATCAAAATTGCCTTGCTGCTCTAGAAGAGGAGGTAGGTAAAGGATGCCTAACATGTCGACCTAACTGACAAGCATGTCACAAATGCTCAAGAGAGTCTCGACTATAGGAGATGACATAACTACTAGACAACTTGTACATCACATCAAGCCTGAGGTGGCCAAGGCGATAGTGCCAAGTGATAGATGAAGTAGCAGCGATCAAGGCATGTGGGGTGGAGGTCGTGGAAGAGGAGGCTGGCATGCGAAGCCTGTACAGCGGCCTAGAGCTATCACAACATGCGAGAAGGGTCCTAGTAGCAAGATCCATCACTGACAAACCAAAGAGGTCAAACTCCATAGAACAAGAGTTGTCAGTGGTAAATTGATGAACAAAAAGAAGAGTCTAAATAATGTTGGGAGCAACAAGGACTTTCTTGAGGCGGAAGGGGCCAAGAAGAATCGCGTCACCTAATGAGGTGGTAGGGAGAACCAACCCATCACTAATGACGATGGAGGAAGGAAGAGAAGGGTGGGGAGGAAGGGTGGAGGATAAAGTACTAGCGTATAGGGTGGTGTGGTACGAGGCACCAAAGTCAGCCACTCAATCAGTGTCCAAAGTGGGCAGCGCTATGTCATCGTGCTAAACGAGCCATCAAGGGACTATGTGGTGAGGTGGAAGGCAAGAGACCTAGCTAGTGGTGAGGTGGAGCCGGGTGCACCAGTGGTGTCGACGGGGGCGGAGCAGCGTAGAAGGCCAGCTATGGGGCGGTAGGGCATGACGAAGGAGGACCCATAAATGGGTCGAGCCACATGGAGATCGAGCTAGTCCACAGATTGTAGAAGGATGGCCACAAGCCACCTCCTTGGATCACTAGTGGAACACCATGACCACAACCACCTTAGTAACGACGATGACCACCACCGAAGCCGACAATCGGACAAGGAGCTCTAGAGGACGGTGGGGTCACATTCAGATGAGGGTGCACGCCCTAGAGGTAGCAGGTGATGCACATTGGGGCTGTCTCCCCGGGGGGGTACCACTATAGAGTATCGTCGCGGTGTCGGTGGGGGTCGCAGCTGTAGACATGAGTTCCTTGAGCACGTGATCATCGTGGACCTAGACAATGGATGGAAATGGAGTGATCCACATGAGGATGGTCCACAGGTGCTGGTATCATGGACTGAGCCTGCGCAGAAGGTTGAGAATGAGAGTCTCGTCTGTGACCAGTGAGCCGAGGTCAGGGTGTCCACCATGGTCTTCATCCACCGATGGTACTCATTGACAGAGAGATCCCCCTAAACAACCTGGCAAAAGGTGGCATTCAGATGGTGGATCTAGACCTAGCGGTTATTGAGGAACTGAGACTCAATAGAAACCTAGTCCTAGCGAGCAGTGCCCTCCCGCTCGTGGACAACGTCCTGCAGCTAAACTATGAGGGTGCCAAGGAACCAGGAGAGGACCATGATATCCATCCGGCACTAGGAACATGTTTACATGACAACTTCAATGAGGACGTGGTCATCGAGGGCATAGCGATGGAGAGTCAGCAAGACCTGGTCACGCCAGTGTGTGTACTAGGCTGAGTCCGGGGCGAGGACGTCAGAGATGAGGGTCCATATGCTGTGGAGCCCCATCGCCTGGGCATGAAGACTGATGATGACTGACACATCAGGTGTGGGAAGGGCGTCATCATCATCGATGCCGTGCACGCAGTGAGAATCGTCACCCGAGACACCTTGTAACTGGCGGGTGGTGCCAAAGAGTTGGCATTCGAGGGCATCAATGTCCGTGTTCTCCTGCTCCTAAGCTCGGGCGACAACCTACGCACGATGATGGATAGCAGCAAGGGCAGTGGAGAAATCGTTGGGAGGCGGAGACCCCCAAATTGTGATTGTAGATTAGCGGCGTGAAGGCACTACGGGTCACATGCAGGAGTGTGTCAACCCCATCCGCGATCACGTGGGCCCCACTCACGAGTCACAACACCCATTAAGGGGAAGTGGGGAGCCAAGAGTTCGGCGTAGATAACAGCGACATCATGGAGGGAGAACGTGGGGGGACACCATGTTGAATGGTTGCTCGGAGGGGGTGGCTACTGGCTGAGGCAGGGTCGTTGCCCGATGCAGGGAGACGCACGGTGGCTACTTGTGGGAGTAGAGGCATCGACGGCTCACCGGTCGAGTGACTGGTGTCGACTGCCAAAGCGCCAGTTGGGGCGGACGGACGCGCAGCGGCCGGTGCCCACGCACGGTTGTGGAGCGTGGTCACCTGGAGGACGATAAGGTGGCTGATAGCAACGTCCAGAGCACTTATCAAGATAGACACACATGTAGTGGTTAGGGCGCCCACGCGGTCGTGATGGAGGCCGGTGGTGGTGTCTGTGTTGGAATGGGCTAGGGGAGCATTGGTGCCCAATAGAGTTGGGGAGGCAAGGGTGAGCATAGGACGAACGTCGCCGAACCCTAGAGGTCCCAAAACGGTGCGCAGGGGGGAGGGAGGAGTGGGAGGGAAGAGGGACATGGTAGGGAAGGTCGTTGCCGGTGGTCGGGGGTGGCCGTCCATGGCTAGCAACAGGCGGTGGCTGGCGACACCAGAGGGAAGAGCAACAATGGAGGAGAGAAAAGAAAACATATGCTCTGATTACCATAGGTTGGAAACCCTAACACTAACCAGGGTAGAGAGATATATTAATAAAGGAGTTAGATGGGCCAAGGCCCAATACAACAGGGGCCTAACCCCTAAACAACACACACATCCTGTACATTCCAACACAGAGGTGTACCATGCATCTCTTAGGGGGTGTTTTGGAACACAATTTTTTGCAGTATTGGAACAAAACTGTAGTATTTGAGAATACCACGGTATATTATACAGAAAGGTGTTTGGGAATGCAGGGAAAACCTTTATTTTCAAACCAAAGTATTGTCAATATTGTAATTGTTTCAAATTAAGTATTATAAACTCTGCTCTCCACCAAAGTTTCTGTAAACGAGCGCGTGGACACACGGTACCGACAATGGCATGGGGCCGAGCTGGGTTCTGCTGACACGATGCCAAAAAGGAATCCATGCTCTCACTAGAAGAGCAGGAGTATATTACATCCTCGATTTGTCATTGGTGTGTCGATTGCTCGTTCCATTGGCCATGTCCTCGCAATCCATGTGGTACAAAACTAATTTCTACAAGCACGGACATATACTTTGTTCCCAAACTCTTCTATGTATTTAAAACTGCGATATTCTAAAACTGTGGTATTGAAAACTGAGATTATATCATTTGTATACTATGGTATTTGAAATGCCGTGGTTTTAAAAAAATTGTGTTCCCAAACACCCCGTTAACTTGTTTTATGTATCTATTAGATTTGGTGTAACTTGCTTACGAGTCTGTTTGGTTCAGCTTTTTTCTGACCAGCTTTTCTAAGAATTTGGTTGTGGAAAGAATCTGACTGTGGGGAGAATATGAGAATCGTGGGGATTACTTACGGAGAAAGATGAAGTGGTCCAAAGGGTTCAAGATCTAGAAAGCGAGAGATTCCTACTATCGTGACGACTCAACCGATTTTCTGTTCATGTTGATTTTGGACGGTTTTTACCAAAGCGATTCTCATAGAAACTGTCTGAAAAGCTAGGGCATTCAACAAATTTTGGTGTTCAGAAACTAAAAAAACCAAACAAACAGTGTCTACGTCTGTTGTAAGCCATTTATGTCCAATCATTTCCCCACGTGTCAAATTAATAGGCAACTTGTTTTCTCTGTCTTTTTCTGACATGAATCAGATTTTATTGAATCAACGATTCTGTCTAACAGCTTTTCTATCCTAAAATATTTTTGCAGATTATAATTATAGACTCACAATAAATTTGAACTATGATTTTAATATAAAACATGTACAATAATCGTCCCATAAAAAGGAAGCCAAAGTTGAGGCAATTTAAGCAAGTCTCCCTTCAATTCGTTTCTCACCCAGTAATCTTATCTTGTGTTCCCCTTGATAGGAGGGAGGAATCCTCTGGACACGCATCGTGGCCTCATATACGCGACCTGTCCCCTCCGCTCTGTTGCGGCGCTGCATGCCCACCCAAACACGTGCGGAAAAGCGTGCGCCACACCGGTTACATTTAGGGGGTGTTTGGGAACAAAGTTTTTCTGCAGTTTTGGAAGAATACTGCAGTATTCTCAAATACTGCAGTATTATATACATAATGGTGTTTGGCAAGCTGGGTAAAATCTCTGTTTTCAAAACTGAAGTATTGCAAATACTATAGTTGTTTTAAGTCATTCTAAACTTAGCTCTGGACCTCAGTTTTCAAAACTGCGGTATTATAAACTACGGTATTGTCATAACTAAAGTATAGTATAGTATTTCAAAAACTGTGGTTTTCAAAAACTTTGTTCCCAAACAGGGCCTTAGCTGCTGTATACGTAGGTGTATTTAATCCCCGGGCCGCCGGCCGGCTAATGACAACCACAATGCATGTGCTGAGTTTTTTTATTATTTTAAGCTCTCGCGCAACAGTCGCCACCGGTAGATAGACTACTCCAGCTAGCTGCAATGGAGCATCAGGAGCTGGACCTCGAGCTCAGCCTCCAGCCCTGCTCGGCCTCGGCGGCGGAGGCGGCGCCTCCCGGCTTCTTCGTCTGCACCTACTGCGACCGCAAGTTCTACAGCTCGCAGGCGCTCGGCGGGCACCAGAACGCGCACAAGTACGAGCGCACCCTCGCCAAGCGCCGCCGGGAGATCGCCGCCGCCATGCGCGCGCACGGCGCCCGGCAGGACGACGCCGACGCCGCTTCCGGGCATCATGAGATGATGAGGTCCAGGCTGGTGGAAGCGCGTCAGGTGCCTGCTGTACACTCTGCCGCCTTGCTGCGCGGCAGGAGCAGCTCTCTGGAGCACGGCGTCGAGCGCGCCGGCGAGTCGCTGGATTTGTCTCTCAAGCTATGACTTTCCGTTTCTCTCCACTCCAGCTGCAGCAGCTGCATGCACGTCGCCGTTATTGCTGCCTCTTTGCATATATTAGATTCAATGGAACCCATGGAGTTTGCTTGACGGTTTATCCACGGGGCTTCAGTCGTTTCTCTTTAATTTATTCTCCATTCCCAGATTTGTTGATTAACTTTCTCTCGCGTATCCAATCAAACGACTTTCGGGGTGGACAGGTGTGGTGGTGTGGTAGTGGTGGGGGTGGGGCTTCTTCCAGCTTGTTCCACTCGATTTAACTATGGGCAACTGGTAACTTCATATGTTACCAAGTTTTCTTGATTAGTCGATATCTACCGGTTATATTATAAACTCTTTCTGTCCTAAAATAGAGTTATTTTAGCCATTTTTTCTATCCACATTTATTCAAATGAAAACGAATATAAACATATATATATAGAAATTTTGGATTAGTTTAAAACGAATTATATTTTAGAGCGGAACAAGTACATAATACATATCTGGACATATTTGTTTAGGATTAATTTTGGATTCCGTGCAAACTCCAAAGCCAAACATTTCAGCTTCTACTGGAAATTGGTTATCAAAATCCAAAGCCAAACATCCTTACCACTATTGCAATCCATGCACACAATTCTATGTGAACTGGCTATTAGATGTTGTTGATTAGGGAGCGACGATCATATTCACGCACGTTTGCCAGCAGTTAGATAAAGATGTTATTAAATACCCCTAATACGTATTTGCTCGATTTCTCCACGTTGGACCCAATCCTAGCCGGTCCTGATTTAGTTGATTCATACACAATAATTAATGTAGTTGTTGAGCACCAAAATTGGCGGATGGCCCTAGGGACCGAACGGTCCACGCCCCTGCGATCAGATAAACTTGGACGATTATCTTTATCTCGTGCGTGGTTATCCATCTAATCACGTGAGGTTTGTTAGCTATCGGAACGGGTCCACACCCCCTATATATATATATATATATATATATATATATATATATATATATATATATATATATATATATATATATGAAGGGGTACGGTCGATTGCTAACTCCCGGATTCCCAATCGAACCAATTACTTTCTTTATTATTTCTGCCCTAAGAGTATATGTAGTATAGTCTAGTTATAGCTTTCCGAATATCTATCTCGACTCATATTCGACTCTATGTCACTAGTACAGAGAAGATCTATACTGGCGGTCGTAAACCTATTTTTAGTGACGTTTATCGTAACCGTCAGTGCTAGGAGCCAGTAAAAATCATCATTTTTACAGGCGGGTAACTGAAGACCGCCAGTGAAAATCGATTTTCACTGGCGGTCGACGTAATAAAACCGCCAGTGAAAATCGATTTTCACTGGCGGTCGACGTAATAAAACCGCCAGTGCAAATCGTTTCCAGGAAACATAAAACATATTTTAAAAATATTAAAAACATTTATTTGTATTAGGACCACCCTACCCGCCCGTCTCCGTCGAAGTCGCAAGTCGCGGCATTTTTCTCGCAAAATTCGCACGCTACGCGGTTGTTAGTAATCGAACCATAGACCTCACCCTCGCGTGTACCCTTCACTACCACTCCGTCTATGACATGCCTTGTGTCTAGTTTGTAGTTGTTTTCTCCACATATTACAACCATTTAAGTATAAATTGCTTATTTGAGACCCTAAACGAATTCAAATAAAAAAGTTGTCAACTACAAAGATAAATAACTTTTGAAGTTGTACAACTTTTATTTTGACACTTTTTTCATCCGAGGTAGTTTGCAAAATTTGAATTTTAAATTTGACATACTTAGATTCAATTTTTGAGAACCGAAATGAGTTCAAATAAAAAAGTTGTCAACTACAAAGTTTCATAACTTTTAGAGATCTACAACTTTTATTTTGGTGGTTTTGTCATACGAGGTCGTTTGAAAAACTCAAAAAATTAAGGATAAAAATGATTTGTAGTGGCGGTTCCTTAAGAAAACCGCCACTACAAATCATGGATTTCTACTGGCGGTTTTCTTAAGGAACCGCCACTAGAAATAGCACAGTCGGTGGATAACCGGATCCGTCTGTAAAAATATATGGGTGCCGCAGGCTTTGAGCTCTTTTCTACTAGTGTGTCGTGTAGATCTGTTTGTGTGGCCTAACGACCCTAGGATTGTACCCCTACCGGGGGCAAGATGTAATTGCCCATTCAAGATCTTTTCGTCGACTTGATCTCTTAATTTTTAGTCGACTCTACGTCATCTGAGGACGCCCCGGGTGACCTATCGATTCAGAGCGCCCTAAGATTTCTCCCCAGGCGGTGAGATCTAGTTTCCAGCGAGGAGGAAGACGACCATGTGCCATCTCGGACCGTCCGGCCCTACGCGCAGACCGTCCGGTGCGACGCAGGGAAGGCGTCGCTCCTGCGCCCAGGTCGCGGACCGTCCGTGCAGCCGCAGAGGGCACTGCCAGGCGGTATACTCTTAGTGATTAGGGCTGCGCAGGTCGGCGCCAACACACTTTTTGGTGACTCCGCTGGGGAACAAGGTTGCAGATCTACAAAATCAGGTTTATATGACCGATTCTAAAGATCTCAATGGTGCTTCTCCAAACAGCGATACAAGCCTGGTTAATTTGTCAGCCGCTGAGCATAAAAAATTAGAACATGACAGGAAGAAAATGGACAAGGAGATCCAGCGACAACAAGATCAGGTGCTCAAGGTGGTAGAGAAGTGGTACATCTCGCACTTTAGGGTACACTACAAGAGCTACAGTGATTTTCGGCGGCCAGGAACTGCCGAAAATAAGGCCTGTGTCGCCAAAAATAAGTTATTTTCGGCGGCTTTAGGCTTATTTTCGGCGGTTTCTGGCCGCCAGAAAAAATTAGCCGAAAATAAGGCTATATTTTCGGCGGCCAGAGCCCAGCCACCGAAAATAACTTATTTTCGGCGGCCACCAGACGACCGTCGAAAATAACCTTATATTTTCAACGGTTTCTACCTAGCCGCCGAAAATAGTTAACTTTCGGCGGCTCTCCTCCTGGCCGCCGAAAATCTAAGCCTGCCGAAAATAATATTCTTATTTTCGGCGGCGAGAAGGAGGCCGAATTTTAGAGAAAAAAATTCGAAAAAATACAAAAAATAATAGAAAATTCATCAACAAATATAATCACAACATAAAAATAAAATGACAGTCCATACAACATTCACAATACAGAAACATTAAATCCACAATTCACAAATAGTCCACAACATAAAATTGGAGTTCATTACAACATCCGAGTGCACAAACAGTCTATAGAACATAAAGTTCACAAATAGTCCATTACAACGCACAGTTCGGCACAAAGCTAACACCATCACATATCGGGGTCATTGGAGTTGTGACCACTCCCTCCAGAAGCGAAAAACTCGTTGACGAAGTCGTGTAACAGGTTTGGATTCTAAAGAAAAAAGAATACATTAATATTGGCATTGTTTACATACATGACCACTATTCAAACAAATTGTTTGTCAAACTAACCTCTCCTGGAGTAGCTCCCTTCCCTGCATAAGCTCCTCCTGGTGCTGGTATCACCAGTGGTGGCGTGTTGTGGCCCATGACCTCGGATCCCTACAAAATCAAGTTTAGTAAAGATTTGAAAGGTTGATACAAACGACAAGTCTTAACTAAATTGAAGCACCTGAGGTGGAGGTGGAGGTGGCGGAGCATGTAATCCCCACTAAGGCATCGACGGCTGAAATTGAGTGAAAACAAATGGTTGCTGCTGTGCCTGCTCTGGAAACCAAGACTGTTGCAAATATAATATGTTAGTTATAGAACCAATATCGACTGTGTTGAGAATAAATAAGACACTCACGTTTATTGCTTGTTGCGCCTGTGCGTTGTAAGCAGCCATGTACTCTGATTGCTCTTTGAGGAATGCCATTTGTTGTTGCCGCAGCTCTTCACGAAACTTTTCTTGCTGCTCCCTCATAGCGTCCTCCATGCTTGATATAGAGCGGCGACTATGGCTGCTACTACCATAACCCGCTTGCAACGAAGAGCCACCACGAGAATGCAACTCCGTCGAATCGATAACACCGGTAAACATAGAATATCTTGAAAAACAAGAAAAATAGCTATTCGGTCATAGTTCCAATATTATTGAAAAAAATTCACAAGTTCATACCGTCCATGCGCCTTGCCTCCAATAGAATGCACAACTTCAGCGTCGATGGTAGGCGCTCCTCGCCAATCGTAGTCTTCTCCATACTTCCTAACCATCTCCTACCCGTATGTCTCCTGCAATACAATATGAAGGTTCAGCACACATGTAATTTATAGCTATATGGCAATAAAACATTAATCCTAACAACAACTAACCATACGCTCAACGGCTGCTTGACTACACAGCTCATCGGAGATTTCATCGTTTTTCGCTCTATGCCCTCTCCTATAAACATCGATTGGGCTCGGGACAACTCCAGTTTGAGCCTCCTGCAAATATATGAGTTTAATTCGGTTTCATTTCTGAGTAAAATAGAACACTACATGCTCACCATTCGCTTCGCCAACCGAATGTGTCCATCAGCCCCATAGGTATGGTTGACTACGACCTCATCATCGTCCTCGTCCTGCTGATGGCGCTGCCTATGTCAATTCCTGTTAGACTTTTCAATCCACTCGGGCGAAGCCCATATCTCACACAAAGCCTTGTAAGCCTACGGCCGGTGTTCCATCCATGGAAGAGTTACCTACATATAAAGCGTTAGCTCAAAATTACATTCACATCTGAATGAGCTGCTAAATTAGATTTTTACCTCTATGTACTGGTCTACAGTTAAGTAGACATCCAAATATTGTCGAAAGTTGTTGATAGAATGACCTCGGCGCGTCATGTACGCATTCACAACCTGTAGACGAGCATTGGAAAATGCATCCCTGCACACCTTCTTCGCATTTTTCTCTAATACTCGGTCTGCATGCTCTTGAGCCTCAGGTTCCACACGATAGCGTCTCTGTCCAACATCAAAAATAAAATTAGTTTGAAAACAACTAATAAATGTTAGTTTGAAACATTACTCTTAACCAAAAGTCATGCTTGACGGCGCCTTGAGTTGTTCCATATATAGCATGTGGAGCTAGTGCGAAGTGCGACCAGCTAGTGCAAGGAACCACCACACCTTTCGGGTCGGTGACAATTCCTGGATTATGTAGACGACAGAGGTTACCTAAGACTTGATTAACCTGTCTATGGTGACCTCGACCGTCGAATGACATGTCATCCCATTGGCTGCATGACAAAAAAAACAAGGAAGTCATGTCATATATATAGTGTACAATAAACAAATAAGTAAGAACAAAGTGGCCAAACGTGAGTACCTATCACCAACCAGGATGATCAGTACCCGAGCTTCAGATTGTGCAGGCGCTGACGGAGGTAGGACAAAGTGGCCCTTCCGGGTGCCCCTTCGTTGAACGATAGGAGCCTCGGTGGTATTGTCATCCGCCTCAGCATCTATGCCCACCACCTCCTCCTCCTCATGGGCCTGCACCTCCTCCTCCTCATGGGCTTGCTCGTCCTCCTCCTCATGGTGTTGCACCTCCTCCTCGTCGTCCTCCTCTTCCTATGGACATGAAATAGAGACATGTAAGACACATTTATATATAAGTGACTGACAAATAAGATCAATTACATAAACATTTACATCGGTACTCCATTGTAGAGCGATAGGTGTATCACGTAGTTCTGGCCGGGCGTGTCTCAGCAACGCCTCCTGTCTGCTATGGCTAGAAGAACTCCCTTGGAAAAGGGAACGTGCACCAGGGAGTATCCTGCTAGCCGCATTAAGGAACCCCCTAGCAGTGCGCTTTGTTTTCCTACCACTCATCCTGTTCAATATAAAAACATTAAAGGTATTAGCTCCATAAAATTAAGTGAATTAATAAAAAATCAAATAATACATCACATAAAAGAAATTATGCATTACACATCAAAATTCATCGGAATCACGATCAAGGAGTCTTCTTCGATCCAAAGCTCGCAATGTGGCTTTTTTGTTCCTTGGATTTCGTTTTCGTTTCGGTGCAACACACTCATCAGAAGTGACATCGTTACGGTCTCCGACTAGTGAGTTAAGTGCAACACCCTCATCGATAGTAAAAGTGGTTGACAATTCTTCTTCTTGATAAACATCATTGGCATGTTCGTCTTCGAATTGATAACCAGCAGTGCAAGGAGTATGTAATGTTCCCTAGGGTTCACCTTATGAACTACCCACCATGCTTTAAACTTTGGATTTGGGTACGACATATAGTAGACCTACTCGCACTGGTGTGCAAGGATAAAATTATCATGGCCTCGAAGTCGTTCCTTGTGCTTTACTTCAGTTATGCCATATTGACTTTGTCTAATCCCATTAGTGCTGTCAAACCAATCACATAGAAATAATACTAATTTCAAAGTTTTGTTCCCTGCAAAATTAAACTCTAGTATCTTTTGAATGATGCCATAATAATTAGTTTCTCTGCCGAGTGCATCGAGTGCCCTAGTCAGAACTCCAGTGTTACGTGTGGCTGCACGAGGACAAGACTTTTCAAATTGGTCTGAACGAAAACGGATGCCATTCACATTGTATCGACCAAAGGTTCTGCAAGTCACCGTCCCATAAGATAGCTGTCTCAAGTCCTCCTCGTGTATGTTAGGAGTCTTTCTGCACTGCAAATAATATACAGTTAAAATGACTACCTCGCGTAAAAGGCTAAATGACATGAAAGTAAGGAATATAAAGAGTTTACATGCTCGCGAAACCAGTCAACAAAATTAGGTCTTCCTTGCCTCCCATATCGTCGCATCGTATCTAGTTGTTGCTTGTAGGCTGATGGGAATAAGTCCAATTTTCCTCGTCGAACTTACTGTACGACAAATAAGTAATTAAATATGGCTCCTTTGGTAAAGAAATTAAGGGGTAAAATAAAGACTTACATGAAATATGGCTCCATCTCTTCCATATTAGAGTACATGTATAGCAATGCGAACATTCTTTCATCATGCTAAGGTGGTAGAACGTGCCCTTACTAGTACTTGTGTCTCTCCATTGGAAAATGTTGAGATCACTGACAGGAGGTTCCTCATCGACATTGTATCGCATGGTAGCAGCATAGACATTATGTTCCTCTATGAAATACACACTCGTGAAGTATGAAACCTCCTTTAGCAAAAAAGCTTCAGCGATGCATCCTTCTACTCTAGCCTTATTTCGAACCATGCCTCGCAGGTTTTTGAGTGCACGTTCAATGTGATACATCCACCTATATTGTACAGGTCCACCAACCTTTGCCTCATATGAAATGTGAATAAGTAGATGCTCCATCGGATTGAAGAATCCAGGTGGGAATATTTTTTCTAGCTTCCATAACAACACTGGTATTTCTTTCTCCAACTTCTCCATCATATTTTTACTTATTTCTTTGGCACAGATCTGCCTGTAGAAATAACTTAGCTCAGCTATTGCTTGCCACATGGCGTCGGGCATATAACCACGAAACATGACAGGGATAATCCTCTCCATTAATATATGGAAGTCATGGCTCTTTAACCCAGTTAGTTTTCCCGTTTTTAAATTCATAGCTCTTTTCAAGCCCGTAGCATAATTATCGAGAAATTTAATTTTTTTCATCCATCTCATTACCTCGATCTTGTCTTTAGAGGTAAGACAGAATAAAGCACGTGGCGGCTTACCGTTGTCATTGAGCACTTGGGTTGGTCGGTCACAAAGCATTGCTAGATCTCTTCGAGCTTTCAGATTGTCCTTTGTTTTTTCAAAATGCATGCATGTGTGTATGAGGGCTTCAACAACATTACTTTCTCGGTGCATGACATCAATGTTGTGCACAAGAATTAATGATGACATGTAAGGGAGCTCCTAGAGACCACATATATGTGTCCAGTTGTGGTCCACTCCAAATCCTTCGTACTTGTCCCCCTTTTCATTTAAGACAAGGTTGTTCAGCTGAGCATATATTTCTGCTGCGTTAAGACGTTTAGGCGGTCCTTTGGTGACCACATTGTTCTTTATAAAGTTTTTCTTATCGCTCCTAAAGGGGTGTTTCCTGGGCAACCAGCGTCGATGAAAATCGAAGTAAGTGATCTTTCTACCATGAGCAAGACGGAAGCAATCTGTATCTGAACTGCAATATGGACATGTCAATCTACCATGTGTACTCCAACCGGTAAAAATAGCATACGCCATGAAGTCATGCACCGACCACAAATACGCAACTCGAAGTTTGAATATCTGTTTTTTAAAAACATCGTATGCTTCAACACCTTTCCAAATCTCCTTCAACTCTTCAATCAAAGGTTTTAACATGACATTGAGGTTCTTTCCAGGATAGTCTGGGCCAGGAATGATTAAGCAAAGAAATATAAATTCATATTTTATACAAAGAGAAGGTGGAAGGTTGTATGGAATAACAAAGAAGGGCCAACATGAGTATGATGATGCCATTTGACCAAAAGGTGTGAAGCCATCGGTCGCGAGGCCGATTCGAACATTCCTCGGATCAGCTGCAAAGTTGGGATCAAACGTGTCGAGAGCCTTCCATGCATCCCCATCTGAAGGGTGCACGATTAGATCATCGTTATCATGGACACCTTCTTTGTGCCATCGCATGTGCATAGCGGTTTTTTTAGATAGAAACATCTGTTTCACTCGAGGAGTTAGTGGCAAGTAGCGAAGCTACTTATGTGCAACATCTGTCATCACCTTCTCACCCTCATCATTAACAACTTCCACAAATCTAAATTGTCCATATTTCAGACATTTTTTCTCTTCCGCATGCTCCTTCATGAAAAGCATACAATTATTTTTGCACACATCAATCTTCTCATAATCCATACCGAGACCTTTGATAATTGTCTTCGAATGGTACATGTCTTTAGGCAACTTATTGGGCTTTGGGAGCACATCTCCTAATAACTTTAAAATCTCATTGTAACAATTGTTCAAGAAAAAGTACTTGAACTTATGGCCATGAGCCGAGTCACAAAAGTGAGTATACTCACATCTGTGTGTTCATGCAACGGCTCTTCAGAGTCTTTTAGTAGTTTGAAAAATCTGGAAACCTCTAGTGTGGCAGGATCCTAGGAGCTTAGGTTTAATTCTGGACGTAGCGAATGTAACATCTCTTGCATCGCATCATCGCCACCCCAATCATTGTTCTCCTCCTCTTCTACATTCCGGTTGGGTACTACCTCACCATGATGTTCCCACACCTCATATCCGGGTATAAATCCAAACCGACAAAAATCTAGACTAACTCTTTCCTTATTAAGAAATATACTATTTTCGTGCCGCCTACAAGGGCATCTGAGAGTGCCGGTTAAGGACAAGGAGAATATGTGGTCCACAAAATCTTTGATTTTGGCTACCTAATCATCAGAATGACACCCATTTCTACTCCAGCCATTGTACATCCATTCACGATCGTTGGCCATGTCTGAGACTGTTAAACCAAACCATATCGTGAAAACATTATTCAACTTCGTTAAGGGTTTAGATCCTATATGTATAGGCAAGGATAGGTTCTAAACCCATAGCAAGCTAGCAGGACAAAAAAATTTCGGCAGCATAACCTCGCTGCTACTAAACAATATATTACGTATATATAAAACATAAAATGATATACTATTAATCAAATCAAACTAACTACCACATACCATAATAATGCAACAATTCTACGTACCAATATAATGTACTTGTAAAACTAATAATATAATATTAATATGAAATTAATGACACAAATACAATATGCCACTAATATCTAAACCACATGTACCACTAATATATTAATGAAATCAAATTAAACAATAACACTAATCAAACACACAAATCAAACAAACATTTACAAATATATACTAATTTCGGCGGCAAATAAATAACAACCGCCGAAAATAAGAAATAAACTACGCAAAAATACCTCTCGATGATGCGGCTCGACGACGACGGCGGAGTGGTGGCTCAGAGTGACGGGCAGCACGGCGGCCGAGCAGCACGGCGCGGTGGGCGAGCGAGTGGCAGCGCGCGCGGCGGCAGCCGGGGCGAGTAGCGACGCGGTTGGGCAGCAGGCGGCGCGCGCTGGCGGGCTACGGTCGGTGCGCGGGCGGTCGGCGCGCAGGCGGCGCGGCCGGGGTGGTGAGCGACGGCGCCGGCTGATTTGGGAGAGGAGAGATGAAAAACAGAGAAGAAGAAGGGGCCGACGGTTTTTAAAAGGCTTATTTTCGGCGGCTGTGTCAGGACCCGCCGAAAATAGCCTAGTTTTTGGCGGCTGTGTCAGGGGACCGTTGAAAACATGGCTATTTTCGGTGGCTGTGTCAGAGGCCGCCGAAAATAACCTTATTTCTGGCGGCCATGTCAAGCCGCCGAAAATAGCAGATAACTTTCGGCGGCTAGGGGTGGGCCGCCGAAAATAGTATGGGCCGCCGAAAATGATCAACAGTGCTGTTGTGGTAGATTGCCACCAGAAGACTGTCCGGGAGAGGGAAATAAACGTCAATTACATGTCAGTCGTGCTGGAACAGCTCCCTCTACGCTAGGTGATGTCAGGTCAACCAATGATATTCCATCTATTAAATTTTTTTTTGATAATCGGATTAAAAGTATCACGGAGGATATAGAGAAGATGGTGCATGCAATAGGAAAAACTCACATGCCTAATTTTTTATCACATAAATTAGGCACCGAAACAATTACGCCAAACACATCGGCAACAAATGGGTTTCCCCAACTATATTTGGTAGGTCGATGGACTCAAATCCAGGACAACCGTCACCGCCATCTCCACTAAATGGTGGGTCGACTTTGAGCACAGCCAGACCGTCCGCACACGATTTCGGACCGTCCGGCCCTCCGTCAGACCGTCCGACACCCTACACCAGACAGTCTGGAGTCATGCAGAGCCCATCACAAGGGTCGCAGGCGTTTCCCGGTGCGACCGGACAGTCCGAGAATAGTCCAAAATTATTTTATGCAGTTATATATATTGGATCTTGGCAAGTACATATATACTCTTATTGATCATGGCCATGGACATACATGCATACATACATACACTTTATTGGTATGTCAAACAAATGTCTTGTTGTCGATATGTACCAACTAGTCCTACCGCTGAAAAAGTGCTGCTACAATTTAGAATGTATCTTGAAAAAATGTGAGCGATTGTGTCATGTCGAAAACTTTGAATCGGATAAACATGTTCTATTACATAAAAAACTCAACCACTAGTTGGAATGAAATAGGAGTCGTTTGAAATCAGAGATATATACATGTGATCGATAATAACAGGTGATTTCGGATTAGAAATCATTTTATTTTTTGAATACAAATTCTTTTTAGTTTTGGAAAAAAGTCCAAATTACTCCCCCACCTATGGACAATATTCACATAACCCCCTAAAATATGTTTAGTTCATATTACCCCAACACTTCTTTGAATTGGTTTAGCTTACCCTTAACAAAATTTGCCTTTTATTTCTTTTTTACAAACTGGGTTTTCATGTTGGTCAGTAGCTAATAGCATAATTTAGCTTTAAAATATATTATAACTTTTATAGTTATCTTGATAGGTTAGAAATTAGAGAAGACAATAATAGTAATGGTACAAAACTAAATATGAATATCGATGAAAAAAAATTATAATGTTTTTCTAACTTAAATTATGAGGTTCTCAATCACCTCAAAAAACATGAATTTCAAATTTAACTTGTACATAGAGAAACGAAAAAGACAAATCTCTCTAATGAAATTTATCTTTTTTTATTTCTCCGTGTGTAAGTTTAATTTTAAGTTCATATTTTCTGGGTGATTGAGAATATCATAACTTATATTAGAAAATATTTTAAATTCTTTCATCATTATTTATATATTTAGTTTTGTACCAGTAAAGTTATTATCTTATTTAATTTTTAACCTATCAAAACAATTATAAAAATATAATATATTTCTAGAATAAATTATGTTATTATCTAATATCAACAAAACTTAAACTGAAAATTTAGTTTATACTAAAAAATAAAAATGACTAATTTTGTTAAGGTGTAAACTGAACTAATTCAAAGGAGTATGTATATAGAGATGGCAATGGGGACCTGATCCCCGATTCCCCGCGGGGAATTCCCCTATTAGGGGACGAATTTAGTCCCCGCAGGGATCTAAATGAGGGAAATTTAATCCCCGTCGGGTTCGCGGGGACGGGGACGGGGAACCATCCCCTGTCCCCGTTCCCCGTGTACCCGCCCCACGAAACTATTTTATCCAAGTTAGTCAATTTACTTGTTAAAATTATAGTAAGAACTTAGTGCATGGCATGTTATAAAATAGAAAACTAAACTCTAAAGTAGATGTCTTTTGTAATTTTCAATCTTGTTTGTTAAATTTGTATTAATTTGATACAATCAATTTAAATTTATCTTTAAATATTTTACTTCTAGCGGGGACAGATTCCCCGCGGGGATAAATTCCCCGACGGGAACAGGGATGAGAGAAAAAGCTCCCCCGTGAGCGTTCGCGGGGACGGGGACGGGGACGGGGAATTTTTGTCCCCGCGAGGACGGAAATGGGAAGCCATTTCCCGACGGGGAAATCCCCATTGCCATCCCTATGTACTCCCTCCGGTGCAGTAAAAGAAGTCATCCTGCGCGTGACCGGACGTGCACAAAAAGAAGTCATAGCGCGCGTGGGTCTGGGATTTGGACGTTGTTGCCCCTAGTAATTGCACAAAAAAAGATGCATTTAAGAGGAATCGAACTTGAGACCTCCAGTCTAGAATGCCTTGGAGCTGCTGCAGCAACCAATCAAGCCTGATTGTTTTAGTGACGTTAATGCACCCATATCCCTATTTAATAGGGGCAAACAGGGAAAACTCTATGATAATTAATCACTCCTTGGTATGCACAATCATGTCCTAAACGACTACCTTTATTGCACTGGAGGGAGTATATAGTAAGCCGGTCGCCGGAGCTCAGCTGTTGTCGACAACAAAGGATTAATGTGCCTACCTCCCTACCTGTGTGATGCAGGTGACCGTGAGTTCTGGCCGACGATCCATTCGATTGGTGCTAGGAAAGCGAGCTGGTCGGGCATGCCCGTCCGTGTTCTGCCGTCTGCGCCATCCATACAGCTTGCCCCGGTTGCAACCTGCAAGGCCCTAGTACCACGTGGTTGGTGGCCATTCGATTTACTGTGTTGGGCGTGCATATGAGCCCGTGGGAGTTTTATCATAGTTTTATTCTTGTTAAATTAGATGACATACTATTATATTTTATGATATGACATGATATTTATGATGAGAGAGATGGAGAGAGTTTTATGGGAGGAGAGAGGATTTCATCCAGATAAAACTCATGATACACGATTTTATAGACAAAAACTAATGTGTAACCTTTGAAAATCGTACAATAAAACTTTCACGGAAAATGTTCTTACAGTCAGGACAGACCAATGAGTGAATTTATACAACACAAATAATTTTTGGATATGATCTTATTTACAGACATGGACATAAAGTTTCGGTCTCTCAAAATACATAACGATTTTGTCGGCGTTTCGACCCCGGGGGGTCCCTGGACCGACGAGTAAATTGTCGCTACGTGTCCCAGCCCAGATGGGTCGGCGCGAGACGGAACATAAGGGAGAAAACAATGAGGGGAACCGTGGCTCGTGTTGTCCTGCGCCCAGGGCGGATGCGCTTGCAGTAGGGGGTTACAAGCGTTCGCGAGAGAGAGAGCCTGCTCGTCAGCCCGTACTCCCGCGCGGCCACCTTCTTTCGTACGAGGGCCCTGGACCTTCCTTTTATAGACGTAAGGAGGGGGCCCAGGTGTACAATGGGGGGTGTAGCAGTGTGCTAACGTGTCCGGCAGAGAGGAGCCAGAGTCCTATGTACATGCCGACGTGGCTGTCGGAGAGGTGTTGGTGCCCTATTCATGTGATGTCGTGGCCATCGGAGGAGCGCTTAAACCCTGTAGAAGCACAGCTGTCGGGGCTGTCGGGACCTTGCTGACGTCTCATTGCTTCCGTAGGGGGCTGAGAACCGCCATCGTCATGGAACACGCGGGGTGTCATCATTACTTGTTTTACCGGGGCGAGCTAGATGGGACGCCGGTCTTGTTCCCCGTAGCCTGAGCTAGCTAGGGGTAGGGTAATGATGTACCCCCCTGCGACGTGGTCGGCCCGAGCCCAAGGTCGGACGAGGCGGAGGCTCCTCCGAGGTCGAGGCTGAGTCCGGGCCCTGGGGTCGGGTGAGGCGGAGACCGTCGTTCAAGGTCGAGGTTGAGTCCGAGCCTTGGGGTCGGGTGAGGCGGAGACCATCGTCAGAGGTCGAGGTTGAGTCCGAGCCCTGGGGTCGGGCGAGGCGGAGACCGTCGTCCGAGGTCGAGGTTGAGTCTGAGCCCTGGGGTCGGGCGAGGTGAAGACCGTCGTCCGAGGTCGAGGTTGAGTCCGAGCCCTGGGGTCGGGCGAGGCGGAGACCGTCGTCCGAGGTCAAGGTTGAGTCCGAGCCCTAGGGTCGGGCGAGGCGGAGACCGTCGTTTGGGGTCGAGGTTGAGTCCGAGCCCTGGGGTCGGGCGAGGCGGAGACCGTCGTCTGTGGTCAAGGTTGAGTCCGAGCCCTAGGGTCGGGCGAGGCGGAGACCGTCTTCCGGGGTCGAGGTTGAGTCCGAGCCCTGGGGTCGGGCGAGGCGGAGCTTCCTATGGCGCCCGAGGCTGGACTTGGCTACTGTCAGCTTCACCCTGGCGGGTGGCACAGCAGTCGAAGCAGTGCAGGCGGTGCTGTTTTCCTGTCAGGTCAGTTAGTGGAGGGGCGAAGTGACTGTGGTCACTTCGGCCTTATCGACTGAAGAGCGCGCGTCATGATAAGGTGTCAGGCGATCCTTGCATTGAATGCTCCTGTGATGCGATCGGTCAGCGTGGCGATCTGGCCAAGGTTGTTTCTCCGCGAAGCCTGCCCGAACTGGCCTCAGGCGAGTCGAAGGTGCGTCTATTGCTTGACGAGGCCCTCGGGCGAGGCGTGAATCTTCCTGGGTCTACCGTTCCTGCCCGAGGCTGGGCTCGGGCGAGGCGAGATTGCGTTCCTTGAGCGGATGGAGCCTTGACCTGAATTGCGCCTATCAGGCCTTTGCAGCTTTGTGCTGATGGTGGTTACCAGCCGAGTTTAGGAGTCTTGGGGGTACCCCTAATTATGGTCCCCGACAGTAGCCCCCAAGCCTCGAAGGGAGTGTTGGCACTCGCTTGGAGGCTTTGTCGCATTTTTTGCAAGGGGACCGGCCTTTCTCGGTTGCATTTTGTTCTGGTGGGTGCACACGAGCGCACCCGCCGGGTGTAGCCCCCGAGGCCTCGAAGGAGTGGTTTGACTCCTTCGAGGTCTTGATGCTTTTTGTGATGCCTTGGCCGGTCTGGTTGTTCCCTCATGCGACTTGGTCGTTGCCCGGGTGCATAGTCAGGTTCCGAGTTCTCGGGCTGGTATGTTGACGTTGTCAATGGTTTGGCCGGAGCCGGGTTAGCGAGAGCAGTTCCCGAGCCTCTGCACAGGGTGAGAGGACGGTCAGGGACTGACTCGGCTTTTTTCATACGCCCCTTCGTCGCCTTTCCGCAAGGAGGAGGGGGGAAAGCGCCATGTTGCCCTTGGAGGGCGCCGAACATGGTGTCTCCAGTGAGTTGCTAACGGGTGATCCGAGTGGACGCCCGTGCCCCGTTCGATAAGGGTCGGCTAGTGGCCCAGAGGCGCGCTCCAAAAGTACCTGCAGGTGATTTGCCGGACCCGGTCCCGTTCGATAGGGTCCGAGGGCTTGATGCCTCCCTCTGGTGGGATTCCGTAACAGAATCGCTCCTGCTGGTCTCAGAAATGTCCTAGGGTACCTCGGGAGCGTAGCCCGAGTCTTGGTTATGTATCGAACGTACCCAGAGCCATCCCTCACTCCGCATGCTCTGGGCGACTGTTGAACCCTTCGGGGGGCCAGCCTACGAACCCTTGATCAGTAGTGGGCGCGGAGCCCGAGTGGCCTGAGGCGGCTGTTGAACCCTTCCGAGGGGCCAGCCTTCGAACCTCTGACCAGTAGTGGGCGCAGAGCCCGAATGCTCTGAGGCGGCTGTCGAACCCTTCCGAGGGGCCAGCCTTCGAACCTCTGATCAGTAGGAGGGCTCGGGGCCCGCTTCCTTCACGGAGAAGGATCCCTTTCGGAGTATCCCCTTTCCCGGTCCCTGTAGCAAGAGAGAGAAAGGGGGGGGGGAAGAAAAGGATACGAAATTGAATGACGTGGCACACCTTTTTTTGACGCGGTCATTATGGCGGAGGTGAAGCGTCGTCCGCTTCGCCGGCCAAAGGTGTCGCCTGCCCTGCCGCGGAGTTAATGCGACAGGACGAGTGGTTCACGGGGCAGCCGTTGTGCATGCGCGAGCCGTTCGAGGAACGGAACACGGGCGCGTCGTCTTCACGCCGTGGGAGAGGGCTCTCCTGCTGCTCGAGGAGGGGACGTGAGCCTGCAGACGATTTGACCGCCGCTTCCACCCGCCTGCTGCCGCCATTACTGTCGGCCCACTTCTGGCCATATCGACCATCGCGCCTTCTCCCGCGGCTGACTGGCCCATGACCGGCGTGTTTGGCTGGTACTGCTGGTCCACGCGCAGGGTTGCCTCGAATTGCGGCACCGGTTCCGTAGTCGAGAAGGCGCGGCGCTGGCGCAAGTGGCGCTGCAGTTTTTCGCACGTAGTAACCGACGCGCCGGTTACATGACGTGTGGGCCTGGGACTCCATGCTGGACGCGTCGAAGTCGAAAGGGTGCATCTCCATGGCACGGTTGCATGCTGCCTGCATGGCGGTCCGCCCTTTCACCCGCTAGTTTAGGCGAAGATGGAGGAGCGCTTGTAACCGCTGGGCGGTTACACACTCCGCGCGCGGCGGTTTGGCTTCTTCTGTCCTGGGCCAGCTTGCATGTCGTGTGGGACCCAGCCCCCGTGTCGTAGGGGGAGGATCTTTGAGCGCGTTGGTGAAGACTTAGCCCGCGACGCCTGAGGACGCGAGTGGGGTGAGTTGCCTTTAAAAATGAAAAGGCTCCCTTGGTGGCAGTCACGCCTCCGCATTCTCTTCATGCATTGCGCCCTTCCACCTTCCGAGCCCCCGGATGGGGTGCCCCAGCGTCATCTTGCTCTTGCTGCCGTTGGAGGAGCGCGATCTCATGGAGATCGGTACCTTTCAGCCATCGTTCGGCTTCAAGGATTTTCATCAGGCAGCCCAGCTGCATCTCCTCACGAATGGTCACCCAAGACGGTGACCACCAGTTCGATGGTGGGGAGAAGCAAGTCGGGCTGTGGCCTCTGCCCCACCCTCAGCTTCAAGGATCTTCATCATCCTTGCTGGGGCGGAGGGCGAGCTGAGCCAGAGCTCTACCTCCCGCACGGGTCGGTGGGCCACCTTCTTCTTCAGCCTACAGGGGAGAGGGCGCCCACCGGTCTAGCGGAGGGGGCGGACTTTCGACAACGCGGGGCTGGTCGGCCGTGAGCGTCGTCAGCTTCAGCGCGTTGGGCTCGCTGGCTCAGCTGGCTCTGGCTCAGCTTCCGGTGCCCCCTCCCGCCGTCGGGCGAAGTGTGGCTATCTAGCCGCTATACGGGCGGCTGTCGCGCCGCGCGTACCGGGGGACCGTCCAAGACGTCGCGCGCTGCTAGGGCGGCGTTCGTGTTCTTGGGCTGTCCTGCTCATGCTCCGGCACGACGCCTCCGCGTGGAGGTCGTCCAGGAGGACTTGAGTGGGGATCTGCCGGTAGGCAGGTAGCTGCCGTCGCCGGTGCTGAGGTGGTGGCAGCTAGAGAAGTCCTCGTCGCCGACTTGATCGTCGGCGCCATCTGCGCTCCGGGCCTCCGGCTCTTTGGCTTTGATAGCTTGTCCTCGCCCCTCAAGTGGGGACGTGGGCGAGGGCCTTGTCACAGCAGCGTCTGCCCTGAGGTCATCGCTGCTGCTGTTTGGCCGCCCGGAGCGGAGGTCGTTGTCGCTGCTGACGGAGTGGGCGGTGGCGAGCCACCTGGAATTCGTCGTCCCACAGGCCCTCCAATGTGGGGGGTTGTTCGTACCTGTGGGGTTTGAACCGGAGTTCCGTTGGTAATGGCATCTTGAGTGCCGGCATATGTTCATTGCGGCTGTCAGGGCCTGAACATCAGTGTACTTGTTGTGTTATAAAGCTGCGTTTCTTTTTCTCTTGTTTCGAGTATCAGGACTTGCTTGTCGATAGCAGAATCGTTTATCCGAGCGAGAGTTACTTATCGCGGAAGGTGATGAGTGAGGTATCCGTATCCCGGAGGCGTAGGAGTCCCTCGGCTCGGTCGGCCTTGCCGCTTACGTGTACTCCATCTTTTTCAGGATCCCACTATCGACGTAGTCGAAAAGCATAAAAGATGTTCTGGCCGAAAGACTTTTTCCGAGGAAAATTTTGACGCAGAGAGGGTTCCCTCCTTCTAGCCCCCGAGGGAGGGTCGGGCTTTGCCAAGGCAAGGCTGACCCTTCCTTGATGGTTAGACTTTACTTGTGTATGTAAACGAGGTATATGAACGACTTAAAAACATCTTAAGGGTAGAAGCGACGTAGCTATCGGATGTTCCAAGCGTTGCTGTAGACCTCGCCTTGACTGTTGGCCAGCTTGTATGTTCCGGGCTTCAAAGTCTTAGCAATGATGAATGGCCCTTCCCAGGGAGGCGTGAGCTTGTGGCGCCCTCGGGCGTCTTGTCGTAGTCGAAGCACCAAGTCGCCCACCTGGAGGTCTCGGGACCGAACCCCTCGGGCGTGGTAGCGTCGCAGGGACTGCTGATACCGCGCCGAGTGTAGTAAGGCCATGTCCCGAGCCTCTTCCAGCTGGTCCAGTGAGTCTTCTCGGTTGGTCTGGTTGCTTCGAGCGTCGTATGCCCTCGTCCTCGGGGAGTCGTATTCTAAGTCTATGGGCAAGATAGCCTTGCCCCCATAGACTAGAAAAAACGGCGTGAAGCCCGTGGCTCGGCTTGGCGTTGTCCTCAGACTCCAGACCACCGAGGGGAGTTCCTTCATCCATCGCCTGCCGAACTTGTTGAGGTCGTTGTAGATTCTCGGCTTGAGTCCCTGTAGAATCATGCCGTTGGCATGCTCTACCTGCCCATTCGTCATGGGGTGAGCTACGACGGCCCAGTCCACCCGGATGTGGTGGTCCTCGCAGAAGTCCAGGAACTTCCTGCTGGTGAACTGGGTGCCGTTGTCGGTGATGATGGAGTTCGGAACTCCAAAGCGATGGATGATGTTGGTGAAGAATGCCACCGCCTGTTCAGACCTGATGCTGTTTAGGGGGTCAGACTTCAATCCACTTGGAGAATTTGTCGATAGCGACCAGCAGGTGCGTGAAGCCCCCGGGTGCCTTCTGCAAGGGACCGACGAGGTCCAGACCCCACACTGCAAACGGCCAGGTGATGGGTATTGTTTGTAGAGCCTGAGCGAGCAGGTGGGTCTGCCTTGCGTAGAATTGACACCCTTGGTAGGTGCGTACAATCCTAGTGGTGTCGACCACCGCGGTTGGCCAGTAGAAACCTTGTCGGAAGGTGTTTCTAACGAGGGCTCGAGGCGCTGCGTGGTGACCGCAAGCCCCCGAGTGTATTTCTTGCAATAACTCCTGACCTTCGGTGATGGATATGCATCGCTGGAGGATGCTTGAGGGGCTGCGGTGGTAGAGCTCCTTTCCGTCACCTAGCAAGACGAACGACTTGGCACGCCACGCCAATCGCCGAGCCTCGGTTCCGTCGAGGGGTAGCTCTCCTCGGTGGAGATATTGTAGGTACGGGTCTGCCAGTTTTGATTAGGCGGGACCCCATTCCGCTCCTCCTCGACGGGCAGTGCCTCACCCTCGGCAGCCGAGGGTGCCTCAGGTAGGGCCGAGGCCTTCTCGGGCTCGGGCGTGTCGTCGGTCTTGACGGAGGGTTGATGTAGGTCTCGGGAGAAGATGTCCGGGGGGACCGTTGTCCGCTCCGAGGCTATTTTAGCCAGCTCGTCCGCAGTCTCATTGTACCGTCGGGCGACGTGGTTGAGCTCGAGCCCGTAGAACTTGTCTTCCAGGCGCCGAACCTCGTCATAGTAGGCTTCCATCTTCGGGTCGTGGCAGTGGGAGTTCTTCATGACTTGGTCGATGACAAGCTGCGAGTCGCCACGAGCGTCGAGGCACCGAACCCCTAGCTCGATGGCTATGCGCAACCCGTTAACCAAAGCCTCGTACTCGGCCACGTTGTTGGACGCCGGGAAATGGAGGCGCAACACGTAACGGAGGTGCTTCCCGAGGGGTGAGATGAAGAGCAGACCCGCGCCCGCTCCTATTTTCATCAGCGACCCGTCGAAAAACATGGTCCAGAGTTCTGGTTGTATCGGAGTTGCTGGAAGCTGGGTGTCAACCCATTCTGCCACGAAATCCACCAAGACTTGGGATTTGATGGCCTTCTGAGGGGCGAACGAGATTGTCTCGCCCATGATCTGCACCGCCCACCTTGCAATCCTACCCGAGGCCTCTCGGCACTGGATGATCTCCCCCAGGGGGAGGATGACACCACAGTCACCAGATGAGACTCGAAGTAGTGTTGCAACTTTCACCGTGTTAGAATTACCGCGTACAGTAGCTTCTGAATTTGCGGGTAGCGTATTTTCATCTCGGACAGTACCTCACTGATGAAGTAGACCGATCTATGGACGAGCAATGCATGCCCTTCTTCTCGTCTCTCGACTATGATCGCGACGCTGACCACCTGAGTGGTTGCGGCTACGTAGATCAGGAGAGCTTCTCCGGCAGCGGGGGGCACCAGGATGGGCGCGTTTGTAAGGAGCGCCTTCTAGTTCCCGAGGGCTTCCTCGGCCTCGGGGGTCCAAGTGAAGCGATCGGTCTTCCTTAAGAGGCGGTACAGGGGCAGGCCTCTTTCGCCGAGGCGCGAGATGAAGCGGCTCAGAGCCACAAGGCATCCCATGACCCTCTGTACTCCTTTCAAGTCCTTGATAGGCCCCATGTTGGTGATGGCCGCGATTTTCTCCGGGTTGGCCTCGATGACCCACTCGGAGACGATGAACCCTAGGAGCATGCCTCGGGGGACTCTGAAGACACACTTCTCAGGATTGAGTTTTACGCCTTTCGCTTTGAGACACTTGAATGTCGTTTCAAGGTCGGAGAGGAGGTCGGAGGCTTTCCTCGTCTTGACTACGATGTCATCGACGTAAGCCTCGACCGTTCGGCCAATGTGCTATCCGAACACGTGGTTCATGCACCTTTGGTATGTCGTGCCGGCATTCCTTAAACCGAATGGCATAGTAATATAGCAGTACATGCCAAAGGGAGTGATGAAAGAAGTCACGAGCTGGTCGGACTCTATCATCGTGATTTGGTGATACCCTGAGTTGGCATCAAGGAATGACAGGGTTTCGCACCCAGCAGTGGAATCCACGATTTGATCGATGCGAGGCAGAGGGTAGGGAACCTTCGAACATGCTTTGTTTAGACCAGTTTAGTCTACACACATCCGCCATTTCCCACCTTTCTTTTTAACAAGCACAGGGTTGGCTAGCCATTCGGGATGGAATACCTCTTTGATGAACCATGCAGCCATCAGCTTGTGGATCTCCTCGCCTATGGCTCTGTGCTTTTCTTCGTCGAATCGGCGCAGAGGCTGCTTCACGGGTCAGGCTCTAGCTCGGATGTCCAGCGAGTGCTCGGCAACATCCCTGGGTATGCCAGGCATGTTCGAGGGACTCCACGCAAAAACCTCGGCGTTTGCGTGGAGAAAGTTGACGAGCACTGCTTCCTATTTGGGGTCGAGCTCGAAGCCGATCCGTACTTGCTTGGAGGCGTTGTTGCTAGGGTCGAGAGGGACGGACTTAACCGCCTCTGCTGGCTCGAAGTTGTCGTCATGGCGTTTTGCCTCTAGCACCTCCTTGGAGAGGCTCTCCAGGTCGACGACGAGGGCCTCAGACTCGGCGAGGGCCTCTGCGTACTCCACACACTCCACATCGCATTCGTACGCGTGTCGGTATGTGGATCCGACGGTGATGACCCCGTTGGGGCCCAGCATCTTGAGCTTGAGGTAGGTGTAGTTAGGGACGGCCATGAACTTGGCGTAGCATGGTCTCCCCAGCACTATGTGGTAGGTTCCTCGGAACCCGACCACCTCGAACGTGAGGGTTTCCTTTTAGAAGTTGGAGGGAGTCCCGAAGCATACGGGCAGATCGAGTTGCCCAAGGGGTTGGACGCGCTTCCTGGGATGATCCCGTGAAAGGGCGCCGCACCGAACCGGATCGTGGACAAATCGATCTGCAAGAGCCCGAGGGTCTCGGCTTAGATGATGTTGAGGCTGCTGCCTCCATCCATGAGGACCTTGGTAAGCCTGACGTTGCTGATGACGGGATCAACAATGAGCGGGTACTTCCCCAGGCTCGACACGTGGTCGGGGTGGTCGCCTTGGTCGAAGGTGATGGGCTTGTCGGACCAGTCTAGGTAGACTGGCGCCGCCACCTTCACCGAGCAAACCTCCCGGCGCTCCTGCTTGTGGTGCCGAGCCGAGGCGTTCACCACTTGCCCACCGTAGATCATGAAGTAGTCATGGACCTCGGGGAACTCCTCTCCCTTGTGGCCTTCCTTCTCGTCGTTGTCGTGGGCTTTGCCACCTTCCACCAGTGGCCCGGCCTTGTGGAAGTGGCGCCGAAGCATGACGCACTCCTCAAGGGTGTGCTTGACGGGACCCTGATGATAGGGGCATGACTCCTTGAGCATCTTGTCGAACAGGTTGGCCCCTCCGGGAGGCTTCCGGGGGTTCCTGTGTTCGGCAGCGGCGACAAGATCTGCGTCGGCGGTGTCACGTTTCGTTTGCGACTTCTTCTTGCCCTTCTTCTTCGTGCTGCGCTGAGCGGACGCCTCAGGGACATCTTCCTGCTGGCATCCCTGAGGCTGCTTGTCTTTCTGGAAGATGGCCTCGACCGCCTCCTGGCCAGACGCGAACTTGGTGGCGATGTCCATCAGCTCGCTCGCCCTGGTGGGAGTCTTGCGACCCAGCTTGCTCACCAGGTCATGGCAAGTGGTGCCGGCAAGGAACGCGCCGATGACATCTGAACGGTGATGTTGGGTAGCTCGGTGCGCTGCTTCGAAAATCGCCGGATGTAGTCCCGTAGGGATTCTCCCGGCTGCTGGCGGCAGCTTCGAAGATCCCAGGAGTTCCTAGGGCGCATGTATGTGCCCTGGAAGTTTCTGGTGAAGGCTTTGACCAGGTCGTCCTAGTTGGAGATCTGCGCAGTAGGCAGATGCTCGAGCCAGGCTCGGGCGGCGTCGGAGAGGAACAGGGGGAGGTTGCGGATGATGAGGTTGTCATCGTCCATTCCACCCAGCTGGTAGGCCAGCCGGTAGTCCGCGAGCCACAGTTCCGACCTTGTTTCCCACAAGTACTTGGTGATGGTAGTCGGGGTCCGGAACCGGGTCGGGAATGGCGCCCGTCGTATGGCTCGGCTGAAAGCTTGCGGACCGGGTGGTTCAAGCGAGGGGCTCCGATCCTCCCCGCTGTCGTAGCGTGCCCCATGCCTGGGGTGGTAGCCTCGGCGCACCTTTTCGTCGAGGCGGGCTCGACGGTCGTGGCGATGGTGCTCGTTGCCGAGGCGGCCCGGGGCCGCAGGCGCTGTGTCCCGCGTGCGCCCAGTGTGGACCGAGGCTTCCCGCATGAATCGGGAAGTCGCGGCACGATGCTCCGGGGGGTATCCCTGCCTTCGGGAGGCAGAGCTTTCGGCTTGTCGTACCACGGCATCCTCCAGGAGATTCTTGAGTTCTCCCTGTATATGCCGTCCCTCGAAGGTGGATGGTTCCGGCATCGCTCGGAGTAGTATTGCTGTTGCAGCCGGGTTCTGGCCGACCCCACTGGAAGCCGGGGGCATCCTTGCCCGGGCATTGCTAGACGTGCGGCGTTGGACGTCCTGTGGCAGATGACGCGCTTCTCTGGCTGGTGCTTGGCCTGCCCACTCCTGCCCGATGTTCTGCCGGAGCTGCACTAGTTGTCCTGCTTCCTCGTCGAGCCTGGCCTGCATCTCGCGGATTTGCTCGACCTGTGCGTCCTGACCCCCCGCAGGGAGTGGGACCACAGCTAGCTCCCGAAGGATGTCAACACGAGGCGCAGGCCTAGGGGGATCGCCGTCCTCCGGCATACCAAGGTGGATGCCTTCGTCGAGACCCCCTAGATCGACATGGAAACATTCGTGACTTGGGCCATAGTCCTCGTCGCCGAGGTTGTGGCTATCATCGGAGCAATTGGAGAGGCAGTAGTCACGTGCGGTCATGAAGTCCCGCATGGCACTAGGGTTCCCGAGCCCGGAGAAATCCCAACCATAGTCGGGCTCGTCATCTTCCTCGGAACCCGGGGGCCCGTAGGTCGAGACGGCTGTCAATCGGTCCCAGGTTGACCACATATGATACCCAGGAAGGTTTGGATATGCCTTTATGAAAGCGTCCACCGAAGCGGGGTCGCTTGGTGGGTCAAAGCTGAATCTAAAAGGCAAAGAGTGGAAAATGGACGGTACCTCTTGATCGATGGATGGTGACGGAGTCGCGTCGGAGATGGACTGCACCGTTATCTCAGGTACGAGGCTAACGCCTAGCAGGTCATTCGCGAGCATGCTGGCATCATTCGTCCACTTGGGGTTGGTGTGTTGCGGGGAAACGACGCCCGTCTTCGTCTCAGACGCGGGGTCGACGCCCGACGTGTCCCCTGCTGGGGCGCCGGCGTCGTCGACTCGCTCGACATCCGACGAGGTACCGCCTCCTGCTTGGCCATGGTTGCCCCGCCTCCTCCTCCGTCGACGGGGAAGGTGACGGGACAGACTTGGATGCTGTTCTTTCGCCACGCGGGGAAGACGTCGTCGATTCCGCCGCCGGCGGGCGGGCTGACGGCCGCCATTGTCGTTGTCGCGTGGCGGAGGAAGGAGTACCATGTCGTAGCTACCGTCGAGGGACATGAACTCGAGACTCCCGAAACGGAGCAGCGTCCCGAGTTGGAGAGGTTGCTGGAGACTACCCATCCAGAGCTTGACGGGAAGCTGTTCGTCAACACGCAGCAGGCCCCTACCTGGCGCGCCAACTGTCGGCGTTTCGACCCCGGGGGGTCCCTGGACCGACGAGTAAATTGTCGCTGCGTGTCCCAGCCTAGATGGGTCGGCGCGAGACGGAACACAAGGGGGAAAACAATGAGGGGAACCACGACTCGTGTTGTCCTGCGCCCAGGGCGGATGCGCTTGCAGTAGGGGGTTACAAGCGTTCGCGAGGGAGAGAGAGAGCCTGCTCGTCAGCCCGTACTCCCGTGCGGCCACCTTCTTTCGTACGAGGGCCCTACACCTTCCTTTTATAGACATAAGGAGAGGGCCCAGGTGTACAATGGGGGGTGTAGCAGTGTGCTAACGTGTCCGGCAGAGAGGAGCTAGAGTCCTATGTACATTCCGACGTGGCTATCGAAGAGGTGTTGGTGCCCTATTCATGTGATGTCGTGGCCGTCGGAGAAGCACTTAAACCCTATAGAAGCACAGCTGTCGGGGCTGTCGGGACCTTGCTGACGTCTACTTGCTTCCGTAGGGGGCTGAGAACCGCCGTCGTCATGGAACACGCGGGGTGTCATCATTACTTGTTTTACCGGGGCGAGCCAGATGGGATGCCGGTCTTGTTCCCCGTAGCCTGAGCTTGCTAGGGGTAGGGTAATGATGTACCCCCCGGCGACGTGGTCAGCCTGAGCCCAAGGTCGGGCGAGGCGGAGGCTCCTCCGAGGTCGAGGCTGTGTCCGAGCCCTGGGGTCGGGCGAGGCGGAGACCGTCGTCCGAGGTCGAGGTTGAGTCTGAGCCCTGGGGTCGGGCGAGGCGGAGACCGTCGTCCGAGGTTGAGGTTGAGTATGAGCCCTAGGGTGGGGCGAGGCGGAGACCGTCGTCAGAGGTCGAGGTTGAGTCCGAGCCCTGGGGTTAGGCGAGGCGGAGACCGTCGCTCGAGGTCGAGGTTGAGTCCGAGCCCTGGGGTCGGGCGAGGCGAAGACCATCGTCCGAGGTCGAGGTTGAGTCCGAGCCCTGGGGTCGGGCGAGGTGGAGACCATCGTCCGAGGTCGAGGTTGAGTCCGAGATCTGGGGTCGGGCGAGGCGGAGACCGTCGTCTGGGGTCGAGGTTGAGTCCGAGCCCTAGGGTCGGGCGAGGCAGAGACCGTCTTCCGGGGTTGAGGTTGAGTCCGAGCCCTGGGGTCGAGCGAGGTGGAGCTTCCTATGGTGCCCGAGGCTAGACTTGGCTGATGTCAGCTTCACCCTGGCGGGTGGCACAACAGTCGGAGCAGTGCAGGCGGCGCTGTTTTCCTGTCAGGTCAGTCAGTGGAGGGGCAAAGTGATTGCGGTCACTTCGGCCTTGTCGACTGAAGAGTGCGTGTCAGGATAAGGTGTCAGGCGATCCTTGCATTGAATGCTCCTGTGATGCGGTCGGTCGGCGTGGCGATCTGGCCAAGGTTGCTTCTCCGTGAAGCCTGCCCGAACTGGGCCTCGGGTGAGTCGAAGGTGCGTCTGTTGCTTGAGGAGGCCCTCGGGCGAGGCGTGAATCTGCCTGGGTCTACCGTTCCTGCCCGAGGCTGGGCTCGGGTGAGGCGAGATTGCGTTCCTTGAGCGGACGGAGCCTTGACCTGAATTGCGCCCATCAGGCCTTTGCAGCTTTGTGCTGATGGTGGTTACCAGCCGAGTTTAGGAGTCTTGGGGGTACCCCTAATTATGGTCCCCGACAGATTTTAAAGGCATTCGACACATTTTTACAAAGGTAGTGACATTACCACCTCCTATAAAAATCAATTCTCTATCTATCTATCTATCTATCTACTATATAAAGCATCAGTTTCAGCGGTCGTCCCGAGACATCCTTCCCCTTCCCGCATAATGCAAAAATAAAGTAAAATTATGTATAAATGAAGGTTTGACCCTTAGTTGTTAGCTCCACATTCATACCCACGTAACCAAACGAACACACATCTATGTATCTTATTAAAACAAAGTCTACTCATATAATATATAGACACCGTAACAATGCACGAGCAACTAATTAGTAGAGAGGAGCCACTTAGAGGCCCATTTACGTCGTACTATGATTCAAAAGTCTAATTGATTTTAAGAGTAAATGAACCAGTGAAAAGTATATGCATGTATACTGTCAAAGGGAAAACTCCAGTTCGGTGGCGGAAAGCACCTGCCTAATCCTAAGAATAGGGGAAAACCTAGGGTTTGGATGACCACAGGGAAAAAAGCAGAAACACGCAAGTGTTTAGAGTGGTTCAAGTTGCCAGAGCGTAATAGCCAACTCCACTGTGGTTGTATTGCTTGAGAGCTTGAGAAAGCCAGGAATTGGATGGAGATGCCTCCGTGGGGATTCAAGTGAGTCTGTCCATGTCCCCGAGTCCTTGAATGGGCTCGATGGCCGATGTCCTCTCCCCATTTGCGATGCCTGGCAGCTTCCACGATACGCCTTAGACCACGTGGCAGCATGACACCCCTGCCTGGACGGAGAGTAGTGGTTGGGAGTGCATGCATACGTGGAAGCCTAGGACCTCCTCTGGTCGAGGGTCCGGAAGGCACTTGTGGAGGTCCAGGTCCCATTCGTGATGGCCCAGACACGTGGCGACATTGGACCTCCCCTGACTTGAGGTTCAGATAGCACACGTAGGGGTCCGGGATCATGCCACGGCGGTCCGACCTTAGACTATAGATGCCGAGCAAACCCACCGATCAGACGTGTGATGGCGCTAGTGACCTGGAGGCCAGCGGCTCCGCTGGGCCCAAACTCTAAGTTGGAGTATATTGCTCGTCATCCCATGGCTATGGATAGCCATAAGGGTCCCGCCTAGACCCAATAGGAGTGGGCACCCCATATTTGGGGTATCGATAGAGGCCTCTAGGTCCAACTTGGGTGAGGTGGCAAACCCACAGGTGGGGCCATACCTGCGCCACGCTCCAAGCATGCTTGTCCTATGTAGCATCTATGTGGCCTCCGAGTACAGTGGTTCGCTAGTGACACTTCACCGCTATAGCAAAGATAAAACCGGGAGCAAGAAAGTCTTTCTAAGGTCAACATGTATAAGTTGTGCGACGTATGCTAGTAGGCTGGGTTTATAGGGATAGACCCCCACCAGTCTAGACCTCGCGTACGTGTAGCCTGGCTCGAAGGCAAGAATTTCCCTCTACTGCCCCTGGCATAAAGGCTCTCTGGGAGGTAGTCTCAAATTTTTTGTGCTACCTTTAGACCAGAGAGTCGATCCTAAGTATGGTTTAGAATCTATGCTTAGCAGCATACCCTTGCGACCCTTGCTTTGTTGCACTCAATCTATCAAATCATATAACTGAACCTTGCTAAGCAGAGTTTCAGGATCCAGCACTTAATTTTGGACGGGGTCTAAACTCTTAGGGACCTAGTCCTAGATACTAGGTTAGCTGTTCGGCTTAGGCTTATGGTACGGGACCAGGCTAAGAGGCCACCTAGCTCCAGACCACCCCTGAGAAAGTGGACCTTTTCCCTGGACCTAGTCCCTAGCAGTTCGATCCCTATTCAGCAACAAAGGGGGTCCCAAACTAAGCGACAACCTAGTTACATAACTCAGATTTTATGATAACAATAGAAGTGAGAATCTCGAGTGGGGTAGAAGGAACGTCATGCATAAATTAAAGACATGGTAATGAAACCGATACATAAGGACTGGACTAAGAGCAAATTCCTCCTTTATTACTGGATACATGAGATCTATGCAACGGACACCAGAGACCGGGTTTATGAGGGCGTACCTCACTGAGCTGAACCAGGATTATGAAGGTGGGCCTCACCAAGCTGGATCACAGATAAATGCTATTACAAGGGAAGAGTTCGTTCTCATGCTACCTTATGACTAGAAGGTACATGGCCGACCTAATCATTTGAGCGATGATGAGCTTCATACTCGAAGGTTAAGCAGCGGCCCATACAGCCTTCGTGAGGGTCAGCGGTGAAGCTTGATAGTGACTAACAAGGGCTACCTCGAACACCAAGGAGCTCGGGCCATGGTCGACGCATTAGGTCTTGGCACCGCCCTTGAAAGCCCACCGATGTGCGTGATGGGCCCTTATGCCTCCTAGGGCTAGCAAGCCACCTCCGGGGAGGTCAGGTTGATGAAGGCGTATCCGTTGTTGGCCTCCTTCCTGAAATCCATTAGCATGTAGAGAAAGTCATAGTGCGACTTTGCCCTACCATTGAATGGTGGAGAAAAGAGGACCAACTCTAACCAGGAGACGGAATGCATCTGCCCCATGCCCACCGGATATCATAGAAGGAACTTCATCGGTAGGCTGGGAGGATCATACTCTGGATTCCCCCTACCTGGCATGCCAAATTTAGGCTCTGATCCTGAGAACAGGGCCGACGGGCTAGGGTTTGGCTGATGATGATGGATGAACACAAGAACACATAAGTGTTTAGAGTGGTTTGGACCGCCAGAGCATAATACCCTACTCCATTGTGGTTGTATTACTTGAGAGCTTGAGAAAGCCTAGGACTAGGTGGATATGCCTCCATGGGGATTCAAGTGAATCTGTCCACATCCCTGAGTCCCTAGATGGGCTTGAGGGCCTATGTCCTCTCCCCATTTGCTATGCAAGTGCCCTCCCTTTTATAGACTAAGGGGAACATGTACAAGGGAGCTGGGAACCGATAGGTGGGCCCAGAAATACTAAAATATGAAGTGACAGATATAGCTGGTGGACCAAGGTCTTCTCCCGCGGTGGAGAGGAATCTTCTCTTGGTCACCACAGAAACTCCTCTGGCCAGACTCGTCTCCACCCCGTCTTGTCAGCGTGTGGGTGATGGCTCTAGCGTAGGTTGTGGTGTAGGTTGGCTCGTCAACTTACATAGGGGAGTAGGTGGATGGTTTCATCCTACCCCCTCTGCATGTCTCTTCGCTTGGAGCTGTAGTGGGAATAGCGGGAGTCATGATGAGAGTTACCCATGCGCAGTGCAGTGGGTCAATGATCTTTACCTCGATAACACGCAAGTTATTGGCGTTCCTTAGGCCTTGATGACTGCACACGCCGTCTGCATTTAATACGGGTGCACGCTACCTACCACTCGTGTGAACAGGCATGTATCCTGCCCATATTTAATACGGGCGACCCCCATGTTAGAGGCCCACGTTAAACGACGCCTGGCAGCTTCCACGTTACACCTCGGACCACGTGGTTGTGTCACACCTTCGCCTATGTGGAGAGAAGCGGTTAGGAATGCATGTAGACGTGACAACCCCAGACCTCCTCTAGCCTTGGGTCTAGAAGGCATTTGGTGTACCGACATATACTTTGACAGATTTTACAATTACTATCGAGTTGAAACCTCTAATCACTGACAAAATCACTAGTCTAGAACTGATAGTTTTAGGATTCAAACTCAAGACCTCAATGTTCAAGTTCCATCAAGCGCATGTACCGGTTGAGCTACGCCCTAATTAAGGCCATACCTCTAGATGTTGCCAAGATACCTATAAGGATCCTTATGGGGGTAATAGAGGGCCCTTCCACTACCAAAATCCCATTCCTAGGACCCCATTCCTCGAGACTTGCCATGGCCCAAGCAAAGGAATGGGTCCATCATTTTGCCAAGCTTAGTCTTAGGGGTCTCATAAAGAATAAAGATATTCTAGTCACTATCGTTTACAAGGATGATCTAAGATTCAAGGCTCCTAGGGTCCCCAAGCACTTCTAATTAGGGATGCAAATGGTACGGATATTATCTGTTCGTATTTGAATTTGATTCTTCTAAGAGGTTTGAAATTCAAACCATATCCAAGTCCGGGTACTCAATATCCGATCCATATTCGATCTTTATTTGTATCCGCATTCTCAAAGTTGGATATTTAAGATGTCGATATCCATTCAAATCTTATAAGATACAACTTGATAATATTTGTATATGATCTGAATCCAAAGATACAATATAAAAACAAATATAGAACGAGTAATATTTGTACAAATCTGATCCAATTATACCTCTACTTCTGATAGTAAGGATGATCTAAGATTTGGGCCCCTAGAGTCTTGGGTCACTCCTTGCAAGCATAACACTTGAATGTTCTCTTAGTCACCCGAGGGCCTGGGCCGACCCCTAAGTCTCTAAGATCCCTAACATTGAGTAATTTTGGAGGCTGAGCCATGAGCCCCCCTTGGGGAGCCTAAGGCCTCGTGAGGGGATAAAGGCATCTTCTCATCAGCTAAGTATGAAGGCACCCACAAGGCAAGGGGATGTTGTTGGCCTTTGATTAGGGCATGGCTTCCCTTGAATGCATGATGCCACATTCAGGGTCTACTCTTTACAATTCCATGACACTGATATTTCAGAAGGGTTCTCGTAAATCACTTTAAATGTGATGTATGATGACATAGTTTGATAGGTACATTGTTTCCATGACTTAGGCAGCAAGTGTACGCAATACTATAATTTGATACATGTAGCAACCCTATTGCCACACATGGGCATGATAGTGTACATGTTGCTAGACCAGTTACCATCTACGTTGTACCCAGTGTGGAGTCTGGTGTCCATCGATATGACTAGAAATATTTGCCCCTGCTAGAGCTGGGCGTTCGAGTTTACCCGATATTTCGGGTCGGGCTTTTTGGGTTTTTTATATTTCGGGTATCTAACATCTATACCCGAATCCATACCCGTAATTTCGGGTACCCATAATTTCGGGTACGGGTTCGGGTAGTATCAAACTACCCAAAACAGTGAAACAATATTCAGCAGTAGTAGAGTAGAATATTTATTATTCAAGAGAGCAAGATTTAATATTCAACAGTGAAATAGTGAAACAATATTTAATATTCAACAGTAAAACAGTGAAACAATATTTGCTCTCACACAATCACATAACACATAACAGAGTCGGAGACCCGGGAGTTGGACACGTTCAACGACACCAGCACAGTCAAGCCTGTCAACAAATGCAGCTCTTGTCTCTTGAGATGAGCACAGTGATGTGCTTGCGTGATGTTCTACAAAAAAACTACCTTCCGTGATGTGCTTGCTGCCTGGTTGGCTGGTTGCCTACTTGCCTTGCGGGTTGCGGCCTTGCCGCTGGCGCCTGGCGGCAAGCCGGCCGTGCCTTGCTGGATGCTGGTGCTGGACTACTGGCTGTCTCCTGCCTGGCTTGCTCGTTGCTCCGTGCCTTGCTGGTGCGGTGGTGCCTGGACTTCCCTAATGTGCTTGCTTTGCTGCCTTACTGTGCTGGCTGCCTCTTGCCTGGCTAGTGGCTAGAGCGAGGGAGAGAGCCACACGCCCGCACCCGCGCATCGTAGCTCGGCCGCTGGAGCTGGACAGGGAGACTGGGATTGCCGGACTGGGGTCTAGCCGTCTGGGAGAGAGCCGCAGGCCGCACTGTCGCAGCCGCCGCTCGGCCGCTCAAGTATTCCGTTGGTCCAAGACGACGTTGGGTGTGGATAAGGTTTCGTAGTCAGGCCTGGACGGTTCTATGGGTAATTCGGGTAGATTGGATACTTTGGGTACCACGGGTTAATACCCGATTTGGCTTGAACTTAATTCGGGTATTCAATTTCATTACCCACTGGATCTGTTCGGGTAACGGACTTTGAGCTAAACGGGGTACAGGTTCGGGTATTTCGGGTAACGGGTTTTGGGCTCGGGTTTTATGCCCAGATCTAGCCCCTGCGATAGGTACATCTACCACTATAGATGGCAACCATGATAATGTGCCACAATAAAAGGCATGGCGCTACATATGACTCCACAACAAGGATAAGATTGGCGTTGTTGGGTCACAGGAGACTGAGGCCCATGGTCTAGCTTGTTACGTAATCCTCTCTACCCACTTAGTCTATAAAAGAGTGAGTAGAGAAAACATAAAAGGGTATGTATCTATGTGGCCGATGATCTATTGGTCCATGTGACGTCGCCTAAAACAACTAGCGACTAGATCTAACTAGTTCCATAATCTTCTTAGGGTAGGCATAAAGGTGAACTAGAGACTATAAGACTAGAACTCTCATCAGAGTCCATAATCTTCACATTTGTGTTCATCAATCTATCACACTTAATAGGTGATAGAGTATCACACACACTATGATCAAAACCTCTCTAAAACTACCATCACGCTAGTACATCGATTGCTCCTAGGTTTAGCACCCAGCATGCATATGCCCCTGCACTTTATGATATTTTCTTCAATTCTTTTTAGGTGTTCTAGGCTACAACTATGAAGCATATAGTGTGTGTAAACTTAACTACCATGTCTTGAGTTAGCCCAGATATTCTGTTGTGAGGACCTAGAATATCGAGTTAATCCTTGTCTAGCAAATATAATATAGCAGGCTTCCCAAAAAATTGTTGGAGCCAAGGCTCGAGAATTTCCACGAGCATAAAATTTTGGAGTAGCACCAGAATATCTAGGTACTCAGTGAAAATGGGTACTAGCAAAGTTAGTTAGCTATTGCTAATAATGGCGTCTAAGGTTTGATGTAAAGATTCATTGAGTACTTGGGAGGTCCATTTTATTTGTATGATATCTTATAATTAAATGAAATTCTAGATAAAACCAGACTTCTTTCACTTTGAAACATAATGTGGCTTCTTTCTTCGAAGTAAGAACTGAGGGGTCTCCTGACACTTTTGCACTCTTCACATAAATAACAAAAAATATCATGAACAATCATTATCTCTTTATAATCTATTCACCAAAATCCACTAATAGGATTGGTATACTCACATATCTGAAGTTAAAGCACTAAAATAAACACAACACAAATTTTAAGCTTATCATGGATTTCATTAAACAATTTTGCATATATCTAGTTGTGGTATGCCTAAATAAATAACTTGGCAAAATGAGGATTATGTGCATGTTGGATGCACTCCTCAAATACATATGTCTCACCTATTACTAAAGGAAGCTCAATCCAAATCAGAATAAGCACCATTAGGCTTGTAATCCCAATTAAGGTTAGAACCACAGGGTAAAACATGCCTAGATTGAAAATATCTTGGTTAGCCTTCTTCCTACCTGATTTTTTATGCTTAAGGAAATATCTAGAACTAGCACAACAACGAGAAGACAAATATGACATACAAAACATGAAAATTGTAGTAGATTGAACAAATGCAACATGCACAATCTCAAATACCTCATTGAAGCCAACCTAGACGCCAAATCTTGGATGATTAGAGGTTGATGAGCATGTACAATGCTTTTGGAGCCGATCGACGTCCTTGATCCCCCTACCAGTAGCACCCTTGCCCACCAACATCAATACTGACCATAGCAACATTGCTGCCGAGCAAGGCAACAACATCCTTGTCCATGTTGTCCCTGTTGACCTATACGGACAACCTTACCATGATGAGGTCTTCATTGTCTATGGTAGGACAGACTTCATCATCTTCGATGACGACTTCTAGACCTCATCGTCGTCTCGTCAACTCTTGTCGGCGTTTTGACCCTGGGGGGTCCCTGGACCGACGAGTAAATTGTCGCTGCGTGTCACAGCCCAGATGGGTCGGTGCGAGACGGAGCACAAGGGGGGAAACAGTGAGGGGAAACCACGGCCTCGTGTTGTCCTACGCCCAGGGCGGATGCACTTGCAGTAGGGGGTTACAAGCGTTCGCGAGGGAGAGAGAGAGGGAGCCTGTGCGTCAGCCCGTCCTCCCGCGCGGCCACCTTCTCGTACGAGGGCCCTGGACCTTCCTTTTATAGACATAAGGAGAGGGTCCAGGTGTAGAACGGGGGGTGTAGCAGTGTGCTAACGTGTCTAGCAGAGAGGAGCCAGAGCCCTATGTACATGCCGACGTGGCTGTCGGAGAGGTGTTGGAGCCCTGTTCGTGTGGCGTCGTGGCCGTCGGAGGAGCGCTGGAGCCCTGTAGAAGCATAGCTGTTGGGGCTGACGGGACCTTGCTGACGTCCCCTTGCTTCCGTGAAGCGTCCCGAACCTTTGGGACTCAATGTGATACAATTACTAGTCCCAGGAGGCTAGTAAACACATTCCTTACTTCAAATAGTACAGAGTTTAGATAAAGGTTATTACAATACCGGAGTACAAGCTCTAGGGAGCCAAAATAAGAAGCGCAGTAGGAAGATATACTAGCCCAAGCCACAGGCAGAACTGGGTGCAGACACAGCCCCCTTAATCAAGCATAGCAGAAAAGAAGTCTTCGGCTGCTGAAAAACATAAATAAATCTGGGTGAATACACTAGGTATTCCGCAAGCCCACCCCGCTCCCGTAGAGAGAAAGAGACCTATAATGTACATGCTTTATGTAGTGGAGTTGAAGTCACTCTTTATTTTCCTAGAGAAAGGCAGTTGTAGTGAGGTTTTTCCCAAAGGCATCGAAGTAACAAAATACTCAACCGCCACGGAGCTTCCCGCTCCCGTGGCCTTGTTTTCTTTCTCAACACTCACTCACCCACACATTTCCCTGTTCATGGAACTCATAGAAAAATCTCTAATTGCCATACCATACCAGACTCGTCCATACCAGTGGACATGGACTATTCGAATAGGTTTCACTCTGCGCAGAGGTGTACACTTTACCCACTAGTCCGGTTTCTGCGATCTCACCGTCGCGGGACCCAAATGCCGGATCTCTCTCCTTCCTCGTACGTCCTAACCTTAACGGTTATCCGGAAGGAGTCAGGCCACCACCATGTCCAAACCGGACAAAACTTTCCCCCTCCTTATCCTCCCGGTGCTCCCCAGCCTTCTTAACCTTGGGGTTGGACCGCACGAGCTCGGATTGAGTGACTGCCCACATAGTCTCGAGTGGTTGTACTATAAAGAGTATAGGTAGTGAAAATGACAAGCCGGTCCTTATACGAGAGGACAATCCTTCTGCTCACACCTAAACCAGCTGAGCCAACACCTTAGGCCCTCCCCTAAACCAGGGAGTCCTTGATCATCCCACTCCCAAGGTGATGAGGGTGAGTACCCTTCATCGCATAACTTTTCGAGAAGAGACTTTTTCTTTTGAAGAAACACATTGCCTCTTTTTCTTCCAATCCACATTCTTATTCAGAATATGTATGTCAATGCAGGCCATCTCTCACTCACAATGCAAAATTTTTCCACCCTGAATTCCCGGCCTAGGCAGTGGTAGAGAGAATAGGAAATTTTTGCATCAAGGGAAGGATGGACTTGCCTTCGTCGAAGCTTTCCTGGCACAAAAGATCTACTTCCGGGAGATCGAGCTCCGGCCCTTCTTCCGGGGCTATGGGTTCCGGATCCGTGGTCCCCGCTTCTTCTAGTAAAACAGTCAATAAAACAATACATCAACAATAGTTTACTATTGTAGTGTGTCATTTACCAATATTATTATTACTTAGGACTTTAGAAATCATTTGGGTAATTTTTGGTGCATAAAATATTAAAGAAAACTAATTAAATGAGAAAAAGGTGAAGAAAAGAAAAAGAAAAGGGGTTTCTCCTTAGATGGGCCGGGGGGAGTTTTCGGCCCAGCCAGGCGCGAGCGCGCGCGGGCGCTCTTACGGCCCAGCTGCGGCCCACAGGTGAGGGGAGACGGCGCGGGCGCGCGGGGACGACGGCGTCACTGCGGGCCCACTCGTCAGCGAGAGCGGAGGGGGGGAAAACGGCGCTACGGCCAGACGGCGTGGGCGAACCGGCCGAGCGAGGGAGAAGGGCCGGTCACCGGTGGGCTCGACTGCGGTTTGCCGCTGGTGGCCCGGTTCTCGGTCCAAGGGAGGGTGGTTTAGCACGGGCAGAAGCTGGCGATTCTAAGGGTGGGCTCAATTCGGCCAGAGGGGGTTGGGAGGGGGCTGTCCACGGGGAGGTGGCGGAGTTCCGCGGCGGGGATCGCCGCCGGTGGGCTCCGGGTGAGGGACTGGGGTTGGGAAGTGGTGCTTCGGGTTCGTGGCATTGTGAGGGAGCTGCTTGGTCCACTTAATTTCTCGCTGGTCCTATGGAGAGGGAGAGGGAGGGGAGGGGAAGTACTCACCGGAGAGGGGGGGGAGACGGCGGCGCTTCGTGAATTGCGCTCGGCGAGGGGAGAAGGGGAGTGGCTGAGGCCGGTACAAGGAAGGAGGTTCTCGGGGCAGCCTTTTTATAGGCGCCAGAGGGGAGGGGAGCGACGGAGCTCGGCGGGCGCCGGTGAGGTGCTCAGCGCCGGCATTAATGCCGCACAGCGCCGCCGATGAGACCCCACGGTGGGGCGGTACCGGGCGAGGACGTTGGTCAAGCGGGGAGGACGGGGCGGTGCCAAACTCCTCCTATGCGGTGAGGGGACGGCGATGGAGGGGACAGCGGTGAGGGGACGGCGGAGCGTCGCACGCGAGGAAGACGACGCGGCTGACCGGTGGGGCCGGTCTGCCAGCGAGGGAGCGCGCGCGAGAGAGTGAGGCTGGCAGGTGGGGCTGGCTCGTCAGGGAGGGAGAGATAGGGGAGCGCGCGAGCGGCGGTGCGCGCGGGAGCAGGCCGGCTAATGGGCCGAAAGGGGGGACGCGGGCGCGAGGGAGAGAGGAGGCGGCCGCGGCTTGGGCCGAACTCGGCCCAGCAGGGGGGAGAGCTTTTTCTTTTTTTTTCTTTTTTTCTTTTTAATTTCTAAATCCCATTTCCATTTTTTTTCTTTTCTTTTTGAACAATTTATTTAGTGGATAATCTAGGTGTTGGAAAATAAAATCTAGGTGGGGTGCTTGTGATCAAACAAAGTGTATGCATATGATGGAAAAAATCTAAGGGAATTTGGGATAGAAAATAAAAAAGAGGAGAGGGGGGGGTAGATTAGGGTTTCAAACCAGGGTTAGAGTTTTGGGATGTTACAAACCTACCCCACTTAAAGGAATCTCGCCCTCGAGATTCAGACAGGGCTCGAGAAAAGGTAAGGGTATTCCTTCCTCAGGGAGTCCTCACTTTCCCAGGTAGCTTCCTCTTCTCCATCTCTGCTCCACTGGACCTTACAGAGTCTTACTTCTGAGTTGCGGGTCCTTCTGACTGTGGAGTCGAGAATCTGTACTGGCTTTTCTCGGTACTAGAGATCCTTTTGAATCTGAACTTCATCTGCCTCGATGTGATTTTCTGGTACTCTTAGGCATTTGCGGAGCTGAGACACATGGAACACATTGTGAATATCTGACATGGATTTAGGTAGCTTAAGACGGTATGCTGCGGGTCCCACTCGGGCAATGACGAGGTAGGGACCGACGAAACGTGGTGCTAGCTTTCCTTTCATTTGGAACCTTTTGACACCACGCATCGGGGAGACCTTGAGATAAACGTAATCTCCTTCCTCAAATCTGAGTTCTCTTCGTCTGTTGTCTGCGTAACTCTTCTGTCGACTCTGAGCTTCAAGTAACCTCTTGCGGATCAAGGCAACTTTCTCTTCGGCTTCTTTAACAAAGTTGGGTCCTTCGAGTATCCTTTCCCCTACATTGGACCACATTAGGGGAGTCTGGCATTTTCTTCCATAAAGTGCTTCGAATGGTGACATTTTGATGCTGGCCTGATGGCTGTTGTTGTATGAGAATTTAGCGTACAGCAAACTGGACTCCCAATCTCTATCAAAAGTTAACACACAGGCTCTTAGCAAATCTTCAAGAATCTTGTTGACTCTTTCTGTTTGACCATCTGACTGGGGGTGGTAAGCGGTGCTGAAATCTAGCTTGGTGCCCATTGCTTGTTGGAGGCCTTTCCAAAATTTTGAGGTGAACTGCGTTCCTCTATCTGACACTATCTTCCGCGGAATGCCATGGAGCCTGACTATCTCCTTAAGGTATATTCGGGCAAGGGCGGCTCCTCCAAAAGTGGTTTTTACGGGGACGAAGTGGGCCACTTTGGTGAGGCGATCGATTATTACCCAGATAGAATCATTCCCTTTCTGCGTTCGGGGCAGTCCGGTCACGAAGTCCATGCCTATTTCTTCCCACTTCCATTCAGGCACTGGGAGGGGTTGTAGCAGGCCTGCAGGCTTCTGATGTTCGACCTTCATTCGTTGACAGGTGTCACACCGGGCCAGATACTGTGCTATTTCCTTCTTCATCCCTTTCCACCAGTATCTGGCTTTGAGGTCCAGGTACATCTTAGTGGTTCCTGGGTGGATGGAGTAAGCTGAGTTGTGAGCTTCATTGAGCAGGACTTCTTGTGCTTCTCCCTTTGGCACATACAGGCGGTTTTTGAACCAAAGAACTCCTTGTTCATCGGTCCTAAGGTCCGAGAGTTGCTCCTTGCGAGCTCTGTCCACAAGTTTTGCTGTCTCCGCGTCCAGGCGTTGAGCTTTGCATATGAGGTCTTCTAGCATCGGCTTAACTTCCAGGCTACTGTTATCTCCCAGACATGCATTCAGCTGAGCTGATTCTTTTTTCCAATCTTCTAAAAAGTTGGTCCCCTTTAATCCGAAAGGTTTCCGGCTGAGGGCATCTGCTACCACGTTGGCCTTCCCGGGGTGGTAGTGGATTTCGAGGTCATAATCCTTAATCAATTCAAGCCATCTTCTTTGACGGAGGTTGAGGTCTAGCTGGGTGAAGATGTACTTCAGACTCTTGTGATCAGTGAAGATGTGGCATTTGTTCCCAATCAGGTAGTGCCTCCATATTTTTAGGGCATGCACTATGGCTGCCAATTCCAAATCGTGGGTGGGGTAATTTTTCTCATGTGGCTTGAGTAAGCGTGATGCATAAGCAATAACTTTCTCATTTTGCATCAAGACACACCCTAAGCCCTGCCTTGAAGCATCACAGAAGATGACGAAATCTTGGTGTATATCAGGTAGTGTCAATATGGGCGCGGTTGTAAGCTTCTTCTTGATGACCTAGAAAATTTCCTCACATTTTGGAGTCCACACGAACTTATTATCCTTCTTGAGGAGCTCGGTCAAGGGTCTTGCTATGCTGGAGAATTCTTTGATGAAGCGGCGGTAATACCCTGCCATTCCCAGAAAGCTTCGCACTTCACTGACGTTGGATGGCTGCTTCCATTTTGAAACGGCTTCTACCTTGGATGGGTCTACCTCTATTCCTTCTGCAGTCAAGATATGCCCAAGGAAGGCTATCTTTTCTAGCCAAAATTCACACTTGCTGAGTTTCGCATAGAGTTGATGTGCCCTGAGTCTTCCGAGAACTATCTGGAGGTGACGCTCATGGTCCTTACAATTCTTGGAATAAATAAGGATGTCGTCTATGAAGACTACGACAAACTTATCTAATTCTTCCATGAATACATTATTCATGAGGTTCATGAAAAAGGCGGGTGCGTTGGTTAGCCCAAACAGCATCACTGTGAATTCATATTGTCCGTATCTGGTGACGAATGCAGTCTTCTGAATGTCTGCTTCCTTGATTCTCAGTTGGTGATATCCTGACCTGAGGTCTATCTTGGAGAAATATTTGGCCCCTTGCAGCTGGTCGAAGAGGCCCTCGATCCGAGGGAGTGGGTACTTATTCTTGATTGTAACTTCATTCAAGGACCAATAATCAATACACATTCTCATACTTCCATCCTTTTTAGTAACAAAGAGGACAGGTGCTCCCCAGGGAGACGAACTGGGACGGATGTACCCTTTTTGTTGTAGCTCCGAAATCTGCTGTTTCAATTCTGCTAACTCTGTGGGAGCCATGCGGTATGGTCTCTTTGCGATGGGTGCAGTGCCAGGAATGAGATCTATATAGAACTCCACTCCTCTTTCTGGTGGCATACTAGGCAACTCTTCCGAAAATACATCCATGAATTCTTCTATTACAGACATGTTTTCTGTTGTCAGGTTGAACATCATTGGATCGTTGGCGGGCAGCTGGGCCTGACATGAGACTGCTTTTCCTTGGCGGTCGGTGAGGAGGACGGTCTTACTTGCGCAACTTATGATACCCATATGCTTAGTTAGCCAATCCATTCCTAGGATCACATCAATCCCTTGAGATGGCAAGACGGTTAAGTCTGCTAGGAACACTACCCCACTTAAAAGGATTCTGACTTGGGAGCACTTGAGCTGGCATAGAAGGTCCGATCCCGGGGTTCGGGTGACTAAGGGGATAGCCAGGGGTGTAGAAGGGATGCCATGCTTTTCTACAAACTTAGTGGCTATAAATGAATGGGATGCTCCTGAATCAAAAAGCACAATAGCGGGGGTATATTCAACAAGGAACTCACCGAGCACTACCCCTGGAGCTTGTTGGGCCTCCTGAGCATCGACGTGGTTGACTCGTGCTCTGCCCTGGTACTGGGTCCTGTTCTGCTGATTGTTGGAAGGAGGTGCCGAAGGAATCTTGGGGCCATTTACCGAGTTGGAGTAGGCCGGTCCAGGTGCCTTCAACTGGGGGCAGTTATTCTTGAAGTGACTGGGGTCTCCGCAGTGCCAACAGGCATTTGTTGGCGGTTGGTTGCTTGCAACGGAGGGTGCCTGAAGTGAGCTCTGACTCTGCTGACTATAGCGTGACGGAGTGGGTCGTGCGGGTCTATTGAAGCTTGGTCCCCTGGGTGGAAGCCCAAAGGATCGGGTCCTCTGGTGACGGTCTTGCTGCTGAGCTCGGAGAACTTGGAATTTCCTCTTGAGGTGCCCTTTTTCTTCCTCTTTTGCCCTTTCCACTTGGATAGCATTGTTGGAGAGGTGAGAGAAGTTGAGGAAGTCTTGACTGGCGAGGATGGTCTTAAGTTCGGGTCTTAGTCCTTTCAGAAAGCGAGCCATCTTCCTGGACTCGGTGCTGACATCGTCAGGCGCGTAACAGGCCAACTCTATGAACTTGTGTACATATTCACTAACTATTCTCTTGCCTTGAGTTAGCTCCCGGAATTCATCCTCCTTAAGCTGAACTATCCCCTGGGGTACGTGGTGCTCACGGAAGGCTGTTTCGAATTCTGCCCAGGTAGCATCTCTGACGGCCTCACTGAAAGCGTCCCACCATGCTAAAGCCATTCCCGCAAGCTGATGGGCAGCTAGTTGTACACGCTGATTTTCGGGGCACCCGATGGCTTCCAGCTTCCTCTTGATCGTGCGAAGCCAGTCATCTGCATCGAGGGGATTGCTGGACCCTGCTAACATGGGAGGCTTGAGTCTCAAAAATTCCCCCATCCTGTCCTGTGGCCTTCCACCACCTGGGCGCTGGTTTTCCAGACTTCGAGTGAGGACTTCAATGAGTCGGGTTTGATTGGCTAGAACCTGGGCTAGGTCTAGTGGTAATTCCGGAGGTGCGGGGAGGTGGGTGTCACTCCCTTCTCCGCCAGCCTCTCCTTCAGCTCTTAGGGGAAAACCTGCTCCAATCCCGGAGGCGGTAGGCGTGGTTTTATCCGAAGCCATCTACCATGGGAAGAGAGTCGCTCTCATGCACATGCCATTTTTTTTACCAGTTACTTTATTCATTACATCAAGCCATTACATAATACAGCACATAGCTTATCCTAAGTTCATTACATGCGAGTGCTATCTAGGGTACTTCCGAACTCCTTCTCTAAAGTGTCCCCGAATTCCTTGAGAAGGTCATCGAGGCTGGCTAGGGACATCTCCTCGGTGTCGGATGAGTTTCTGATTCCGGCAGGGGGTAGGGCTAGAGGGGCTTCCTCTTTCTGCTCCATCTGACATCCTTGGCTTTTGGTCTTCTTGCGAATTTTTCTTGCGGGGGCGAGCTTCTTCAGTTTCTTATCATAGTCCATCTTTAGGGTGCGGTAAGCCTCACGGGTATTGGTTTCCTCGCCTTCAGCTATTGCGAGGCTCTCTTGAAGGGATGCCTTTTCCCCTAAAAGTTCCCTGACTTTTTGCTCCAGGCTTTCCACCCGGGAGGTTAGGTAGGTGCAGTGGAGGGTGAGGTCATCATATTGGTTATCAAGGGTGTGAAGGTATCCAGCCATGTAGACGATGGTGGGATCATCCTCAATAGGATCTCCTCCTGACAGCGCCTGAAGTCTTTTCCTCCAGGTGGGGGTATTCTTGTTGCTGGGTGGAAAGTAGCGAAGGGGGTTTCAAAGATCACCTTGTTGTAGTTCTGGCATAGTTGTCGGAGGGCTGTTCGGGCAACATTCTGGCAAGTATCTAGAAAGCGGTATCCAGTAAAAGTGACTTGGAAGGAAGGATGGTTCGGATAGTTTCGGCTTTCTCCCAGGTAGACTGCCATAAAGCATTTCTCCATTCCACCCCCGAGATACTCCTTTCAGATGTATTCCGGCTTCTTGCGGATTCCCATGCGAAGCGCACAGCTTCGCAACAGATGTGGGAACCCTTCCACTTCTGAGCAGTAGGATGTCCTAATGGCCAGAGAGTCTTCCATCTGGAATAGGAAAAGAAGGGTCAGTTAAAATCGGGGAGGAGTAGAGAAGACTTTTCTTGGGGAAAGAGGTATTTTCTTTTTAGGGCAAGTTTTAGGGTCAGGGCTGCGACCTACGGCCAGTCCTATGGCTCCGATACCACCTGAAGCGTCCCGAACCTTTGGGACTCAATGTGATACAATTACTAGTCCCAGGAGGCTAGTAAACACATTCCTTACTTCAAATAGTACAGAGTTTAGATAAAGGTTATTACAATACCGGGGTACAAGCTCTAGGGAGCCAAAATAAGAAGCGCAGTAGGAAGATATACTAGCCCAAGCCACAGGCAGAACTGGGTGTAGACACAGCCCCCTTAATCAAGCATAGCAGAAAAGAAGTCTTCGGCTGCTGAAAAACATAAATAAATCTGGGTGAATACACTAGGTATTCCGCAAGCCCACCCCGCTCCCGTAGAGAGAAAGAGACCTATAATGTACATGCTTTATGTAGTGGAGTTGAAGTCACTCTTTATTTTCCTAGAGAAAGGCAGTTGTAGTGAGGTTTTTCCCAAAGGCATCGAAGTAACAAAATACTCAACCGCCACGGAGCTTCCCGCTCCCGTGGCCTTGTTTTCTTTCTCAACACTCACTCACCCACACATTTCCCTGTTCATGGAACTCATAGAAAAATCTCTAATTGCCATACCATACCAGACTCGTCCATACCAGTGGACACGGACTATTCGAATAGGTTTCACTCTGCGCAGAGGTGTACACTTTACCCACTAGTCCGGTTTCTGCGATCTCACCGTCGCGGGACCCGAATGCCGGATCTCTCTCCTTCCTCATACGTCCTAACCTTAACGGTTATCCAGAAGGAGTCAGGCCACCACCATGTCCAAACCGGACAAAACTTTCCCCCTCGGGGTTGGACCGCACGAGCTCGGATTGAGTGACTGCCCACACAGTCTCGAGTGGTTGTACTATAAAGGAGTACAAGTAGTGAAAATGACAAGCCGGTCCTTATATGAGGGGACAATCCTTCTGCTCACGCCTAAACCAGCTGAGCCAACACCTTAGGCCCTCCCCTAAACCAGGGAGTCCTTGATCATCCCACTCCCAAGGTGATGAGGGTGAGTACCCTTCATTTCATAACTTTTCGAGAAGAGACTTTTCTTTTGAAGAAACACATTGCCTCTTTTTCTTCCAATCCACATTCGTATTCAAAATATGTATGTCAATGTAGGCCATCTCTCACTCACAATGCAAAATTTTTCCACCCTGAATTCCCGGCCTAGGCAGTGGTAGAGAGAATAGGAAATTTATGCATCAAGGGAAGGATGGACTTGCCTTCGTCGAAGCTTTCCTGACACAAAAGATCTACTTCTGGGAGATCGGGCTCCGGCCCTTCTTCCGAGGCTACGGGTTCCGGATCCGTGGTCCCCGCTTCTTCTAGTAAAACAGTCAATAAAACAATACATCAACAGTAGTTTACTATTATAGTGTGTCATTTACCAATATTATTATTACTTAGGACTTTAGAAATCATTTGGGTAATTTTTGGTGCATAAAATATTAAAGAAAACTAATTAAATGAGAAAAAGGTGAAGAAAAGAAAAAGAAAAGGGGTTTCTCCTCAGATGGGCCGGGGGGAGTTTTCGGCCCAGCCAGGCGCGAGCGCGCGCGGACGCGCTTACAGCCCAGCTACGGCCCACGGGTGAGGGGAGACGGCGCGGGCGCGCGGGGACGACGGCGTCACTGTGGGCCCACTCGTCAGCGAGAGCGGAGGGGGAAAATGGCGCTACGGCCAGACGGCGTGGGCGAACCGGCCGAGAGAGGGAGAAGGGCCGGTCGCCGGTGGGCTCGACGGCGGTTTGCCGCCGGTGGCCCGGTTCTCGGTCCAAGGGAGGGTGGTTTGGCACGGGCAGAAGCTGGCGATTCTAAGGGTGGGCTCAATTCGGCCAGAGGGGGTTGGGAGGGGCTGTCCACGGGGAGGTGGCGGAGTTCCGCGGCGGGGATCGCCGCCGGTGGGCTCCGGGTGAGGGACTGGGGTTGGGAAGTGGTGCTTCGGGTTCGTGGCCTTGTGAGGGAGCTGCTTGGTCCACTTAATTTCTCGCTGGTCCTATGGAGAGGGAGAGGGAGGGGAGGGGAAGTACTCACCGGAGAGGGGGGGAGACGGCGGCGCTTCACGAATTGAGCTCGGGCGAAGGGAGAAGGGGAGTGGCTGAGGCCGGTGCAAGGAAGGAGGTTCTCGGGGCAGCCTTTTTATAGGCGCCAGAGGGGAGGGCAGCGACGGAGCTCGGAGGGCGCCGGTGAGGTGCTCAGCGCTGGCATTAATGCCGCACAGCGCCGCCGATGAGACCCCACGGCGGGGCGGTACTGGGCGAGGACGTTGGTTAAGCGGGGAGGATGGGGCGGTGCCAAACTCCTCCTGTGCGGCGAGGGGACGGCGATGGAGGGGACGGCGGTGAGGGGACGGTGGAGCGTCGTAGGCGAGGAAGACGACGCGGCTGACCGGTGGGGCCGGTCTGCCAGCGAGGGAGCGCGCGTGAGAGAGCGAGGCTGGCAGGTGGGGCTGGCTCGTCAGAGAGCGAGAGAGAGGGGAGCGCGCGAGCGGCGGTGCGCGCGGGAGCAGGCCGGCTAATGGGCCGAAAGGGGGGACGCGGGCGCGAGGGAGAGAGGAGGCGGCCGCGGCTTGGGCCGAACTCGGCCCAGCAGGGGGAGAGCTTTTTCTTTTTTTTTCTTTTTTTCTTTTTAATTTCTAAATCCCATTTCCATTTTTGTTTCTTTTCTTTTTGAACAATTTATTTAGTGGATAATCTAGGTGTTGGAAAATAAAATCTAGGTGGGGTGCTTGTGATCAAACAAAGTGTATGCATATGATGGGAAAAATCTAAGGGAATTTGGGATAGAAAATAAAAAAGAGGAGAGGGGGTAGATTAGGGTTTCAAACCTGGGTTAGAGTTTTGGGATGTTACATTCCGTAAGGGGCTGAGAACCGTCGTCATTATGGAGCATGCGGGGTGCCATCATTACTTATTTTACCAGGGTGAGCCAGATGGGACGCCGGTCTTGTTCCCCATAGCCTGAGCTAGCTAGGGGTTGGGTAATGATGTACCCCCCTGCAACGTGGTTGGTCCGAGCCCAAGTTCGAGCGAGGCGGTGACTCCTCCGAGGTCGAGGCTGAGTCCGAGCCTGGGGGTCGGGCGAGGCGGAGATCGTCTTCCAAGGTCGAGGCTGAGTCCGAGCCTGAGAGTCGGGCGAGGCGGAGACCGTCTTTCGAGGTCGAGGTTGAGTCCGAGCCCAGGGGTCGGGCGACGCGGAGACCGTCTTCCAGAGTCGAGGTTGAGTCCGAGCCCTGGGGTCGGGCGAGGCAAAGACCATCTTCCGAGGTCGAGGTTGAGTCCGAGCCCGGGGGTCGGGCGAGGCGGAGACCGTCTTCTGGAGTCGATGTTGAGTCCGAGCCCTAGGGTCAGGCGAGGTGGAGACCGTCTTCCGAGGTCGAGGTTGAGTCCGAGCCCGGGGGTTGGGCGAGGCAGAGACCACCGTCCGAGGTCGAGGTTGAGTCCGAGCTCTAGGGTCGGGCGAGGCGAAGACCGTCTTCTGGAGTCGAGTTTGAGTCCGAGCCCCGGGGTCGGGCGAGGCAGAGTCCGTCTTCCGAAGTCGAGGTGGAGTCTGAGCCCTGGGGTCGGGCGAGGCGGAGCTTCCTATGGCACCCAAGCTAGACTTGGCTGCAGTCAGCCTCACCCTGGCGGGTGGCACAGCAGTCGGAGCAGTGCAGGCAGCGTTGTTTTCCTGTCAGGTCAGTCAGTGGAGGGGCGAAGTGACTGCGGTCACTTCGGCCTTGTCGACTGGAGAGTGCGCGTCAGGATAAGGTGTCAGGCGATCCTTGCATTGAATGCTCCTGCGATCCGGTCGGCTGGCGAGGCGATCTGGCCAAGGTTGGTTCTCTGTGAAGCCTGCCCGAGCTGGGCCTCGGGCGAGTCAAAGGTGCGCCCGTTGCTTGAGGAGGTCCTCGGGTGAAGCGTTAATCTGCCTTCGTCTACTGTTCCTGCCCGAGGCTGGGCTCGGGCGAGGCGAGACCGTGTCCCTTGAGTGGACAGAGCCTTGACCTGAGTTGCGCCCATCAGGCCTTTGCAGCTTTGTGCTGATGGGGGCTACCAGCTGAGATTAGGAGTCTTGGGGGTACCCCTAATTATGGTCCCCGACAGTAGCCCCCGAGCCTCAAACGGAGTGTGGGTACTCGCTTGGAGGCTTTGTCGCACTTTTTTGCAAGGGGACCGGCCTTTCTCGGTTGCATTTTGTTCCGATGGGTGTAGCCCCTGAGGCCTCGGAGGAGTGGTTTGACTCCTTCGAGGTCTTAATGCCTTTCATGATGCCTCGACCGATCTGACTGTTCCCTCATGCGAACTGGTCGTTGCCCGGGTGTATAGTCAGGTTCCAAGTTCTCGGGCTGGTATGTTGATGCTGTCAACGGTTTGGCCGAAGCCAGATTTGCGAGAGTTGCTCTCGAGCCTCTGCACAGGGCGAGAGGACGGTCAGGGACTGACTCAGTTTTTTTCATACGCCCCTTCGTCGCCTTTCCGCAAGGAGGAGGGGGGAAAGCACCATGTTGCCCTCGGAGGGCGCCGAACATGGTGTCTCCAGTGAGTTGCTAACGGGTGATCCAAGTGGATGCCCGTGCCCGGTTCGATAAGGGTCGGCTAGTGGCCTAGAGGCGCGCTCCAAAAGTACCTGCAGGTGATTTGCCGGACCCGGTCCCGTTTGATAGGGTCCGAGGGCTCGATGCCTCCCTCCGATGGGATTCCGTTACAGAATCGCTCCTGCTGGTCTCGGAAATGTCCTAGGGTACCTCAGGAGCGTAGCCCGAGCCTTGGTTATGTATCGAACGTACCCAGAGCCATCCCTCACTCTGCATGCTCTGGGGCGACTATCGAACCCTTCGGGGGGCCAGCCTACGAACCCCTGATCATTAGTGGGCGCGGAGCCCGAGTGGCCTGAGGCAGCTGTTGAACCCTTCCGAGGGGCCAGCCTTCGAACCTCTGATCAGTAGTGGGCACGAAGCCCGAGTGCTCTGAGGCGGCTGTCGAACCCTTTCGAGGGGCCAGCCTTCGAACCTCTGATCAGTAGGAGGGCTCAGGGCCCGCTTCCTTCGCGGAGAAGGATCACTTTCGGAGTATCCCCTTTCCCGGTCCCTGTAGCAAGAGAGAGAAAGGGGAAGAGGAAAAGGATACGAAATTGAATGACGTGGCACACCTTTTTTGACGCGGTCATCATGGCGGAGGTGAGGCATCGCCCGCTTCGCCTGCCAAAGGTGTCGCCTGCCCTGCCACAGAGTTAATACGACAGGACAAGTGGTTCGCGGGGCAGCCGTTGTGCACGTGCGAGCCGTTCGAGGAACAGAATACGGGCGCGTCGTCTTCACGCCGTGGGAGAGGGCTCTCTCGCTGTCCCAGGAGGGGACGTGAGCCTGCAGACGATTTGAATGCTGCTTCCGCTCGCCTGCTGCCGCCATTACTGTCAGCCCACTTCTGGCCATATCGACTGTTGCGCCTTCTCCCGCGGCTGACTGACTCGTGACCGGCGTGCCTGGTTGGCACTGCTGGGCCGTGTGCAGGGTTGCCTCGAGTCGCGGCACCGATTCCGCAGTCGAGGAGGCGTGGCACTGGTGCAAGTGGCGGTGCAATTTCTCGCACGTAGTAACCGGCGCACCGGTTACATGACGCGTGGGCCTGGGCCTCCATGCTGGATGCGTCGAAGTCGAAAGGGTGCGCCCCCTTGGTGCAGTTGTATGCCACCTGCACAGCGGTCCGCCCTTTCACCCGCTGGTCTGGGCGAAAGTGGAGGAGTGCTTGTAAACGCTAGGCAGTTACGCGCTCCGCGCGCGGTGGTTTGGCTTCTTCTATCCTGGGCCAGCTCGCATGACGCGTGGGACCCAGCCCCCGTGTCGTAGGGGGAGGACCTTGGAGCGTGTTGGTGAAGACTCAGTCCACGACGGCTGAGGACGTGAGTGGGGAGTGTCGCCTTTAAAAAGGGATCGACCTCCTGGGTGGTAGCCATGCCTCCGCACTTTCCTCATGCGTCGCGCCCTTCCGCCTTCCGAGCCCCCGAATGGGAAGCGCCCGCGTTGCCTTCGTCTCGTTGTGGAAGGAGCGCAACCTCATGGAGGTTGGTACCTTTCAGCCATCTCTCGGCTTCAAGGATTTTCATCAGGCGGTCCGGCTGCATCCCCTCGCCGATGGGCAGTTTGATGGGGAGAAGCGAGCCGGGCTGTGGCCTCCGCCCCGCCCTCAGCTTCAAGGATTTTTGTCATCCAGGTTGAGGTGGAGGAGCACACCGAGTGGGGGGGTGCCTCCGCGTGGGCCGGTAACCCCTTTCTTCCCGCAGCGTTTGGGGGAGAAAGGCATCCTCCAGCTCTACGGAGGCTTCCATCAGCCATGCGGGGGAAGGCGAACTGCTGCTTCCTGGATAGGGTGCAGCGTTCCGTCCTTCGTCCGGGCGGCGGTCACGCCGCGTACGGGCCGGCCACGTCCAGGTCTTCCTCGCGCCGACAACCGTGCCAGAGGGTTGCCCAGCACATCGTACGGCGCGAGGGCGGAGCTCGTGTTCTAGGGCGGCCTCGGCGAGGGCGGGAGTGAGGACCTGCCGGTGCACTTTAGGGCGGCCTGCGCTTGCTGGTGCAGTGCTGGCGGACAGGTGGACGCCACCGTCGGTGCTGCGGTGGCAGCATCCGGAGAAGGTTTCTCTGCCGACAAGATCGCCAACTCCGCCCGCACCCCTGGACCTCCGTCTCCCTGGCTTGAATGGTTGGTTCTCGTCCTTCATGGGCGAGGGCTTTTCTGCCGCAGCGTTTGCCCTGAAGCCGTTGCTGCAGCTGTCTTGCCGCTTGGGACGGAGGTCGTTGTCGCTGCTGTCGGAGCGGTTGCCGGCGAGCCGCTTGGAGTTCGTCGTCCCGCGGGCCTCCTAGTATGGAGGTTGCTCGTACCCGCGGGAACGGAACCGGAGTTCCGTTTGTAATGGCACCTTGAGTGCCGGTGTTTGTTCATTGCGGCTGTCGAGGCATGAACATCTGTGTACTTGTCGTGTTTCTTCCCCATTTCGGGCACCAGGTCTCGCCTGTCGGCTAGCTGAACCGCTTAACCAAATGTGAGTTGCCTTGTGCGGAAGGTGACGAGTGAGGTATCCATATCCCGGAGGCGTAGGAGTTCCTCGGCTCGGTCGGCCTTACCGCCCGAGGCTTCACTTGCTCAGTTAAAGAAACCCTCGGCCGCTCTGCGATAAGCCGGAGCTGGAGGCAGCGGTGTCAGCATGGACAGAGGCGGAGTCGGCTAGAGAAGAAACTTCGTCGATCCAGGAGTAGGGGACTTCCTAGGCCGAGGAGGTGGAGCAGCGGCAGCTAGAACCTAGCCAGGTTGTCCACTGGCGGGACCAACCCTGGAGTCGGATTGCCGAGGCCATGACCGGGGCCGGTGTCCTCGGGGGACAGCTGGCTAAGGCTATGGAGCGGCCGGTCCGGCCGTCTGCTTGGGCCGGGTTCTCGGAGGAGACCCTGGTGGCGATGGCTCGGGCATGGTGCTGACATCTTCCTTCGAGGTGGAGATCCTTCGATCGTGTCGCCGTCCAAGGCCGGGCCAGATTCCGCCGAAGGTGGAGTCGATGCCGGGGTGCTGCTGCTCCCCCTACAGATGCCTGATCCTGCAGGATCAGTTTGTCTGTAGTATGCGTGTGTTTTTTGCGGCCGCCGAGGCCCAAACATGTCGTCGTCGTGTTGTAAAGCTGCGTTTCTTTTCCCCTTGTTTCGAGTATCAGGACTTGTTCGTCGGTAACAGAATTGTTTATCCGAGCGAGAGTTACTTTTCACGGAAGGTGATGAGTGAGGTATCTGTATCCCGGAGGCGTAGGAGTCCCTCGGCTCGGTCGGCCTTGCCTCTTACATGTACTCTTACTCGTCCGTTGGATTCTGTTATCGATATAGTCAAGAAGGCACGAAAAAACGTTTCGGCAGAAAAGTTTTCGAGCGCTAAGACTTGTTCGGACAGCGAAATCGCTTATCCGAGTGTAAGTTACTTATCGCAGAAGGTGATGAGTGAGGTATCCGTATCCCAGAGGCGTAGGAGTCCCTCGGCTCGGTCGGCCTTGCCGTTTACGTGTACTCAGTTGTTTTCAGGATTCCACCATCGAAGTAGACAAAAAGCACGAAAGATGTTTTGGCAGAAAGACTTTTTTCGAGGAAAATTTTGACGCAGGGGGGGTTCCCCCTTCTTGTAAGGCCCAAAATTGGTAGGTTAAAAAAAATAATTAAAATAAATAAATAAACAAATAAATGAATCAAGGTAACTATGATAGTGTGTTGAGATTGATTTATTTAAAACCAATGGTATTAAAATAAAGAGAAAATGCATCATATTGGATTTTTGTTTGTGCATTAAATAAAATAATAAATACAAAGATAATAAATACTAGAAGTGAAATCAAACCCTAACTTAAAACTAGGATTTTTGGAATTGAGAAAAGAGAGAAAAATACTATGCAAATGAGGTAAAGAAATACATGAATAGGAATATAACTGCCTTCTACTAAAATATGAATCAATACAATTTTAATCATGAGTGAACTTCATAACCATTTTCAAAATCAAATTTGAATTGTGGATAAAGATAGAAGAAAATAAAGGGAAATGTTATATAAAGAAAATAAATATGTAAATAAACCTATTCATTTTATATTAGTATTTGAAATTATGCATTTAGACCCAAAGTGAAACTCACAACAGTATTTGAATTCAAATTCGAAATTTACAAATAGAGAGGGAGAAATAAAGCAGGAAATATAAAAGAAAAGAACAAACCCTGATCATGGGCCGCACACACCCATTTCGGCCCATATCTCCCTTACCTGCCGCGCAGCCCAAGTCGCGCCTGTGCCGGTTTAGTCACTGTGGCGTGGGACCCGCTCGTCATCCTCCCACCCCCATTGCTCTGCCTTCCACGTTGTGCGCGCTCGGTCACTGACGCATGGGGCCCTATTGTCATCACCTACCTCCCGAGCTGCGCGCGTGTAACAAATCCCCCTGGTATGGTGGAGTCGGTTCCTCAATCCACGCTCGGACTTCATCCATGTGGGAGTATAAAGACCATGCCCCGGCCGCGAATACCGCACGTCGCCATGAATTCCGAGCGAACAGAAACATGAGAGGGAGATCGTAGGGGAGCGATCGAGAGAATAGAGAGAGCAGTGAGGGCCGCCGCTTTGGGGATTTCTTCAACAACGCCATGTGGGCTCGGGAATCAGGCCGGTGACCTTGCGGGGTCGCCGTGGATTCGTCCGGTACCGCGGCGGGTGAGTCCGAGAGCTGGGGCACCGCGAATTGCTCACCGGAGTGATTTGCACCGCCGCATACCACACCTCGCCGTGGCCAACATCAACCAGATGGCGATCCACGGTAAGAAGTCCTCCTCTGAGTTCGCCTCGGCCTCCTCATCGCGTCACACTGGTAGGGCAAAGCTTGGGGACATCGGCTCGTAGAATGGCGTGTCGCCGATACGCCCTCCGCCGCAGTGCAGGGCGCCGCCGCCGCGTGCTGTCTGCGGTAGGAGAGATGGGGGGGAGGATGGATTGCGAACGTTGATATTGGGATGAACGGTCGCGATTAGAAGGCGCATACTGCTTCGGCGTGATTGATCCCAGCCGTTGATCGATTGATGGAGGGTTGGGAGGAGATCGCGGTTGTTTAAATCTGAGGCATTGACACAGGATCCAACGGCCGAGAGCCCTCCTTACCCCTTCGGCCCCTGCAACTTTATAAAAGAGCCCTCGGGTAATGGGGAAATAAACCCACACTCCATGCACCAGTGATCTGTGTCTTGGAAACACTTACACCGAGACCCCTGTGTTTTCTGGTATTTGAGGCCCCGTCCAGAGATTGTTTAAATGGAATAAATGAAATAGAAAATAGATTTCTAATAGGAAAATAATTGCTAGAACTTGTTTAAATCATAGAAAATCCATTTTTAGTCCAAATTAATCCATTCCACTTGCTAAAATTTTGTAATTTTATTCTCTACCACCTAGAGCCTCTGTTTTGGCATGAAAACAATTAGAAATTTAATCTCTCACTTAATCCATTTTAAACACATAAAACCTTTGAAAATTCATAACTTAAAATCTATAACTCCAAAATTAATGGTTCCTGTTCCTATGATCTTATTTTAATATGTATATTATTAATGTGTATTTTGTTCTTATGTTTGGTGTAATGTTAATTTTGCCTATACCATGTTTGTTTGAATTGCTACGACTAGCAGTGAGGTCACGAGTCACCTAAAGATCATCCTGGTACCTGGAGTCTCAAGGCCCAGGCAAGTTGTGCCCTTGATCACTTCTTTTTACCCACTCATGTTCTAATTAATCATAATGATCTGCATAGGTTAATTTTGATGGGACCCAATAGGTTACCCTAGTTTGTCTATCTTTATACCTTGTTTACCACTGAACTTTTGGGTAGTACTTGCTAGTGCTTTATGTGGTTTTGGGTATGAAGGTATATTATTCATGATCACACATTTATTATATGTTTATTATTACTGTTCATGATGAGATCATTATGTTAATTGGAACATGGAGCGACCACCCGGGAAAACAGTGCTACCACAAGGGAGGAATGGGACCCCTTGGCTGATTAATTAGGAAAGCTAGTGGAAGACTACCTTACCCGAAAGGGGCAAGGGCAGTAGGGGAGTGGTCAGTGTAGGGAGGCCCTCGGGAGGATTTTGCTGCGATGGCGGTCCTGCAAGGGATTCCTGCATTGGAACTTCCTATAAACTGTAGCGGGTTTTCGGAAGCTAGTGGAACTTTGTAAAGGCCTCGTAGTGGATCCCTAGCCATTCACCTCGGTAGTGTCTAAGGGCCTTGCAAACCCTGGCGACATGGGATACACGACTTGTGGGTAAAGATGCGCAACCACTGCAGAGTGTAAAACTAGTATACTAGCCGTGCTCACGGTCAAGAGCGGCTCGGACCCTCACATGATTAACTATGGAACTTAAATTCAATTTGACATTCGCATCGCATTTGGGATTATTTTACTATTACTGTTCTTTATTATTATTAAGGTTTGGTATTTACTTACACTTAGTAATTGCTAATAAAATTTTGACCAACTTTAAAAGCAATGCTCAGCTCTAACCATCTTCTTTGGTAAGCCTTACACTTCACGTGAGCTCCCACCTTTGGCGAGTTCATGCACATTATTCCCCACAACTTGTTGAGCGATGAACGTATGTGAGCTCACTCTTGCTGTCTCACACCCCCCCCCCACAGGTCAAGAACAGGTACCACAGGATGAGGCGCTTGGAGGATGCTGCGATGAGTTCGTGAGAGGTCTAGGTCGTCGTTTCAGTCAACTTTGGGTTGCTGGACCGTTGTCTCCTTATAATGTAATTATTTATTTTGTATAGAACTCATGTTATATATAAAGATGTGACATTCGATCCTGTACCATGATTCATCATATGTGTGAGACTTGGTCCCATCACACCTGGTGATTATGTTCGCGCCCGGGTTTTGGACCCCTAAAATCCGGGTGTGACAGAAGTGGTATCAGAGGAATGTTGACTGTAGGACGAAACCTAGATAGAACTGGACAACCATTAAATACTTATCTTACTCTGATTCTTTTCTAAACTTATCTCAATCTTTTCTCATCTATTTCCGCTTTACTCTGATTATTCTTACCTTTTCTTTTCTAAGACAAAAGTGGATTTCACACTTTGAAATCCTATGCCTAAAGTGACCTTTAGGACTTGAGACCTAATCTTAGGAACAAAAACAAAACTATTTTTATAGATGTTTATACGCTTGAGTGCTTGTTCTTATGATACTTGTCTGATTTGGATCTTTGATTGAGTGTGATGGTTGTGGAGTAATGTTCACAATTACATCTGCATATATATAGAGGAAAAAAAATGCTTATAAAAGCAACTAGACAAATTAGATTATCCCTCATTAAAAAAAAATGTATCTAGCTTAATAGATTCATCTCATCTTAAAAGATTCTATCCTGCACTCATAGATCTATCTTATCTCAAAAGATCTTAACTTATCCTAATATATCTAGATCCATCTTATCTTGAAAAGATTTTATCTCATCTTAATAGATACATCTTATCTAGAAAAGATTTTATCCTTATCCTAATAGATCTAACTGGCCTCAAAAGATTCTATCTTATCTTTATGGATCTGTCTTATCCTAATAAGCATACTTATCCACCCTAGTTTAACAACCATGATCCAATGCAAATTAATTAGATCATATCTAGTCAAACTGGTCATATCCAATCTAATCTAGATCCTATTTAATCTAATATGATCTAATCCAGAGTGAGTTACTTAATGCGAGTATAGAAGATAAGGCATACTCCACTTAAGCCTAAATTGGTGACTGGGATTAACTCAGGCCATACCCAACAACTTGACATACATCATAGGTTACATAACCTATCCAAACCATTCAGAAGCTAAACAACCCAACCAGATTCTTACTAATCTCATAACCACCTACTAAACTAGCTGCTCCACCTACTACTTTATCTTAACTGCATGTCCCTAATTCGGAGAACAACTTCAAGAACGAAATCGAAGATGATCAACTTCATCAAGAAAGGATGAGCACCAACTCAAGTCTTCAAAGATCAAGTTGAATCGCCAGCGAAATCAAAATCCACAGTTCTAAGATAAAGTCATTCCTTATTATACTCTTCCTTGCCACGACCTATACTTGCCATAACCGTACCTCAACTAACCCAATTGATGATTAGACATACTATGCCTGTATTCCTAATCCTTTACTAGCTAGTATTTAAGAACTTGGAACAAAACTCTTGGTTCCTAAACATATGGGGAAACTAAATTCTTAAACCAAAATTAATATATCCCTTTTCTTACTAATCTCGAGGACGAGATTATTTTTAAGGGGGGTAGGATTTGTAAGGCCCAAAATTGGTAGGTTAAAAAAAATAATTAAAATAAATAAATAAACAAATAAATGAATCAAGGTAACTATGATAGTGTGTTGAGATTGATTTATTTAAAACCAATGGTATTAAAATAAAGAGAAAATGCATCATATTGGATTTTTGTTTGTGCATTAAATAAAATAATAAATACAAAGATAATAAATACTAGAAGTGAAATCAAACCCTAACTTAAAACTAGGATTTTTGGAATTGAGAAAAGAGAGAAAAATACTATGCAAATGAGGTAAAGAAATACATGAATAGGAATATAACTGCCTTCTACTAAAATAGGAATCAATACAATTTTAATCATGAGTGAACTTCATAACCATTTTCAAAATCAAATTTGAATTGTGGATAAAGATAGAAGAAAATAAAGGGAAATGTTATATAAAGAAAATAAATATGTAAATAAACCTATTCATTTTATATTAGTATTTGAAATTATGCATTTAGACCCAAAGTGAAACTCACAACAGTATTTGAATTCAAATTCGAAATTTACAAATAGAGAGGGAGAAATAAAGCAGGAAATATAAAAGAAAAGAACAAACCCTGATCATGGGCCGCACACACCCATTTCGGCCCATATCTCCCTTACCTGCCGCGCAGCCCAAGTCGCGCCTGTGCCGGTTTAGTCACTGTGGCGTGGGACCCGCTCGTCATCCTCCCACCCCCATTGCTCTGCCTTCCACGTTGTGCGCGCTCGGTCACTGACGCATGGGGCCCTATTGTCATCACCTACCTCCCGAGCTGCGCGCGTGTAACAAATCCCCCTGGTATGGTGGAGTCGGTTCCTCAATCCACGCTCGGACTTCATCCATATGGGAGTATAAAGACCATGCCCCGGCCGCGAATACCGCACGTCGCCATGAATTCCGAGCGAACAGAAACATGAGAGGGAGATCGTAGGGGAGCGACCGAGAGAATAGAGAGAGCAGTGAGGGCCGCCGCTTTGGGGATTTCTTCAACAACGCCATGTGGGCTCGGGAATCAGGCCGGTGACCTTGCGGGGTCGCCGTGGATTCGTCCGGTACCGTGGCGGGTGGGTCCGAGAGCTGGGGCACCGCGAATTGCTCACCGGAGTGATTTGCACCGCCGCATACCACACCTCGCCGTGGCCAACATCAACCAGATGGCGATCCACGGTAAGAAGTCCTCCTCTGAGTTCGCCTCGGCCTCCTCATCGCGTCACACTGGTAGGGCAAAGCTTGGGGACATCGGCTCGTAGAATGGCGTGTCGCCGATACGCCCTCCGCCGCAGTGCAGGGCGCCGCCGCCGCGTGCTGTCTGCGGTAGGAGAGATGGGGGGGAGGATGGATTGCGAACGTTGATATTGGGATGAACGGTCGCGATTAGAAGGCGCATACTGCTTCGGCGTGATTGATCCCAGCCGTTGATCGATTGATGGAGGGTTGGGAGGAGATCGCGGTTGTTTAAATCTGAGGCATTGACACAGGATCCAACGGCCGAGAGCCCTCCTTACCCCTTCGGCCCCTGCAACTTTATAAAAGAGCCCTTGGGTAATGGGGAAATAAACCCACACTCCATGCACCAGTGATCTGTGTCTTGGAAACACTTACACCGAGACCCCTGTGTTTTCTGGTATTTGAGGCCCCGTCCAGAGATTGTTTAAATGGAATAAATGAAATAGAAAATAGATTTCTAATAGGAAAATAATTGCTAGAACTTGTTTAAATCATAGAAAATCCATTTTTAGTCCAAATTAATCCATTCCACTTGCTAAAATTTTGTAATTTTATTCTCTACCACCTAGAGCCTCTGTTTTGGCATGAAAACAATTAGAAATTTAATCTCTCACTTAATCCATTTTAAACACATAAAACCTTTGAAAATTCATAACTTAAAATCTATAACTCCAAAATTAATGGTTCCTATTCCTATGATCTTATTTTAATATGTATATTATTAATGTGTATTTTGTTCTTATGTTTGGTGTAATGTTAATTTTGCCTATACCATGTTTGTTTGAATTGCTACGACTAGCAGTGAGGTCACGAGTCACCTAAAGATCATCCTGGTACCTGGAGTCTCAAGGCCCAGGCAAGTTGTGCCCTTGATCACTTCTTTTTACCCACTCATGTTCTAATTAATCATAATGATCTGCATAGGTTAATTTTGATGGGACCCAATAGGTTACCCTAGTTTGTCTATCTTTATACCTTGTTTACCACTGAACTTTTGGGTAGTACTTGCTAGTGCTTTATGTGGTTTTGGGTATGAAGGTATATTATTCATGATCACACTTTTATTATATGTTTATTATTACTGTTCATGATGAGATCATTATGTTAATTGGAACATGGAGCGACCACCCGGGAAAACAGTGCTACCACAAGGGAGGAATGGGACCCCTTGGCTGATTAATTAGGAAAGCTAGTGGAAGACTACCTTACCCGAAAGGGGCAAGGGCAGTAGGGGAGTGGTCAGTGTAGGGAGGCCCTCGGGAGGATTTTGCTGCGATGGCGGTCCTGCAAGGGATTCCTGCATTGGAACTTCCTATAAACTGTAGCGGGTTTTCGGAAGCTAGTGGAACTTTGTAAAGACCTCGTAGTGGATCCCTAGCCATTCACCTCGGTAGTGTCTAAGGGCCTTGCAAACCCTGGCGACATGGGATACACGACTTGTGGGTAAAGATGCGCAACCTCTGCAGAGTGTAAAACTAGTATACTAGCCGTGCTCACGGTCAAGAGCGGCTCGGACCCTCACATGATTAACTATGGAACTTAAATTCAATTTGACATTCGCATCGCATTTGGGATTATTTTACTATTACTGTTCTTTATTATTATTAAGGTTTGGTATTTACTTACACTTAGTAATTGCTAATAAAATTTTGACCAACTTTAAAAGCAATGCTCAGCTCTAACCATCTTCTTTGGTAAGCCTTACACTTCACGTGAGCTCCCACCTTTGGCGAGTTCATGCACATTATTCCCCACAACTTGTTGAGCGATGAACGTATGTGAGCTCACTCTTGCTGTCTCACACCCCCCCACACAGGTCAAGAACAGGTACCACAGGATGAGGCGCTTGGAGGATGCTGCGATGAGTTCGTGAGAGGTCTAGGTCGTCGTTTCAGTCAACTTTGGGTTGCTGGACCGTTGTCTCCTTATAATGTAATTATTTATTTTGTATAGAACTCCTGTTATATATAAAGATGTGACATTCGATCCTGTGCCATGATTCATCATATGTGTGAGACTTGGTCCCAGCACACCTGGTGATTATGTTCGCGCCCGGGTTTTGGACCCCTAAAATCCGGGTGTGACACTTCTAGCCCCCGAGGGAGGGTCGGGCTTTGCCGAGGCTAGGCTGACCCTTCCTTGATGGTTAGACTTTACTTGTGTATGTAAACGAGGTATATGAATGACTTGAAAACATCTTAAGGGTAGAAGATACGTAGCTGTCGGATGTTCCAAGCGTTGCTGTAGACCTCGCCTTGACTGTTGGCCAACTTGTATGTTCCTGGCTTCAAGATCTTAGCAATGATGAACGGCCCTTCCTAGGGAGGCGTGAGCTTGTGGCGCCCTCGGGCGTCTTGTCGTAGTCGAAGCACCAAGTCGCCCACCTGGAGGTCTCGGGGCTGAACCCCTCGGGCGTGGTAGCGTCGCAGAGACTGCTGATACCTTGCCGAGTGTAGTAAGGCCATGTCCCGAGCCTCTTCCAGCTGGTCCAGTGAGTCTTCTCGGTTGGTCCGGTTGCTTCGATCGTCGTACGCCCTCGTCCTCGGGGAACCATATTCTAAGTCTATGGGCAAGATGGCCTCGGCCCCATAGACTAGAAAGAACGGCGTGAAGCCTGTGGCTCGGCTTGGCGTCGTCCTCAGACTCCAGACCACCGAGGGGAGTTCCTTCATCCATCGCCTGCCGAACTTGTTGAGGTCGTTGTAGATCCTCGGCTTGAGTCCTTGCAGAATCATGCCGTTGGCACGCTCTACCTGCCCATTCGTCATGGGGTGAGCTACGGCGGCCTAGTCCACCCAGATGTGGTGGTCCTCGCAGAAGTCCAGGAACTTTCTACTAGTGAACTGGGTGCCGTTGTCGGTGATGATGGAGTTCAGGACCCTAAAACGATGGATGATGTTGGTGAAGAATGCCACCGCCTATTCGGACCTGATGTTGTTTAGGGGTCGGACCTCAATCCACTTGGAGAATTTGTCGATGGCGATCAGCAGGTGCGTGTAGCCCCCGGGTGCCTTCTGCAGGGGACCGACGAGGTCCAGACCCCACACAGCAAATGGCCAGGTGATGGGTATTGTTTGCAAGGCCTGAGCGGGCAGGTGCGTCTGCCTTGCGTAGAATTGACCCCCTTGGCAGGTGCATACAATCCTAGTGGCGTCGGCCACCACAGTTGGCCAGTAGAAACCCTATCGGAAGGTGTTTCCAACGACGGCCCGAGGTGCTGCATGGTGACCGCAAGCCCCCGAGTGTATTTCTTGCAATAGTTCCTGACCTTCAGCGATGGATATGCATCGCTGGAGGATGCCTGAAGGGCTGCAGTGGTAGAGCTCCTTTCCATCACCCAGCAAGACGAACGACTTGGCGCGCCGCGCCAGTCGCCGAGCTTCGACTCTGTCAAGGGGTAGCTCTCCTCAGTGGAGATATTGCAGGTACGGGGTCTGCTAGTTTCGATTAGGCGTGACCCCATTCTGCTCTTCCTTGACGTGCAATGCCTCACCCTCGGGGGCCGAGGGTGCCTCGGGCTGAGCCGAGGGTGCCTCTTGCAGGGCTGAGGGTGCCTTGGGCTGAGCCGAGGGTGCCTTGGGCAGGGCCGAGGCCTGCGTGTCGTCGGTCTTGATGGAGGGTTGATGTAGGTCTCGGGAGAAGACGTCCGGAGGAACCGTTGTCCGCCCCGAGGCTATCTTAGCCAGCTCGTCCGCAGTCTCGTTGTATCGTCGAGCGACGTGGTTGAGCTCGAGCCCATAGAACTTGTCCTCCAGGCACCGAACCTTGTCGCAGTAGGCTTCCATCTTCGGGTCGCGACAATGGGAGTTCTTCATGACTTGGTCGATGACAAGCTGCGAGTCGCCACGAGCGTCGAGGCGTCGGACCCCTAGCTCGATGGTGATGCGCAACCCGTTAACCAGAGCCTCGGACTCGGCCACGTTGTTGGACGCCGGGAAATGGAGGCACAGTACATAGCGGAGGTGCTTCCCGAGGGGTGAGATGAAGAGCAGGCCCGCGTCCACTCCCGTCTTCATCAGTGACCCGTCGAAAAACATGGTCCAGAGTTCCGGTTGGATCGGAGTTGCCGAAAGCTGGGTGTCGACCCATTCTGCCACTAAATCCGCCAAGACTTGGGATTTGATGGCCTTTCGAGGGGCGAATGAGATTGTCTCGCCCATGATTTCCACCGCCCACTTTGCGATCCTACCTGAGGCTTCTCGGCACTGGATGATCTCCCCCAGGGGGAAGGATGACACCACAGTCACCGGATGAGACTCGAAGTAGTGTCGCAACTTTCACCGCGTCAGAATCACCGCGTACAGTAGCTTCTAGATTTGCGGGTAGCGGATTTTGGTCTCGGACAGTACTTCACTGATGAAGTAGACCGGCCTCTGGACGAGCAATGCATGCCCTTCTTCTCGTCTCTCGACCACGATCGCGACGCTGACCACCTGAGTGGTAGCGGCGACGTAGATCAAGAGGGATTCTCCGGCAGCGAGGGGCACTAAGATGGGTGCGCTTGTAAGGAGCGCCTTTAAGTTCCCAAGGGCTTCCTCGGCCTCGGGGGTCCAAGTGAAGCGCTCGGTCTTCCTGAAGAGGCAGTACAGGGGTAGGCCTCTTTCGCCGAGGCGTGAGATGAAGCGGCTCAGAGCCGTAAGGCATCCCATGACCCTCTGTACTCCTTTCAAGTCCTCGATGGGCCCCATGTTGGTGATGGCCGCAATTTTCTCTAGGTTGGCCTCGATGCCCCGCTCGGAGATGATGAACCCCAAGAGCATGCCTCTGCCTCGGGGGACTCCGAAGACACACTTCTCGGGATTGAGTTTTACGCCTTTCGCCTTGAGACACTTGAATGTCATTTCAAGGTCAGAGAGGAGGTCGGAGGCTTTCCTCGTCTTGACTACGATGTCATCGACATAAGCCTCGACCGTTCGGCCAATGTGCTCTCCGAACACGTGGTTCATGCACCTTTGGTATGTCGCGCCTGCATTCCTCAAACCAAATGACATAGTGATGTAGCAGTACATGCCAAAAGGTGTGATGAAAGAAGTCGCGAGCTGGTCGGACTCTTTCATCCTGATTTGGTGATACCCTGAGTAGGCATTGAGGAACGACAGAGTTTTGCACCCAGCAGTGGAATCCACGATTTGATTGATGCGAGGCAGAGGGTAGGGAACTTTCAGACATGCTTTGTTTAGACCAGTGTAGTCTACACACATCCGCCATTTCCCACCTTTCTTTCTCACAAGCACAGGGTTGACTAGCCATTCGGGATGGAATACCTCTTTGATGAACCCTACAGCCATCAGCTTGTGGATCTCCTCGCCTATGGCTCTGCGCTTTTCTTCGTCGAATCGGCGCAGAGGCTGCTTCACGGGTCGGGCTCCAGCTCGGATATCCAGCGAGTGCTCGGCGACATCCCTCGATATGTCAGGCATGTCCGAGGGACTCCACGCAAAAACCTCGGCGTTCGCGCGGAGAAAGTCGACGAGCACTGCTTCCTATTTGGGGTTGAGCTCGGAGCCGATCCGGATCTGCTTGGAGGCGTCGTTGTTGGGGTCGAGAGGGACGGACTTAACCGCCTCAGCTGGTTCGAAGTTGCCAGCGTGGCGCTTCGCATCTGGCGCCTCCTTGGAGAGGCTTTCCAGGTCGGCGATGAGAGCCTCGGATTTGGCGAGGGCCTCGGCGTACTCCACGCACTCCACGTCGCATTCGTACGAATGTCGGTACGTGGGTGAAAGTCACCTAGAGGGGGTGAATAGGGCGAATCTGAAATTTACAAACTTAATCACAACTACAAGCCGGGTTAGCGTTAGAAATAGAAACGAGTCCGAGAGAGGGCGTAAAAACAAATCGTGAGTGAATGAAGAAATGAGACGCAAGGATTTGTTTTACCGAGGTTCGGTTCTCGCAAACTTACTCCCCGTTGAGGAGGCCACAAAGGCCGGGTCTATTTCAACCCTTTCCCTCTCTCAAACAGTCCCTCGGACCGAGTGAGCTTCTTCTTCTCAATCAAACGGGAACAAACTTCCCTGCAAGGACCACCACACAATTGGTGTCTCTTGCCTCGGTTACAATTGAGATGTTCGCAAGAAAGAATGAAAGAAAGAAGCAATCCAAGCGCAAGAGCTCAAAAGAACACAACAAATCTCTCTCACTAATCACTAAAGCCTTGTGTGGAATTGGGAGAGGATTTGATCACTTTGGTGTGTCTTGTATTGAATGCTTAGCTCTTGTAAGTAGTTGGAAGGTGGAAAACTTGGATGACTTGAATGTGGGGTGGTTGGGGGTATTTATAACCCCAACCACCAAACTAGCTGTTTGGGGAAGGCTGCTGTCGCATGGCGCATCGGACAGTCCGGTGCGCCACCGGACAGTGTCCGGTGCGTCATCCACGTCACCTGGCCGTTAGGGTTCGACCGTTGGAGCTCTGACGTGTGGGCCCGCCTGGCTGTCCGGTGGTGCACTGGACATGCCCTGTAGGCTGTCCGGTGTGCCACCTCGCGCGTGCCTGACTTCTGCGCGCTCTGGCGCGCATTAAATGCTGCTGCAGGTGACCGTTGGCGCGAAGTAGCCGTTGCTCCGCTGGCTCACTAGAAAGTCCGGTGTGCACCGGACATGTCCGGTGAATTATAGCGGAGCGGATTCCCGAAGTTGGCGAGTTCAGAGTTGTTCTTCCATGGTGCACCGGACACTGTCCGATGGTGCACCGGACAGTCCGGTGAATTATAGCGGAGCCATCTGAAAATTCCCGAAGGTGAAGAGTTCAGCTTGGAGTACCCTAGTGCACCGGACAGTCCGGTGCGCCAGACCAGGGTGCCTTCGGTTATCCCTTGCTCTCTTTGTTTGAACCCTTTTTCTTGGTCCTTTTATTGGCTTATTGTGAACCTTTGGTACCTGTAGAACTTATAGACTTGGGCAAACTAGTTAGTCCAATTATTTGTGTTGGGCAATTCAACCACCAAAATCAATTTAGGAATATAGGTGTAAGCCTAATTCCCTTTCAATCTCCCCCTTTTTGGTGATTGATGCCAACACAAACCAAAGCAAGTATAGAAGTACATAATTGAACTAGTTTGCAAAATGCAAGTGCCAAGGTTACTTAGAATAGAGCCAATAAATATTACTTACTAGATATGCATGGATTGTTTCTTTAATTTTTGACATTTTGGACCATGCTTGCACCACAAGTTTTGTTTTTGCAAATTCTTTTTGTAAATCCTTTTCAAGGTCCTTTTGCAAATAGTCAAAGATAAATGAATAAGATTTTGCGAAGCATTTTCAAGATTTTGAAATTTTCTCCCCTTGTTTCAAATGCTTTTCCTTTGACTAAACAAAACACCCCCTCAATAAATTCTCCTCTTAGTGTTCAAGAGGGTTTTAAGATATCAATTTTGAAAATACTACTTTCTCCCCCTTTTGAACACAATAAGATACAAATTTGAAATTTACCAATTTGAAAATCATTAGTTTTTAAAATTAGGGTGATGGTGCGGTCCTTTTGCTTTGGGCTTAATACTCTCCCCCTTTGGCATGAATCGCCAAAAACGGATGTTTGAGTGAAATATAAGCCCTTTTCAAACTACTTTCTCCCCTTTGGCAAATAAAACATATGAGTGAAGATTATACCAAAGATGGAGAGATGCTTGGAGCGACGGCGAAGGATGAGTGATAGAGTGGAGTGGAAGCCTTTGTATTCGTTGAAGACTCCAATTCCCTTTCAATACACCTAGGACTTGGTTTGAAATTCACTTGAAAACACATTAGTCATAGCATATATAAAGAGACATGATCAAAGGTGTATTCATGAGCTATGTGTGCAAGACATCAAAAGAAATTCCTAGAATCAAGAATATTTAACTCATGCCTAAGTTTGGTAAAAGTTTGTTCATCTAGTGGCTTGGTAAAAATATCGGCTAATTGATCTTTAGTATTAATGTATGCAATCTCGATATCCCCCTTTTGTTGGTGATCCCTTAAGAAATGATACCGAATGGCTATGTGTTTAGTGCGGCTATGCTCAACGGGATTATCCGCCATGCGGATTGCACTCTCATTATCACATAGAAGAGGAACTTTGGTTAATTTGTAACCATAGTCCCGCAGGGTTTGCCTCATCCAAAGCAATTGCGCGCAACAATGTCCTGCGGCAATGTACTCGGCTTCGGCGGTAGAAAGAGTGACCGAATTTTGCTTCTTTGAAGCCCAAGACACCAAGGATCTCCCCAAGAACTGGCAAGTCCCCGATGTGCTCTTTCTATTAATTTTACACCCCGCCCAATCGGCATCCGAATAACCAATTAAATCAAAAGTGGATCCCCGAGGGTACCAAAGCCCAAACTTAGGAGTATAAGCCAAATATCTCAAGATTCGTTTTACGGCCGTAAGGTGAGATTCCTTAGGGCCAGCTTGGAATCTTGCACACATGCATACGGAAAGCATAATGTCCGGTCGAGATGCACATAAATAGAGTAATGAACCTATCATCGACTGGTATACCTTTTGATCGACGAATTTACCTTCCATGCCGAGGTCGAGATGCCCATTGGTTCCCATGGGAGTCTTGATGGGCTTGGCATCCTTCATTCAAAATTTGTTTAGAATGTCTTGAGTATACTTCGTTTGGCTAATGAAGGTGCCCTCTTGGAGTTGCTTGACTTGGAATCCTAGAAAATACTTCAACTCCCCCATCATCGACATCTCGAATATCTGTGTCATGATCCTACTAAATTCTTCACATGTAGATTCGTTAGTAGACCCAAATATAATATCATCAACATAAATTTGGCATACAAACAAATCATTGTCAAGAGTTTTAGTGAATAGAGTAGGATTGGCCTTGCCGACTTTGAAGCCATTAGCAATAAGGAAATCTCTTAGGCATTCATACCATGCTCTTGGGGCTTGCTTGAGCCCATAAAGCGCCTTAGAGAGCCTATAGACATGGTTAGGGTACTCACTGTCTTCAAAGCCGGAAGGTTGCTCAACATAGACCTCTTCCTTGATTGGTCCATTGAGGAAGGCACTCTTCACGTCCATTTGATAAAGCTTGAAGCCATGGTAAGTAGCATAGGCTAATAATATGCGAATTGACTCAAGCCTAGCTACGGGTGCATAGGTTTCACCAAAATCCAAACCTTCGACTTGGGAGTATCCCTTGGCCACAAGTCGAGCTTTGTTCCTTGTCACCACGCCATGCTTGTCTTGCTTGTTGCGGAAGACCCATTTGGTTCCTACAACATTTTGATTAGGACGTGGAACTAAATGCCATACCTCGTTCCTAGTGAAGTTGTTGAGCTCCTCTTGCATCGCCACCACCCAATCCGAATCTTGGAGTGCTTCCTCTACCCTGTGTGGCTCAATAGAGGAAACAAAAGAGTAATGCTCACAAAAATGTGCAACACGAGATCTAGTGGTTACCCCCTTATGAATGTCGCCGAGGATGGTGTCGACGGGGTGATCTCGTTGGATTGCTTGGTGGACTCTTGGGTGTGGCGGCCTTGGTTGTTCATCCTCCTTGTCTTGATCATTTGTATCTCCCCCATGATCATTGTCGTCATCTTGAGGTGGCTCATCATTTTGATTTTCTCCTTCATCAATTTGAGCCTCGTCCTCATTTTGAGTTGGTGGAGATGCTTGCGTGGAGGAGGATGGTTGATCTTGTGCATGTGGTGGCTCTTTGGATTCCTTAGGACACACATCCCCAATGGACATGTTCCTTAGCGCGATGCACGAAGCCTCTTCATCACCTATCTCATCAAGATCAACTTGCTCTACTTGAGAGCCGTTAGTTTCATCAAACACAACGTCACAAGAAACTTCAACTAGTCCCGAGGACTTGTTAAAGACTCTATATGCCCTTGTGTTTGAATCATATCCTAGTAAAAAGCCTTCTACTGTCTTAGGAGCGAATTTAGATTTTCTACCTCTTTTAACAAGAATAAAGCATTTGCTACCAAAGACTCTAAAATATGAAATATTTGGCTTTTTACCGGTTAGGAGTTCGTATGATGTCTTCTTGAGGATTCGGTGTAGATACAACTGGTTGATGGCGTAGCAGGCGGTGTTGACTGCCTCGGCCCAAAACCGATCCGGCGTCTTGTACTCATCAAGCATGGTTCTTGCCATGTCCAATAGAGTTCTATTTTTCTCTCCACCACACCATTTTGTTGTGGGGTGTAGGGAGAAGAGAACTCATGCTTGATGCCCTCCTCCTCAAGGAAACCTTCAATTTGTGAATTCTTGAACTCCGTTCTGTTGTCACTTCTAATTTTCTTGATCCTCAAGGCGAACTCATTTTGAGCCCGTCTCAAGAATCCTATTAAGGTCTCTTGGGTTTGAGATTTTTCCTGCAAAAAAATACCCAATTGAAGCGAGAATAATCATCCACAATAACTAGACAGTACTTACTCCCGCCGATGCTTATGTAAGCGATCGGGCCGAATAAATCCATGTGCAGGAGCTCCAGTGGCCTGTCAGTCGACATGATGTTCTTATGTGGATGATGAACACCAACTTGCTTCCCGGTTGGCATGCGCTACAGATCCTGTCTTTCTCAAAATGAACATTTGTTAATCCTAAAATGTGTTCTCCCTTTAGAAGCTTATGAAGATTCTTCATTCCAACATGGGCTAGTCGGCGGTGCCAGAGCCAACCCATGTTAGTCTTAGCTATTAAGCAAGTGTCAAGTTCGGCTCTATCAAAATCTACCAAGTATAGCTGACCCTCTAACACTCCCTTAAATGCTATTGAATCATCACTTCTTCTAAAGACAGTGACACCTACATCAGTAAACAGACAGTTGTAGCCCATTTGACATAATTGGGAAACAGAAAGCAAGTTATAATCTAATGAATCAACAAGAAAAACATTGGAAATGGAATGGTCAGGAGATATAGCTATTTTACCCAAACCTTTGACCAAACCTTGGTTTCCATCCCCGAATGTGATAGCTCGTTGGGGATCTTGGTTTTTCTCATAGGAGGAGAACATCCTTTTCTCCCCTGTCATGTGGTTTGTGCACCCGCTATCGATGATCCAACTTGAGCCCCCGGATGCATAAACCTACAAAACAATTTTAGTTCTTGACTTTAGGTACCCAAATGGTTTTGGGTCCTTTAGCATTAGAAACAAGAACTTTGGGTACCCAAACACAAGTCTTGGAGCCCTTGTGTTTGCCCCCAACAAACTTGGCAACTACCTTGCCGGATTTGTTAGTTAAAACATAAGATGCATCAAAAGTTTTAAATGAAATGTCATGATCATTTGATGCACTAGGAGTTTTCTTCTTAGGCAACTTAGCATGGGTTGGTTGCCTAGAGCTAGATGTCTCACCCTTATACATAAAAGCATGATTAGGGCCAGAGTGAGACTTCCTAGAGTGAATTCTCCTAATCTTGCTCTCGGGATAACCGGCAGGGTACAAAATGTAACCCTCGTTATCCTGAGGCATGAGAGCCTTGCCCTTAACAAAATTAGAAAATCTTTTAGGAGGGGCATTAAGTTTGACATTGTCTCCCTTTTGGAAGCCAATGCCATCCTTGATGCCAGGGCGTCTCCCACTATAGAGCATGCTTCTAGCAAATTTAAACTTTTCATTTTCTAAGTCATGCTCGGCAATTTTAGCATCTAATTTTGCTATATGATCATTTTGTTGTTTAATTAAAGTCATATGATCATGAATAGCATCAATATCACCATCTCTACATCTAGCACAGATAGAAACATGCTCAACGGTAGATGTAGAGGGTTTGCAAGATTTTAATTCTACAACCTTAGCATGCAATATATCATTTTTACTTCTAAGGTCGGAAATGGAAGCATTGCAAATATCTAATTCTTTAGCCTTAGCAAGCAATTTTTCATTTTCATTCCTAAGGCTAGCAAGAAAAATGTTTAATTCTTCAATCTTAGCAAGCAAATCATCATTATCATTTCTAAGATTGGGAATTGAAACATTACAAACATTTGAATCAACCTTAGCTAACAAATTAGCATTCTCATTTCTAAGGTTGTCAATAGTCTCATGGCAAGTGCTTAGCTCCCTAGATAATTTTTCACATTTCTCTACTTCTAGAGCATAAGCATTTTTAACCTTAACATGTTTTTTGTTCTCCTTGATTAGGAAGTCCTCTTGGGAGTCCAAGAGATCATCCTTTTCATGGATGGCACTAATCAATTCATTTAATTTTTCTTTTTGTTGCATGTTGAGGTTGGCAAAAAGGATACTCAAATTATCTTCCTCATCACTAGCATTATCATCACTAGAGGACTCATATTTAGTGGAGGATTTGGATTTAACCTTCTTCTTTTTGCCGTCTTTAGCCATGAGGCACTTGTGGCCGATGTTGGGGAAGAGAAGACCCTTGGTGACGGCGATGTTTGCGGCGTCCTCGTCAGAGGAGGAGTCGGTGGAGCTCTCGTCGGAGTCCCACTCACGGCACACATGGGCATCACCGCCCCTCTTCTTGTGATCTCTTCTTCTCCTTTCTTCTCCCCTTCTTGTCGTCGCCCCTGTCACTGTCACTAGAAATGGGACATTTGGCAATAAAGTGACCGGGCTTACCACATTTGTAGCAAACTTTCTTGGAGCGGGACTTGTAGTCTTTTCCTCTCCTTTGCTTGAGGATTTGGCGGAAGCTCTTGATGATGAGTGCCATCTCCTCGTTGTCGAGCTTGGAGGCGTCGATTGGTTGTCTACTTGATGTAGACTCCTCCTTCTTCTCCTCCGTCGCTTTGAATGCGACCGGTTGTGCTTCGGATGTGGAGGGGCCATCAAGCTCGTTGATCTTCTTTGAGCCTTTGATCATCAATTCAAAGCTCACAAAATTCCCGATTACTTCCTCGGGAGTCATTAGAGTATATCTAGGATTGCCACGAATCAATTGAACTTGAGTAGGGTTAAGGAAAACAAGTGATCTAAGAATAACCTTAACCACTTCGTGGTCATCCCATTTTTTGCTCCCGAGGTTGCGCACTTGGTTCACCAAGGTTTTAAGCCGGTTGTATATGTCTTGTGGCTCCTCCCCTTGGCGAAGACGGAAGCGACCGAGCTCCCCCTCGATCGTTTCCCGCTTGGTGATCTTGGTCACCTCATCTCCTTCGTGTGCGGTCTTTAGCACGTCCCAAATTTCCTTAGCGCTCTTCAACCCTTGCACCTTATTATACTCCTCTCGACTTAGAGAGGCGAGGAGTATAGTTGTGGCTTGGGAGTTGAAGTGTTGAATTTGGGCCACTTCGTCCTCATCATAATCTTCATCCCCTACGGATGGTACCTGTACACCAAACTCAACAATATCCCATATACTTTTGTGGAGTGAGGTTAGGTGATAACGCATCATATCACTCCACCTAGCATAATCTTCACCATCAAATGTTGGTGGTTTGCCTAATGGGACGGAAGGTAAAGGTGTATGTTTAGGAATGCGAGGATAGCGTAGGAGAATCTTACTAAACTTCTTGCGCTCATGGCGCTTAGAAGTTACGAACGGCGCGTCGGAGCCAGAGGTCGATGGTGATGAAGTGTCGGTCTCGTAGTAGACCACCTTCCTCATCTTCTTGTGCTTGCCGCCACTCCGATGCGACTTGTGGGAAGAAGATTTCTTCTCCTTCCCCTTTCCCTTGTTGCGGGACTCTTCCGATGAAGTCTTCCCGTGACTTGTAGTGGGTTTGTCGCCGGTCTCCATCTCCCTCTTGGCGTGATCTCCCGACATCACTTCGAGCGGTTAGGCTCTAATGAAGCACCGGGCTTTGATACCAATTGAAAGTCGCCTAGAGGGGGGGTGAATAGGGCGAATCTGAAATTTACAAACTTAATCACAACTACAAGCCGGGTTAGCGTTAGAAATAGAAACGAGTCTGAGAGAGGGCGTAAAAACAAATCGCGAGTGAATGAAGAAATGAGACGCAAGGATTTGTTTTACCGAGGTTCGGTTCTCGCAAACCTACTCCCCGTTGAGGAGGCCACAAAGGTCGGGTCTATTTCAACCCTTTCCCTCTCTCAAACGGTCCCTCAGACCGAGTGAGCTTCTTCTTCTCAATCAAACGGGAACAAACTTCCCCGCAAGGACCACCACACAATTGGTGTCTCTTACCTCGGTTACAATTGAGATGTTCGCAAGAAAGAATGAAAGAAAGAAGCAATCCAAGCGCAAGAGCTCAAAAGAACACGACAAATCTCTCTCACTAATCACTAAAGCCTTGTGTGGAATTGGGAGAGGATTTGATCACTTTGGTGTGTCTTGTATTGAATGCTTAGCTCTTGTAAGTAGTTGGAAGGTGGAAAACTTGGATGACTTGAATGTGGGGTGGTTGGGGGTATTTATAACCCCAACCACCAAACTAGCCGTTTGGTGAAGGCTGCTGTCGCATGGCGCACCGGACAGTCCGGTGCGCCAGCCATGTCACCTGGCCGTTAGGGTTCGACCGTTGGAGCTTTGACGTGTGGGCCCGCCTGGCTGTCCGGTGGTGCACTAGACATGCCCTGTAGGCTGTCCGGTGTGCCACCTCGCGCGTGCCTGACTTCTGCGCGCTCTGGCGCGCATTAAATGCTGCTACAGGTGATCGTTGGCGCAAAGTAGTTGTTGCTCCGCTGGCTCACCGGACAGTCCAATGTGCACCGGACATGTCCGGTGAATTATAGCAAAGCGGATTCCTGAAGCTGGCGAGTTCAGAGTTGTTCTTCCTTGGGGCACCGGTAGGGCTGGAAACGAGCCGAGCCGAGCTCAGCTCGGCTCGGCTCGGTGCGGCTCGGTGACTGAACGAGCTCGGCTCGTCCATTCCACGAGCTGGTGAAATAGGCTCGGCTCGGCTCGACCTTGGCTCGCGAGCCGGCTCGGCTCGGCTCGCGAGCCATATTTTGGTACTTTTCGTTGTATTATTTGGTGAATTAACATTATATAAATTTGAAATATAGAATCATCATTCTACATTATGAGTAAATTAAATTATAACTTGTAATATATTCATCATCAAAGACTAAAAAATGAGCTATTATTCATAAAATTATCTAATATTCATTATTATTCCATAAATTGACCATTTTTGCAAGGCTCGCGAGCCGGCTCGCGAGCTAGAACGAGCCAGCTCGGCTCGGCTCGCTGCAAAAACGAGCTCGAAGAAGAGGCTCGGCTCGTTCGAGGCTCGCGAGCCGCTCCGAGCCGAGCCGAGCCGCTCCGAGCTCGAGCCGGCTCGCGAGCCTCGAGCTAATTTTCCAGCCCTAGGCACCGGACACTGTCCGGTGGTACACCGGACAGTCCAGTGAATTATAGCGGAGCCCTCTGAAAATTCCCGAAGGTGAAGAGTTCAGCTTGGAGTACCCTGGTGCACCGGACATTGTCCGGTGGTGCACCGGACACTGTCTGGTGGCACACCGGACAGTCCGGTGCGCCAGACCAGGGTGCCTTCGGTTATCCCTTGCTCTCTTTGTTTGAACCCTTTTTCTTGGTCCTTTTATTGGCTTATTGTGAACCTTTGGTACCTGTAGAACTTATAGACTTTGGCAAACTAGTTAGTCCAATTATTTGTGTTGGGCAATTCAACCACCAAAATCAATTTAGGAATATAGGTGTAAGCCTAATTCCCTTTCAGTGGGGCCGACGGTGATGACCCCGTTGGGGCCCGGCATCTTGAGCTTGAGGTAGGTGTAGTTGCGGACGGCCATGAACTTGGCGTAGCATGGTCTCCCCAGCACTGCGTGGTAGGTTCCTCGGAACCCGACCACCTCGAACGTGAGGGTTTCCTTTCGGAATTTGGAGGGAGTCCCGAAGCAGACGGGCAGATCGAGTTGCCCAAGAGGTTGGACACGCTTCCAGGAATGATCCCGTGAAAGGGCGCCGCGCTGGCCCGGATCGAGGACAGATCGATCTGCAAGAGCCCGAGGGTTTCGGCGTAGATAATGTTGAGGCTGCTACCTCCGTCCATGAGGACCTTGGTAAGCCTGACGTTGCCGATGACGGGATCAACAACGAGCGGGTACTTCTCCGGGCTCGGCACGCGGTCAGGGTGGTCGCCTTGGTCAAAAGTGATGGGCTTGTCGGACCAGTCTAGGTAGACTAGTGCCGCCACCTTCACCGAGCAGACCTCTCGACGCTCCTGCTTGCGGTGCCGAGCCAAGACGTTCGCCACCCGCCCACCGTAGATCATGAAGCAGTCATGGACATCGGGGAACTCCTCTGCCTTGTGACCCTCCTTCTTGTCATTGTCGTGGGCCCTACCACCTTCCGCCGGTGGCCCGACCTTGTGGAAGTAGCGCCGAAGCATGACGCACTCCTCAAGGGTGTGCTTGATGGGACCCTGATGATAGGGGCACGACTCCTTGAGCATCTTGTCGAATAGGTTGGCGCCTCCGGGAGGCTTCCGAGGGTTCTTGTGCTCGGCGGCGGCGACAAGGTCTGCGTTGGTGGCGTCGCATTTCGCTTGCAACTTCTTCTTGCCCTTCGTCTTGGTGCCGCGCTGAGCGGACGCCTCAGGGACGTCTTCCGACTAGTGCCCCTGAGGCTGCTTGTCCTTTCAGAAGATGGCCTCGACTGCCTCCTGACCAGAGGCGAACTTGGTGGCGATGTCCATCAGCTCGCTCGCCCTAGTGGGAGTCTTGCGACCCAGCTTGCTCACCAGGTCGCGGCAAGTGGTGCCGGCAAGGAATGCGCCGATGACATCTGAGTCGGTGATGTTGGGCAGCTCGGTGCGCTGCTTCGAAAATCACCGGATGTAGTCCCGCAGGGATTCTCTCGGCTACTGGCGGTAGCTTCAGAGATCCTAGGAGTTCCCAGGGCGCACGTATGTGCCCTGGAAGTTGCCGGCGAAGGCTTTGACCAGGTCGTCCAAGTTGGAGATCTGCGCAGGAGGCAGATGCTCCAGCCAGGCTCGGGCGGCGTCGGAGAGGAACAGGGGGAGGTTGCGGATGATGAGGTTGTCATCGTCCGTTCCACTCAGCTGGCAGGCCAGCCGGTAGTTCGCGAGCCACAGTTCCGGCCTTGTCTCCCCCGAGTACTTAGTGATGGTAGTCGGGGCTCGGAACCGGGTCGGGAACGGCGCTCGTCGTATGGCCCGGCTGAAAGCTTGCGGACCGGGTGGTTCGAGCGAGGGGCTCCGATCCTCCCCACTGTCATAGCGTCCCCCACGCCTGGGGTGGTAGTCTCAGCGCACCTTTTCGTTGAGGTGGGCTCGACGGTCGCGGCGATGGTGCTCGTTGCCGAGGCGACCCGGGGCCACAGGCGCTGTGTCCCACGTGCGCCCGGTGTGGACCGAGGCTTCCCGCATGAATCGGGAAGTCGCGGCGCGATGCTCCGGGGGGTATCCCTACCTTCGGGAGGCAGAGCTTTTGGCCCGTCAGACCGCGGCATCCTACAGGAGATTCTTGAGTTCTCCCTGGATACGTCGTACCTCGGTGGTGGATGGTTCCGGCATCGCTCGGAGTAGTATTGCTGCTGCAGCCAGGTTCTGGCCGACCCCACTGGAAGCCGGGGGCAGCCTTGCCCTGGCATCATCGGTGATGCGGTGCTGAACATCCTGGGCCAGATGACACGCTTCTCCGGCCGGTGCTCGGCCTGCCCACTCCTGCCCGATATTCTACCGGAGCTGCACAAGTTGTCCTGCTTCCTCGTCGAGCCTGGCCTGCATCTCACGGATTTGCTCGAGCTATGCGTCCTGACCGCCCGTAGGGACTGGGACCACAGCTAGCTCCCGAAGGATGTCAACGTGAGGCGCAGGCCTAGGGGGATCGCCGTCCTCCGACATACCAAGATGGTTGCCTTCGTCGGGACCCCCTAGATCGACGTGGAAACATTCGTTACTTGGGCCACAGTCCTCGTCGCCAAGGTTGTGGCTACCATCGGAGCAATCGGAGAGGCAGTAGTCCCATGCGGTCATGAAGTCCCGCATGGCACTGGGGTTACTGAGCCCGAAGAAATCCCAACCAGAGTCAGGCTCGTCATCTTCCTCGGAACCCGGGGGCCCATAGGTCGAGACGGCCGTCAGTCGGTCCTAGGTTGACCACATATGGTACCCCGGAGGGTTTGGGTATGCCTTTATGAAAGCGTCCACCGAAGCGGGGTCGCTTGGTGGGTCGAAGCTGAATCTAAAAGGCACAGGATGGAAAACGGACGGTACCTCTTGATCGACGGATGGTGACGAAGTCGCGTCAGGGACGGACTGCACCGTTATCTCAGGTACGAGGCTAACGCCCAGCAAGTCCTTCGCGAGCGTGCTGGCGTCGTCCGTCTGGTTGGGGTTGGTGTGTTGCAGGGAAACGACGCTCGTCTTCGTCTCAGACACGAGGTCAACGCCCGATGTGTCCCAGGCTGGGGCGCCGGCGCCGTCGACTCGCTCGACAGCCGACGAGGTGCTGCCTCCTGCTTGGCCATGGTTGCGCCATCTCCTCCTCCGTCGGCGGGGAAGGTGACGGGCAGACCCGGATGCTGTTCTTCTATCATGCGAGGAAGACGTCGTCGATTCCGCCGCCGGCGGGCGGGCTAACAGCCGCCATCGCCGTTGCCGCTCGGCGGAGGAAGGAGTATCATGTCATAGCTACCGTCGAGGGATATGAACTCAAGACTCCCAAAACGGAGCATCGTTCCGGGCTGGAGAGGTTGCTGGAGACTACCTGTCGGGGACCATAATTAGGGGTACCCCCGAGGTTCCTAATTCTCAGCTGGTAAACCCCTTCAGCATAAAGCTGCAAAGGCCTAATGGGTGCGATTAAGTCAGGGATCAGTCCATTCGAAGGACGCGATCACGCCTCGCCCGAGCCTAGCCTCGGACAAGGGCGGCCGACCCCAGAGGATCTCCGCCTCGCCCGAGGCCCCCTCCAGCGGCTAATGCATTTCCGGCTCGTCTGAGGCCCTGTCTTCACCAGGAAGCAACCCTGACCAAGTCGTCGCGCCGACCGACCAAATCGCAGGAGCATTTAATGCAAAGGCAGCCTGACGCCCTTATCCTGACGCGCCTCCTGCAGTCGACAGAGCCGAAGTGACCGCCGTCACTTCGCCGCTCCACTGACCGGCCTGACAGAAAGACAGCGCCGCCTGCGCCACTCCGACTGCGGTGCCGCCTGACAGAGTGAGGCTGACAGGCGGTCAGGCCCGGCCGCGGGCACCATAGGAAACTCCGCTCCGCCTGACCCAGGGCTCGGACTCGGGCTAAGTCCCGGAAGACGGCGAACTCCGCTCCGCCCGACCCAGGGCTCGGACTCGGGCTAAGTCCCGGAAGACGGCGAACTCCGCTCCGCCCGACCTAGGGCTCGGACTCGGGCTAAGTCCCGGAAGACGGCGAACTCCGCTCCGCCCGACCCAGGGCTCGGACTCGGGCTAAGTCCCGGAAGACGGCAAACTCCGCTCCACCCGACCCAGGGCTCGGACTCGGGCTAAGTCCCAGAAGATGGCGAACTCCGCTCCGCCCGACCTAGGGCTTGGACTCGGGCTAAGTCCCGGAAGACGGTGAACTCCGCTCCGCCCGACCCAGGGCTCAGACTCGGGCTCAGCCCCAGAAGACAACGAACTACGCTCCGCCCGACCCAGGGCTCGAACTCGGGCTCAGCCCCAGAAGACGACGAACTACGCTCCTCCCGACCCCAGGGCTCGGACTCCGCCCTGGCCCCAGCCGACGGTCTCCGCCTCGCCCGACCCAAGGGTTCGGACTCGACCTCGGCCATGGAAGACAGACTCGACCTCAGCTTCGGAGGAGCTTCCACATCGCCCAACCTAGGGCGCGGACCGGCTACGTCAACGGGAGGCGCCATCATCACCCTACCCCGAGCTGACTCGAGCCACAGGGAACAAGACCGGCGTCCCATTTGGCTCACTCCACCAGATAGGCAATGATGGCGCCCTGCATACGCAGTGACGATGGCGGCTCTCAGCCCCCTTACGGAAGCAAGAGGACGTCAGCAAGGACTCAACAGCTCCGACAGCTGTCCCTCCGCCAGGCTCCAGCGCTCCTCCAACGGCCACGACATCACGCTAGTAGGGTGCCAAAATCTCTGCGGCTGCCACAACGGCATGTACTTAGGGCGCTAGCTCTCCCCCGCTAGACACGTAGCACTCTGCTACACCCCCATTGTACACCTGGGTCCTCTCCTTACGCCTATAAAAGGAAGGACTAGGGCCCTCTTAGAGAGGGTTGGCCGCGCGGGGACGAGGACGAGACAGGCGCTCACGTGAGGCCGCTCGCTCCCTCTCTCGCGTGGACGCTTGTAACCCCCTACTGCAAGCGCACCCGACCTGGGCGCGGGACGAACACGAAGGCCACGGGATTTCCACTCCTCTCTCACGCCCACTTCCGGCCACCTCTCTTCCCCCCTTCGCGCTCGGCCTCGCGTCGACCCATCTGGGCTAGGGCACGCGGCGACATTCACTCATTGGCTTAGGGACCCCCCGGTCTCGAAACGCCGACAGTTGGCGCGCCAGGTAGGGGCCTGTTGCGTGCTAACGAATAGCTTCCCGTCAAGCTCCAGATGGGCAGTCTCCAGCAACTTCTCCGACCCGGGACGGTGCTCCATTTCGGGAGCCTTGAGTTCATGTCCCTCGACGGCGGCTACGACATGATACTCATTCCACCGCCGGGCGACAGTGGCAATGGCGGCTGACAACCCGCTCGCCGGCGGCAGAATCGACGATGTCTTCCCCGCGGGGTGGAAGAACAACCTTCGAGCTCGCCCCATCCTCTCCCCCACCAATAGAGGAGGAGGCGGGGCCACCAAGGCCAAGCGGGAGGCAGTGCCTCGTCGACTGTCAAGCGAGTCGACGGCCCCAGCGCTCCAACGGGGGGCGCGTCGGGCATCGACCTCTCGTTTGAGACGGAGGCGAGTGCTGTCTCCCCGCGACACGCCAACTCCGAGCAAACGGATGACGCCGGCACGCTCACGGAAAGCTTGCTGGACGTCACCCTCGTACCTAGGACGACGGTGCAGTCAGCCCCCGACGTGACTTCATCACCGCCCGTCGACCAAGAGGTACCGACCGATTCCCATCTCGTGCCTTTCGCATTCAGCCTCGACCCGCCAAGCGGCCTCACTTTGGCAGACGCTCTTGTAGAGGCGAGTCCCAACCCTTTGGGGTTTCGTATGCGGTCACCTTGGGACCAGCTGACGGACGTCCCGACCTACGGGCCCTCTGGGTCCGAGGAAGACGACGAGCCCAGCTTCTGTTGGGATTTCTCTGGACTTGGCAACCCCGGTGCCATGCGGGGCTTTATGACCGCATGCGACTACTGCCTTTTCGACTGTTCCGACAGTAGCCATAGCCTCGGCGACGAGGACTGCGGCCCAAGCCGCGAATGTTTCCACGTCGATCTAGGGGGTCCCTCCGAAGGCAACCATCTCGGCATGCCAGAGGACGGTGATCTCCCTAGGCTGGTGCCTCGCGTTGACATCCTTCGGGAGCTAACTGTGGTCCCAGTCCCTGCGGGGGGTCAAGACACACAGCTCGAGCAAATCCGCGAGGTGCAGGCCAGGCTCGACGAGGGAGCAGGAGCGCTTGAGCCGATCCGCCGGGACGTCGGGCAGGCAGGGGTGGCCCAACCTCCAGCCGAAGAAATATGTCATCTACCCCAGGGCTTCCAGCACCGCATCGCCGACGATGTCAGGGTCAGGCCGCCACCCACATCCAGTGGGGTTGGCCAGAACCTGGCCGCAGCAGCAATGCTCCTCCGCGCGATGCCGGAGCCATCAACCACCGAGGGGCGGCGCATCAGGGAGAGCTCAAGAATCTCCTGGAAGGCGCCGCGGTCTGACGGGCCGAGAGCTCCGCCTCTCGAAGGCAGGGGTACCCCTCGGAACCACTTGCCGCGACTTCCCGGTTCATGCGGGAAGCCTCGGTCTGCACCGGGCGCACGCGCCACACAGCGCCTGCGGCCCCGGGTCGCCTCGGCAACGAGCACCCCCACCGCGACCGTCGGGCCCGCCTCGACGAGAGGGTGCGCCGAGGCTACCACCCCAGGCGTGGGCGACGCTACGACAGCGGGGAGGATCGGAGTCCTTCGCCCGAACCACCTGGTCCGCAGGTCTTTAGCCGGGCCATACACGGGCGCCGTTCCCAACCCGGTTCCGACCCCCGACTACTATCACAAAGTACTCGGGGGAGACAAGGCCGGAACTGTGGCTCGCGGACTATCGTCTGGCCTGCCAACTCGGTGGAACGGACGATGACAACCTCATCATCCGCAACCTCCCCCTGTTCCTCTCCAACACCGCTCGCGCCTGGTTGGAGCACCTGCCTCCGGGGCAGATCTCCAACTGGGACGACCTAGTCCAAGCCTTCGCCGGCAATTTCCAGGGCACATACGTGCCCCCCGGGAATTCCTGGGACCTCCGAAGCTGCCGACAGCAGCCAGGAGAGTCTCTCCGGGACTACATCCGGCGATTCTCGAAGCAGCGCACCGAGCTACCCAACGTCACCGACTCGGATGTCATCGGCGTGTTCCTCGCCGGCACCACCTGCCGCGACCTGGTGAGCAAGCTGGGTCGCAAGACCCCCACCAGGGCGAGCGAGCTGATGGACGTCGCCACCAAGTTCGCCTCCGGCCAGGAGGCGGTTGAGGCTATCTTCCGGAAGGACGAGCAGCCCCAGGGCCGCCCATCGGAAGAAGCCCCCGAGGCGTCAACTCAGCGCGGCGCCAAGAAGAAGGGCAAGAAGAAGTCGCAAGCGAAACACGACGCCGCCGACGCGGACCTTGTCGCCGCTGCCGAGTACAAGAACCCTCGGAAACCCCTAGGAGGTGCCAACCTCTTCGACAAGATGCTCAAGGAGCCGTGCCCCTATCACCAGGGGCCCATCAAGCATACCCTTGCGGAATGCGTCATGCTTCGGCGCCACTTCCACAGGGCTGGGCCACCCACGGAGGGTGGCAGGGCCCACGACGACGATAAGAAGGAAGATCACCAAGCAGGAGAGTTCCCCGAGGTCCGCAACTGCTTCATGATCTACGGTGGGCAAGCGGCGAATGCCTCGGCTCGGCACCGCAAGCAAGAGCGCCGGGAGATCTGTTCGGTGAAGGTGGCGGCGCCAGTCTACCTAGACTGGTCCGACAAGCTCATCACCTTCGACCAAGCCGACCACCCTGACCATGTGCCGAGCCTGGGGAAATACCCGCTCGTCGTCGACCCCGTCATCGGCGACGTCAGACTCACCAAGGTCCTCATGGACGGAGGCAGCACCCTCAACATCATCTACGCCGAGACCCTCGGGCTCCTGCGTGTCGATCTGTCCTCCGTCCGGGCAGGCGCTGCGCCCTTCCATGGGATCATTCCCGGGAAGCGCGTTCAGCCCCTCGGACAACTCGACCTTCCCGTCTGCTTCGGAACACCCTCCAACTTCCGAAGGGAGACCCTGACGTTCGAGGTGGTCGGGTTCCGAGGAACCTACCACGCGGTACTATGAAGACCATGCTACGCGAAGTTCATGGCCGTCCCCAACTACACCTACCTGAAGCTCAAGATGCCGGGCCCCAATAGGGTCATCACCATCGGCCCCACGTACAAATACGCGTTCGAATGTGACGTGGAGTGCGTGGAGTACGCTGAGGCCCTCGCTGAGTCCGAAGCCCTCATCGCCGACCTGGAGAGCCTCTCTAAGGAGGTGCCAGACGTGAAGCGTCATGCCGGCAACTTTGAGCCAGCGGAGACGGTCAAGGCCGTCCCCCTCGACCCCAGCAGCGACGCCTCCAAGCTGATCCGGATCGACTCCGGGCTCGATCCCAAATAGGAAGCAGTGCTCGTCGACTTTCTCCACGCGAATGCCGACGTCTTCGCGTGGAGTCCCTCGGACATGCCCGGCATACCGAGGGATGTCGCCGAGCACTTGCTGGACATCCGAGCCGGAGCCCGACCCGTCAAGCAACCTCTGCGCCGATTCGACGAGGAGAAGCGCAGAGCCATAGGCGAGGAGATCCACAAGCTAATGGCGGCAGGGTTCATCAAAGAGGTATTCCATCCCGAATGGCTTGCCAACCCTGTGCTTGTGAGAAAGAAAGGTGGGAAATGGCGGATGTGTGTAGACTACACTGGTATGAACAAAGCATGTCCGAAGGTTCCCTACCCTCTGCCTCGCATCGATCAAATCGTGGATTCCACTACTGGGTGCGAAACCCTGCCTTTCCTCGATGCCTACTCAGGGTATCACCAAATCAAGATGAAAGAGTCCGACCAGCTCGCGACTTCTTTCATCACACCCTTCGGCATGTACTGCTATGTCACCATGCCGTTCGGCTTGAGGAATGCGGGCACGATGCACCAGCGGTGCATGAACCATGTGTTCGGCGAACACATTGGTCGCACGGTCGAGGCCTACGTCGATGACATCGTAGTCAAGACAAGGAAAGCCTCCGACCTCCTTTCCGACCTTGAAGTGACATTCCGATGTCTCAAGGCGAAAGGCGTCAAGCTCAATCCCAAAAAGTGTGTCTTCGGGGTGCCCCGAGGCATGCTCTTGGGGTTCATCGTCTCCGAGCGGGGCATCAAAGCCAACCCGGAGAAGATCGCAGCCATCACCAGCATGGGGCCCATCAAGGACTTGAAAGGCGTACAGAGGGTCATGGGATGTCTCGCGGCCTTGAGCCGCTTCATCTCACGCCTCGGCGAAAGAGGCCTACCTCTGTACCGCCTCTTAAGGAAGGCCGAGTACTTCACTTGGACCCCCTAAGGCCGAGGAAGCCCTCGGGAACCTAAAGGCGCTCCTCACAAAGGCGCCCATCTTGGTGCCCCCAGCCGCCGGAGAAGCCCTCTTAGTCTACGTCGCCGCAACCACTTAGGTGGTTAGCGCCGCGATTGTGGTCGAAAGGCAAGAAGAGGGGCATGCATTGCCCGTTCAGAGGCCAGTCTACTTCGTCAGCGAGGTGCTGTCTGAAACCAAGATCCGCTACCCACAAGTTCAGAAGCTGCTATATGCGGTGATCCTGACACGGCGGAAGTTGCGACACTACTTCGAGTCTCATCCGGTAACGGTGGTGTCATCCTTCCCCCTGGGGAGATCATCCAGTGCCGGGAGGCCTCGGGGAGGATTGCAAAGTGGGCGGTGGAAATCATGGGCGAGACAATCTCGTTTGCCCCTCGGAAGGCCATCAAGTCCCAGGTCTTGGTGGACTTCGTAGCTGAATGGGTCGACACCCAGCTCCCAACAGCTCCGATCCAGCCGGAGCTCTGGACCACGTTCTTTGATGGGTCGCTGATGAAAACAGGAGCGGGCGCGGGCCTGCTCTTCATCTCACCCCTCGGGAAGCACATACGCTATGTGCTACGCCTCCATTTCCCTGCGTCCAACAATGTGGCCGAATATGAGGCTCTGGTCAACGGGTTGCGGATCGCCATCGAGCTAGGGGTCCGACGCCTCGACGCTCATGGTGACTCGCAGCTCGTCATCGACCAAGTCATGAAGAACTCCCACTGCCGCGACCCGAAGATGGAGGCCTATTGCGATGAGGTTCGGTGCCTGGAAGACAAGTTCTACGGGCTCGAGCTCAACCACATCGCCCGACGCTACAACGAGACTGCGGACGAGCTGGCTAAAATAGCCTCAGGGCGGACAACAGTTCCCCCGAACGTCTTCTCCCGAGACCTGCATCAACCCTCCGTCAAGACCGACGACACGCCCGAGCCTGAGGCACCCTCGGTCCAGCCCGAGGTACCCTCGGCTCAGTCCGAGGCACCCTCGGCTCGGCCCGAGGTACCCTCGGCCCCCGAGGGCGAGACGCTTCACGTTGAGGGGAAGCAGAGTGGGGTCGCGCCTAATCAAAACTGGCAGGCCCCGTACCTGCAGTATCTCCACCAAGGAGAACTACCCCCCGACCAAGCCGAAGCTCGGCGGTTGGCGCGGCGCGCCAAGTCGTTCGTCTTGCTGGGAGATAGGAAGGAGCTCTACCACCGCAGCCCCTCAGGCATCCTCCAGCGATGCATCCCCATCACTGAAGGTCAGGAGTAACTACAAGAAATACACTCGGGGGCTTGCGGTCATCGCGCAGCGCCTCGAGCCCTCGTCGGAAAAGCTTTCCGACAAGGTTTCTACTGGCCGACCGCGGTGGCCGACGCCACTAGGATTGTCCGCACCTGCCAAGGGTGCCAATTCTACGCAAGGCAGACTCACCTGCCCGCTCAGGCTCTACAGACGATTCCCATCACCTGGCCTTTTGCTGTGTGGGGTCTGGACCTCGTCGGCCCCTTGCAGAAGGCACCCGGGGGCTACACGCACCTGTTAGTCGCCATCGACAAATTCTCCAAGTGGATCGAGGTCCGACCCCTAAACAGCATCAGGTCCGAGCAGGCGGTAGCGTTCTTCACCAACATCATCCATCGTTTCGGGGTCCCGAACTCCATCATCACCGACAACGGCACCCAGTTCACTAGCAGAAAGTTCCTGGACTTCTGCGAGGATCACCACATCCGGGTGGACTGGGCCGCCGTGGCTCATCCCATGACGAATGGGCAAGTAGAGCGTGCTAACGGCATGATTCTACAAGGACTCAAGCCTCGGATCTACAACGACCTCAACAAGTTTGGCAAGCGATGGATAAAGGAACTCCCCTCGGTGGTCTGGAGCCTGAGGACAACACCGAGCCGAGCCACGGGCTTCACGTCGTTCTTTCTGGTCTATGGGGCCGAGGCCATCTTGCCCATGGACTTAGAATACGGTTCCCTGAGGGCGAAGGCCTATGCCGACCAAAGCAACCAAGCTAGTCGAGAAGACTCGCTGGACCAGCTGGAAGAGGCTCGGGACAGGGCCTTACTACACTCGGCATGGTACCAGCAGTCCATGCGACGCTACCACGCCCGAGGGGTCTGGTCCCGAGACCTCTAGGTGGGCGATCTGGTGCTTCAGCTGCGACAAGACGCCCGAGGGCGGCACAAGCTCACGCCCCCCTGGGAGGGGCCGTTCGTCATCGCCAAGGTTCTGAAGCCCGGAACGTACAAGCTGGCCAACAGTCAAGGCGAGGTCTACGACAACGCTTGGAACATCCAACAGCTACGTCGCTTCTACCCTTAAGATGTTTTCAAGTTGTTCATATACCTCGCTCCTACGCAAAGTTTAGTCATTAAGGAAGGGTCAACCTTGCCTTGGCAAAGTTCGACCCTCCCTCGGGGGCTAAAAGGGGGGAACCCCCTCTGCGTCGAATTTTTTCCTCGAAAAAAGATCCTTTCTGCTAGATTGTCTTTCGTGCTTTTTGACTACTTCGAAAGTGGATCCTGAAAACGATGGAGTACACGTAAGCAGCTAAGGCCGAACGAGCCGAGGGACTCCTACGCCATCGGGATACGGATACCTCACTCGTCACCTTCTGCGATAAGTAACTCGCGCTCGGATAAGTGACTCCGCAGACCGAACAAGTCTTCATGCTCGAGAGCTCCTCTGCCAAAATGATTTTTCGGGCCTTCTCGACTGCGTCGGTAACAGAACCGTATGGACGAGTAAGAGCGCGCGTAAGCGGCAAGGCCGACCGAGCCGAGGGATTCCTACGCCTCCGGGATACGGATACCTCACTCATCGCCTTCCGTGAAAAGCAACTCTCACCCGCACAAACAATTCTGTTACCGACAAATAAGTCTGGGTACTCGAAACAAGAGGAAAAGGAACGCAGCTTTACAACACGACGACGGTGCGTTTAGGCCTCGGCGGCCGCAGAAAACATACACACACTACAAGACAACCTGATCCTGCAGGCTCGGACGTCGACAGCTGAAGGGGGCGGCAGCACCCTCGGCATCAACTACACCTTCGGCGGGGTCTGACCTAGCCTCGGACGGCGACGCGATCGGAGAGCCCCCACTCTGAAGGACGACATCAGCACCACACTCGGGCCATCGCCGCCAGGGCCTTCTCTGAGAACCCGACCCGAGGCCTCGGCAGGCCAATTCTGGCGTCGGTCCTGCTAACGGACGACCCGGCCAGGCTCCGGCCGACCAAACCTTCTTCTCGGGCCAACTCTGCCTCTGTTCGCGCTGACACCGCTACCCCTGGCCTCGGCTCATCGAAGAGCGGGCGAGGGGTTCCTCAAACTAAGCAAGGGAAGCCTCGGACAACAAGGCTGACCGAGCCGAGGGACTCCTACGCCTCCGGGATACGGATACCTCACTCATCACCTTTACATGGGGCGACTCACGCTTGGTGAAGCGGTTCAAGCAATCAACAGGCGAGTCTTAGCGCTCGAAAATGAGGAAAAAACACGGCTCCGTGCCAAAATTACATACATGTTCAGGCCCCGAAAGCCACGATGAACAGACACCGGCACTCAAAGTGCCATTACAAACGGATCTCCGGTTCCGCCCCCCGCGGGTATGAACAACCCCCATACTAGGGGGCCCGCGGGACGACGAACTCCAAGCGGCTCACCACCGCCCGCTCCGACAGCTGCAACAACGGCTTCCGGGCAAGTGCAGCGGCGGAAGAGTTCTCGCCCACCGAGGACGAGAACCAGCCATTCAGGCCAGGGGGAGGCGACGCCCACCTGTCCACCAACACCGCGCCGGCAGGCGCCGGACACCCCAAAGCGCACCGGCAGGTCCTCGCTTCCGCCCTCGCCGAGGCCGCCCCGGAACATGAGCACCACCCTCGCGGTATGCGACGTGTTGGGCAACCCTCTGGCGCGGCTGTCAGTGCGAGGAAGACCTGGACGCGGCACAACCATCGCCCGGACAGAGGGCGGAATGCTGCACCCTGGCTGGGCAGCAGCAGTTCGCCTTCCCCGGCATGGCTCGAGGAAGCCTCCGCAGGGCTAGAGGGTGCTTTTCTCCCCCCGACAATGGGGGAAGAAAAGGGTTCCCGACCCCCGCGAAGGCGACCCCCCGCTCGATGCTCCTCCGCCTCAGCCCGGATGACGAAAATCCTTGAGGCTGAGGGCGGGACCGAGATCACAGCCCGGCTTGCCTCTCCCCGCCTAGGGTCTAGAGGTCACCGTTTTGGGTGACCGCCGGCGGAGGGGTACAGCCGGGCTGGATGACAAAAATCCTTGAAGCCGAACGATGGCTGAAAGGTACCAACTTCCCCGGAGTTGCGTTCCTCCAACGACAAGGCGGAAAGACTGCAAGCATCCCCCATCCGGGGGCTTGGAAGGTGGAGAGGCACGATGCGTAAGGGAGCGCGAAGACATGGTCGCCTTCCAAGGGGGTCACCCTCCTTTTAAAGGCGACTCTCCCTACTTGCGTCCCCAACCGTCGTGGGCTGAGTCTTCCCCAACACGTTCCAAGGTCCTCCCCTACGGCGCGGGGGCTGGGTCCCACGTGTCATGCAAGCCGGCTCAGAGCGGGAGAAGCCAAACCGCCGTGCGCGATGCGTGCAACCGCCCAGCGGTTACAAGCAGCTCTCCACTTTTGCCCAGACAGGCGAGCAAAAGGGCGGGCAGCCATGCAGGCGGCATGCAACCGCGCCAAGTGGGCGCATTCCTCCGACACCCAACACGCCCGGCATGGAGGCCCAAGCCCACGCGTCATGCAACCGGCGCGCCGAATGCTTCGTGCATGCAGCTGCACTGCCACTTGCGCCACTACCGTGCCTCCTCAACTGTGGAACCAGCACCGCGACTCGAGGCAACCCCGCGCATGACCCAACGGTGCCGACCTAGCACACCGATCATGGGTGAGCCAGCCGCGGGAGAAGGCATGACGGTCGATGCGGCCAAAGATGGGCCGGCAGTGATGGCGGTGGTGGGCAGACAGAAGCAACGGTCAAGTCGTCTGCAGGCTCGCGTCCCCTCCAGGGACAGCAAGGGAACCCTCTCCCACAGCGTGAAGACGACGCGCCTGTGGTCCGTTCCTCGAACGGCTCGCGCACGCGCAACGGCTGCCCCGCGAACCACTCGTCCCATCGCATTAACTCTACGGCAGGGCAGGCGGCGCCTCTGGCAGGAGAAGCGAGCGACGCTTCGCCTTCGCCACAATGACCGCGTCGAAAAAGGTACGCCACGTCGTTCGATTTCATATCCTTTTCCTTTTTTCCTCTTTCTCTCTCTTGCAACAGGGACCGGGAAAGGGGGATACCCCGAAAAGGATCCTTCTCCGTGAAGGAACCAGGCTCCGAGCCTCAGATTGCGTGGGCTCTACACCCACTACTGGTCAGAGGTTCGAAGGCTGGCCCCTCGGAAGGGTTCGACAGCCGCCTCAGATCGCGTGGGCTCTACACCCACTACTGGTCAGAGGTTCGAAGGCCGGCCCCTCGGAAGGGTTCAATGACCGCCTCAGGCTACTCGGGCTCCGCGCCCACTACTGATCAGGGGTTCGAAGGCTGGTCCCCGAAGGGTTCACAGCCGCCTCAGACACAGAGCGAGGGATGACCATGGGTACGTTCGATACATAACCAAGGCTCGGGCTGCGCTCCCGAGGTACCCTAGGACATTTCCGAGACCAGCGGGAACGATCTTGTAACGGAATCCCATCAGAGGGAGGCATCGAGCCCTCGGACCCCGTCGCTAGGGGACTAGGTCCGGCAAATCACCCGCGGGTACTTTTGGGCATGCCTCCGGGCCACAGCCGACCCCTAACGAATGGGGCACGGGCGTCCACTCGGATCACCCGTTCGCAGCTCGCTGGAGACACCATGTTTGACGCCCACCGAGGGTAACATGGTGCTTTCCCCCCCCCCTCCTCCTTGCGAAAAGGCGACGCAGGGGCGTATGTAAAAAAGTCGAGTCTGTCCTTGATCGTCCTCTCGCTCTGTGCGGAGGCTCGGGGGCTGCTCTCGCAAACTCAGCTCCGGCCAAACCGTTGACAGCGTCAACATACCAGCCCGAGAACTTGGGACTCGACGGTGCACCCGGGTTACGACCCGTTCGCATGAGGGGACAACCAGACCGGCCAAAGCATCACGAAATGCATTAAGACCTCGAAGGAGTCTAACCACTCCTCCGAGGCCTCGGGGGCTACACCCGGCGGGTGCGCTCGCGCGCCCCTACCGGAACAAACAGCAACCGAGAAAGGCTGGTCCCCTTGCAAAAAAGTGTGACAAAAGCCTCCAAGCGAGTATTAACACTCCCTTGGAGGCTCAGGGGCTACTGTCGGGGACCATAATTAGGGGAACCCCCGAGGTTCCTAATTCTCAGCTGGTAACCCCCATCAGCATAAAGCTGCAAAGGCCTGATGGGTGCGATTAAGTCAGGGACCAGTCCATTCGAAGGACGCGATCACGCCTCGCCCGAGCCTAGCCTCGGACAAGGGCGGCCGACCCCGGAGGATCTCCGCCTCGCCCGAGGCCCCCCTCCAGCGGCTAATGCATTTCCGGCTCGTCTGAGGCCCTGTCTTCGCCAGGAAGCAACCCTGACCAAGTCGTCGCGCCGACCGACCAAATCGCAGGAGCATTTAATGCAAAGGCAGCCTGATGCCCTTATCCTGACGCGCCTCCTACAGTCGATAGAGCCGAAGTGACCGCCGTCACTTTGCCGCTCCACTGACCGGCCTGACAGAAAGACAGCGCCGCCTGCGCCACTCCGACTGCGGTGCCGCCTGACAGAGTGAGGCTGACAGGCGGTCAGGCCCGGCCACGGGCACCATAGGAAACTCCGCTCCGCCCGACCCAGGGCTCGGACTCGGGCTAAGTCCCGGAAGATGGCGAACTCCGCTCCGCCCGACCCAGGGCTCGGACTCGGGCTAAGTCCTGGAAGACGGCGAACTCCGCTCCGCCCGACCCAGGGCTCGGACTCGGGCTAAGTCCCGGAAGACGGCGAACTCCGCTCCGCCCGACCCAGGGCTCGGACTCAGGCTAAGTCCCGGAAGACGGCGAACTCCGCTCCGCCCGACCCAGGGCTCGGACTCGGGCTCAGCCCCAGAAGACGACGAACTACGCTCCGCCCGACCCAGGGCTCGGACTCGGGCTCAGCCCCAGAAGACGACGAACTACGCTCCGCCCGACCTAGAGCTCGGACTCGGGCTCAGCCCCTGAAGACGACGAACTACGCTCCGCTCGACCCCAGGGCTCGGACTCCGCCCTGGCCCCAGCCGACGGTCTCCGCCTCGCCCGACCCAAGGGTTCGGACTCGACCTTGGCCACGGAAGACAGACTCCACCTCGGCTTCGAAGGAGCTTCCACATCGCCCAACCTAGGGCGCGGACCAGCTACGTCAACAGGAGGCGCCATCATCACCCTACCCTGAGCTGACTCGAGCCACAGGGAACAAGACCGGCATCCCATCTGGCTCACTCCACCAGATAGGCAATGATGGCACCCCGCATACGCAGTGACGATGGCGGCTCTCAGCCCCCTTACGGAAGCAAGAGGACCTCAGCAAGGACTCAACAGCTCCGACAGCTGTCCCTCCGCCAGGCTCCAGCGCTCCTCCGACGGCCACGACATCACGCCAGCAGGGTGCCAAAATCTCTCCGGCTGCCACAACGGCATGTACTTAGGGCGCTAGCTCTCCCCCGCTAGACACGTAGCACTCTGCTACACCCCTATTGTACACCTGGGTCCTCTCCTTACGCCTATAAAAGGAAGGACCAGGGCCCTCTTAGAGAGGGTTGGCCGCGCGGGGACGAGGACGAGACAGGCGCTCGCGTGAGGCCGCTCGCTCCCTCTCTCGCGTGGACGCTTGTAACCCCCTACTGCAAGCGCACCCGACCTGGGCGCGGGACGAACACGAAGGCCGCGGGATTTCCACTCCTCTCTCACGCCCACTTTCAGCCACCTCTCTTCCCCCCTTCGCGCTCAGCCTCGCGTCGACCCATCTGGGCTGGGGCACGCGGCGACATTCACTCGTCGGCTTAGGGACCCCCCGGTCTCGAAACGCCGACACTACCCATCTGGAGCTTGACGGGATGCTGTTCGTCAACACGTAGCAGGCCCCTACCTGGCGCGCCAACTGTCGGCGTTTCGACCCTAGGGGGTCCCTGGACCGACGAGTAAATTGTCGCTGCGTGTCCCAGCCCAGATGGGTCGGCGCGAGATGGAGCACAAGGGGGGAAACAGTGAGGGGAAACCGCGGCCTCGTGTTGTCCTGCGTCCAGGGCAGATGCGCTTGCAGTAGGGGGTTACAAGCGTTCGCGAGGGAGAGAGAGAGGGAGCCTGTGCGTCAGCCCGTCCTCCCACGTGGCCACCTTCTCGTACGAGGGCCCTGGACCTTCCTTTTATAGACGTAAGGAGAGGGTCCAGGTGTACGACGGGGGGTGTAGCAGTGTGCTAACGTGTCTAGCAGAGAGGAGCCAGAGCCCTATGTACATGCCGACGTGGCTGTCAGAGAGGTGTTGGAGCCCTGTTCGTGTGGCGTTGTAGCCGTCGTAGGAGCGCTGGAGCCCTGTAGAAGCACAGCTGTTGGGGCTGACAGGACCTTGCTGACGTCCCTTTGCTTCCGTAAGGGGCTGAGAACCGCCGTCGTCATGGAGCATGCGGGGTGCCATCATTACTTATTTTACCAGGGCGAGCCAGATGGGACGCCGGTCTTGTTCCCCGTAGCCTGAGCTAGCTAGGGGTAGGGTAATGATGTACCCCCCTGCGACGTGGTTGGTCCGAGCCCAAGTTCGGGCGAGGCGGTGACTCCTCCGAGGTCGAGGCTGAGTCTGAGCCCGGGGGTCGGGCGAGGCGGAGACCATCTTCCGAGGTCGAGGCTGAGTCCGAGCCCGGGGGTCGGGCGAGGCGGAGACCGTCTTCCAAGGTCGAGGTTGAGTCCGAGCCTAGGGGTCGGGCGAGGCGGAGACTGTCTTCCGGAGTCGAGGTTGAGTTCGAGCCCTAGGGTCGGGCGAGGCAGAGACCGTCTTCCGAGGTCGAGGTTGAGTCCGAGCCTGGGGGTCGGGCGAGGCGGAGACCGTCTTCCGGAGTCGAGGTTGAGTCCAAGCCCTGGGGTCGGGTGAGGCGGAGACCGTCTTCCGAGGTCGAGGTTGAGTCCGAGCCCAGGGGTCGGGCGAGGCGGAGACCGCCGTCCAAGGTCAAGGTTGAGTCCGAGCCCTGGGGTCGGGCGAGGCGGAGACCGTCTTCCGAAGTCGAGGTTGAGTCCGAGCCCCGGGGTCGGGCGAGGCGGAGTCCGTCTTTCGGAGTCGAGGTGGAGTTTGAGACCTGGGGTCGGGCGAGGCGGAGCTTCCTATGGCGCCCAAGGCTGGACTTGGCTGCTGTCAGCCTCACCATGGCGTGTGGCACAGCAGTCGGAGCAGCGCAGGCGGCGCTGTTTTCCTGTCAGGTCAGTCAGTGGAGGGGCGAAGTGACTGCGGTCACTTCGGCCTTGTCGACTGGAGAGCGCGCGTCAGGATAAGGTGTCAGGCGATCCTTGCATTGAATGCTCCTGCGATCCGGTCGGCTGGCGAGGCGATCTGGCCAAGGTTGCTTCTCTGTGAAGTCTGCCCGAGCTGGGCCTCGGGCGAGTCGAAGGTGCGCCCGTTGCTTGAGGAGGTCCTTGGGCGAAGCGTGAATCAGCCTTGGTCTACTGTTCCTGCCCGAGGCTAGGCTCGGGCGAGGCGAGATCGTGTCCCTTGAGTGGACGGAGCCTTGACCTGAGTTGCGCCCATCATGCCTGTGCAGCTTTGTGCTGATGGGGGTTACCAGCTGAGATTAGGAGTCTTGGGGGTACCCCTAATTATGGTCCCCGACAACTCTATACATCAATGACCTAAAATAATGCAAAAGATTATAGGAGAGGACCTGACTAGAAGATCTTGGATCTAACACAAAATATTTGGATTATTGTATGGTTAAAATTTAAACTACACAATGTGAGTCTAGAGCCAGATAAGATGATAGAACAATGATAAGGCTATAATTAGATCGCCTATGCACATGAGCTTACCCTAAACATGCCGATAAATAGGTCGTGCCAAGAGATTTGCCTAGGTACGACCATGCGGCCTCCTTTAGAATGCAGGATTATTAGTAAAACACATAGATAGGAAAAATATTAGAATAGAGTTGTATGACACTTGCAAATCTATAGGAAAATTGTCAGGAAGTTGGACATCATATTAAAAATCCTCTAAAATCTCACTACAATGACCCTTTCCATAGGTATTTTATAGGAACTCAATAATCTATTAGGGCTAGTTTGGGAACACTAATTTCCCATGGGATTTTCATTTTCCCAAGGGAAATTAGTTCATTTTCCCTTGGGAAAATGAAAATCCCATGGGAAATTAGTGTTTCCAAACTAGCCCTTATTCTAAAAGACCACGTAGAAAAAAAATATAGGATTTCAATCCCTTAATGTTCCTTCTCTTTTCCTTTGTGTCAAAGGAGGCCGTTTTGGTTTGGGGGCTATTGGGTTATGCTATAGTTGCCCAAACGGACGGCCCGACCCGACCCGACACAGGTCCGTTAGAACCGACGGCTAAACGGGTTGTGCCCGATCGGCCCACGTGCCGCAACCACGGCCAGGCACGGCACGTCGTCCTGGTAGCCGTGCCGGGCCGGGACGTTAATATGTCCACGCTATCCAATTAAATCAGTAAAATAACAAAAATCGGGAGTGTTCAAACTCACGACCTCCTACTCCAAGACTGGAAAACGCTACATAAAGGAGGCTAACCAGTAGAACTTAACGCTACATAAAGGAGGCTAACCAGTAGAACTTTAGTGTGTCTGTTGTAAATAGTGAATATAAAATCTATATATATATATATATATATATATATATATATATATATATATATATATATATATATATATATATATATATATATATATATATATACTATGTTTTGTAAAATAAAAAAATATAATCATGCAGGACTAAGACAACTGTCCAAGCAAGGCACGGCTCTCGTGTCGGACCCAGTCTGGTATTATTAAATGGGTCGTGCTTTAGGCCAGTCTATCAGTCACGAGCTATTTAACCATCTATAGGTTATGCTATAGTTGTGCGAGGCTGTTCAAGCCGAGCTATAGGGTTCGATGAAAGTGTGGATCATCATTTTTTTTGGTAGGATCTAGCTTGTTCAGTGTCAATAGTGCGGTCATGCAACTTGGCCCAGGATTCTTCCGTCGCCACAGTTAAGGAAACGTGCGCGGCCTCCGGCCGTCCACGTACTACTCCACATACTAGCTTGCTCTCATCCCCATCCATCCATATCATGCTCCAGGACGCAGAGACCCGTATTATTTATGTGCTGGGTTAGCTAGTCACCATTATAGCAAACTTAGCTAGCTAGCTACCTGCCTATAATGGAGCGGGAGCAGGAGTTGGACCTTGAGCTCAGCCTCCTCCCCTCCGCCTGGGCTACGCAGGAGGAGGCGCCCGGCTTCTTCCTCTGCACGTACTGCGGCCGCAAGTTCTGCACCTCCCAGGCGCTCGGCGGCCACCAGAACGCGCACAAGTACGAGCGCGCCCTAGCCAAGCGCCGCCGGGACATCGCCGCTGCCTTGCGTAAGCACGGTGTTCCCGTGACGCGCGCTGGCCAGTTCCACGCCGGGGCCAACCCCAGCGCCAGGGCCACTGCCGGAGTCGCTGGATCTGAACGACCTGATGCTGGGAGGGAGAGGCCAGTGGCGGCGGACGAGCTGCAAGGTGCTCCGGCGCCCTGGCAATCTGGCGGCCTGCTCCACCAGGTCGAGCGCACAGAGGAGCTGGATTTGTCCCTCGGCCTGTGATTATTGCGTTCTCCCGATCCATGTACCACTTCCATCTCCTTGGCTTTGCGTATTTAAATTGCTATATACATGCATGTATAATGTGATTGCTTTTCTCCCCCAAAGCGCCGGCCTTTAAATTCGTCAGTGTGTGCTACTTGCACGTTACTGGTTGATATTTGACCATGAGAAATTGTTTTTCTTTTGGGTTTTATGTCAAATAATTCATGAATTTACACAGTGGGCTCCAGTTGTGTCTTCTTAGGTGCATCTTCTTTAGAAGATGGGCGATTTAATTTTACCATTAATTCATGCATTCCATTGAAATGTTGTTTGAGGGTTTTCCATATTTCGCTTCTAGTGATCCAGGATTGTGCATATTGCCATATTCCATGTGAGACTTTGCTCACCCGGCCCGATGATCAAAGTACTAGTACTCTTTCAACTTCATATATAGACCAAAATAAGCCTTCTTGATAATATATATCTACATCCAGTCAAATATATATTGTTGAAGACAGCAAGAAGTAACAAATTGTAGGGTAAATTATATATCTCATGCATGTGTACCACACAGCTGCTTCTGAATTGTATTTGTATTGCTCAACCTGGTGCACCACGACAGAGTCATGAGTTTTAAATGTATTATCAGCATTTCATCAGATCCAAGCAGATAGGGAGCAAGTACGTACTTACATGATCTAGCACTGCACTATATTGCTGATGTGGAAGGAGAAACATTAATTATATATATTAAAGATCAGAATCATTATTCCACTGTGATCTCTCCCTGTTTCTCATTCCTAAATTAAAGAAATGAGGATGTGTGCATATATGTAGCTAGGAATATGGAGATCGAGCACAGTTGTTTTGTTGTTCAAAGTAAATACAGTTTACATTCTTAAATTATATATGCATATGTGCCAAGAATGTGGTTTCTGGGTAGTGGATATACGTTCAGTTTGTCTCCTTGCGTAGGATTCTGAAATGCAAACCAAGCTATATATGTGGCAGGCCATACATGCTAAGGTCAATCTAGTAGACGGTAGCATGCTTAAAACATATTTATATTTCACTTAGGTCACGATACACTAGTGGAGAAAGAGGCTTTTGTTCAAAAACATTAGACTATCTCCAGCAGATTGTGCATACCGGATGCTTTAGAACCGATACTAACTTAATTAAGTGTTAGTACTGGTTTAGCTGTCGTGTCCTCATAAAAAAAATATTAGTACTGGTTGTTGTCCATAACCGGTACTAATGTAAAGTCATTAGTACCAATTGAAGATACCAACTGATACTCATGTACCTTGAGCTGGCACAAAGAATAAAGAGGACTTTAGTACCAGCTCTAGGCAAGAACCAGTACTAAAGGTACCTTTGTAGTTCTCGTCCATAAATTTCAGTTCCATCCTAGAAAAAATTAATACCAGTTCTTTTATGAACTGGTACTAAAGATATTTTTTGGTTCGCTTAGAAGTCTCCAGTATCGGTTCTTTGTAAGAACTGATACTAAAGTGCCACCCTATAAATTTGGCCTTCTCCATGACTTCCCATTCTCCTCTTCTTCTCATGCCCTTCTTGGTCGAACTTGTCGAGCCCTCTTCCCACACCACTAGAACCTATCGAGCACATGCGCCCACGTCCTTCCCATGCCGCTAGTTTTCTTGTCGACCTTGCACCATCGCCATCTTAACAGTGATGTCTCATCCTCACAATCAGCTCATCAGAAACTAAAGCTTTGTTATATCGTTGCAACACATACACACAATCCTAGTATATTCAACTAGTGGTTGTATGCTTGTGTATCTTTGCTACAGAGTTTGAATTTCCCACACACACTTGCAAGCTTGATATATAGAAAATAATGGTTTTCCTTGTTGTTTATTTTTTCTTGTGGTCCATAATGCCCCAGTGGTGCATAATATAGAGCCACATCTCTTCAACAAATAGAATTTTGTATCATGAAAGTCGTGACTCAAAGTAGTTGGCTTTAGGGTTATTTCAACAAGTAAAACCATTATTGAGCTAAACCTTAAAACCTATGTTTTGTTTTATATGTTTTTATAGGAATCATGCTAAGATATATCATCATGAAATGGAGGAGAAGTTGAATTATGAACTAGCCCTGAGGCAGAAAATAAGAAAGATACATCAAACTGGCTCGTAAGACTATAAGTTATGTTCTATTAAGCCCTTATGACTATGAGTGACATTTCAGTAAACTAGCTCTATAGAGGTATGAGTGATGTATCAGTTGAGTATATCTTTTCATTTCTTGATAGTTTCCCTATAAGGTATGTTGCCACACCAATTTGCCTCTGTGTTACTATTGTCATCACCGAGATGAAGGCCACAACAATTTGTCTTCTCGTCGCTACTGAAGGACCGAGGTGAAGGAACACTTAAAAGAAGAAAATACCTGAGGTGGAAGCACTAATAGACTTCTTATCTAAGTCTACAATATTAATGTTGATTTTAGGATAATAAATTGTCTTAATTTTGAATTTAATATAATAAAACTTGCTATTAATGCTTCTGGCAAATCATAATTTATGAAGATCAAGGAAGGAACTTCCTTTGGAAAAGTTTCAAGCAATTCAAGAACTACTATTACTATTTATTTATATTATTATACACATATTACTATTTGTATATGTTACTATACTACTTGCATATACATTTGTATATGTATGTCCCATTAGGAAGAATTGTTGTTACTATTTGTATATATGTCTCTTTGAAAAGAACTACTTGCTTGTACATTTTTATGTATATATATATATATATATATATATATATATATATTAATGTATATCTATTAAATATCCACCAATAGCATTCTATAAATAAATAGAATAAAAAAAAACTTTAGTACATGTGCTTGGCCCGATCTAGTACTAAAAGGTCCTACTTTAGTACCAGTTCGAGTAAAGAACCAGTACTATATGTCTCTCTTTAGTACTGAGAGTAAAAATTAACGCACTTAGCCCCATTTTCTAAGTACCAGTTGGTAATCTAGTATTGTAGTGTGTTCCTAACCGGTACTTATGACTATTATTCTAGCAGTGATAAACTCTTCAGCTTAATTCATCATGTTGATTTTATAATAACACTGAACAGAATGGACATGGAAGAACAAGGCCTTTAGAACTAATCAATAAAATTCTCTCTCATACTTTTCAAATATATATTGATAGGGAAAACAAGCTTTATATATATAACTAAAGGCCTTTGAAGCACATGGTTTATATATATATATATATATATATATATATATATATATATATATATATATATATAATAAGCCATATGCTTCAAATAACTAAAGGAAGTTTAGGCCAGACAATGTCATCTAGTTGAGCCGAACCAGACCAAGGCGTCTATAAAAACAGCCCAGATCCCTAGGAATTAGAGTTTCGGGGCTTGAAGGCAGCTGCAACTGTTTGAGGCATGAGCGGTGGCCGAACATCCACGACAGCTTCCTACGGCGCGAGATGTACGCGAGCGGCGTGAGGCACGAGATGCGGCCCAAAGCGACATCGGCGAGCAGCGGCCCCATGCGATGTTGGCGAGCAATGCCCCAAGACGCGAGCGGTGTGGCAGCGCGATCTAGCGTCTACGACGACAACCGCCCAATGTCAAGCGGCGGCACAAGCGTCTGCGGCAGCAACCGCCCAATGCCGAGCGGCAATGGTGGTGGTGACCACCCATGGCAACATCCGAAGACAATGATCTCCTCCGATCTGGCGCGTCTCGGGCGTCCTTCGACGAAGACCACCTTTGATCTGTGGCTTCGGAGGCATTCGCCAATCCGATGCCCTTAGGGTCATCCTCTAGCGATGTCCTCCCACCGATCCATGTTTATGCCTTCCATGATTCTGTTTTATGCCTACTACTTACACTATTTATGTATTCTATTGAGGATTTTTATGATGATGAATACGACATCTCTCACGTGACTTCAGTTTTTTATGGTAACCACCTGAATTCATGCACATTTCTTACTGCGATGTCAAACGTGATATCACGCTTAACATTATGGATTTTTGTACTTACCATTGTCAATATTTATGCTTAAAATTAAGGGTGTTTATGCTTAAACATGTGGATGTGCCCACCAATATCCCGCATGCATATTTTTCGCATGCACAGTAAAAAGGGAATCCCTTAATTTATGGTGTTTGTGACTGCCATTAAAATCAATCCCCTAATCAACTCTCCTAATGAACTCTCATAATCAACCCCCTAATCAAATCGCTTGATTTATGGTGGTCACATGGACGTGGGAGCAGTTGGTTGAGAGTGAATCAACATTTACGCTGTTATATATCACTATCTATGCTCTAACTTGAGAATTTTTATGAGCAGTTATACAAGGCATCAGAGTTACCAACGCCTCTCACTTTGACTCGGTATTTACGATCATAATTGAGGGTTTTTACGCTCAAAATGGAAGGTTTTTACCCTCGAACATGTAGATATGTTCACCAGTGAACCGCATTGCCGGATTTTTACGCATTGTACCAAGTTGCATAAATAACTACATCTTGTAGCATAACTAGTATTGTTATATATCATAAACTAGTTATAATGAGCTTAGTTGCATGACTGTAGGAGTGATCCTATATTTATGTAATCATCCAATTTTTGTGCGCATGCAGTGGAAACAAAAAATATCTTCCAAAATTTTCGCGGGAAATTTGCTATTTTGTCACTCTCAGTTGTGAACTTCTCTATTTTAGACCCAGACCCACAAATCATAGACACAGATAGTCCCACAAGTCATAGACAGAGAGTCACATAATAGCATTTAGCCCACGTTAAAAAGGCTAAAATAGCAAATTTTTCAATTTTCGCACATGCAATGGAAACTCCCACTAACTTCCATAATTGTCGGATCTACCATAAAAATAGGATGTGCATGCATGTGCCTGCGCATGTGCATGTGGTCCAGTGGTTGGGGCGAGGTTTTTATGCTATCTCTATGAACTATCTACGCTATTTTCGTGAAGTATTTCTGTTATTTGCGCAAACAAACAGAACTACAATTTATGGTGTGTGTCCCACGAGGGGGTTGGGATGTTGGACCGGGGGTTTGACTAACGCACGGAAGAGAGGTTTGACCTGGTGCACACAGACGTGGGATGTGGGTGGGCGTGTCGGTGCAGTCCAACTAGGTCGCAGTGGTGGTCGATCATGGCTTCCTCTACCATTTGGAAGCCCAGGGATTCCAATATACCTTCCATATATTTTTATATATATGGAGGGGCGCTATTTATCACCTTAGCTGATGGACCTAAGGGTTTATCACCTGCATCCAATGGTGCAGTCGGATCAACTAGACACATGTGGCTAACTCGATCAGATGCAGATGATGAACTATTGATTTGTCACCCTACGTGACAAATAGCATTGATAGGGCAGCACCATTTGACACCCCAGACGATGGTTACCACCTTGGAATAACTTACAAAATGACGAATAACTTAATGATTTGTTAAGTCATTTTAGGGTGGTTATCATCTCCTAGGGCTTGTTTGGAAGAAAGAGTATTGGAGAGGATTGAAGGGGTTATAATCCCTTACTATTCAAAATTGAATAACAAGGGATTATAGTCCCCACAATCTTCTTCAATACTCTTGTTTCCAAACATACCCCTAGGGTAACGCGCGCGCCCACACACATATATTTGTCACTTTAGATGATAAATCCAAAGGTCTATGACGCACACATAGTAGTGCAGGTTGAACCAATCAGGGCATATGTGACTAAACCGATCGGGTGTATAAAATCGGATACATGTGATAAATTATTGGTTTATCACCCTAATAAAGCGACAAATTGCATACGTTTTAGTTTGTTACACTGTAGATACCTAATTGTATATCACTTGAAATCAAACTAGCTAGCTCCTAGGAAAGAAAGATAGCAGGGCCGGGCCGACAAAATTTGAAGCCTTGTGCCAACTAAAGTAGTAAGATCTATATTTTTAATTAAAAATAACCAATAACAATCTAAAACTTTGAAATAGCATATGTATATTGTAATAAGATATATAAAGAAATATCTGAATAACATCGTTCTTTTAGTGGATTTTAAATAAAACCTTCTATGATATGCTTATATTGTCATCACTTCATTCTCAGAGTGGTATTGTCGCTAAATAATATGTTTTTTATTGTGTTATAGTATGACTTTAGTAGCTTTAATTTAGAGAAACTTCGTTCGCAGACATATGTTAGGATTCTGTATGATATAATTGCTGCTTTGTTTTGAGTTAGATTGCAGAAAATTTCAGACTAATTAACTAGTTGCCTAAATTGTAAATGAATCGGTGAGGTAGTCTCTACTACGTGTTTTCTGTACATGACATGGATGTATACTATTGACTGTCCACTACTGTCTAATGTATTGACCTTGGCCTGCATTATTTCAGAAGCATACGCAAAGAGACAAACAGAACGAATTTTATCCACTAGTCGGAGACCACGTTCTTTGTACCTGCACTATTTAAGAATGTAAACTGTATTTACTTTCAACAACAAGACAACTGTGTTTGATCTCCATCTTCCTCTAAAAACAGGGAGTGCAAGCAAATAGTGCGGTGCTAGATCATGTAAATACTGCTAGCTCGTTATATATCTTAGCTTGGATCTGATAAAATGCCAATAATATTCTTATAACTCATCACTCCGGCATTCTTACGAAGCACTAGAAAATACAATTCAGAAGCAGCAATATCTGACTGGATCATACCAAGAAGAAGGCTTATTTGGTCTATGAAGTTGGAAGAGCTACTGCTTTGTTCTTCGGGCGGGTGAGCAAAGACTCACATGGAATATGGCAAATATATATGCACAATCCTGAATCAATAGAAGCAAACGAAACAATAGAAGGAAAAAAGAAACCCTCGAACAACATTTCAATGGAATGCATGAATTGTCAAATTAAATCGCCCATCAAATAAGAAAGAACTGAAGCGCGCTGTGTAAATTCATGAGTTATTTGTACTCCTTGACATGAAACCCAAAAGGGAAAACAATTTCTCATGGCCAAATATCAACCAGTGACGTGCAAGTAGCACGCACTGACAAATTCATGGAGAGATCGTAGAAGGTACATGGATCGGGAGAAGCGAATAATCAGAGGCCGAGGGATAAATCCAGCTCCTCCGTGCGCTGAACCTGGTGCAGCCAGGGAACCGGAACACCTTGCAGCTCGTCCACTGGCCGCCTCCCCCTCTCAGCACCAGGTTCAGATCCGGCAGTGGCCCTGGCGCTGGGGCTGGCCCCGGCGTGGACCTGGCCATCGCGCGTAACGGGGGCACCGTGCTTACGCAAGGCGGCGGCGATGTCCCGGCGGCGCTTGGCTAGGGCGCGCTCGTACTTGTGCGCGTTCTGGTGGCCGCCGAGCGCCTGGGAGGTGCAGAACTTGCGGCCGCAGTACGTGCAGAGGAAGAAGCCGGGCGCCTCCTCCTGCGTAGCCCAGGCGGAGGGGAGGAGGGTGAGCTCAAGGTCCAGCTCCTGCTCCCGCTCCATTATAGGTAGGTAGCTTAGCTAGATAAGTTTACTGTATAGGAATAATATATAATAGTGGTAACTAACCCAGCACATAAATAATGCGGGAGCATGATATGGATGGGGATGGGGATGGGGACGAGGTGTGGATGGAGGCCGCGCACGTTTCCTTAAGAGCATCTCCAACAACATGACCTATAAAAATGTTCTATAATTTAAAAATAAGTAAATTTTATAGAATTTAGGGCACCAACAAAACACCCCGCTCCAACAGTAAAGCCCCAAATCTAGATTATAGGGCAGCCCACTACGGTGTAGTATATTTGAGGCACTTGAGAGGGTGCCCTATAGTTTTTTGACAAAATTTTATGAAATAAGGCACTGTTGGAGTAGTTTTTTCTGTGTAGAGCCTCATATTTCAATTTGAGACACTAGTTTGAGGCATTGTTGGAGATGCTTTAACTGTAGCGACGGAAGATTATTCCAGGGCCAAGTTGCATGACCGACAAGATCCTACGACGAAAAGAAGATAATGATCCAGCCCGTGACTCAGATAGCTCGGCATGAAGCGCCCGGTACAGCCATAGCATAATAAGACTATCTTCAGCGGTTCCCCCTAAATTTGCACCCCTATATCCCACTACAGCGCCATATCAGCACACTTTCTTCCTCTATGTCTCCTCCCTCTGCAGCGGTCCCCCCTATACCATTCATTTATACCCCACTACAAACATAAAATATTAATTTCCATACACATTTATCATCTATTAATATTTTTTCCACCACTGATAAATACTGGCGTGCATAAATATCAAGAGAAGGGGCCGTTTGGCACGCCCCTAGCTGCAGAGGGAGAGAGAAGACAGCGACCATATAGAGGGAGACGAAGCATGCACCGGTGCAGAGAAAAGAGGTGCTCTGTAGCCGCCAAAGGAAGAGGAGAGGGTCTCTGGCGGGAACCGTTGAAGCTAGTCTAAGGGGGTGTTTGGTTGCCCCTGCTAAAGTTTAGCCCGGGTCACATCAAGCGTTTGACTTTTAAATAGGAGTATGAAATATAGACCCAACCAACTGGACTAGATTCGTCTCGTCTTTTAATCTTCGGCTGACAAATTAGTTTTATAATCCGACTATATTTAATACCCGGAACGGAGGTTTAAACATTCGATGGGACAGGGGCTAAAATTTAGTTTGGGGTAACCAAACACCCCCTAAGCCTGCCCAGACTGACGCAGAGGCGCAGAACACGGCCGGGCACAGGCCACAGCTCGCTTTCCTTGCACCAATCGAACGGCTCCTCGGACAGAATTCACCTGCATCATACAGGCACGCCCATTAATCCTTTGTCGTCATTAACAGCTGAGCTCCAGTATATATACTCTCACTGTTTCACTGCTATGTTTGTCCATGGCCGTATCGTCACTACTCCCTCCGCCCCCACAATATTGGTAAAACGCACGACCAAGCTATACACTATATGGCCCCCTTTGAAACGCGGGAATTTTTCCCGTTTCCTGCGTTTTTTCTATGAAATTGAACTGTTTTCTACAGTATTCCTGCGTTTTTCCTGTGAAATTCCTGCAATCCAAAGGGGGCCTATAAATGTAGAATATTTAATTGACATATAATAGAGGTGCAAACTCCCGTTGACTACTCATGTATTTTTATAAGGTATCGAGAAGATTATCGCTTTCCCCTACTCGGCTACTCCTCGTTAGAGCCCGTCGCAAGAAGGTACTCACAAGAGCCAAGCTCCTAATCGGATAACTTCATGGATAGACCATAGGTCTTTTCTCTATCAACATGTGGGTCTTCGAGATGTCCTCTCTTGCACCGCTCTTTACCGTCCTCACTCTCAAACTTCCATCTCAACCACCACTACTGGAATCGCCGCCTTTGCCGAGTGCTTCAGCCTTAAAAACACTCGGCAAAGGCTTTGCCGAGTGTCGCACGCGGCAAAGAAGGCTCGGCATACAGTGCATCGGCAAAGCCTTCTTTGCCGAGTACTTTTTCTCGGGCACTCGGCAAAGAGGTTTGCCGAGTGCCAGACAGCACTCGGCAAAGAAAAGCAGCCGTTACGGCGCCGGGTGATGGAGACGACGTCTTTGCCGAGTGTCCCGGGTGATACTCGGCAAAAGAGTTACCTTTGCCGAGCGTCTGCTCGACAGCACTCGGCAAAGAATCTATCTTTGCCGAATGCCACCTGGGACACTCGGCAAAGAACCCGCCAGGGAGGGTCCGCATGTCAGGTTCTTTGCCGAGTGTCAGGGACATTACACTCGGCAAAGAACCTATACCGGTGCCCAAGTCTTGGTTCTTTGCCGAGTGCTATGGCCTTGACACTCGGCAAAGAACCTCTTTGCCGAGTGTTACACTCGGCAAAGTGACCAGTATACACCTTTTTATTTGTTTTTTATATTTCATCTAAACAAACAAAAGATACCACATATACATCACAGATATCATCACAAACATAAATATCCAACACAAACATAAATATCCATCACAAACATAAGTATTCAACACAAGTATCCAACACAAACATAAGTCTCATAAGTCTCAAGCTCTGACATAAGTATCTAACACAAACATAAGTATTCAACACAAGTTCTGAAGTCTAAACACTGAAAACACAACTCTCATGGAGGTGGGCGGTGCGACTGGTGCTGCGTTGGGCTGAACCCTTCCAGAGGGTTGTTGGATGCCGCCCCAGATTGGCCCTGCACAGAGAAGAATTGCATGTGTCCTGCACTTGGCAAACCAGCTCGTTACCGAGCGCAGGACGTTGCCGAGTGCGGCGCTCGGCAAAGTCTTCTTTGTCGAGTGCCCGATAAAAAGCACTCGACAAAGCTGCCGGCACTCGGCAAAGGCCCGGATTCCGGTAGTGCACTATAGACCCCATTATCGTCAGTACATGGTGACAGCCACACAACAAACTTAGTAAATATGGTCTCACAAGGCTACAAGCACCTTCTGTGTATAACAATAGTGTGTGCAAGCATCGAGTGGTTAGAGATATGTCAACCTCACTAAACACTAGGCCTAAACATAGAATACTATGTTATATACCTCATGGTTGATACTCCCAAAACCATAGAAGAGTGAGAGTCACCTAAAGGGGGGTGAATAGGCGATGCCTATAAAATACAACTTTAAACACAAACTTGGTCTAAATGAAGAATTACTTCAAAACTAAACCAAGTGAGCGAAAGAAGAAGAAAGAAGTTCTATTCACTTGATTGCTCTTTCAAGATATATAATAAACTAAGAGGAATATTGCAAGTAAAAGTTAGAACTTAGATAGAGGAAGAACAATCGCTAAGAAAATAGCACACAAGACACGTCGATTTTTCTCGTGTTTCGGCCAAGCCTACATCCACGTTGTGATGTCACAATGGACAAGGGTTGCTCTCAGCCACTCTCAAGCGATCCTATGATCAACTTGAGTGCCACGATCTTCCTTATATCAATATGGATCCCCTCGCAAAGGATCTACATAAGTTGGAGTCTCTTGTAGTCGTACATAGTTTGATGGAGTTTACAACTCAAAAGCACAACAAAAGAGAGGGAGAGTGCACACACAAGATCAAATGTAGAAACACAACGCAAGAGAGAAGATCACAACACAATGCTCTCACAGAATGTCAAGAACTACTCAGAATGATGCCCGGATCTCACTAGAATCACACGAACACATTATCGTTGAGTATGGGAGTGATGTATTGCTCTTGTAGTGCTTGGGTGCTGAAGGATTGTGCCATGAGATCCTTTTATAGCCCAAGGCAGCCCCATAGTCATTATTCCTTCCTTCTAAAAGTTCTTGAAAATCTGTTGTCTTCGGGGGCACCGGACCGATCTGGTGCACCACCGAATCGGGTTCATGTACACTATCTCTAGGATCCTCACAGCCTCCTTCCTTCTGGGGAGCGCACTGGACCAAATCCATGCACCATCAAACTACCACGTGTTGCCTCCCCATGAAGTAGTTATTGGTGCTCGGAGCTAGCTGTTACTAGACGTTCTGGTGCACCACTGGATCGTGCATAATACTGGTCCAATGATTTATAAAAATAATCCCGAGACCTCACAGTTCAGCAGTACAAGCGGTCCAGTGCACACGGACTCGGTCTGGTGATGCCCAGAGCAGCCCAAGTTAGGCTCTTTTGAGCCTAACTCCTTCCATTTGATTTGGCCTTTCTTGTGAGCTTCCCCAAAGCTAACCTCTTTAGGTTTGAAAAATTCTGGTGTGATCACCCAGGTTCCCTTGAGGTTGTTGCCACTGCTTGGAATCAAAAGTGAGAACCTCTTCCAGTTTGGTTAGAATCACTGCCAAGTTTAAAAATGTCAGATATGCTCTTATGAAATGTAGCAAAAACACCTCAAAGCTTAATCTTATCATCTCTAATTGCAACGAGATTATTCTAGTGCTGGACAAACTTGAAGAACAAAGGATTTTATTTATCCAGGAATACTATTGGAGGCAAAGATACATTGAAAGATGGATAAAATTTGGAGAGGAATGCACGGGGCCTCATTCTGTGGGCATGATAAAAAAACAACCTGTCTTTGGGAGGATTTCAAAAAAAGAATGGGTGTCTCAGAGGACCCCTCTATGCTCTTTGACATGGATGGTCTCATTCAACCGGTGGATGCCTGGAGAGCCTTATTAGCCATTTCTCTCACGCAGAAATTGAACAGATTGTCCAATGTATGCTAAATGACAAGGCTCTAGGTCCTAACGATTTCAATGGAAAAATTCTCAAATTCTATTGGAACATTGTTAAGCATGATTTTTGTAATCTCTGTTGGGATTTTTATGAGCGTGATGTCAATTTAGAAAGTATCAATAGCTCATTCATTGTTTTAATTCCTAAGGTCAATAACCCAGATTAGGTTTCTAACTTCAGGCCAATTTCTCTTCTTAGCATAGCTATCAAGCTCACAGAGCTCCTAGCCAACAGACTTCAATCGGTGATCCAACGCATTGTTCATAAAATCAGTATGGTTTCATTAAAAATCATACTATTCAAGATTGCTTGCTTGGGCCTATGAATATTTGCCTCAGTGTAAGAATTCCAAATAGGAAGTGGTGATTCTAAAGTTAGATTTTGAAAAGCTTTTGACATAGTGGAGGCGTGGAGCACAATGCTATCTTGTCAATGCTCACCAACCTCGAGTTCCTAGAAAAATGGATTTAGTGGGTTCACTCTATTCTCTGCTCAGATTCCTCGGTTGTTCTGTCAAAACCTGTCAATAATCTTCATTGCAGAAGAGGGGTGCGTCAGGGTGACCCTTTGTCCCCTTTGCTCTTTATATTGGTTGTCGAGCTTCTTCAATATATTATCAACAAAGCAACATGCATGGGTATTTTATTGACTTTGATTATGTCACACAACTAGTCTGAGTTCCCTATAATTCAATATGTTGATCATACCTTGATCGCTATGAAGGCATCTCAATGAGAGTTATTTTGCATGAAGGGGATCCTTCACTCTTTCTCAGAATTGACATGTCTTAAAGTTAATTACAACAAATCATGTCTCCTTCCTATCAACTTGGACGCCAACAAAACTGCTCAGTTGGTTGTTGTATTTGGCTGCCAAATTGGCCCCTTGCCCTTTACTTATCTTGGTTTGCCAATGGGGATCTCTAGGCCTAAAGTTCAAGATTATCTTTCTCTCATCAACAAAATTGAAAAAAGGTTGCACATGACCAGCATGTGGCTTTTGATGTCTCTAAGGCTGACGCTAGTCAACTCCACTTTCTCGACAATGTCGATCTATATACCATGTGCACTTTGAAACTCCCATCATCAGTTATCAATTATTTTTGATCGAGAAAGAAGAAACTATCTCTGGAAAAGGAGTGATTTTAATGCAAAAGTAAATCACCTTATTGGTTGGTACAAAGTTACCTCCCCCAAATGCAAGGGAGGTCTGGGAGTACATAATCAAAACATTCAAAACAGGGCTTTACTGATGAAGTTTCTGAAGGATTACGGGGAGGCTACGCTAGCGCAAAACAAAATTTTCAACCCCATAAAACCAAGAACTACTGCGGTTATAGGTCATGGAATTACCACTAGATGCGCAGAGCAGCGGAAGACGTCTCAATGTAGACGAACGCGTCGAGCAGTGTCGTGCAGTCGTCGGCGTCCTTCACGTCCTCGCACGGTTCGTCCTAGTGCTCCAGATGTAGCACCTCCGAGGTATCCACACGTACAGGGAGGAAGCGCCGCGTACCGAACTGCTAGATTCTCGACGGCGGCTTGGTGAGGGCGAGAGGCGAGCGGCTACTTCGTTTGCTGGTGGCGAATTCGAGTAAACCTAACCGCGCCCCCGCCCCTCATTATATAGGCGTTATGGTGGGCTTCTGACACCGAGGCCCATCAGTAACCCTAAAGCCCAGTCTAATTTCGGATCTAATCCGAGTTAGGCTTCCTTCCCCTTAAGTGTGTGACCCTATAGGTTCACGTACAAATAAAAATAGCCCGAGTACTCTTACTTGGCCCAATAATTGACAGCGGCCTCTAGCAAGACATGTCAACTCCTATGCGCACGTAAAGATCATATCAGACGAACCATTGCAACATTACGTACATGTTGTTCCCTTTGTCTCACGATATTTGGTCTAGCTCTAAGCTGACCTCTCTTTCTCGATACTGTGAATTGGAATCCTTTCAATGGTTAACTCTTAACCCTAGCACGGCCATGCATTTCTTGATCCAATCACTCGAGGGGCCCAGAGATATCTCTCTCACAAAGAGAGGGACAAATTCCATCTTGACTGACCATGCCTCACAGCATGCTTCCTGACAAACCCAAAACTACCTTTATAACTACCCAGTTACGGAATAGCGTTTGATAGTCCCTAAGTAAGTCAATTCACATCTTGAGAACATGCGACAATCTCAGGTCTAAGGATACAGTATTCATGTTGCAAAAAGAGAACTATATTACAATATCTCACGTTGGGTCGGTCCAGCCTCATGTCATACATGCGCCCACATTATTAGTTTAACATCTCCATGTTCATGACTTGTGAAATGTAGTCATCAGCTAATACATGTGCTAGTCATCGACTCTGACTAGGGACATCATTTAGAATAACCATATAAGTAAAGAATCTCACAAACAATTCACATAATTGCTAATCAATACAAGGTGCCTTCCATGGATATTCAATTAAGCAATATATATGTCGGCGTTTCGAGACCGGGGGGTCCCCGAGCCGACGAGTGAGTGTGCCGCGTGCCCCAGCCCAGATGGGTCGAGCGCGTGGGCGAGCGCGAAGGGGGGAAGAGCGAGGCGGCCGGAGCCGGGTCGTGAGGGAGGCGGAGATCCCGCGGCCTTCGTGTTCGTCCCGCGCCCAGGTCGGGTGCGCTTGCAGTAGGGGGTTACAAGCGTCCGCGCGGATGAGGGGAGCGAGCGGCCCCGAGAGAGCGCCTGCCCCTGCCCTCGTTCCCGCGAGGCCAACCTTCTCTAAGAAGGCCCTGGTCCTTCCTTTTATAGGCGTAAGGAGAGGATCCAGGCGTACAAATGGGGGTGTAGCAAGGTGCTACGTGTCTAGCGGGGGAGAGCTAGTGCCCTAAGTACATGCCAAGGTGGCAGCCGGAGAGATCTTGGCACCCAGCTGGTGTGGCGTCGTGGCTGTCGGAGAAGCAATGGAGCCTGGCGGGGGGACAGCTGTCGGAGTGGTTGGGCCCTTGCTGACGTCCCCCTGCTTCCGTAAGGGAGCTGAGAGCCGCCGTCGTCATGGGTCCAGCGGGGCGCCATCATTGCCTATCTGGCGGAGCTAGCCAGATGGGACGTCAGTCCTGTTTTCTGCGGCCCGAGTCGGCTCGGGGTAGGGTGATGATGACGCTTCCTGTTGACGTGGCGGACTTGTGCCCTAGGTCGGGCGACGTGGAGGCTCCTCCGAAGCCGAGGTCGAGTCTGTCCTGCATGGCCGAGGCCGAGCCCGAGCTCCTGGGTCGGGCGAGGCGGAGGTCGTTCGGCAGAGTCCAGGGCGGAGTCCGAGCCCTGGGTCGGGCGGAGCGGAGTTCGCCGTCTTCCGGGGCCTTAGCCCGAGTCCGAGCCCTGGGTCGGGCGGAGCGGAGTTCGCCGTCTTCCGGGGCCTTAGCCCGAGTCCGAGCCCTGGGTCGGGCGGAGCGGAGTTCGCCGTCTTCCGGGGCCTTAGCCCGAGTCCGAGCCCTGGGTCGGGCGGAGCGGAGTTCGCCGTCTTCCGGGGCCTTAGCCCGAGTCCGAGCCCTGGGTCGGGCGGAGCTTCCTATGGCGCCTTTGGCAAAGCCTGGCCGCCCGTCGGTCTCACTCTTTGTGTTAAATGCCCCAGTGACTTGGTCGGTCGGCGCGGTGATTTAGTCAGGGTTGCTTCTTAACGAAGGCAAGGCCTCAGGCGAGCCGGAGATGCGTCTGCCGTAAAAAAGGGGGCCTTGGGCGAGACGGAAACACCTCAGGGTTGGCTGCCCTTGCCTGAGGCTAGGCTCGGGCGAGGCGTGATCGAGTCGCTCGTATGGACTGATCCCTGACTTAATCAAACCCATCAGGCCTCTGCAGCTTTATGCTGATGGGGGTTACCAGCTGAGAATTAGGCGTCTTGAGGGTACCCCTAATTATGGTCCCCGACAGTAGCCCCCGAGCCTCGAAGGGAGTGTTAACACTCGCTTGGAGGCTTTCGTCGCACTTTTTTGCAAGGGGACCAGCCTTTCTCGGTTGCACTTTGTTCCGGTGGGTGCGCGCGAGCGCACCCGCCGGGTGTAGCCCCCGAGGCCTCGGAGGAGTGGTTTCACTCCTTCGAGGTCTTAATGCCTTGCGTAATGCTTCGGCTGGTCTGGCGGTTCCCTCATGCGAGCAGGCCGTAGCCCGGGTGCACTGTCGGGGCCCAAGTTCTCGGGCTGGTATGTTGACGCTATCAACGGTTTGGCCGAAGCCGGGTTTGCGAGAGCAGCCCCCGAGCCTCCGCACAGGGCGAGAGGGCGATCAGGGACAGACTCGGCTTTTTTACATACGCCCCTACGTCGCCTTTCCGCAAGGAGGAGGGGGGGAGAGTGCCATGTTACCCTCGATGGGCACCGAACATGGTGTCTCCGGTGAGCTGCGATCGGGTAATCCGAGTGGACGTCCGTGCCCCGTTCGTTGGGGGTCGGCTAGGGGCCCGGAGGCACGCCCAAAAGTACCTGCGGGTGATCTGCCGGACCCGGTCCCCTGGCGACGGGGTCCGAGGGCTCGATGCCTCCCTCCGATGGGATTCCGTTACAGGATCGTTCCCGCTGGTCTCGGAAATGTCCTAGGGTACCTCGGGAGCGCAGCCCGAGCCTTGGTTATGTATCGAACGTACCCCTGGTCATCCCTCGCTCGGTGTCTGAGGCGACTGTGAACCCTTCGGAGGGCCAGCCTTCGAACCCCTGATCAGTAATGGGCGTGGAGCCCGAGTAGCCTGAGGCGGTCGTGGAACCTTTCGGGAGGCCGACCTTCGAACCCCTGACCAGTAGTGGGTGTCGGGCCCACGCGATCTGAGGCGGCTGTCGAACCCTTCGGGGGGCCAGCCTTCGAACCCCTGATCAGTAAGGAGGCTCGGAGCCTAGTTCCTTCACGGGGAAGGATCCCTTTGGGGGTATCCCCTTTCCCGGTCCCTGTTGCAAGAGATAGAGAAAGAGGAAAAAGGGAAAAGGAATACGAAATTGAACGACGTGGCGTACCTTTTTTGGTGTGGTCGTTTTGGCGAAGGCGAAACATCGCCAGCTGCTCCTACCAGAAGCGCCGCCTGTCCAGCCGCGGAGTTAATGCGCCGGGGCGAGTAGTTGGCGAGGCTACCGTTGCGCGTGCGCGAGCCGTTCGAGGAACGGGTCACGGGCGCGTCGTCTTCACACCGTGAGAGGGGGTTCTCGCGCTGCCTCCGGATGGGACGTGAGCTTGGCTGACGGCGTGACCGCTGCTCTCGCGCACCTGCCACCGTCATTACTGCCGGCCCACTTTTGACCGCGTTTGACCGCTGCGTCAGGCTGGCGCTGCTGGGTCGCGCGCTGGGTCGCCTCGGGTCGCGGTATTGGTTCCGCAACCGAGGAGGTGCGGTGGTGGCGCAAGTGGTATAGTTGCTTGCATGCAGCATCCGGCGCTCTGGTCGCGCGACGCGTGGGCTTGGGCCTCCGTGCTGGCAGGTCAGGAGTCGGAGAAGCGCGTCCACTTGGCGCGGTTGCATGCCGCCTGCATGGCTGCCCGCCCCTTCCGCCCGTTGGTCTGGGCAAAAGCGGAGGGTCGCTTGTAACCGCTGAGTGGTTGCGTGCGCCGTGCGCGGCGGTTTGGCTTCTTCCGCTCGGAGCCGGTCTTGTATGACATGCGGGACCCAGCCCCCGTGCCACAGGGGAGGGCTTTGGAGGCGTGTTGGAGAAGACTCGGCCCGCGACGGTTGGGGGCACAAGCAGGGAGAGTCGCCTTTAAAAGGAGGGCGACCCCTTCCGTGAGGCGACCATGCCTTCTTCCTCCCTTATGCATCGTGTCTTTCCACCTTTCAAGCCCCCGGACGGGGGAAACCGCCGTCTCCTCGCCTCATCGTCGGAGGACACAACTCCGTGGGAGCGGGTACCTTTCAGCCATCGTTCGGCTTCAAGGATTTTCATCAGGCAGCCCGGTGGCTCCCCTCCGCTGGGGGTCACGCGAGACGGTGACCACCAGCTCCTGGGTGGGGAGGAGCAAACTGGGCTGCGATCTTGGTCCCACCCTCAGCTTCAAGGATGTTCATCATCCTCGCTGGGGTGGGTGCTGGACTGAGCCGGCGCTCTACCTCCCGCACGGGTTCGTGGGTCGTCCTCTCCCGCAACATTCGAGGGAGAGGGCGCTCACTGGCCCTGCGGGCGGCCCGGACTTCGACAACGCGGGGTGGATCGACGGCGGACGTCATCACCTCCAGCGTGTCGGGTCGGCTGGTTTGGCTCCCGGCGGCCCCTTCCGTCGGGGGGCGGCTGCCGCGCCGTGTACACGGGAGGACCACCCTAGATGCTGCGCGCTGCTAGGGCGGCGTTCGTGTTCTGGGGTGGTCCTGCCTTTGCACCGGGGCGGCGCCTTTACGCGGAGGCCGGTGCCCCACACATCTGGGAGGACTTGAGTGGGGATCTGCCGGTAGGCTGATGGCTCCTGCTGTCGGTGCCGAGGCGGAGGCGGCTCGAGAAGTCCCCGTCGCCGACGGGATCGCCGCCACCATCCGCGCTTCGGGCCTCCGGCTCTTTGTACTTGTCCTCGCCCCTCGAGCGTCGGCGTGGGCGAGGGCAAGACTGCAGCAGTGCCTACCCCTGAGGCCTGCGCGGCTGCAGTTCGGCCATCCGGAGTGGGGGCTGTTGTCGTCGTAGTCAGAGCGGGCGGCGACGAGTCGCCCGTCAGTCTTCTGTAGCTCCGTAGGCCCGCCCTTATCGAGTGGGGTTGTTCGTACCTGCGGAGGGGGGAACCGGAGTTCCGTTTGTAATGGCACTTCGAATGCCAGTGTTTTTGTTCATTACGGCTTTTGGGGCCTGAACATGTATATAACGTCGGCACAGAGCCGTGTTTTTTCTTCATTTCCGAGCACTAAGACTCGTCTGCTGATTATCCGAACCACTTCACCAAGCATGAGTCGCCCCGTGTCAAGGTGACGAGTGAGGTATCCGTATCCCGGAGGCGTAGGAGTCCCTCGGCTCGGTCGGCCCTGTTGTCCGAGGCTCCTCTAGCTTAGTTAAAGAGACCCCTCGGCCGCTCTTCGACGAGCCGAGGCTGGGGGTAGCGATATCAGCATGAGCAGAGGCGGAGTTGGCTCGAAAATGAAACCTGGTTGGCCGGAGCCTAACCGAGTTGTCCGTTGGCTGGATCGATGCCGGAGTTGGTCAGCCGAGGCTTCGGACCGGGCTGGCGCCCTCGGAAGGTGGTTGGCCGAGGCCCCGGAGGTGGCCGGCCGAGCCGCCCGCTCGGGCCGGATTTCCGGAGAAATCCCTGACAGCGATCGCTCGGGCGTGGTGATGACGTCGTCCTTCGGAGCGGAGGCCCTCGGACCGCGTCGCCGTCCGCGGCTAGGTCGGGCCTCGCCGAAGGTGCCGTCGATGCCGAGGGTGTCGCCGCCCCCTTCCAGCGTCAAGACCCAAGCCTGCAGGATCAGATTGTCTTGTAGTGTGTGCTTTGTGCGGCCGTCGAGGCCAGAACACACACCCTTGTTGCGTGTTAAAGCTGCGTCTCTCTTCCTCTTGTTTCGAGTATCTGGACTTTTTGTCGGTAACAGGGATGTTAGTGCGAGCGAGAGTTGCTTCTCGCGGAAGGTGATGAGTGAGGTATCCGTATCCCGGAGGCGTGGGAGTCCCTCGGCTCGGTCGGCCTTGCCACTTACGCGTACTTTCACCCGTCCGTGAGGCCCTGTCACCGACTCGGTCGAGAAGGCTCGAAGGATCGCTTCGGCAGAAGGGCTTTCGAGCGTAAAGACTTGTTCGATCCGCGGAGTCACTTTATCCGAACGCGAGTTACTTATCGCAGAAGGTGATGAGTGAGGTATCCGTATCCCAGAGGCGTAGGAGTCCCTCGGCTCGGTCAGCCTTGACTGCTTACGTGTACCCCGTCGTTTCCGGGACCCACTTTTCGAAGTAGTCAAAAAGCACGAAAGACATTCTGGTAAAAGAGATTTTTTTCGAGGAAAATTTTGACGCAGAGGGGGTTTCCCCCCTTTTAGCCCCCGAGGGAGGGTCGGGCTTTGCCGAGGCGAGGCCGACCCTTCCTTGTTGACTAAACTTTGTGTGGGTGCGAGGTATATGAACAACTTGGAAACATCTTAAGGGTAGAAGCGACGTAGCTGTTGGATGTCCCAAGCGTTGCCGTAGACCTCGCCTTGACTGTTAGCCAGCTTGTACGTTCCGGGCTTCAGAACTTTGGCGATGACGAATGGCCCCTCCCAGGGGGGCGTGAGCTTGTGCCTCCCTCGGGCGTCTTGCCGCAGCCGAAGCACCAGGTCGCCCACCTGGAGGTCTCGGGGTCGGACCCCTCGGGCGTGGTAGCGTCGCAGGGACTGCTGATACCGCGCCGAGTGTAGTAAGGCCCTGTCCCGAGCTTCTTCCAGCTGGTCCAGCGAGTCCTCTCGGCTAGCTTGGTTGCTTTGATCATCGTAGGCTCTCGTCCTCGGGGAGCCGTATTCCAGGTCTGTGGGCAAGACGGCCTCGGCCCCGTAGACCAGGAAGAACGGCGTAAAACCCGTGGCTCGGCTCGGCGTTGTCCTCAGGCTCCAGACCACCGAGGGGAGTTCCTTCATCCATCGCTTGCCGAACTTGTTGAGGTCGTTGTAAATCCGAGGCTTGAGCCCTTGTAGAATCATGCCGTTGGCACGCTCTACTTGCCCATTCGACATGGGATGAGCCACGGCAGCCCAGTCCATCCGGATGTGGTGATCCTCGCAAAAATCCAAGATTTTTTTGCCGGTGAACTGGGTGCCGTTGTCGGTGATGATGGAGTTTGGGACCCCGAAGCGATGGATGATGTTGGTGAAGAACGCCACCGCCTGCTCGGACCTGATGCTGTTCAGGGGTCGGACCTCGATCCACTTGGAGAATTTGTCGACGGCGACCAGCAGGTGCGTGTAGCATTCGGGCGCCTTCTGCAGAGGGCCGACGAGGTCCAGACCCCACACAGCGAAGGGCCAGGTGATGGGTATCGTCTGCAGAGCCTGAGCGGGCAGGTGGGTCTGCTTCGCATAGAATTGGCACCCTTCGCAGGCGCGGACAATTCTAGTGGCATCAGCCACCGCCGTCGGCCAGTAGAAGCCTTGCCGGAAAGCGTTCCCGACGAGGGTTCGAGGTGCTGCATGATGGCCGCAAGCCCCCGAGTGTATTTCCTGCAGGAGTTCCTGACCTTCGGCGATGGAGATGCATCGCTGGAGGATGCCCGAGGGGCTACGGTGGTAGAGCTCCTTCTCATCGCCCAACAAGACGAACGACTTGGCGCGTCGCGCTACCCGCCGAGCCTCGGCTCGGTCGAGGGGCAGTTCTCCTTGGCGGAGATATTGCAGGTACGGGGTCTGCCAATCTTGATCTGGCGTGACCCCGCTCCGCTCCTCCTCGATGCGCAGTGCTTCGCCCTCGGGGGCCGAGGGTTCCTCGGGCTGAACCGAGGATGGCTCGGGCTGGGCCGAGGCCACCTCGGACGGGGCCGAGGGCGCCTCGGGCTCGGGCGTGTCGCCGATCTTGACGGAGGGTTGGTGCAGATCCCGGGAGAAGACGTCCGGGGGAACCGTCGTTCGCCCCGAGGCTATCTTTGCCAGCTCGTCCGCAGTCTCGTTGTAGCGCCGGGCGATGTGGTTAAGCTCGAGCCCGTAGAACTTGTCTTCCAGGCGTCGAACCTCATCACAATAGGCCTCCATCTTCGGGTCGCGGCAGTGGGAGTTCTTCATGACTTGGTCGATGACGAGCTGCGAGTCGCCGCGAGCATCGAGGCGTCGGACCCCTAGCTCGATGGCGATTCGCAATCCGTTGATCAGAGCCTCGTACTCAGCCACATTGTTGGACGCCGGGAAATGGAGGCGGAGCACGTAGCGCAGGTGTTTCCCGAGGGGCGAGACGAAGAGCAGGCCCGCGCTGGCTCCCGTCTTCATCAGTGACCCGTCGAAAAACATGGTCCAGAGCTCCGGTTGGATCGGAGCCGTCGGCAACTGGGTGTCGACCCATTCGGCTACGAAGTCCGCCAGTACCTGGGACTTGATGGCCTTCCGAGGGGCGAACGAGATTGTCTCGCCCATGATTTCCACCGCCCACTTCGCGATCCGTCCCGAGGCTTCTCGGCACTGGATGATCTCCCCCAGGGGGAAGGATGACACCACAGTCACCGGATGAGACTCGAAGTAATGTCGCAGCTTTCGCCTCGTCAGGATCACTGCATACAGCAGCTTCTGGACTTGTGGGTAGCGGATCTTGGTCTTGGACAGCACCTCGCTGACGAAGTAAACTGGCCTCTGAATGGGCAAAGCATGCCCCTCTTCCTGCCTTTCGACCACGATCGCGGCGCTGACCACCTGAGTGGTAGCGGCGACGTAGACCAAGAGGGCTTCTCCATCAGCTGGGGGTACCAAGACGGGCGCCTGGGTGAGGAGCGCCTTCAGGTTCCCGAGAGCTTCCTCGGCCTCGGGAGTCCAAGTGAAGCACTCGGCCTTCCTTAAGAGATGGTACAGGGGCAGGCCTCTTTCGCCGAGGCGCGAGATGAAACGGCTTAAGGCCGCGAGACATCCCATGACCCTCTGTACGCCTTTTAAGTCCTTGATGGGCCCCATGCTTGTGATGGCTGCGATCTTCTCCGGGTTGGCTTCGATGCCCCGCTCGGAGACGATGAATCCCAGGAGCATGCCTCGGGGCACCCCGAAGACGCACTTCTCGGGATTGAGCTTGACGCCCTTCGCCTTGAGACACCGGAATGTCACTTCAAGGTCGGAGAGAAGGTCGGAGGCTTTCCTCGTCTTGACTACGATGTCATCGACGTAGGCCTCGACCGTGCGACCGATGTGTTCGCCGAACACATGGTTCATGCACCGCTGGTACGTTGCACCCGCGTTCCTCAAACCGAACGGCATGGTGACATAACAGTACATGCCGAAGGGCGTGATGAAAGAAGTCGCGAGCTGGTCGGACTCTTTCATCTTGATTTGATGATACCCTGAGTAGGCATCGAGGAAAGACAGGGTTTCGCACCCAGCAGTGGAGTCCACGATTTGATCGATGCGAGGTAGAGGGTAGGGGACCTTCGGACACGCTTTGTTGAGACCAGTGTAGTCTACACACATCCGCCATTTCCCCCCTTTCTTCCTCACAAGTACAGGGTTGGCAAGCCATTCGGGATGGAATACCTCTTTGATGAACCCTGCTGCCATCAGCTTGTGGATCTCCTCGCCTATCACCCTGCGCCTTTCCTCGTCGAATCGGCGCAGAGGCTGTCTGGCCGGTCGGGCTCCGGCCTGAATATCCAGCGAGTGCTCGGCGACATCCCTCGGTATACTGGGCATGTCCGAGGGACTCCACGCGAAGACATCGGCGTTTGCGCGGAGAAAGTCGACGAGCACTGCTTCCTATTTGGGGTCGAGCCCGGAACCGATCCGGATCTGCTTGGAGGTGTCGCCACTGGGGTCGAGAGGGACGGCCTTAACCGTCTCCGCTGGCTCGAAGTTGCCGGCATGTCGCTTCACGTCCGGCACCTCTCGAGAGAGGCTTTCCAGGTCGGCGATGAGGGCCTCGGACTCGGCGAGGGCCTCGGCGTACTCCACGCACTCCACATCGCATTCGAATGCGTGTTTGTACGTGGGGCCGACGGTGATGACCCCTATGGGGCCCGGCATCTTGAGCTTCAGGTAGGTGTAGTTGGGGATGGCCATGAACTTCGCGTAGCATGGCCTTCCCAATACTGCGTGGTAGGTTCCTCGGAACCCGACCACCTCGAACGTCAAAGTCTCCCTTCGGAAGTTGGAGGGTGTTCCGAAGCAGACAGGAAGGTCGAGCTGTCCGAGGGGCTGGACGCGCTTCCCAGGAATGATCCCGTGGAAGGGTGCAGCGCCTGCTCGGACGGATGACAGATCGACGCGCAGGAGTCTGAGGGTCTCGGCATAGATGATATTGAGGCAGCTGCCCCCATCCATCAGGACCTTGGTGAGCCTGACGTCGCCGATGACGGGATCGACGACGAGCGGGTACTTCCCCGGGCTCGGCACGTGGTTGGGGTGGTCATCTTGGTCGAAGGTGATGGGCTTGTCGGACCAGTCTAGGTAGACTGGCGCCGCCACCTTCACCGAGCAGACCTCCCGACGCTCTTGCTTACGATGCCGAGCCGAGGCATTCGCCGCATGCCCTCCGTAGATCATGAAGCAGTCGCGGACCTCGGGGAACTCTCCTGCCTGGTGATCTTCCTTTTTGTCATCGTTGCGGGCCCCGCCACCCTCTGCGGGTGGCCCGGCCCGGTGGAAGTGGCGCCGAAGCATGACGCACTCCTCGAGGGTGTGCTTGACGGGCCCCTGATGATAAGGGCACGTCTCCTTGAGTGCCTTGTCGAAGAGGTTGGCGCCTCCGGGGGGCTTCCGAGGGTTCTTGTATTCGGCAGCGGCGACAAGATCCGTGCTGGCGGCATCGCGTTTCGCTTGTGACTTCCTCCTGCCTTTCTTCTTGGCGCCGAGCGGAGTAGACGCCTCGGGAGCATCTTCCGACGGGCGGCCCTGGGGCTGCTTGTCCTTTCGGAAGATGGCCTCGACCGCCTCCTGACCAGAGGCGAACTTGGTGGCGATGTCCATCAGCTCGCTCGCCCTGGTGGGGGTCTTGCGACCCAACTTGCTCACCAGGTCACGGCAGGTGGTGCCGGCGAGGAACGCACCGATGACATCGGAGTCGGTGATGTTGGGCAGCTCGGTGCGCTGCTTCGAGAATCGCCGGATGTAGTCCCGAAGAGACTCTCCCGGCTGTTGCCGGCAGCTTCGGAGGTCCCAGGAATTCCCGGGGCGCACGTACGTGCCCTGGAAGTTGCCGGCGAAAGCTTGGACCAGATCCTCCCAGTTGGAAATCTGCCCCGGAGGCAGGTGCTCCAACCAGGCGCGAGCAGTGTCGGAGAGGAACAGGGGGAGGTTGCGGATGATGAGGTTGTCGTCGTCCGTTCCACCCAGTTGACAGGCCAGGCGGTAGTCCGCGAGCCACAATTCCGGTCTCGTTTCCCCCGAGTACTTTGTGATAGTAGTCGGGGGTCGGAATCGGGTCGGAAACGGCGCCCGCCGAACGGCCCGGCTGAAGACCTGCGGACCGGGTGGTTCGGGCGAGGGACTCCGATCCTCCCCGCTGTCGTAGCGTCCCCCACGCCTGGGGTGATAGCCTCGGCGCACCCTTTCGTCGAGGCGGGCCCGACGGTCGCGATGAGGGTGCTCGTCGCCGAGGTGGCCCGGGGCCACAGGCGCGGTGTTGCGCGTGCGCCCGGTGTAGACCGAGGCTTCCCGCATGAGTCGGGAAGTCGCGGCACGAGGCTCCGAGGGGTGCCCCTGCCTTCGGGAGGCAGAGCTCTCGGCCCGCCGGGCCGCAGCGCCTTCCAGGAGATGCTTGAGCTCTCCCTGGATTCGCCGACCCTTGGTGGTTGATGACTCCGGCATCGCGCGGAGGAGCATCGCTGCGGCTGCCAGGTCCTGACCGGTTCTGCCGGATGCGGGTGGCGGTCTGCCCCTGGCATCGTTGGCGATGCGGTGCTGGAGACCTTGGGGCAGGTGACGTATTTCTCCGGCCGGGGGCTGGCCCGCCCATACCTGCCCGACGTCCCGGCGGATTGCCTCGAGCGCTCCTGCTCCCTCATCGAGCCCGGCCTGCGCCCCGCGGACTTGCTCGAGCTGTGGGTCGTGACCCCCCGCCAGAACGGGGACCACAGCTAGCTCCCGCGGGATGTCGGCGCGAGGCGCTGGCCTAGGGAGATCACCATCCTCCGGCATGCCGAGACAGCTGCCTCCAGAGGGATCCCCTAGCTCGACGTGGAAACATTCGCGGCTCGGGCCGCAGTCCTTGTCGTCAAGGCTGCGGCTGCCGTCGGAACAGTCGGAGAGGCAGTAGTTGCATGCGGTCATGAAGTCCCGCATGGCACTGGGGTTGCCAGATCCAGAGAAATCCCAGCAGATGCTGGGGTCGTCATCTTCCTCGGACCCAGAGGGTCCGTAGGTCGAGACGCCCGTCAGTCGGTCCTAAGGCGACCGCACACGAAACCCGAAAGGGGTTGCACTCGCCTCAACGTGAGCGCCCGCCAGAGCGAGGTCACTAGGCGGGTTGAGGTCGAGTTGAAATTACAAAGGATGGGAATCAGCCAGTACCTTTTGGTCGACGAGGAGCGACGAAGTCACATCAGGGGCTGATCGCGCCGTCGTCCTGGGTACGAGTGCGACGTCCTGCAGACCCTCCGTGAGCGCGCTGGCGTCGTCCACTTGCTCGGAGTTGGCGTGTCGCGGGGGCACGGCGCTCGCCTTCGCCTCAAACGCGAGGGTGACGCCCGACGCGTCCTCCGTTGGGGCGCTGGGATGTCGACTTGCTCGACAGCCGACTGAGCGCAGCCTCCCGCTTGGCCCTGGTTGCCCCGCCTCCTCCTCCGATGGCGAGGGAGAGGATGGGGCGAGCTCGAAAGTTGTCCTTCCCCCACGCGGGAAAGACGTCGTCGATTCCGCCACCGGCGGGCGGGCTGTCCGCCACCATTGTCGCTGTCGCGCGGCGGTGGAAGGAGTATCATGTCGTAGCTGCCGTCGAAAGACATGAACTCGAGGCTCCCGAAACGGAGCACCGTCCCAGGTGGAAGAGGTCGTTGGAGACTGCCCATCTGGAGCTTGACGGGAAACTGCTCGTCAACACGCAGCAGGCCCCTACCTGGCGCGCCAACTGTCGGCGTTTCGAGACCGGGGGGTCCTCGAGCCGACGAGTGAGTGTGCCGCGTGCCCCAGCCCAGATGGGTCGAGCGCGTGGGCGAGCGCGAAGGGGGGAAGAGCGAGGCGGCCGGAGCCGGGTCGTGAGGGAGGCGGAGATCCCGCGGCCTTCGTGTTCGTCCCGCGCCCAGGTCGGGTGCGCTTGCAGTAGGGGGTTACAAGCGTCCGCGCGGGTGAGGGGAGCGAGCGGCCCCGAGAGAGCGCCTGCCCCTGCCCTCGTTCCCGCGAGGCCAACCTTCTCTAAGAAGGCCCTGGTCCTTCCTTTTATAGGCGTAAGGAGAGGATCCAGGCGTACAAATGGGGGTGTAGCAAGGTGCTACGTGTCTAGCGGGGGAGAGCTAGTGCCCTAAGTACATGCCAAGGTGGCAGCCGGAGAGATCTTGGCACCCAGCTGGTGTGGCGTCGTGGCTGTCGAAGAAGCAATGGAGCCTGGCGGGGGGACAGCTGTCGGAGTGGTTGGGCCCTTGCTGACGTCCCCCTGCTTCCGTAAGGGAGCTGAGAGCCGCCGTCGTCATGGGTCCAGCGGGGCGCCATCATTGCCTATCTGGCGGAGCTAGCTAGATGGGACGTCAGTCCTGTTTTCTGCGGCCCGAGTCGGCTCGGGGTAGGGTGATGATGACGCTTCCTGTTGACGTGGCGGACTTGTGCCCTAGGTCGGGCGACGTGGAGGCTCCTCCGAAGCCGAGGTCGAGTCTGTCCTGCATGGCCGAGGCCGAGCCCGAGCTCCTGGGTCGGGCGAGGCGGAGGTCGTTCGGCAGAGGCCAGGGCGGAGTCCGAGCCCTGGGTCGGGCGAAGCGGGGTTCGTCGTCTTCCGGGGCCTTAGCCCGAGTCCGAGCCCTGGGTCGGGCGGAGCGGAGTTCGCCGTCTTCCGGGGCCTTAGCCCGAGTCCGAGCCCTGGGTCGGGCGGAGCGGAGTTCGCCGTCTTCCAGGGCCTTAGCCCGAGTCCGAGCCCTGGGTCGGGCGGAGCGGAGTTCGCCGTCTTCCGGGGCCTTAGCCCGAGTCCGAGCCCTGGGTCGGGCGGAGCGGAGTTCGCCGTCTTCTGGGGCCTTAGCCCGAGTCCGAGCCCTGGGTCGGGCGGAGCGGAGTTCGCCGTCTTCCGGGGCCTTAGCCCGAGTCCGAGCCCTGGGTCGGGCGGAGCTTCCTATGGCGCCTTTGGCAAAGCCTGGCCGCCCGTCGGTCTCACTCTTTATGTTAAATGCCCCAGTGACTTGGTCGGTCGGCGCGGTGATTTAGTCAGGGTTGCTTCTTAACGAAGGCAAGGCCTCAGGCGAGCCGGAGATGCGTCTGCCGTAAAAAAGGGGGCCTCGGGCGAGACGGAAACACCTCAGGGTCGGCTGCCCTTGCCCGAGGCTAGGCTCGGGCGAGGCGTGATCGAGTCGCTCGTATGGACTGATCCCTGACTTAATCAAACCCATCAGGCCTCTGCAGCTTTATGCTGATGGGGGTTACCAGCTGAGAATTAGGCGTCTTGAGGGTACCCCTAATTATGGTCCCCGACAATATATATCATGGATACAAAGAAATATGCTCATCTCTATGATTATCTCTAGGGCATATTTCTAACAGTCTCCCACTTGCACTAGAGTTAATCTAGAAGATATCTAATACCCATAGATCTCATGTGTGCCTCATGCTTGCGTTGTGGAAGAGGTTTTGTCAAAGGATCAGCAACATTCAAATCCGTATGTATTTTGCATATCTTTATCTCACCCCGCCTAACGAATTCCCGTATGAGGTGAAACTTCCGCAGTACGTGTTTGCTTTTCTGGTGGTTCCTTGGCTCCTTAGCTTGCGCAATAGCCCCATTGTTGTCACAGTAGAGGTTCAATGGACTAGATGCATTAGGAAACACACCAAGCTCGATGAGGAACTTCCTTATCCAAACACCTTCCTTCGCAGATTCAGAAGCTGCAATGTACTCGGCTTCTGTTGTAGAATCAGTCACAGTCTCCTATTTGGAACTCTTCCAACTAACAGCACCACCATTTATTGTGAACACAAAACCTGATTGCGATTTTAACTCGTCTGGGTCAGTTTGGAAGCTAGCATCGGTGTAACCAGTTACAACGAGCTCCTCCTTACCCCCATATACCAGGAACATATCTTTAGTCCTTCTTAAGTACTTAAGAATGCCTTTTACCGCTGTCCAGTGACCCTCACCTGGATCAGCCTGGTACCTACTCGTAGCACTTATAGCATATGAAACATCTGGGCGTGTACTTATCATGACATACATGATTGATCCAATTGCTGAGGCGTATGGTACCTTACTCATGCGCTCCCGCTCATTAGCTGTCGCAGGACATTGCATCTGGCTAAGGTGTATACCATGTGACATAGGTAAGAACCCTTTCTTGGACTGTTCCATGTTGAACTGTTTCAAAACCTTGTCAATGTACGTATCTTGACTTAATCCTATAAGCCTCTTCGACCTATCTCTATAGATCCTTATGCCCAAAATATATGTTGCTTCCCCTAAGTCCTTCATAGAAAAACTCTTTTTCAATGAAGCCTTGACGGACTCCAGCATAGGAATGCCATTCCCAATCAATAATATGTCATCCACATACAAGATCAGAAATACAACAGCGCTCCCACTTTCCTTCTTGTAAACACAAGCTTCTTCTTCATTCTGATGAAAACCAAGCCCTTTGATCACTTCATCAAAACGAATGTTCCAACTCCGAGATGCTTGCTTCAACCCATAAATGGATTTCTGAAGTTTGCATATCTTTCCAGCATTGATCGGATCGACAAAACCCTCGGGCTGTATCATATACACGTCCTCATCTAGGTTTCCATTAAGGAAAGCTGTTTTGACATCCATCTGCCAAATCTCATAATCGAAATATGCGACAATAGCTAGAATGATCCGAATAGATTTAAGCATCGCTACTGGCGAGAATGTCTCATCATAGTCAACTCCTTGAACTTGTCGAAAACCCTTTGCAACAAGTTGAGCCTTATAGATGTGAACATTTCCATCCATGTCTTTCTTCTTCTTATAGATCCATTTGCATTCTATGGGTCTAACACCATCAGGCGGGTCAACCAAGTTCCAAACTTGATTTTCTCCCATGGAATCTATCTCGGATCTCATGGCGACATGCCATTTCTCGGAATCTGGGTCCATCATCGCTTTCTGCATATGTTGCAGGTTCGTCATTGTCTAACAACAACACTTCCCCATTGCCCAACAATAGCACTTCTCCTCGTGCCTCGCGAAGCCTTGCTGACCTTTGTGGTTGTGGTGGTGATTCTCTTGCCATAGACGTCTCAACTTGTTCTGCTACATTAGCATCACTTGTTGAATCTTGTCCCACTGGATCATCCTGAACTTCTTCAAGATACACCTTTTGTTTACTTTTCTCTCTTTTGAGAAACTCTTTCTCTAAGAACACACCGTTCCGGGCGACAAACACTTTGCCCTCTGACCGGTGGTAAAAGTAATATCGTAAAGTTTCCTTTGGATATCCCACGAACATGCACTTGTCCGATTTTGGAGTGAGTTTATCCGACTGAAGTCGCTTGACGTAAACCTCACAACCCCAAATCTTCAGAAAAGACAAACTGGGAGTCTTCCCAGTCCACATCTCATATGGTGTCTTAACTACGGACTTAGACGGTACCCTATTTAGTGTGAAAGTTGTTGTTTCTAGAGCGTATCCCCAAAACAACAAAGGTAGGTCTGACTGGCTCATCATTGATCGAACCATATCCAATAAAGTCCGATTACGTCGCTCAGACACGCCATTCCTCTGAGGCGTTCCAGGCGGCGTAAGCTGTGGAACAATTCCACAACTCCTTAGATGATTGCTAAACACATGACTCAAATATTCACCTCCACGATCCGATCGCAGTGCTTTAATTTTCTTGCCACGCTGATTTTCTACTTCATTCTGAAACTCTTTGAACTTTTTTAAGGATTCAGACTTGTGTTTCATTAAGTAGACATACCCATATCTACTAAAATCATCAGTGAAGGTTATGAAGTATTGCAATCCTCCCCTAGCTGTCGTACTCATTGGTCCGCACACATCAGTATGTATGAGTTCCAATAAATCTAATGTCCTCTCGGGTAAACCCGTGAAGGGCGCCTTGGTCATCTTACCAAGTAAGCAAGCTTCACATGTCTCGTATGATTCAAAATCAAACGAAGTTAAAAGCCCATCAGAATGAAGCTTCTTCATGCGATTCTCACTTATATGTGCCAAACAACAGTGCCACATGTAGGTAGGACTTAAATCATTAGGCCGAGGCCTTTTAGCACTAATATTACAGATAGGTGCATCATCAAGATTTAAAATGAATAACCCATTCATAATGGATGCAAAAGCCACAAGCATGCCATTCTTAGAGATCACACAACCATTGTTTTCACTCGCAAATGAATAACCATCCTTCATCAAACATGAAGGAGACATAATGTTTCGACTCATACTAGGAACTAGATAACAATTATTTAACTCCAAAATAAATCCTGATGGGAGGTGGAGTTGCATCGTCCCGACGGTCAACGCAGCAACTCTTGCATTATTGCCTACCCGGAAATCAACTTCTCCTCTTTTCACGCTTCTACTTCTTATCATTCCCTGCATCGAATTGCAAATATGGTCAACCGATCCGGTATCAAATACCCAAGAATTAATATAAGAATCAGCAAGAAAAATTTCTGTAATGTGAATAGCAAGTGTACCTGCTGCGGCTGTACCCTTACCGCCACGATCCTTAATAGAGGCCAAGTACTGCTTGCAATTCCTTTTCTAGTGACCAAGTTCTTTGCAATAAAACACTCTACATCTGCAGCTGGTCCAGCCTTGGGCTTTTGATTTGGCTTGGATACTGTATCCTTTGCCTTGCCCTTCTTCTTTTGAGATTTACCCTTCTTCTTAAAGTTTGGTTTGTTTTGGACCGCCATCACATGGCCGCTGCTGCCAGCGCTTTTCTTTATGTCCCCCTCTGCTGTTTTCAGCATGCCACATAGTTCATTGAGGCCCCTCTCCGCCCCATGCATATGGTAGTTCGTAATGAAGTTTCCATAGCTGGGCAGAAGAGATGCCAAAATGAAGTCAGTGGCCAACTCTTGGCTTATTGGGAAGCCTAGCTTCTCCAACCTCTAACTGTAACCAACCATTTTGATTACGTGTGGCCCAACTGCTGCGCCTTCTGCTAGCTTGCATTCCAGAAAGGCTTTGGACACATTGAACCTTTCAGTCCTAGCCTGAGTCTGGAACATATCCTTGAGCGCCACGATCATATCGTGCACCTCATGGTTTGTCTCAAACTGCATCTGTAGCTCAGGCTCCATGCAAGCAAGCATTAGGCAACTCACTTCAAGATTAGCATCCATTGCTTTCTTGTAAGCGGTTTTAGCTGCAGCAGTTGCATTTTCACCAGGATCCTCTGGCAGTGGGGTGTCTAGAACGTCTTCCTTTTTTTCAGCCCTGAGAACAATTCTCAGGTTACAGATCCAATCCGTATAGTTTGTTCCATTTAACTTATCCTTTTCAAGAATTGATCGCAAAGTAAATGTTGGTGTGCTAGGTGCCATTTATCTACAACAAAATAATGCAAAATACTAAGACAAAAATATCCATGACAGAGTAAATCATATTAAACATTTAATAGTCTACTCCCACTAAAATCAATATCCCTCGATTGATACTTAGTGATTCAGAACCCACAACTAACAAGTCTACTAGTGAGCTTTAGCATCACCGCTAGAAGACAAGGTAGATTGGTAAGCAACTCCTTGCTAATCATATCATATATATGACTTCTGTTGTTGGGTGACATCTCTATGTCTCGGCTCCCAACCTTATGCCCCAAAGTCCTTAACCATTAAGCTGACTTTGTTTAAGTTAACCAACCCTTTCTGCAGTTCGTATCCGATACAAACCTATCTAGTCAAGGAAAACTGGTGGCACCCTAATTTCATAGACCCACCACCAATTGTACAAGACTTATGATAGTGCAAGGTTTGGAGAGGCATTTAATCTTAAACATTTATGAGGGATCGTCCTACTTATATCATCGCACGCAAGGACATATATGCAATATGAACAAGTAGAACATTAAGAATGGCATTCACACAACAGTTGTGATTCGGTATGGCTTGCTGTCACATGGTGATCCCCATCTCCAATAATCTGTCCATCACGATGATCTCCATCTCCATGATATAGGTATGCCATCCTTCAGGTGATGAGTCCTTCAAGACCTATCTAATGTATGCCGGTAAACAAATTACATATACGCTTTGGATCATCACATGTTGACACGCAGGTCATTACATTAAATTTGGAGAATACATGTGGCTCCAGCCATATTGCCCTGGTCACGACACGCAGGTCATGAATAATTCATTAATATGCATCATATACACACAATAGCCATACCGATCACAAGATGTCCTGCAAAAACAGGTTAGACAAACACGTTTCTATATGTTCACCACTACAACAGATAGCCACGGGGGAGCCGCCCCCCGCGGGTCTCAGGGCAGCGCCCTAAAAACCTCACAGGATTCCATGCATCGTATGTATGGAAATTCCACTGAAAATCTCATGCGGTTGATCAAATCAACCCAAATCCGAGACTTTCGACCCGAAGAAGATTACACTCATGACGTCGATCTGTTACGTCAATCTGCTGGTTGTGTACTGTTGGGGGCCTTCGTCCTCCGAAGGTCCTCAAAAACATGATTTGACAATGTTTTCCAAGTGGATTATGTGAACAGATATTTTCGGATTCAGAATTATGGATATAAAGCACGACCAGGACGAAGCCTGAACCAGACGAAGGTCGAGGGAAGCCGAAGTTATGCGCAGGGAAGCTTCGGCGCGATGACATAATGGGGAACCGACTTAAAGATGAAAAGACTTCGGGGGCCTCGACAGATTTTCATAAACCATTAACAAATGTAATGGACATGGATGTAATTTTACGTGGGCTGCGTCCCGCGTCTATAAATAGATGAACAGTACTCCCGTACTGTTCACGCTGACTGAGCATTGGCATTTGCGTCACGTTTGTACTTTTTACCTTCTCTCAAGACCGAAGGTACACTTGTAATTCGAAATCATTTCTATTTCTTTGTGTTAATAAAATAGAAATGATTCTATGATTTACATCTCATATTTTATATGAATCCTTCGTTATTACTTGTTAAATTCACGAAGGTATGTCTCTTGTGACCTTCGTCCGGAACTCATTATTCCCGAAGGGGCATAATGTTGCATAGGACGAAGGGCCTTAACGTCTAACACTTTTTATGTTGCCTTGTTCTTAATCCGAAGCATTTGAGAACAAGTCCCCAACATTGGCGCCCACCTCCGGTGAACTCACTTCCACTTCGAGCTTTTTTGAACACCTTCGGAAGCTATGGCGCCGAAGAAAGCTTCAGCGACTGGGGCTTCAGCACTGCAACCGCTGGACCATAACCAGGAGACCGTCTCTCTTCGGGAGGCCCGAAGCCAGAAGAGAAAGGCTGTCAGCCCGACACTTCAGGAAGAAGAGCTAGACCAAGAAATCAGGGATATGGAGATGCTACACCAACAAGTACAAAGGAAGAAGGAGAAGATGGCCCGCCTAGCTGAGTTGCAAAGGCAGATAGACGAAGCCTCTGAGGAAGTCCGCCATCTTACTCACGATGAGCAGAACAGAAGGCCTCATCAGAAAGACCTTCATCAGGAGGGCTTCGTCAACGAAGATGACTGGTATGATAATTTCCATCAGGGAAATTTTGTTTTTGATGATGCTTCTCCTCTGTCTGCTGAGCTGCAGGCTACACCTTGGCCTCCATCCTATAAGCCACCCCAGCTCCCCATGTTTGATGGTCACTCCGACCCGAAGCAATTCTTGATGAGCTACGAAGCAACGGTGTCTTCGTACGGGGGCAATGCTGCAGTCATGGCGAAGTCTTTCGTCATGGCCGTCAGGAATGTTGCTCAGACTTGGTATTCCTCCCTTCGGCCAGGAACAATAACTTCATGGCAGAAGCTGAAGGATATGTTACTGACCAGCTTTCAAGGATTTCAGACGAAGCCGGTCACAGCTCAAGCCCTGTTCCAGTGTATTCAGGATCACGAAGAGTACCTTCAGGCGTATGTCCGAAGGTTTTTACGATTGAGGGCGCAGGCACCAACGGTGCCCAATGAAATTGTTATCGAAGCCATGATCAAGGGGCTTCGTCCTGGGCCTGCAGCTCAATACTTTGCTAGAAAGCCTCCTCAGACCTTGGAGAAATTGCTCCAAAAGATGGATGAGTACATTCGTGCAGACAATGATTTTCGGCAAAGAAGGGAGGAGGCCTTCAGATTTTCTGAGATGACCAGGGGCTTCGGAGGAAGATACTACCCAAGACATGTCCGTTCTATCCACAACACTCAGAATGATGATAAGGGGAGTCAGAACAGACCGCAATGCTCATCACAGGCTTCGGGGCAACAACAAACTTCCTTCCGGCCACCAGCTCCAAGAGGCAGAGGCGCCAGGGGCTTCGGCGGAAGATTCGGAGATCAGCCAAGGAGACTGTTTTGCTTGTTCTGTGGAGAAGGCAAGGGCCATACCACTAGGTCGTGCCATATCACAATCCAGAAGCAAAAGGAAATTGCCGAAGCTGCATCTCAGCAAGCTCAGCCGAAGCAGGTCATGCATACTGCTTCGTATCATCCGCCTTATGTCCCACAATACATAGACAACCACCCTGCAGCTTCTGTAGCTTCGGCAAGTCAACCTCAAGCTTCCTGGCAACAGCTTCCGCCCCCACCTCCATTGCAGCAAGGTCAACAGCCAGAAGGGAGTCAATATGCTCCACATCAGAGGGATTTCAGAGAGCAGTCCGAAGCTCGCACAGTCAACAGCACTGTGCCAGAGTCGAAGCACATTTATTGACACATATCCTACCTTTGATAGCAGTCTTTCCTATTCAGTTTTATTTTCTGTGAAGCAAAAAACATTGATAGTTTCCATGTAATAATTTCATTGTTTTCCACGAGGAAGATCTATTTGCTCCACAAGCCTAAGTTGCTGAAGCTTAAAATTTTTTTTCCGTTATCAAGGAGGACCTTCGAATTAAAAATCCTTCGGAATAACAGAAAGTCGTTCTAAGGAACGCAGAGTAAGTTTGTGAAGTCACAAAAAGCCGTTCCAAAGGGAGCGCAGTGTAAGTTTTCTGCTCAGAAGTCGTTCCTAAAGGAATGCAGAGCCTACAGCGAAAAGTCAACGCTGATTCCGCCTAAGTAAAGGGCGAAGAAGCTCCTAAGGGAGGCTTACAGCGAAAAGTCAACGCTGATACCGCCTAAGTAAAGGGCGAAGAAGCTCCTAAGGGAGGCTTACAGCGAAAAGTCAACGCTGAGGTCGTCTAAGTAAAAGACGAAGAAGCTCCAAAGACGTTCCTAAGGGAATGCAGAGCTTACGAATGTGTTTTGTGTGTATCTTCGGAACAGACGTCATTTGCATAACATAGCATCATCACATCATTTCGCATAGCATAAGCATCATACATCATGTTGCATACGGCAAAAGAAGGGCACACAGTATTAACCTTCGAAAGAATGATTTGAGAAAGTGCAAATCGTGTAAAGTCACGAGGGAATATGATGATGATCTTCGGAAAATAGCTTCGGAGGATGTTTTTACGAAGCATGGATGAGCTTCATCAGAGCAATATCAAAGTTGTTTAGCTTCGGAGAGTGCTTTTACGAAGCATGGATGTGTCTTATCAGAATAATTTTAACGAAGAATGTTTTCTTCACGAAGCATGAAAAGAAGGGAAGGTGTTTTTTTCGCCGAAGGCTCAAAAATGGTATGTACGTACAGTTTCATGCATCGTAAAGAATTGAACAATGGAAAGAAACTTATATGTTACATCCAAATGTACAAAATATTACATAGATCACAATTTAAATGTTTCTTCTAATAGCATCTAGTCCTCTCTTAGCACTGCTTCGGCGACTTCATTTAGAAGCTGATCAACAACTTTGTTTATGATAGCTTCGGCCATTTGTTTGATTTCTTCATCTCCTTTTGTATGGGGGTCGGCAGTTGACCCAGCAGCTTCTGAGGGAAGAGAACATTTCTTCATCACTATTGAAAACTATGTGCAGAGTGTGAAATGAAAATTACAATGCAACAAGAATGATTAATTGGTACCTGATTGTCTTTCGGGCTCCGTACTCCTTTCGGTGGCTTCTGCTACTTTTCTAGCATCATGAATGCCTTTTTCGCTTCTTTGGATGATCTCTTGCGCCATTTCTCGGCCGCCGTTGTTCCAAATATCAGTAAAAAATTTGCCACCAACCACGCTTGCTTCGGCCGAGGGGTCCTTAATATCTTCGGAAGATAAGGTAGCTTCAGACTGAGCTAAGAATTTAACATGCCCGCAACCTTTCTTCTCCAAGACAGAAGCAATTCCTCTGGCGCCCGAAAAAGCGCATATGTCGCCGCGGCTGTTCAGAATCTCTTCGAAGGCCTCTGCTTCGTGGCTAATCCATTCCAGCGGATCTTCGGGATTGCCTCGAGAAAAATTCTCTTCGCTGGAAAAGGCGCCGACGCTAGCAAAGCTGGTTTTAATTTTATTCACGCATTCTATAGATTTAACATAGCATTTCCCCTGAGATGTGCGAAGCTCCTTAATTCTTGATTCCAATTTGCTGACCATAAAATCACTAAGTTCTCGTTTCGTTTCCTCAAGCGCGCGCTCCTCTTTAGCTCTAGCCAGCTGCTTCTGAAGATCTTTTATCTCGCGTTTTTGAGCTTCGGCTTGGGCCTTTGAATCAGCTTCGTCTTTTTTCACTTTATCTACCAGTGTAAGCAGAATTTTATCTTTTTCCAAAGCTTCGTTTCTCAGTTTGATAACTTCAGAGCGTAAATTATTAAACGCAATTTCATAACTTTCATCTTCGGCGCTCTTTTGCGCTCTTAGCGCGTTGCTTAGGATCAAGCCCTATAAAAAAATTCATATAAGAAAAAAGGAATGAGTTGCGTAAAAAATTATAAGGGAGTTTTCTTTTCAAGCGTTAAATTCCCGTACCTTCAGGCTGTTGTACGCAAGACTGTCTGCGAGATCTTCTTTCGTCATGGCGCTTAATCCAGATTCAAGCTTCGGGAAACCAATACTCCTGGCCATCTCTCGGCAGACAGAGAGCTCTTTGTTGTCAGGAAGGCAGTATAAGAAATCATCTTCATTTGTCCCATTGAATATTACTGCCCCCTTTGGATATTTTAGCTCCTTTGCATAATGGTTAGCTTCGTGAGTTTCTTCTTCAGATAGTTTTTTCCCCGAAGCATGTCGTATGATGTAATCACACATGCTGGCAGGCGCTTCGGGGATGGCAGTGTCAGTCTCTTCAATTAAAATCGGTTCTGGTATTTTTATTGTTTCGGTTTCCAAAGTTTGCTCCCTGAAGGGCTCTGAAGGCCCAGCTTCAACTTCAGCTTGTTGCGTCGGAGCTTCAGAAGAAGTTTCAGCAATTTCAACACTCTTTTTTGGAGTTGTGCTTGAAGACTTAATTGTCTCCAAGACATCTAGTACATTTACCATTCTCTTCCTTTTTGGAGTCACCATTGGACCCTTTTGGATTTTTGCTGCTTCGACATTTACTACAGGACTCAAAATTTCTGATGCTTTTTCTTTAGTCGGATTTTTTGCTTCTTCCATTTTTTCTGTCGATGGTGCTTCGGCCATCTCTGCAATTTCTGGCAGCAAGGTTGGCTGTTCAGCTTCGGCGGCCGAAGAAGTTTTTCCAGTGAACTCAGGCACCGAAGCTGGTTCAATATGGCGTGGTCGATGTGTGAGGACCTTCAACCTTTTTCCTTTCGGTTCTGGCTCACTAGGAGCAGTTCCTGCTTCTTCTTTTTCAGGGGTTATGTTTTTCCTTTTTTGCCTTCGGATGGGATAACGATAATCAGGGTAGAAGAACCCAATTGCATCAAACACTCGATTGAGTCTCTTCTTTTTTCGGCCTCCGAAGGCTGCTGATAGTGCGGTATTTTCAGCCTTCGAATATGCCCCAAGTAATTCATCACTTAATGTTTCAATGCTTTTCAGCCAATCATCATCAGGTTCAATAAATTTATCTGCATATTTGAATGTGTACTTTAATCTGACTAGTCCGCCTTCGTCGGACTCTTTGATGGTTTCCTTCGGCATTTCCCACTTTTCTGCAAGTGGCCATACCCTGAAGGCAATGTGTTCTTGGACCAAGTCTCTTGTCCCAATAAACAAGCAAACCACTCCGAAGGCTCTTTGGCATTCTTCGGCGGCTTCGTCCATTTCGACCTTCGGCCTTCGGAGACCGAAGCGTTGCCAGATTGGGTGCATAATAATACTCTTCACATTCTCTTGAGCTGTTAGATCATTCTTTACATAAAACCATTCAGTCATCCAGGCTCCGGGCCATCTCTTCCGAAAGGTCGGCACAGGGCAGCTTGACCCGGAGCGGGCGCCGAAGCTGTAGCACCCAAAGTTGTTGTGGTATTGCTCTTTTCCCCAGGGCTTCGTCTCGTATAATAACTCATGAATGTTGCAGAAGCTTTTAGCGTTCGGTTCCAAACCTTGGCTTCTCACAGCCCAGACAAAAATCCCCATTCTTATAATGGCTTCGGGAGTGAGTTGGTGAAGGTAGACTTGGAATGTTTTCAGTACCTCAACAACAAAACTGCTCAGGGGGAATCGAAGTCCAGCCCTGAGGAAGCTTCGGAAAATTACAACTTCATCCTCTTCGGGGGTGGGAGAAGTCTTTTCCCCGGCATCAGCCCTCACAATAGATATGTCTCGGAAATATCGCCCCCTCATATTATCAATGTGACTCTGCTTGATGGTCGTTTTCCCAAAAACTGTGTGACTTGGTCGCCACGGTCGATCTTCGGCCTCTTCCCCACCACTTTCCACATCATAGCTGTCGCTGTCATCAGTATCTTCGGACAGACCTTCGAGAATCTCCTTCGTGATTTTCTCTGTATTGGTCTCGGCCATCGCTATCAGGAACCCCAGATTCTTCTCCTCCTCGAGACTCAGCTTCGTCTCAGCAGGGATCTTCAGCTTCGTCTCAGCAGGGGTCTTCTTGCCTTCAGACATCTTCGGGAACGCTAAAAAATTGTTCCCGAGGCCGAAGCTTCGAAATCAAAAAGAACAGCAAATCTTAATGAACAAGCGCTAAAAATTTTACTGGGCCGAAGCAAAAGGGCAAGTGTGCGTACCAAATGAGTTCGCGATGTGATCTTATTTATACGCCTAGGGCGTTGGAAATTGGAAGGCCCCGCTTGTCAGTGAATGTTGCTATTCTAGCAAAAGGAAAGATGTTTTTTCGGACCTTCGGCTCAAGGCCTTCGTCCATATCGCAATCTAAATTTATCATTTACAAATTAATATTGCGAGGGGCTACTGTTGGGGGCCTTCGTCCTCCGAAGGTCCTCAAAAACATGATTTGACAATGTTTTCCAAGTGGATTATGTGAACAGATATTTTCGGATTCAGAATTATGGATATAAAGCACGACCAGGACGAAGCCTGAACCAGACGAAGGTCGAGGGAAGCCGAAGTTATGCGCAGGGAAGCTTCGGCGCGATGACATAATGGGGAACCGACTTAAAGATGAAAAGACTTCGGGGGCCTCGACATATTTTCATAAACCATTAACAAATGTAATGGACATGGATGTAATTTTACGTGGGCTGCGTCCCGCGTCTATAAATAGATGAACAGTACTCCCGTACTGTTCACGCTGACTGAGCATTGGCATTTGCGTCACGTTTGTACTTTTTACCTTCTCTCAAGACCGAAGGTACACTTGTAATTCGAAATCATTTCTATTTCTTTGTGTTAATAAAATAGAAATGATTCTATGATTTACATCTCATATTTTATATGAATCCTTCGTTATTACTTGTTAAATTCACGAAGGTATGTCTCTTGTGACCTTCGTCCGGAACTCATTATTCCCGAAGGGGCATAATGTTGCATAGGACGAAGGGCCTTAACGTCTAACACTTTTTATGTTGCCTTGTTCTTAATCCGAAGCATTTGAGAACAAGTCCCCAACATGTACGCAGTTAGCCCCGATGGTGATTCCAGCCGGTAGGGGCAAGTCGCGCACATAACAGAGAAGGACGAACTAATCTCTTCAGTCATATCCGATGTAATCTACTTCAACCCTTTATAACCAATTGATCTAATCAAACCGTGCATCAAGTAGATCCATCTCATGAACCTAGATCCAGACCTAAAACTACGCAGAACCTGCCTTTGATACCACTGAAGGATTACGGGGAGGCTACGCTAGCGCAAAACAAAATTTTCAACCCCATAAAACCAAGAACTACTGCGGTTATAGGTCATGGAATTACCACTAGATGCGCAGAGCAGCGGAAGACGTCTCGATGTAGACGAATGCGTCGAGCAGTGTCGTGCAGTCATCGGCGTCCTTCACGTCCTAGCACGGTTCGTCCTAGTGCTCCAGATGTAGCACCTCCGAGGTATCCACACGTACAGGGAGGAAGCGCCACGTACCGAACTGCTAGGTTCGCGACGGCGGCTTGGCGAGGGCGAGAGGCGAGCGGCTACTTCGTTTGCTAGTGGCGAATTCGGGTAAACCTAACCGTGCCCCCGCCCCTCATTATATAGGCGTTATGGTGGGCTTCTGACACCGAGGCCCATCAGTAACCCTAAAGCCCAGTCTAATTTTGGATCTAATCCGAGTTAGGCTTCCTTCCCCTTAAGTGTGTGACCCTATAGGTTCACGTACAAATAGACATAGCCCGAGTACTCTTACTTGGCCCAATAATTGACAGGGCCCTCTAGCAAGACATGTCAACTCCTATGCGCACGTAAAGATCATATCAGACGAACCATTGCAACATTACGTACATGTTGTTCCCTTTGTCTCACGATATTTGGTCTGGCTCTAAGCTGACCTCTCTTTCTCGATACTGTGAATTGGAATCCTTTCAATGGTTAACTCTTAACCCTAGCATGACCATGCATTTCTTGATCCAATCACTCGAGGGGCCCAGAGATATCTCTCTCACAAAGAGAGGGACAAATTCCATCTTGACTGACCATGCCTCACATCATGCTTCCTGAAAAACCCAAAACTACCTTTATAGCTACCCAGTTACGGAATAGCGTTTGATAGTCCCTAAGTAAGTCAATTCACATCTTGAGAACATGTGACAATCTCAGGTCTAAGGATACAGTATTCATGTTGCAAAAAGAGAACTATATTACAATATCTCACGTTGGGTCGGTCCAGCCTCATGTCATACATGCGCCCACATTATTAGTTTAACATCTCCATGTTCATGACTTGTGAAATGTAGTCATCAGCTAATACATGTGCTAGTCATCGACTCTGACTAGGGACATCATTTAGAATAACCATATAAGTAAAGAATCTCACAAACAATTCACATAATTGCTAATCAATACAAGGTGCCTTCCATGGATATTCAATTAAGCAATATATATATCATGGATACAAAGAAATATGCTCATCTCTATGATTATCTCTAGGGCATATTTCTAACAGTTTCTGCATAAGTTTTATGGTAGATAAGACACTCCTTGGGTAAATCTTATATGGAGCACGCATTACAGATCGGGTAGAGTCTCCTCATTCCTCTCCTAAAAAGGTTCCTTTTGGTGGAAGGCTATCACTAAATCATTGATCATTTTAGAGAAATTGCTATGCCTGAAGATGGTGATGGTAGGACCATTCTCCTCTGACAAGATGTTTGAAATAATTTTCTATCTGAACAGGTTTATCCTTGCTTATACTCTTTTGCTAAGAAGAATGTTTGCTCTCTTATGGTGTATCTTAGGAACTATGCTCTAGAGGAATATTTTCATTCCCATTATCCCCTGAAACTCATGAGGAACATGGTAGAAACTTTATTGCCTTGATTCAGAATGAAATGAGAGGAAAAGATAGATGGACTTACTCCTGGGGAACAGTAACTTCCGTTCCACTAGAGTATGTAATCTGAATTTCCAATGTATTCAGACACCTCCTCCATTTATCTAGATCTGGATGTCAAAAGTGTGCAAAAAAACTTAAAGTTTTCATTTGGTTGGTATTCAAGGATGGAATAAATTCAAAAAAAACTTCTGAGAAGAAAAGGTTATGCTTTGACAAATAATGACCACAATTGTACTCTTTGTGATTTGAATTATGAAGAGACTAAATATACTTGCTCTTTGAGTGTCCCCTCGGTATCGAGTGCTGAAACTTTGTGGGTATTTAATGGTACCATGATCTGGACTTCTTTCATTTGGTGCTGCTGCAAGGAATCAATTCGCAAAGGTCTTCTCCATAGAAGTTATGATAGTTTCTGCTTGGAAAATCTGGAAGCAGCGGAATGTGGCTATTTTCAGGGAATATGTCACGTCTTTCAACTTCTGAAAGACCTGCTTCAATCACTATCGGACTAGCATTCTTTGTCGATTGTCCCAAACACTCGTCAAATACCTTTTTACACTCAGCAAAGAACACCCAGTAAATATTTTATCGGCAAATGGTTCTTTGCCGAGTACTTTTTTCGAGCACTCAGAAAAGACTTTGATGAGTGTCAAAAAACACTCGGCAAAGAAAAACACTCGGCAAAATAAAAATAGCAAACAAATCCAAAAAACAGCAAAATGTTTTTTTAATTAGGTGAACAACCCCCCAAAACCATCACCATTGACCTTACCCATCGTCCTATCATTTTTCTCCATTTTTGAACTAAATTCATGTGTTCTGTGACAGGTGAGATTTGAACTTGCACCTCTCTCGCACACAACCCCCTTTATCACTACATCATTATATCACTTGTGTTTATATTGTGTTTTCATTCCTCATGTATTATATCAAACTGAGAGTAAATTGATTATTTGAGGCACTAAATGAATTTAAATAAAAATGTTGCAACTGTAAAGTTGCATAACTTTTCAATATCTACAACTTTCATATTGATAGTTTCTTCATCCGAGGTCGTTTACAAATTTTGAATTTCAAATTTGAAAATTTCAAACATACTTTTCTATGACAAGATGATTTCAAACCAAAAAATTGTCAATTATAAAGTTTCATAACATTTCAAGACCTATAACTTTTATTTTGGTGGTTTTTCCATCCGAAGTCGTTTGAAAATTTCAAATTTTAAAATTCAAACAAAGTTTTGCATGAAAAGATGATTTGAAACCAAAATGTTATCAACTACAAAGTTTCATAACTTTTTAAGACCTACAACTTTCATTTTGGTGGTTTTTCATTTGAGATTGTTTTGAAAATTTGAATTTTAAATTTTTTAAATTCAGACGTAGTTTTCGTTGACAAGATAACTTCAAATCAAAACATTGCCAACTACAAAATTCTATAACTTCTCAAGATGTACAAAGTTTGTTTTGGTTGTTTGATCATTTATTCATTCCACGTATTGGTTCTAACATTATTCACAAATCTTTTACATCTCTCTTTTAGTTTTATAAACTATGAAGAGACATAGTTTTTATGAACAAATTTAATTTTATTTTGTCATATGAAGAAATGACCAAAATATAAATTGTACATCTTGATGAGTTATATAAATTTGTAGTTGAAAACCTTTTCATTTGAATTAATTTACTGCTTCAAAATACGATTTTTAAATTGTCTTTGCCTAGTGTTGAAAAAAAATACTTGGCAAAGAAGCTTTTTGCCGATTGTTAAAAAATACTCGGCAAATTAAGAAACTATTTGTCAAGTGTCAAAAATAAAACAGGGCCTCGGAGTACACAATCGAAAAATTAAAAACAGGGCCTTACTTATGAAGTTTCTGCATAAGTTTTATGGTAGATAAGACACTCCTTTGGGTCAATCTTATATGGAGCACGCGTTACAGATTGGGTAGAGTCTCCTCATTGCTCTCCTAAAAAGGTTCCTTTTGGTGGAAGGCCGTCACTAAATCATTGATCATTTTAGAGAAAATGTTATGTCTGTAGCTGGTGATGGTAGGACCATTCTCCTCTAACAAGATGTTTGGAATAATTCTCTATATGAATTGGTTTATTCTTGCTTATACACTTTTGCTAAGAAGAATGTTTTCTCCCTTATGGAGTATCTTCGGAACTCTGCTCTAAAGGAATATTTTCATTCCCCATTTTCCCCTGAAACTCATGAGGAATATGGTGAGTTTAGAAACTTTATTGCCTTGATTCAGAATGAAATGAGAGGAAAAGATAGATGGACTTACTCCTGGGGAACAATAACTTCCGTTCCACTAGGGTATGTAATCTGAATTTCCAATGTATTCAGACACCTCCTCCATTTATCTAGATCTGGAAGTCAAAAGTGTGCAAAAAACTTAAAGTTTTCATTTGGTTGGTATTCAAGGATGGAATAAATTCAAAAAAACTTCTAAGAAGAAAAGGTTATGCTTTGACAAATAATAACCACAGTTGTACTCTTTATGATTTGAATTGTGAAGAGACTAACTATACTTGCTCTTTGAGTGTCCCCTCGGTATCGAGTGTTAGAACTTTGTGGGTATTTAATGGGACCATGATCTGGACTTCTTTCATTTGGTTCTGCTGCAAGGAATCAATTCGCAAAGGTCTTCTTCATAGAAGTTATGATAGTTTCTGCTTGGAAAATCTAGAAGCAGCGGAATGCGGCTATTTTCAGGGAATCTATCTCATCTTTCAACTTCTAAAAGACATGCGTCAATCACTACCACATTGGCATTCTTTGCCGATTGTCCCAAACACTCGGCAAATATCTTTTTATACTCGGCAAAGCCTTTGCTGTGTGTTACACTCAGCAAAGAACACCCGATAAATATTTTATTGGTAAATGGTTCTTTGCCGAGTACTTTTTTGGGCACTCAGAAAAAACTTTGACGAGTGTCAAAAAACACTCGGTAAAGAAAGCACTCGTCAAAATAAAAATAGCAAAAAAATCAAAAAAAAGAAAACTTTTTTTAATTAGATGAACAGTCCCAACCATCGTTGTTGCCCTTACCCATCGTCCTATCATTTTTCTCCATTTTTTGAACTAAATTCATGTGTTCTATGACAGGTGAACAGGTGAGATTCAAACTCGCAACCTCTCTCACGTGTAACCTCCTTTATCACTGCACCATTATATCACTTGTGTTTATATTATGTTTTCCTTCCCCATGTATTATATCAACCGAGAGTAAATTGATTATTTGATACACTAAATGAATTTAAATGAAAATGTTGTCCATTGTAAAGTTGCATAACTTTTTAATATCTACAACTTTCATATTGATAGTTTCTTCATCCGAGGTCATTTACAAATTTTGAATTTCAAATTTAAAAACTTTAAACATATTTTTCTGTGACAAGATGATTTCAAATTAAACAGTTGTCAATTACAAAGTTTTATAACATTTCAAGACCTATAACTTTTATTTTGGTGGTTTTTCCATCCGAAGTCATTTGAAAATTTCAAATTTTAAAATTCAAACAAAGTTTTGCATGACAAGATGATTTTAAACCAAAATGTTGTCAACTACAAGTTTCATAACTTTTTAAGACCTACAACTTTCATTTTGGTGGTTTTTCCATTTGAGGTTGTTTTGAAAATATAAATTTTTAAATTTTTAAAATTCAGACGTAGTTTTCATTGAAAAGATGACTTCAAATCAAAACGTTGCCAACTACAAAATTCTATAACTTCTCAAGATGTACAAAGTTTGTTTTGGTTGTTTGGTCATCTATTCATTCCACGCATTGGTTCTAATATTATTCACAAATCTTTAACATCTCTTTTTTAGTTTTATAAACTATGAAGAGAGACAGTTTTTATGAACAAATTTACTTTTATTTTGTCATATGAAGAAATGACCAAAATATAAATTGTACATCTTGATGAGTTATACAAATGTATAGTTGAAAACCTTTTCATTTGAATTAATTTACTTCTTTAAAATGCGATTTTTAAATTGTCTTTCCTAGTGTTGAAAAAACACTTGGCAAAGAAGTTTTTTGCCGATTGTCAAAAAAACACTCGGCAAATTAAGAAACTATTTGTCAAGGGTCAAAAATAAAACATATTCGATAAAGAATCTCTTTGCCGAGTATTTTTTATTTGGCACTCGGTAAATCATTTGACACTAGGCAAAGAGCCAGATTTCAGTGGTGAATGACACGTTGATATGCTCAGAATTAACCCAGACCTTAAACTGCTTGTCTCCCTTCGGCTTTCTTCTCTCTAATCTCGCTTATTCTTACTCCTATCTTTTTTCTGTTTGTGCTATTCAGTCCTTTGTACAGTTTTGCTTCTCCTTTCTTTAAAAATATTAATACATTTTTCTATTGTGGAGTTCCCCTATAGCCTTTTACTGTCAAAAAAAATGACGGCATGCATCCTCTTGATCAAGAAGAGCTAGACGACCATGTAGGACAGTAGGAGAGCTAGACGCTGAGTGAAGCTAGCGGGGGTGCAGCTAGATCATATAGGAGCAAGAGCGAATGTCAGTGTACCGGTGGTAAGATAGTCCCAGGCGGATGAAGACGCAAGCTTCAGCGTGGGAGGAAGACGTGAAGCGAAGACAGGCGCGCACGCTGATGGACTCCGATGGAGCCAACGGGTGACACGGCCTAATGTCCGGCTCTTGGGCCGTGAGTGGGTGAAGTGAGTAGGCCCAGATTGTGTGATACCGAGAGGAGAGGAGTATATGCTGCGGCGGAGAGGAGGAGGAGAGGACGGACTGGAATTTGGGACTTGAACCCGGCTGCGTCCGGCGAACCAGGCGGCGCGCCGTCGTGTAAAACTATACCACTACAGCCACAATCTTCGAGAGAGGACCTGAGTGCCGGGAGCGGTGCTCGTCTCATTCCCACCACCGTGAGTGTTCTAACATTTGGTATTCGGAGCCTTCGATCCTGAGCTGGAGTTCCCAAAGCACGAATACTTCACCAGGTTGCAAGCCAAGGCAGGGGATATGGCGCCTACGCGAATCGAAGATCCGATGATGCAACTCATGGTCAAAATCGATGAAGGTAACAAGGAGATGCAGAAGCGGATGGACCAGTTGTAGACCACGATGACTGGTATGGAGGTCACCATGAAAGGAGTATTAAGCGATCAATTCGGATTTCAGAAGTGGAAACCAGAGATGGAAACGAGGGTGAAGGATCTAACGGAGACATTGAAGGATGTCCAGATGAAGGTAGATCAAGTCGCTCTGAATATACCAGTGATTCAGTCTGCTGGTGGGGTTCAGATTGAGAAGGGGATGCCTGCTTCCGCTCATCTAGAAGCCTCAGCGTCAGGGAAGGCGCCCGGACCAAATCGCCATCACTTTGCTGATATACACCGGAGGCCGGGTGTTACGGAGAATCTCCACACACCCGCTCCGGTCGAAGGTACGCAACAACCTGCTGGTTACTTTCCGTCTTTCATTGATTGGGTCTGTAGGAAGAAATTCTATAGCCAACTGGTCTCAGGTATTGAGTCCGGCCATTCCTAACATGAATTTTCCAGTGTTCGATGGAACTAATCCTAAACTATGGAAGCATAGGTGTGAGACTTATTTTGAGTTTTATGCAGTACCTGTCGAGGTGTGGGTTAGGATGGCTACCATGTATTTCGAGGGATCTGCGGTGTTCTGGGTTCAATCCATGGAGAGTAGGATTAGGGAAATGAATTGGGAATCCCTGTGTGCTGCCCTTAGTGCTAGGTTTGGCCGAGACCAGCATAATATGCTTATTCGTCAGTTTTATCACATCCACCAAACTGCCTCAGTAGCTGAATATGTAGAGCATTTTGACCAACTGATTCACCAATTGCTAGCTCATGAGAATAGTCTAACTGCAAATATGATAACTGCACGATTTGTTGATGGGTTAAAAGATGAGATAAAAACTGTTGTTACCATTTAGCGACCGTCCGATTTGGATACTGCTTGTTCCCTTGCAATATTGCAGGAAGACGTGCTGCTGCACATGGGTCGCAGAGAATTCAGAAGACCGGAGTTCAGCGGTGTGTCTAGAACTCCAGTCAAAGCAGTACCAATGCCTTTACTGTTGCCACCGGTTGTTGCAAATCGGGTTAGTGGTACCACCGAAGACCGAAAAAGCAGTGGACGGTACCAGAGCATAGGAGAAGATAGCAAGCTATCAGCTCTAAGAGATTACAGAAGAGCAAAAGGGCTATGTTTCAAATGTGGAGAACGGTGGGGCCATTCACACCGTTGTTCGACCAGTGTACCACTACACTTGGTGGAAGAAATGTGGGAATTAGCCATACAAGGGGAGAGTATCACTGAGGACGCCTGAAAGTCGCCTAGAGGGGGGTGAATAGGGCGAAACTGAAATTTACAAAATTAATCACAACTACAAGCCGGGTTAGCGTTAGAAATAAAAAAGAGTCCGAGAGAGGGGGCGCAAAACAAATCACAAGCGAATGAAGAGTGTGACACGCGGATTTGTTTTACCGAGGTTCGGTTCTTGCAAACCTACTCCCCGTTGAGGAGGCCACAAAGGCCGGGTCTCTTTCAACCCTTACCCTCTCTCAAACGGTCCCTCGGACCGAGTAAGCTTCTCTTCTCAAATCGAAACCGGGAACAAAACTTCCCCGCAAGGACCACCACACAATTGGTGTCTCTTGCCTCGGTTACAATGGAGTTTTGATCACAAGAACAAGTGAGAAAGAAAAGAAGCAATCCAAGCGCAAGAGCTCAAAAGAACACGGCAAATCTCTCTCGCTAATCACTAAAGCCTTGTGTGGAATTGGAGAGGATTTGATCACTTGAGTGTGTCTAGAATTGAATGCCTAGCTCTTGTAAGTGGTTGAGAAGTGGAAAACCTGGATGACTTGAATGTGGGGTGGTTGGGGGTATTTATAGCCCCAACCACCAAACTAGCCGTTTGGGTGGAGGCTGTCTGTCGCATGGTGCACCGGATAGTCCGGTGCACACCGGACATGTCCGGTGCGCTAGCCACGTCACCCGAACGTTAGGGTTCCGACCGTTGGAGCTCTGACGCTTGCCCCCCTGGATGACCGGTGGCGCACCGGACATGCACTGTAGAGTGTCCGGTGCGCCAGCATGGGCGTGCCTGACTTCTGCGCGCTCTGGCGCGCATTCAATGCGCCTGTAGGTAGCCGTTGGCGCCGAAGTAGCCGTTGCTCCGCAGATACACCGGACATGTCCGGTGAATTATAGCGGAGAGCCGTTGCGAATTCCCAAAGCTGGCGAGTTCAGAGTCGCTTCATCCCTGGAGCACCGGACACTGTCCGGTGTACACCGGACAATCCGGTGAATTATAGCGGAGCGACTCTGCGTTTTCCCGAAGGCGAGGAGTTCAGCGCGTGGAGAATCCTGGTGCACCGGACATGTCCGGTGGCACACCGGACAGTCCGGTGCCCCAGACCAGGGTGCCTTCGGTTGTCCCTTTGCTCTTTTTGTTGAACCCTTTTCTTGGTCTTTTTATTGGCTTATTGTGAACCTTTGGTACCTTTATAACTTATAGACTTGGGCAAACTAGTTAGTCTAATTATTTGTGTTGGACATTTCAACCACCAAAATTAGTTTAGGAAATAGGTGTAAGCCTAATTCCCTTTCAATCTCCCCCTTTTTGGTGATTGATGCCAACACAAACCAAAGCAAGTATAAAAGTGCATAATTGAACTAGTTTGCAAAATGTACGTGCAAAGGTTACTTAGAATTTGAGCCAATAAATATCACTTACTAGATAAGCATGGATTGTTTCTTTATTTTTAACGTTTTGGACCACGCTTGCACCAGATGTTTTGTTTTTTTGCAAATTCTTTTTGTAAATCCTTTTCAAAGTCTTTTGCAAATAGTCAAAGGCAAGTGAATAGGATTTTGCGAAGCATTTTTAAGATTTGAAATTTTGTCCCCTCGTTTCAAATGCTTTTCCTTTGACTAAACAAAACTTCCCCTCAAATAAATTCTCCTCTTAGTGTTCAAGAGGGTTTTAAGATATCAATTTTGAAAGTACTACTTTCTCCCCCTTTAGAACACAAAGAGATACTAATTTAAAATTTATCAATTGAAAATCATTTTAAAAATTAGGGTGGTGGTGCGGTCCTTTTGCTTTGGGCTCATACTTTCTCCCCCTTTGGCATGAATCGCCAAAAACGGATACTTTGAGTGAGATATAAGCCCTTGATAACTACATTCTCCCCTTTGGCAAATGAAACATATGAGTGAAGATTATACCAAAGATGGAGAGATGCTTGGAGCGACGGCGAAGGATGAGTGATAGAGTGGAGTGGAAGCCTTTGTCTTCGCCGATGACTCCAATTCCCTTTCAATATACCTATGACTTGGTTTAAAATACACTTGAAAACACATTAGTCATAGCATATATAAAAGAGATATGATCAAAGGTATACTTATGAGCTATGTGTGCAAGTTTAGCAAAAGAAATTCCTAGAATCAAGAATATTGAGCTCATGCCTAAGTTTGGTAAAAGTTTGTTCATCTAGTGGCTTGGTAAAGATATCGGCTAATTGATCTTTAGTATTAATATATGCAATCTCGATATCCCCCTTTTGTTGGTGATCCCTAAGAAAATGATACCGAATGGCTATGTGTTTAGTGCGGCTATGCTCAACGGGATTATCCGCCATGCGGATTGCACTCTCATTATCACATAGAAGAGGAACTTTGGTTAATTTGTAACCATAGTCCCGCAGGGTTTGCCTCATCCAAAGCAATTGCGCGCAACAATGTCCTGCGGCAATGTACTCGGCTTCGGCGGTAGAAAGAGCGACCGAATTTTGCTTCTTTGAAGCCCAAGACACCAAGGACCTTCCCAAGAACTGGCAAGTCCCCGATGTGCTCTTTCTATTAATCTTACACCCCGCCCAATCGGCATCCGAATAACCAATCAAATCAAATGTGGATCCCCGAGGGTACCAAAGCCCAAACTTAGGAGTATAAGCCAAATATCTCAAGATTCGTTTTACGGCCGTAAGGTGTGATTCCTTAGGGTCGGCTTGGAATCTTGCACACATGCATACGGAAAGCATAATGTCCGGTCGAGATGCACATAAATAGAGTAATGAACCTATCATCGACCGGTATACCTTTTGATCCACGGACTTACCTCCCGTGTCGAGGTCGAGATGCCCATTTGTTCCCATGGGAGTCTTGATGGGCTTGGCATCCTTCATTCCAAACTTGGTTAGAATGTCTTGAGTATACTTCGTTTGGCTAATGAAGGTGCCCTCTTGGAGTTGCTTCACTTGAAATCCTAAGAAATACTTCAACTCCCCCATCATAGACATCTCGAATTTTTGTGTCATGGTCCTACTAAATTCTTCACATGTAGATTCGTTAGTAGACCCAAATATAATATCATCAACATAAATTTGACATACAAACAAATCATTGTCAAGAGTTTTAGTGAATAAAGTAGGATCGGCCTTGCCGACTTTGAAGCCATTAGCTATAAGGAAATCTCTTAGGCATTCATACCATGCTCTTGGGGCTTGCTTGAGCCCATAAAGCGCCTTAGAGAGCCTATAAACATGGTTAGGGTACTCACTGTCTTCAAAGCCAGGAGGTTGCTCAACATAGACCTCTTCCTTGATTGGTCCATTTAGGAAGGCACTCTTTACGTCCATTTGATAAAGCTTGAAGCCATGGTAAGTAGCATAGGCTAATAATATGCGAATTGACTCAAGCCTAGCTACGGGTGCATAGGTTTCACCGAAATCCAAACCTTCGACTTGGGAGTATCCCTTGGCCACAAGTCGGGCTTTGTTCCTTGTCACCACACCATGCTCATCTTGCTTGTTGCGGAAGACCCATTTGGTTCCTACAACATTTTGGTTAGGACGTGGAACTAAATGTCATACCTCATTCCTAGTGAAATTGTTGAGCTCCTCTTGCATCGCCATCACCCAATCCGAATCTTGAAGTGCTTCCTCTACCCTATGTGGCTCAATAGAGGAAACAAAAGAGTAATGCTCACAAAAATGTGCAACACGAGATCGAGTAGTTACCCCCTTATGAATGTCGCCGAGGATGGTGTCGACGGGGTGATCTCATTGGATTGCTTGGTGGACTCTTGGGTGTGGCGGCCTTGGTTCTTCATCCTCCTTGTCTTGATCATTTTCATCTCCCCCTTGATCATTGCCGTCATCTTGAGGTGGCTCATCATTTAGATTTTCTTCTTCATCAACTTGAGCCTCGTCCTCATTTTGAGTTGGTGGAGATGCTTGCGTGGAGGAGGATGGTTGATCTTGTGCATGTGGAGGCTCTTCGGATTCCTTAGGGCACACATCCCCAATGGACATGTTCCTTAGCGCGATGCACGGAGCCTGTTCTTCACCTATCTCATCAAGATCAACTTGCTCTACTTGAGAGCCGTTAGTCTCATCAAACACAACGTCACAAGAAACTTCAACTAGTCCTGAGGACTTGTTAAAGACTCTATATGCCCTTGTGTTTGAGTCATATCCTAGTAAAAAGCCTTCTACAGTTTTAGGAGCAAATTTAGATTTTCTACCTCTTTTAACAAGAATAAAACATTTGCTACCAAAAACTCTAAAATATGAAATATTGGGCTTTTTACCGGTTAGGAGTTCATAGGATGTCTTCTTGAGGATTCGGTGTAGATATAACCGATTGATGGCGTAGCAAGCGGTGTTAACCGCCTCGGCCCAAAACCGATCCGACGTCTTGTACTCATCAAGCATGGTTCTTGCCATGTCCAATAGAGTTCGATTCTTCCTCTCCACTACACCATTTTGTTGTGGGGTGTAGGGAGAAGAGAACTCATGCTTGATGCCCTCCTCCTCAAGGAAGCCTTCAATTTGAGAGTTCTTGAACTCCGTTTCGTTGTCGCTTCTAATTTTCTTGATCCTTAAGCCGAACTCATTTTGAGCCCGTCTCAAGAATCCCTTTAAGGTCTCTTGGGTATGGGATTTTTCCTGAAAAAAAAACACCCAAGTGAAGCGAGAATAATCATCCACAATAACTAGACAGTACTTACTCCCGCCGATGCTTATGTAAGCGATCGGGCCGAATAAATCCATGTGTAGGAGCTCTAGTGGCCTGTCACTTGTCATGATGTTCTTGTGTGGATGATGAGTGCCAACTTGCTTCCCGGCTTGGCATACGCTACAAATCCTGTCTTTCTCAAAATGAACATTTGTTAGTCCTAAAATGTGCTCTCCCTTTAGAAGCTTATGAAGATTCTTCATTCCAACATGAGCTAGTCGGCGGTGCCAGAGCCAACCCATGTTAGTCTTAGCAATTAAGCAAGTGTCGAGTTCAGCTCTATCAAAATCTACCAAGTATAGCTGACCCTCTAACACTCCCTTAAATGCTATTGAATCATCACTTCTTCTAAAGACAGTGACACCTACATCAGTAAATAGACAGTTGTAGCCCATTTGACATAATTGCGAAACGGAAAGCAAATTGTAATCTAATGAATCAACAAGAAAAACATTGGAAATGGAATGGTCAGGAGATATAGCAATTTTACCCAAACCTTTGACCAAACCTTGGTTTCCATCCCTGAATGTGATAGCTCGTTGGGGATCTTGGTTTTTTTCGTAGGAGGAGAACATCTTCTTCTCCCCTGTCATGTGGTTTGTGCACCCGCTATCGATGATCCAACTTGTGCCCCCGGATGCATAAACCTACAAAACAAGTTTAGTTCTTGACTTTAGGTACCCAGACGGTTTTGGGTCCTTTGGCATTAGAAACAAGAACTTTGGGTACCCAAACACAAGTCTTGGATCCCTTGTGTTTGCCCCCAACAAACTTGGCAACTACCTTGCCGGATTTGTTAGTCAAAACATAAGATGCATCAAAGGTTTTAAATGAAATGCTATGATCATTTGATGCACTAGGAGTTTTCTTTCTAGGCAACTTAGCACGGGTTGGTTGCCTAGAGCTAGATGTCTCACCCTTATACATAAAAGCATGGTTAGGGCCAGAGTGAGACTTCCTAGAATGAATTCTGCTAATTTTGCTCTCGGGATAACCAGCAGGGTACAAAATGTAACCCTCGTTATCCTGAGGCATGGGAGCCTTGCCCTTAACAAAGTTAGACAAATTTTTAGGAGTGGCATTAAGTTTGACATTGTCTCCCCTTTGGAAGCCAATGCCATCCTTGATGCCAGGGCGTCTCCCATTATAGAGCATACTTCTAGCAAATTTAAACTTTTCATTCTCTAAGTTATGCTCGGCAATTTTAGCATCTAATATTGCTATATGATCATTTTGTTGTTTAATTAAAGCCATATGATCATGAATAGCATCAATATCAACATCTCTACATCTAGTGCAAATAGAAACATGCTCAACAGTAGACGTAGAGGGTTTGCAAGATTTTAATTCTACAACCTTAGCATGTAATATATCATTTTCACTTCTAAGGTTAGAAATAGTAACATTGCAAACATCAATATCTTTAGCCTTAGCAAATAATTTCTCATTCTCATCTCTAAGGCTAGCAAGAGAAATATTCAACTCATCAATCCTAGCAAGTAAATCAACATTATCATCTCTAGGATTGGAAGTTGAAACATTGCAAATATGAGAATCAACCTTGGCAATTAATTTGGCATTTTCGTTTCTAAGGTTGGCAATAGTGTCATGGCATGTGCTTAGCTCACTAGATAATTTCTCACATCTTTCTACCTCTAGAGCATAAGCATTCTTAACCTTAACATGCTTTTTATTTTCCTTGATTAGGAAGTCCTCTTGGGAGTCCAAGAGATCATCCTTCTCATGGATGGCACTAATTAGCTCATTTAGTTTTTCCTTTTGTTGCATGTTGAGGTCGGCAAAAAGAGTACGCAAATTATCTTCCTCATCACTAGCATTATCATCACTAGAGGACTCATATTTAGTAGAGGATTTGGATTTAACCTTCTTCCTTTTGCCGTCTTTTGCCATGAGGCACTTGTGGCCGACGTTGGGGAAGAGAAGTCCCTTGGTGACGACGATGTTGGCGGCGTCCTCGTCGGAGGAGGAGTCGGTGGAACTCTCGTTCGAGTACCACTCCCGGCAAACATGGGCATCGCCGCCCTTCTTCTTGTAGTGTCTCTTCTTCTCCTTTCTTCTCCCCTTCTTGTCGTCGCCCCTGTCACTGTCACTAGATAATGGACATTTAGTAATGAAATGACCGGGCTTACCACATTTGTAGCACACTTTCTTGGAGCGAGGCTTGTAATCCTTCCCCCTCCTTTGCTTGAGGATTTGGCGGAAACTCTTGATGATGAGCGCCATTTCCTCGTTGTCGAGCTTGGAGGCGTCGATGGGTTGTCTACTTGAAGTAGACTCCTCCTTCTTCTCCTCCGTCGCCTTGAATGCGACCGGTTGTGCCTCGGTTGTGGAGGAAGTGCCTTGCTCGATGATTTTCTTTGAGCCTTTAATCATTAGCTCAAAGCTCACAAATTTTCCTATAACTTCCTTGGGAGACATTAGCTTATATCTAGGATCACCTCGAATTAATTGAACTTGTGTAGGGTTAAGAAATACGAGGGATCTAAGAATAACCTTGACCATCTCATGGTCATCCCATTTTTCGCTCCCGAGGTTGCGCACTTGGTTCACCAAGGTCTTCAAGCGGTTGTACATAGCTTGTGGATCCTCCCCTTGGTGAAGCATGAAGCGACCGAGCTCCCCCTCGATCGTTTCCCGCTTGGTGATCTTTGTCACCTCGTCTCCTTCATGCGCGGTCTTGAGTACGTCCCAAATTTCCTTCGCACTTTTTAACCCTTGCACCTTGTTATACTCCTCTCGACTTAGAGAGGCGAGGAGTATAGTGGTTGCTTGGGAGTTAAAGTGGTGGATTTGGGCCACCTCGTCCAAGTCGTAGTCTTCATCCCCTACGGATGGTACCTGTACACCAAACTCAACAACATTCCATATGCTTGTGTGGAGTGAGGTTAGATGGTGCCTCATTTTGTCACTCCACATGTTATAATCTTCACCGTCAAAAACCGGTGGTTTGCCTAATGGAACGGAGAGTAAAGGAGTACGCTTTGAAATGTGGGGGTAGCGTAGGGGGATCTTACTATACTTCTTGCGCTCTTGGCGCTTAGAAGTTATGGACGGCGCATCGGAGTCGGAGGTCAATGGTGATGAAGAGTCGGTCTCGTAGTAGACCACTTTTCTCATCCTCTTGTGCTTGTCGCCTCTCCGATGCGATTTGTGGGAAGAGGATTTCTTCTCCTTCCCTTTCCCTTTGTTGGAGGAGCTCTTCTTCTTCTCCTTCCTCTTGGTGCGGGACTCTTCCGATGAAGTGCTCCCGTGACTCGTAGTGGGCTTGTCGCCGGTCTCCATCTCCCTCTTGGTGTGATCTCCCGACATCACTTCGAGCGGTTAGGCTCTAATGAAGCACCGGGCTCTGATACCAATTGAAAGTCGCCTAGAGGGGGGTGAATAGGGCAAAACTGAAATTTACAAAATTAATCACAACTACAAGCCGGGTTAGCGTTAGAAATAATAAAGAGTCCGAGAGAGAGGGCGCAAAACAAATCGCAAGCGAATGAAGAGTGTGACACGCGGATTTGTTTTACCAAGGTTCGGTTCTTGCAAACCTACTCCCCGTTGAGGAGGCCACAAAGGCCGGGTCTCTTTCAACCCTTACCCTCTCTCAAACGGTCCCTCGGACCGAGTAAGCTTCTCTTCTCAAATCGAAACCGGGAACAAAACTTCCCCGCAAGGACCACCACACAATTGGTGTCTCTTGCCTCGGTTACAATGGAGTTTTGATCACAAGAACAAGTGAGAAAGAAAAGAAGCAATCCAAGCGCAAGAGCTCAAAAGAACACGGCAAATCTCTCTCGCTAATCACTAAAGCCTTGTGTGGAATTGGAGAGGATTTGATCACTTGAGTGTGTCTAGAATTGAATGCCTAGCTCTTGTAAGTGGTTGAGAAGTGGAAAACTTGGATGACTTGAATGTGGGGTGGTTGGGGGTATTTATAGCCCCAACCACCAAACTAGCCGTTTGGGTGGAGGCTGTCTGTCGCATGGTGCACCGGACAGTCCGGTGCACACCAGACATGTCCGGTGCGCCAGCCACGTCACCCGAACGTTAGGGTTCCGACCGTTGGAGCTCTGACGCTGGGCCCGCCTGGATGACCGGTGGCGCACCGGACATGCACTGTAGAGTGTCCGGTGCGCCAGCATGGGCGTGCCTGACTTCTGCGCGCTCTGGCGCGCATTCAATGCGCCTGCAGGTAGCCGTTGGCGCCGAAGTAGCCGTTGCTCCGCAGATACACCGGACAGTCTGGTATACACCGGACATGTCCGGTGAATTATAGCGGAGAGCCGTTGCGAATTCCCGAAGCTGGCGAGTTCAGAGTCGCTTCATCCCTGGAGCACCGGACACTGTCCGGTGTACACCGGACAGTCCGGTGAATTATAGCGGAGCGACTCTGCGTTTTCCCGAAGGCGAGGAGTTCAGCGCGTGGAGAATCCTGGTGCACCGGACATGTCCGGTGGCGCACCGGACAGTCCGGTGCCCCAGACCAGGGTGCCTTCGGTTGTCCCTTTGCTCTTTTTGTTGAACCCTTTTCTTGGTCTTTTTATTGGCTTATTGTGAACCTTTGGTACCTGTATAACTTATAGACTTGGGCAAACTAGTTAGTCTAATTATTTGTGTTGGACATTTCAACCACCAAAATTAGTTTAGGAAATAGGTGTAAGCCTAATTCCCTTTCAACGCCAACATTGACAACAATGAAGCAGTGGTTGAGGAAAGCGTCCAAGCCATATCTGTAGCAGCTGTTAATGGGAGCGAAGGTAGTCAAACAATTTGGCTGTGGGCATCGGTGCATTGTCAACAGGTGTTGGTCCTGGTAGACTCGGGGAGTTCTGCCAGGTTCCTGGGAAGTCATCTCATGGGAGTCATGCCGGGAGTGCAACTACTCACCAAGCCAGTGAGGGTAAAAGTGGCTGATGGAAGAACTTTTGTGAGCAAATATTGTGTTCCCAATTGCAAGTGGCTTTGTGGTGGGCTGACATTTACTACTGATTTTAAGGTTTTACCTCTGGGTGGTTATGACATAATCTTGGGTATGGACTGGTTGGAGTGCCACAGTCCAGTGGAAGTTCATTAGGCAGAAAAATGGTTGGAGTTTGACTATAATCACAGAAGGGTGCAGTTACAAGGAGTTCAACCCAAAATTCAGACCTGCCACAGTTTAACATGTTTCCAATTGGGATCCTTGATCAGACAAGAGGCGGTTGAGCAACTCTTGGAATTACAGGGAGTGGAGAGTGTGGATATGGCTACTGCATTGATTCCTGAGTCGATCAAGCAAGTGGTGGACCAATATCAACATCTGTTTTTGAAACCTACCGGTCTTCCTCCCAAGAGGGCAATTGATCATGCTATTGAGCTCTTGCCAGGTGCCCAACCTTTTCGGCTACGACCTTATCGTTATACTCCACAGTAGAAAAATGAGATAGAGAAGCAAGTTAAGGAAATGTTGGACTGTGGCGTGATACAACAAAGTTTTAGTCCTTTTGCATCACCTATTTTATTAGTCAAGAAGAAAGATGGTGAATGGCGTTTATGCGTGGATTACAGAAAATTAAATGCTTATACAGTCAAGAACAGGTATTCCATGCCTATTTTTGAGGAAATAGTGGACGAGCTGCAAGGAGCATCCATATTTTCTAAATTGGATCATCGGTCAGGCTACCATCAGATACGCATCAAGGAAGGCGATGAGTATAAGACCGCATTCCAAACACATCATGGACATTTTGAGTACAGAGTTATGCCTTTTGGTTTAACTGGAGCTCCAGCCACATTCCAAAGCTTTATGAACAGATTACTGGCTCCTTTGCTATGAAAGTGTGTGGTTGTATTTATTAATGATGTGTTGGTCTATAGTGCTACTATTGCAGACCATGTCAGACATTTGAAGCAAGTATTTGAGCTGCTCAGCCAACAAAAACTACATTTGAAACAGTCGAAATGCCTGTTTGCTCAAGAGAAATTGGAATTTCTGGGGCACATAGTTAGCGCTGCTGGCATAACCACTAATCCAAAGAAAGTGGAAGTCATCCAGCAATGGCCTATACCAAAGTCGACCAAAGATGTATGCAGTTTTTTGGGGATGGCAGGATACTATAGAAAATTTGTTGCTCATTTTGGAATCATCAGCAGACCTCTCACTACCTTATTAAAGAAGGATACTATATTTGTGTGGACTGAACTTGCAGATCAGTCATTCAAGGCATTAAAAACAGCTTTGGCACAGGCGCCAGTGTTGGCCATTCCAAATTTTGCTAAATCATTCACCATCGAGACTGGTGCCAGTGGGGGCAGAGTTGGGGCTGTTTTGCAGCAGGAAGGACATCCAGTGGCCTATATCAGTCGAGCTTTAGGTTCCAAGAATTTGGGCCTATCCATCTATGAAAAAGAATGTTTAGCCATTCTTTTTGCTGTCGAGTATTGGCGTCCCTACCTTCAACATGGTGAATTTATCATTCAAACAGACCACCAAAATTTGACTCATTTGGATGATCAGAGGTTGTCTACACCATGGCAGCAGAAAGCTTTAACTAAGCTGCTTGGGTTACAATATAAAATCCAATACAAACAAGGCAGTGAGAATCAGGTTGCTGATGCCCTGTCCAGAAGACCCAATATGGATCAAGATATGGTCACTGCACAACTGAATACAACATCAGTATCTACTATTACACCTGATTGGTTGCTGCAGGTTACTCAAGGTTATGACTAAGATCCGGTAGCCCAGAAAATATTAACTCAGCTAGCTGTTGGTGGGCAATTGGCACACTACACGATCACTCAAGGTGTTATTCGGTTCAAAGGAAGGATTTGGCTGGGAAGTAACCAAGAGATGCATCAGAAGGTGATGTCGGCATTACACGATAGCGCAGTTGGAGGTCATTCTAGATTTCCAGTTACCTACAGAAGGATTAAATCTAATTTTTCCTGGCCAGGCATGAAGCGCCACATCCGTGAATTTGTTCAAGGGTGTCAGATCTGTCAACAAGCTAAACCGGAAAGGGTTAAGTACCCAGGATTACTATTACCGCTTCCGGTTCCGAAACAAGCATGGCAAACGGTTAGTCTTGATTTTATTTCAGGACTTCCTCCAACAAGCAAAGGAAATTATATTCTGGTGGTTGTGGACAAGCTATCCAAGTATGCTCACTTTATGGTTTTGAAACACCCTTTCACTACTCTAACTGTGGCTAAAATATTTTTGGACCACGTATACAGACTGCATGGGTTGCCGACAGCTATGATTTCAGATCGCGATCCTATTTTTACCAGTCGCTTGTGGCAAGAACTTTTCAAGCTCACTGGTGCTCAATTATGCCTTAGCAGCTCATATCATCCGCAGTCGGACGGACAAATAGAGAGGGTCAATCAGTGTCTTGAGACCTATCTTCGTTGTTTTGTTCACTCTTGTCCACGTCAATGGCCCATGTGGTTATCGCTTGCGAAGTTTTGGTACAACACCTGCCATCATTCATCTCTTGGCAAGTCTCCATTTGAAGTGCTTTATGGTCATTTGCCAACACAAGTGGGACTGGTAGCTGCTGAACAGTGTGAAGTTCCGGACCTTCAACAGTTTCTGGAAGACAGACAAAATGTGCTTCAACAGGTTCGCATGCATCTGCAACGAGCTCAATCACGAATGAAAAGGCAGGCTGATCAGGGCAGAACTGAACGTTCCTTTTCAGTTGGTGACCAAGTGTTTCTAAAATTGCAGCCATATTGTCAGTCGTCGGTAACCGAGAGGCAGAACCAGAAACTTTCTTTTCGGTTCTTTGGTCCTTATACTATCAGCAAACAAATCAATCCAGTGGCTTATGAACTGGCGTTACCAGCTGGCAGTTCTATTCATCCTGTCTTTCACGTTTCTCAACTCAAGACGGTCATCGGATCTCGTATTCCGGTGAGTCCTGTGTTACCTGATTTGTCTCATAATCTTCAGGTGCCTGTTGCTGTGCTTGATGATTGAGGCGTCAAGCGCGGAAGGTCCAGAACCAATTGTTGATTCAATGGAGCGGATGGCATCCGACATTAGCCACCTGGGAGGAAGAAAGCGACATCAAGTGGTGTTTTCCATTCGCTCCAGCTTGGGGACAAGCTGGCGTTTCAGGAGGGGAAAATGTCAGTGTACCGGTGATAAGCCAGTCCCAGGCAGATGAAGACGCAAGCTTCAGCGCGGGAGGAAGACGTGAAGCGAAGACAGGCGCGCGCGCTGATGGACTCAGACGGAGCCAACGGATGACACGGCCCAACGTCCGACTCTTGGGCCGTGAGTGGGTGAAGTGAGTAGGTCCAGATTGTGTGATACCGAGAGGAGAGGAGTATATATGCTGCGGCAGAGAGGAGGAGAGGACGGACTGGAATTTGGGACTTGAACTCGGCTGCGTCCGGCGAACCAGGCGGCGCGCCATCGTGTAAAACTATACCACTACCGTCATAATCTTCGAGAGAGGACCTGAGTGCCGGGAGCGGTGCTCGTCTCATTCCCACCACCGTGAGTGTTCTAACAAGCGAATTTCTTTAAAAAAACAAAACAGAGCTTTTCTACGTACCAAACGTGATCGAAGTTCTCAAAACATACGCTGCCTTGTTTAACTGTGTCATGTGCTACAATATAACGTCATGTCGTGCTGCCGGCGGTGCGGTGATACCACCGAAATCCATGGTTCATTTTATCATTGTCGTCATAAATCAAACTTCTTCTCTAACTTGTGATCGAGTCGTCTCTAAAAAAAACTATTAACATTGATCAACAATACTAAATACAAACATTTTGAGGACGGACATGTGTATTTCATGTAGAATCTAATAAATTCCTTTGAAGTGCAAGTGCTGTTGACATATTTTTCTTCAAGTTTTATCGAAATTAAAGAGCTAGGCTTGATTTTTGATTGAGTTCTTGGCACAAAGTTAATTGAACTATGCTTTGGAGTAAGAAGGCTGTAAATCGGCACAGCACTAGGGGTGAAAATGCGCGCTAAATTTTACACCATAAAATTTAATGATCGAATCAAATTTGGATTCGCCTATATTTTTATTAATTTTTAAATTAAAATTAATGTAGGGACATAATAAATTGTGAAGAAATATCGTTACCACCTGTATACACCACGTACAGATCGACACATGGCCTCAGCTCATATAAGCCCGGTCAGCAATAGCAGAGGCGGACCTAAGAAGGGTGGCCACTGGGCACTGGCTCTGTGAAGCTGAAGCCTGAAACCATTAAACTAGATAAGACATATAGAGTAGGCTCATAGCTGTAAGCCTGTGAGGCTGTGACTGAATACATGGTAAGACTATCTTCATTCATAACTTATTTTAAACTTCACTCTATAAACCGTGTAGTTTTTACACTGCAAAATAGTATTTTATATGGTTATATGTACGATCGATCTACCGGCCATATAGCTTAAAGAACAAAGATAGAGCATGGTAAAGAGTAAGTTCATAGCTGTGAGAGCGTGTGACTGAGTATTAATTATATGCCATATGAAGTGGTGACAGGACCAGGGGAAATGTGTGCTTTGAAAGTTTAAATTCGTGTTTGTTTTTGGCTTACACATATAGCCTCAGAAATTAGCAGCACGCAGGGAAGAATTGGTACAGTTCATAGTAGTCTCTGCATGTGATATAGATACTACCCATCTGATCTGAGCCGTCCGAGTACGCCTGTGGGGCTGTACATGTGCACTGCACATACACAGTGCTCATTCGCCTACCTCATGCCGTCGTGTCTGAGCAGCAGAAGGCGTACGGCGTGTCCATCTCGTCTCGTCTCGTCGTGTTTGTTTTTGGCCAAACACGTCGGTCCATGCATCCGATGTTTCCACCATGGTACATACTGCCCACCATACGAAGGCCCAACCAATCCATCCAGCCGCCGCCGGTTGCTCTTAAATATATAATCCTTCGAATTCGATCGAGTTGTTTCGTTTGTCCCGTTCACCATAGTGCTAGCTACTACTACCTACTACGAGGAGTGGCGAAGAAAGATGTCTACCATGGATGGACCTGTCACTGCCAGCCTCTCGATCGGCGAGCTTCTTCCCGCGTCGCTTTTAATTTGCACAAGACAAGAATCGCAGAAAGGTACGTGGTCGCTGCTCTGATTCAGAGACGTCGCTGTCCATATGTGTTGTCGATCGAGGCCTCAACAACCTCAGCGCGAGTCGGCTAGCTGTGGCCTGTGGCCTGCGTGTGTGAACTGTGAAAGCCGCCCTTCCGCCGTTGTGAAGAATCTTGAAGCTTCAGTTCTGTCAGCACCATTAAAACCACGAGGCTGGAGATCAGCATCATGATCCAACAGATGTACACAGTCAGGATACGATTGATTGTCTGTGGTTTGAATCTTTGTTCGTAGTAACACAGATTGCAACGAAGGTACAAAATTCCATCCATAAATTTTAACCTTTGGTATAAACAGTTGCATACCCAAGATTCAAACCTACAGTAGTCTAGAACAAAAGGACGTACGTGACATATAATAATACTAGGTCAGTACCCATGCGTTGCAACGGGAACATATAATACCATGATAACTTATATACAAAATATATCTTATATTGTTATAAGAAAATATTTCATAATCCATTTGTGATCCTAGCCATACATAAATTTTGTTATTTTAATTTAGTTGTTTCACTACTACATTGCAACCATCAGTATCATGCAGACTTCGATATATGTCATGATTTGCATGGTCTCATTATTGGAGAGCACGTGCCACACCTGCCGGTAGAAGTTCCGTCGTACATCGTTAGTCATCAGGCACGCACCACCATACACGCTTGCTTAAACAAAAAATGCAAGTGTGTGTTTGCGAAGAGAATTAAAGGCAGGCCGACACAAAAGGTACCCCGACGATGGCGAGTGGTCATTGTTGTCGGTCCACCTCTGCTCACCTCCGGTGTCGAGATGACGCCACAATCCTTGATATAATAGTCGTCGAACGCGCGCGATATGGTGAGTACCGATCACTCTTGGCTGGGCTGCCAAATGAAGTGCACCCCGGGCTCATCAGCGAGGTAGTACACCTGGTCGTTACACCACCGGATGTGCTACTCCTCTACATACATCTTGTTCGAGGACACTCACACAACAACAACAATGGTCATCATTCCAGCGCACAAGAATTCATGGTCGGTCAGTAGCGACTTACGTGGCAGGTTAGGCTTCAGGTGGATGATGAGCTAGACGGCGTGATGGCGTCGTCATAGGTTGCGATGCCCAGAACAACCCGAGAGTTGTCGACATTGGCGACGACCATGAGGTCCCCATGTTTGACGATGGACAGCGCGGTGCAGCCGCTCTGGACCACGTCCAAGCGGCGGCTGCGCCGGAGCTTGCCGTACACAGCGGCGCATGGGCCATGTAGGACTGCTTCCAGAGTTCGAACTGGCAGTCGCCAAGTTTCTTCTCGTCGTCGGTGAGCGACGCCAACGCGAGCGCCTCGTGCTAGTGGTGTTTGTTCGGGGTTTCCAAGTAAGAAACATGGATTCATCTTTGACATTGGTTTATGAAAATGATTTATAAGTTAGATCCATGGAAAAATATTATGGAGAATAAATGTTACACATGCAAAAAAAAGTATTTAAGTTGAAAACATTATTCAAACAAAAGAAATTGCATGCAAGGCTCTTCTTTAAATACTATTCCCTCAATCCAAAAATATAATTTAATAATTTCAGTGATACTTATCTACTACTACACATTGTGTAAGGGTAGCAGGTGGGCTTCGGGAGAGATGTTGTCGGCGTTCCGAGACCGGGGGGTCCCCGAGCCGACGAGTGAGAGTGCCGCGTGCCCCAGCCCAGATGGGTCGAGCGCGTGGAGCGAGCGCGAAGGGGGGAACAGAGAGAGAGTCGATGGCCGGAGCCGGGTCGTGAGGGAGTCGGAGAAATTCCCGCGGCCTTCGTGTTCGTCCCGCGCCCAGGTCGGGTGCGCTTGCAGTAGGGGGTTACAAGCGTCCGCACGAGGTGAGGGGAGAGAGCGGCCCTGAGAGAGAGAGCCTGCCCCTGCCCTTCGTCCTCGCGAGGCCAACCCTCTCTAAGAAGGCCCTGGCCCTTCCTTTTATAGTCGCAAGGAGAGGGTCCAGGTGTACAAGACGGGGGTGTAGCAAGGTGCTACGTGTCTAGCGAGGGAGAGCTAGCGCCCTATGTACATGCCCAGGTGGTAGCCGGAGTGATCGTGGCACCCTGTTGGTGTGGCGTCGTGGCTGTTGGAGGAGTAACGGAGTCGGACGGGGGGACAGCTGTCGAGGTGGCTGGGTCCTTGCTGACGTTCTCCTGCTTTCGTAAGGGAGCTGGGAGCCGTCGTCGTCATGATCTAGCGGGGCGCTATCATGGCCTATCTGGCATAGCTGGCCAGATGGGACGCCGGTCTTGTTCTCTGCGACCCAAGTCGGCTCAGGGCAGGGTGATGATGACGCTTTCTGTTGACGTGGCGGTCTCGTGTCCTAGGTCGGGCGTCGTGGAGGCTCCTCCGAGGCTGAGGCCGAGTCCGTCCTGCAAGACAGAGACAGAGTCCGAGCCCGGGGTCGGGCGAGGCGGAGGTTATTCGGCAGAGGCCGAAGCGGAGTCCGAGCCCTGGGTCGGGCGAGGCGGAGGTCGCCGTCTTCCGGGGCCTTAGCCCGAGTCCGAGCCCTGGGTCGGGCGGAGCGGAGTTCGCCGTCTTCCGAGGCCTTAGCCTGAGTCCGAGCCCTGGGTCGGGCAGAGCGGAGTTCGCCGTCTTCCGGGGCCTTAGCCCGAGTCCGAGCCCTGGGTCGGGCGGAGCGGAGTTCGCCGTCTTCCGGGGCCTTAGCCCGAGTCCGAGCCCTGGGTCGGGCGGAGCGGAGTTCGCCGTCTTCCGGGGCCTTAGCCCGAGTCCGAGCCCTGGGTCGGGCGGAGCGGAGTTCGCCGTCTTCCGGGGCCTTAGCCCGAGTCCGAGCCCTGGGTCGGGCGGAGCAGAGTTCGCCGTCTTCCGGGGCCTTAGCCCGAGTCCGAGCCCTGGGTCGGGCGGAGTCTCCTATGGCACCACTGGCGGAGTCTGGTCGCCCGTCGGTCTTACCTTTTGCGTTAAACGCCCCGGTGACTCGGTCGGTTGGTGCGGTGATTTAGTCAGGGTTTCTCCTTATCGGAGGCGGGGCCTAGGGCGAGCCGGAGATGCGTCTGCCGTGAAAGAGGAGACCTCAGGCGAGACGGAGTCATCTTAGGGTCGGCTGCCCTCACCCGAGGCTAGGCTCGGGCGTGGCGAGGTCAAGTCACTCGTACGGACTGATCCCTGACTTAATCAAACCCATCAGGCCTTTGCAGCTTTATGCTGATGGGGGTTACCAGCTGAGAATTAGGCGTCTTGAGGGTACCCCTAATTATGGTCCCCGACAGTAGCCCCCGAGCCTCGAAGAGAGTGTTAACACTCGCTTGGAGGCTTGCATCGCACTTTTTTGCAAGGGGACCAGCCTTTCTCGGAGGTACTTTGTTCCGGTGGGTGCGCGCGAGCGCACCCGCCGGGTGTAGCCCCCGAGGCCTCGGAGGAGTGGTTTCACTCCTTCGAGGTCTTAATGCCTCGCGCAATGCCTCGGCTGGTCTGGCGGTTCCCTCATGCGAGCAGGGCGTAACCCAGGTGCACTGTCAGGGCCCAAGTTCTCGGGCTGGTATGTTGACGCTGTCAACGGTTCGGCCGGAGCCGGGTTTGCGAGAGCAGCCCCCGAGCCCTCGCACGGAGCGAGAGGACGATCAGGGACAGACTCGACTTTTTATATACGCCCCTACGTCGCCTTTCCGCAAGGAGGAGGGGGGGAGTGCGCCATGTTACCCTCGATGGGCACCGAACATGGTGTCTCCGGTGAGCTGCGATCGGGTAATCCGAGTGGACGTCCGTGCCCCGTTCGTTAGGGGTCGGCTAGGGGCCCGGAGGCACGCCCAAAAGTACCTGCGGGTGATCTGCCGGACCCGGTCCCCTAGCGACGGGGTCCGAGGGCTCGTTGCCTCCCTCCGATGGGATTCCGTTACAGAGTCGTTCCCGCTGGTCTCGGAAATGTCCTAGGGTACCTCGGGAGCGCAGCCCGAGCCTTGGTTATGTATCGAACGTACCCCTGGTCATCCCTCGCTCGGCGTCTGAGGCGACTGTGAACCCTTCGACGGGCCAGCCTTCGAACCCCTGATCAGTAGGGGGCACGGAGCCCGAGTAGCCTGAGGCGGTCGTGGAACCTTTCGGGGGCCGACCTTCGAACCCCTGACCAGTAGTGGGTGTCGGGCCCACGCGATCTGAGGCGGCTGTTGAACCCTTCGGGGGGCCAGCCTTCGAACCCCTGATCAGTAGGGAGGCTCGGAGCCTAGTTCCTTCACGGGGAAGGATCCCTTTGGGGTTATCCCCCTTCTCGTTCCCTGTTGCAAGAGATAGAGAAAGAAGGAAAAGGGAAAAAGGATTCGAAATTGAACTTCGTGGCGTACCTTTTTCGGCGTGGCCGTTTTGGCGGAGGCGAAGCGTCGCCAGCTGCCCCTGCCAGAAACGTCACCTATTTCGCCGCGGAGTTAATGCGCCGGGGTAAGCGGTCGGCGAGGCTGCCGTTGCGTGCGCGAGCCGTTCGAGGAACGGCTGTTTCGCTTCGCGTTTTTTGAACCCCGCGTCCGGTTCGGGCGATGCGTTGGAACCGTCTCGTCCTTGGTCCTTTATGTACCCCTGAGAGGGTCCAGTGACGATTCTCGACTCCACTTCTCGCCTCCTTCTCAGGTTTTTTTGCAACCTGAGAGATCTAGCCAGGAAAAGGAAACCGCCTTCCCCTGTTCTTCACGCCGCCATCCCTTCTGCCTTGGCGATGGCCGACCGGGTGACCATCCTCTCGCCGCGCGATCCGTGGCCCTTCTCCACGGTGACGGCGGGTGACCTGGAGGACCTCGTCGACGAGGGTTTGCTCCGCCCCCTCACCGATAAGGAGCGGCCGGAATGGATCCCTCCCGCGGGCGAAGTCGCTCCATCCCCTCCGCCGGGGTATGTCGTGAGCTTCATCTCCTTCCATGAGCGGGGATTTGGAATGCCGTCGAGCCGCTTCATGCGGGCCATCCTGTTCCACTACGGGGTGGAACTACACAATCTTACCCCCAACTCCATCGCACAAGCCGCTATCTTTGTAGCGGTGTGCGAGGGGTATCTGGGGATCGCCCCCCATTGGGATTTGTGGACTCACCTCTTCTTTGCCGAGCTTTTTGCTTCGTCGACGAGGGAGAGGAAGGTCCGTGCGGCGGTGCGGGCCGGCGGCTGCACCCTTTTGCTGAGGCAGTCACGGGCGTTGCAGTATATCCCTGCCGTCCTTTCGTCCTCAAACAAGGGCTGGCAGCGCCGGTGGTTCTATCTCCGGAATGACGGAGAGTCGCTCCCGCCGTTCTCTCAGCGGGTCGTCACCGCCGCCCCCGATGCCTGGCGTCACGGGACTCCACACGAGAGGCAGAAGAAACTCGAACCTCTTCTCCAGGCTCTGAAGGTGTTGCGGGAGGAAGGGCTCACCGTCGCGGGAGTGGTTGCCGCCATCCACCGCCGGAGGGTGCTCCCCCTGGCGGAGCGGCGGTTGTCGCTTTGGGAGATGACCCAGGAGGCCGACTGGGAGGGGTCACGGATGTCCCCTGATCCTCTTCCCCACGACGCCCTCTATCGGCGGGTGTCGGTCGCGATGGGGAAGCCGGACCCCCATGCCCTCTCCCAGCCTCGAATGCGCCCCGACCAGGGGTGCGTCGCTCTGGTGAGTGTTCGTCCTTTCCTTCTTCGTATACCGGGTCGCTCCCGATTCTCACTATCGATTTTCTTTCTCCCCCCTTTTTAGGAGGTGGGGCGGCACAAACCCTCCCTGCCGCCGGTCCCGGAGGACGCGGTGGGTCGGGCGGCGAGGCGGGTCGCCGCGGAGGAGGAGAAGAAGAAGAAGGACGCGGAGAAGGCTCGGGCCCGCAGGCGGAGGCGGGCTCGAGACGCCCTGGAGAAACGCCGTCGTCAGCAGGAGAGGGAAGGGCTTCCCAGGGAGCTGTCGCCGGAGACGTCCGATGATGACGACGACGTCGACGATGAAGAGGAGGAGGACGACATGGCCGCACGTCTCGGCCTCAGCCCCGGCTTGGGATGTGGCCGGGGGTCGTCGAGCCAGCCCCCGAGCGGGCCTACATCGTCGGTTCCTGGTGCCGAGGTGCCGGATCCCCGACCTGAGGAGCAGGGGCAACCCGAGAGGGTTCTCGTCTCCCCGGCTGGGGGAGCTGACGCCACTCCAGGGAGCCGAGCCGAGGGGTCCGTTCCTCGGGAACCGTCGCCCGCGCCGGCGGCATGCGGGAGCGGTCCTCAGGTTGCCCTGGCGGCGCCTGGGCAGTCCGCCTCCCGGGCCTCAGGGGCGTCCGAGGCGAGGGCGGCGCCGGGGCTGTTGGTGAAGCGGACCACGGCGGTGGTTCCAGGAAGCGGGAGCCAAGAGACCTCCCCCCAGACACCGTGGATCATGATCCGGAGCGGGTAGGTACCTTGGAATCTTTCCGTCCCGGCGCTTCATTCATATGTCCGGGCCGTAATCTTCCCTTTCTTGTTTTCTTCAGCAAACGGAGCCATGGCCCTACCGACCTGGCGCCTCGGAAGGCCCTCAAGACGGCGTTTGTCCAGGCAGCTGGCGCCACCTCGGGCCCTGCCGCTCAGCCGACCCTTTTGCAGGGTGCTCCGCCGCACGGGGCTCAGGCGTCGCATGTTTCGGGGGAGCAGGTCCCCGAGGTGGGCTCCTCTGCCGAGGTGGCCATCGTGACCGGGGAGGCGGCCAGCGCCGATGCGGTCCCGAGCTCGCCAGCCATGTTGGCCATGCCGGCGTCTGCCGCTACCGCAGCTGGCACCGTTCCGGTCGGAGAGCGCCCGGTCGCCGCCGACGTCGGGACGGCCGCGGCGTCGGCGCCCGAAACCTCGGAAGAGGTGGGCGCGGACGCGCAGCGTTCCCAGGCGGGCGGCAGCCTTGTCGTTGTGGGGCGGAGCCCCGAGGCCCGGGGCCAGTTGCTCCGATTCCGGACCCGTGAGGCTTCGGGCCCTATCTTCGTTCTTGACGACGAAGAGGAGGACCAGTCCTGGGACGAGCTCCGCAAGCGTGCGGAGGCGACAGTGGGGTTGCTCCGATCGTCGCTGGAGGTTCTCTGCGGGGACGTCCCCAAAATCCTTCAGGTAATGGTTTCAGACATACCTTCTTGCTTCCGCGAGTGAGGCGTTCGTCGTGAAATCTTGTTTTCCTTTCCAGGACCTGACGGACCGGAGCGCTGCCAAGTCGTCGTTCATTCGCCGCGAGGCCGTCGTCTGGGGCTCGCTGCGGTCCCTGAGGACTTCGCTCGCCGGGGCTACCGCGCGCCTCTCTCAGCAAGACGCTAAGATAGCGGACCTCCAGTTGCTCTGTGCTGACCTGAAGGCCGAGGCGGCGGCAGCGCGCACGGAGCTTGCCCAGGTTGCCGAGGAGCGGGACCAAACTCGGGGCCAAGCTGCCGAAGCTGAGAGCCGGGCCCAGATCCTTGCGGCCGATCTGGCCGCAGCCCAAGTCGCAGCCTCGGAGCAGCACGTCCGAGCCAGAGGTATGGCTCGACCGTCCTCGGTTCTCAATCTTGTCCGTTTCTTCCGCTTGGGTTTGAGATCTTTCTTCTGGTTGTTCGCAGAGCTCGAGTCTGCCCTCGACGAGTCTGCCAAGGCGCTTGCCGAGGCGCTCGACGGGGCTGCTGAGCAAAGGGAGGCCGATCTTGCGGCTATGTCCGAGGCCGTCTCGGAGGTCTATTGGAAACTCGGTCCCGGCGACGTCCCTTCAGGGAGCTCTCCCCAAAGCCGTCTTCAGGCCCTTGGCGATTACGCGTGCGGTAAAGTCCGCGGGGCGCTGCACCACGGCGTCAGGCGGGCCTTCGCCGTGCTCGCTTCCCACTACGTCGTGGACTTGGAGCGGGTCAGCGAGGGGTACTGTCTGCCTGACGAAGACGAGGCAGCCCTGGCGGAGATTCAGCGGCTCGACGCGGTCGCTGCGGGTCCGAGCGCGTCGCTGGCGACCGTCTTCGAAGCGGAGATTCTTCCTCCTGCGCCGCCGCCGGAAGCGGAGGTGGACTTTACCGACGGCGGGGGCGGAGTTGAGGGCGCGGCTCCTGCCCGAGGCGACGCCTGATTTTAGTTGGGACAATTTCTGATGGGTGTGTGATTTGCCGTGGCCACTGGGGCCTGAACATTTTACTTCTTCTTCCGTGAAGTCATGCTTCTTTTCGTTTCGATTTTCGCGCCTGGCTCGTAGTGTCGACAACAGGGTGATTTCCCGAGCTGGGTCCTTTTTCGCGGCAGGCGACGAGCGAGGTGTCCCTAGCCCGGAAGCATAGGTGTTCCCCAGCTCAGTCGGTCTCGCCACTTTACTCGTACCCCAGTTCGCTCCTCAGGACTCTGTTTCTGACGCATCCGGGAGAACGCAGAAAACCCTTCTTGACCGAAAAAAGAGTTTTTCTGACGCGGAACGGTACGTTCGAACTCGATGAGAGGGGTTCCCCTTTTTTAGCCCCCGAGGGAGGGTCGGGCTCTGTCGGGGCGAGGCCGACCCTTCCTTGATAATTGATTCGTATGTATGAGTGGGGAAAGGGCGCAGCCCCCGGGCGTCGTTCGCGCAGAGGCCGTTTGGCGAGTCAGGCTCCTGCCCAGATATGCGGCGAGTGCTTGGTGACATCCCCCGGCATGGCGGGCACGCCCGAGGGACCCTACGCAAAAATGTCGACGTTTGCGCGAGGGAAGTCGCCGAGCACTGCTTCCTATCTGGGGCCGAGCCCAGAGCCGACCCGGACACGCTTGGAGGCGTCGCCACTAGGGTCGAGAGGGGCGGCCTAAACCGTCCCCGCTGGCTCGAAGTTGCCGGCATGCCGCTTCACGTCCGGTACCTCTCGGGAGAGGCTTTCCAGGTCGGCAGTGAGGGCCTCGGACTCGGCGAGGGCCTCGGCGTACTCCACGCACTCCACATCGCACTCGAATGCGTGTTCGTACGTGGGGCCGACGGTGATGACCCCGTTGGGTCCCGGCATCTTAAGCTTCAGGTAGGTGTAGTTGGGGATGGCCATGAACTTCGCGTAGCATGGCCTTCCCAACACTGCGTGGTAGGTTCCTCGGAACCCGACCACCTCGAACGTCAAAGTCTCCCTTCGGAAGTTGGAGGGTGTTCCGAAGCAGACAGGGAGGTCGAGCTGTCCGAGGGGCTGGACGCGCTTCCCGGGAATGATCCCGTGGAATGGCGCAGCGCCTGCTCGGACAGACGACAGGTCGACGCGCAGGAGCCTGAGGGTCTCGGCGTAGATGATGTTGAGGCAGCTGCCTCCATCCATCAGGACCTTGGTGAGCCTGACGTCGCCGATGACAGGATCGACGACGAGCGGGTACTTCCCCGGGCTCGGCACGTGGTCGGGGTGGTCGTCTCGGTCGAAGGTGATGGGCTTGTCGGACCAGTCTAGATAGACTGGCGCCGCCACCTTCACCGAGCAGACCTCCCGACGCTCTTGCTTACGATGCCGAGCCGAGGCGTTTGCAGCATGCCCTCCGTAGATCATGAAGCAATCGCGGACCTCTGGGAACTCTCCTGCTTGGCGATCCTCCCTTTTGTCGTCGTCGTGAGCCTTGCCACCCTCTGCGGGTGGCCCGGCCCGATGGAAGTGACGCCGAAGCATGACGCACTCTTCGAGGGTGTGCTTGACGGGCCCCTGATGGTAGGGGCACGTCTCCTTGAGTGCCTTGTCGAAGAGGTTAGCACCTCCGGGGGGCTTCCGAGGGTTCTTGCGCTCGGCGGCGGCGACAAGGTCTGCATCGGGAACGTCGCGTTTCGCTTGCGACTTCCTCCTGCCTCTCTTCTTGGCGCCGCGCGGAGTAGACGCCTCGGGAGCATCTTCCGACGGGCGGCCCTGGGGCTGCTTGTCCTTTCGGAAGATGGCCCCCACCGCCTCCTGGCCGGAGGCGAACTTGGTGGCGATGTCCATCAGCTCGCTCGCCCTGGTGGGGGTCTTGCGACCCAGCTTGCTCACCAGGTCGCGGCAGGTGGTGCTGGCGAGGAACGCGCCGATGACATCGGAGTCGGTGATGTTGGGCAGCTCGGTGCGCTGCTTCGAGAACCGCCGGATGTAGTCCCGAAGGGACTCTCCCGGCAGTTGCCGACAGCTTCGGAGGTCCCAGGAATTCCCGGGGCGCACGTACGTGCCCTGGAAGTTCCCGGCGAAAGCCTGGACCAGATCCTCCCAGTTGGAAATCTGCCCCGGGGGCAGGTGCTCCAACCAGGCACGAGCGGTGTCGGAGAGGAACAGGGGGAGGTTTCGGATGATGAGGTTGTCATCGTCCGTCCCACCCAGCTGACAGGCCAGGCGGTAGTCCGCAAGCCACAATTCCGGTCTCGTTTCCCCCGAGTACTTCGTGATAGTAGTCGGGGGTCGGAATCGGGGCGGAAACGGCGCCCGCCGAATGGCTCGGCTAAAGACCTGCGGACCGGGTGGTTCGGGCGAGGGACTCCGATCCTCCCCGCTGTCGTAACGTCCCCCACGCCTGGGGTGGTAGCCTCGGCGCACCCTTTCGTCGAGGCGTGCTCGACGGTCGCGATGAGGGTGCTCGACGCCGAGGTGGCCCGGGGCCGCAGGCGCGGTGTTGCGCGTGCGCCCGGTGAAGGCCGAGGCTTCCCGCGTGAGTCGGGAAGTCGCGGCACGAGGTTCCGAGGGGTATCCCTGCCTGCGGGAGGCAGAGCTCTCGGCCCGCCGGGCCGCAGCGCCTTCCAGGAGATGCTTGAGTTCTCCCTGGATTCGCCGACCCTCGGTGGTTGATGACTCCGGCATCGCGCGGAGGAGCATTGCTGCAGCGACCAGGTCCTGGCCAGTCCCGCCGGATGCGGGTGGCGGTTTGTCCCTGGCATCGTTGGCGATGCGGTGCTGGAGACCTTGGGGCAGGTGACGTATTCCTCCGGCCGGGGGTTGGCTCGCCCATACCTGCCCGATGTTCTGGCGGATTGCCTCGAGCGCTCCTGCTCCTTCATCGAACCCGGCCTGCGCCCCGCGGACTTGCTCGAGCTGTGGGTCGTGACCCCCCGCCGGAACGGGGACCACAGCTAGCTCCCGCGGGATGTCGGCGCGAGGCGCTGGCCTAGGGGGATCACCATCCTCCGGCATGCCGAGACAGCCGCCTCCGGAGGGATCCCCTAGCTCGATGTGGAAACATTCGCGACTCGGGCCGCAGTCCTTGTCGCCAAGGCTGCGGCTGCCGTCGGAACAGTCGGAGAGGCAGTAGTCACATGCGGTCATAAAGTCCCGCATGGCACTAGGGTTGCCAGATCCGGAGAAATCCCAGCAGATGCTGGGGTCGTCATCTTCCTCGGACCCAGAGGGTCCGTAGGTCGAGACACCCGTCAATCGGTCCCAAGGCGACCGCACAGGAAACCCCAGAGAGGTTGCACTCGCCTCAATGTGAGCGCCCGCCAAAGCGAGGTCGCCAGGCGGGCTGAGGCCGAGTCGAAATAACGAAAGATGGGGAGCAGTCGGTACCTTTTTGTCGACGAGGAGCGATGAAGTCGTGTCGGGGGCTGACCGCGTCGTCGTCTTGGGTACGAGGGCGACGTCCTGCAGGCCCTCCGTGAGCGTGCTGGCGTCGTCCACTTGCTCGGGGTCGACGTGTTGCGGGGGGATGGCGCTCGCGTTTGCCTCGAACGTGAGGGCGACGCTTGGCGTGTCCTCCGCTGGGGCGCCGGGGATGTCGATTTGCTCGACAGCCGTCGGAGCGCGATCTCCCGCTCGGCCCCGGTTGCCCCGCCTCCTCCTCCTCCGATGGCGAGGGAGAGGATGGGGCGAGCTCGAACGTTGTCCTTCCCCAACGCGGGAAAGACGTCGTCGATTCCGCCGCCGGCGGGCGGGCTATCCGCCACCAATGTCGTCGTCGCGCGGCGGTGGAAGGAGTATCATGTCGTAGTCGCCGTCGAGAGACATGAACTCGAGGTTCCCGAAACGGAGCACCGTCCCGGGTCGAAGAGGTTGTTGGGGACTGCCCATCTGGAGCTTGACGGGAAATCGAACGTCAACACGCAGCGTGCCCCTACCTGGCGCGCCAACTGTCGGCGTTCCGAGACCGGGGGGTCCCCGAGCCGACGAGTGAGAGTGCCGCGTGCCCCAGCCCAGATGGGTCGAGCGCGTGGAGCGAGCGCGAAGGGGGGAACAGAGAGAGAGTCGATGGCCGGAGCCGGGTCGTGAGGGAGTCGGAGAAATTCCCGCGGCCTTCGTGTTCGTCCCGCGCCCAGGTCGGGTGCGCTTGCAGTAGGGGGTTACAAGCGTCCGCACGAGGTGAGGGGAGAGAGCGGCCCTGAGAGAGAGAGCCTGCCCCTGCCCTTCGTCCTCGCGAGGCCAACCCTCTCTAAGAAGGCCCTGGCCCTTCCTTTTATAGTCGCAAGGAGAGGGTCCAGGTGTACAAGACGGGGGTGTAGCAAGGTGCTACGTGTCTAGCGAGGGAGAGCTAGCGCCCTATGTACATGCCCAGGTGGTAGCCGGAGTGATCGTGGCACCCTGTTGGTGTGGCGTCGTGGCTGTTGGAGGAGTAACGGAGCCGGACGGGGGGACAGCTGTCGAGGTGGCTGGGTCCTTGCTGACGTTCTCCTGCTTTCGTAAGGGAGCTGGGAGCCGCCGTCGTCATGATCTAGCGGGGCGCTATCATGGCCTATCTGGCATAGCTGGCCAGATGGGACGCCGGTCTTGTTCTCTGCGACCCAAGTCGGCTCAGGGCAGGGTGATGATGACGCTTTCTGTTGACGTGGCGGTCTCGTGTCCTAGGTCGGGCGTCGTGGAGGCTCCTCCGAGGCTGAGGCCGAGTCCGTCCTGCAAGACAGAGACAGAGTCCGAGCCCGGGGTCGGGCGAGGCGGAGGTTATTCGGCAGAGGCCGAAGCGGAGTCCGAGCCCTGGGTCGGGCGAGGCGGAGGTCGCCGTCTTCCGGGGCCTTAGCCCGAGTCCGAGCCCTGGGTCGGGCGGAGCGGAGTTCGTCGTCTTCCGAGGCCTTAGCCTGAGTCCGAGCCCTGGGTCGGGCGGAGCGGAGTTCGCCGTCTTCCGGGGCCTTAGCCCGAGTCCGAGCCCTGGGTCGGGCGGAGCGGAGTTCGCCGTCTTCCGGGGCCTTAGCCCGAGTCCGAGCCCTGGGTCGGGCGGAGCGGAGTTCGCCGTCTTCCGGGGCCTTAGCCCGAGTCCGAGCCCTGGGTCGGGCGGAGCGGAGTTCGCCGTCTTCCGGGGCCTTAGCCCGAGTCCGAGCCCTGGGTCGGGCGGAGTCTCCTATGGCACCACTGGCGGAGTCTGGTCGCCCGTCGGTCTTACCTTTTGCGTTAAACGCCCCGGTGACTCGGTCGGTTGGTGCGGTGATTTAGTCAGGGTTTCTCCTTATCGGAGGCGGGGCCTAGGGCGAGCCGGAGATGCGTCTGCCGTGAAAGAGGAGACCTCAGGCGAGACGGAGTCATCTTAGGGTCGGCTGCCCTCGCCCGAGGCTAGGCTCGGGCGTGGCGAGGTCAAGTCACTCGTACGGACTGATCCCTGACTTAATCAAACCCATCAGGCCTTTGCAGCTTTATGCTGATGGGGGTTACCAGCTGAGAATTAGGCGTCTTGAGGGTACCCCTAATTATGGTCCCCGACAGATGTATTATATGTTTTTACTATAATAGATGTAGACATAAACACATATGTGGTGTAGTGATAGCTACAAACACATTTATTTGAGAGGTCGCGGGTTCGAATCCCCTTGGAGCCTGTGTGATAGCCGGGAATGGAAATGTGAATGGGCTTTGCAGGGAGGGGGAATGAGAAAGACAGGCAGCTGGGAATGGGAATGGGCTTTGCAGTGAGGACGGAATGGGAATGGCAGAACACGGAATGGGGCAGCCTACCCCTTACCGTCTTAATAGGTAGTAGAGATATACAATATAGGATTTTAGATTTTTGCCCGTAACTCTCTCTATTCAAAAATGGCAGTCATATTAGACCGGACAAAAAAATATATATATTATATTTTTTATTATTATTTTTTTATAGCACAAACTCGATGCTTAAAATTCAATATCATCTTATAGATGTTTTTAACATGAATTCACTGATGCAAGTTCTATATATGCTCTAAGAGAAGTTATTTTCTTAGCTCCTGGCCTTTTACTCTCTCCGTCCATAAAAGCTTATAGCTGTAGAATCCGTAGTTATCAAACTCCTTCAAGTTTGACCAATTTTATATTTAATAGTATTGGTATTTATGTCTCTAAATAAATTCATTATAATTAAGATATATTCTATAACTGATTTAATGCTATTTATTTTTGCATCACGAATGGTAGCACTGCACTCTTTTGCGGAGGGAGTGTAGTTCATTTTTTAGGACTTGTTCGGTTAGAGAAGGGTTGGAGGGATTGAATCTCCTTCTATACGAATTTGTATAGAACGGGATTTACCAATACTCCTCAATTCACCTTAAACCGAACAAGCCTTTAGACTATTGCTTAGGTACTCTAGTATTTACCACAATCCACATGTATTGATGTGGATTGGGGTGTAAATTAGTTTAAGTTACACTCTAATCCATCTCAATACATGTGGATTGAGGTTAATACTAGAGTACCCAAACTAGCCCTTAGAGCATCTCTAAGAGACTAGCTAAATAACTCGCAAAGCCAAATTTTAGCTACTTAAAAAGCAAAATAACTCTCCAACAGACTAGCTATCTGACTCGACAAGCTATCTAACTCTCTTACTAGCTAAATTTGGCTAGCCACCTGACTAGCCAAACTAGATAGATAATCTATTGAAGTGAGATGGTATATATATATATATATATATATATATATATATATATATATATATATATATATTGTATATTAGGAGCCCTGAGCTTCCAATAACTAGAGGAAGCCCAGGTCAGATAGTGCAATCCAGTCGAGCCGGACCATGTCCACAGGTCTATAAAAGAAAATCCAGAGTGCTAGGGTTCAGTTTTCACGCCCCATCCAGATTCATTAGCGACGGCGCGTGCGACGACGGCGGTTGCCCGATAGCGCGCGCAGCGGTGGACCCCCGGCCAGTGGCTGCGGTGGTCGCGGCTCCCCGACCTCGACGTGCGGTGGCGGCCAGTGGCTACGGTGGCCGCAACTCCCCGACCTCGACATGCGGTGGCCGCGGTTCCTCGATCCGGAGTAGAGGCAGCGGTTCCTAGGTCGGCGACAGCGGCTTCCCGATCTAGAGGGCGAGCGACGACAGTGCCCTTGTGTTGTGCGGGCAAGCGGCGGCGTTCCCAGGGCCCCGAGGCGGCGGCACTTCCACGGCCGGCGAGCAAGCGGCGCCCCTCGATGTGCGAGTAGCGACGGCGACACACGAGGCGTGAGGTTCGAGCGGCGTTGCGGAAGGTGCGAGGTGCGCGCAGCGTCGATCGCGATGACATCCTCCGATCCGGCGCAGTTCGGGCGTCCACAATGACGACATACATCTGTGCTTATGTCATCGACGACGTCCTCCGGCGACTACCTCCTTCGATTCGTGTTTTCTTTTCGATTATTGTGATTTATGCCTATCACATGTAATATTTATGCTAAAAAGTGTACGATTTTATGCTTAAACACGGAGTTCATATATTAGTTTGCTGCATACACATTGGAAAGGCAATTCATTAATTTATGCTATTCGTAATTTGTGCGCATGCAATGAAAACTCCTATGATTTTGCCATAATTTTTGGATCTGTATAAAAATAGAAACTGCATGCATGTGACTTCCATATTTTTCGGATCTGTCATAAAAATAGGATTGTAATAACAACCTACTAGAGCTATCAACCTCTCACATTGACTCGTTGTTTACGCATATAATTGAGAGATTTTATGCTCAAAACTTAAGGTTTTACGCTCCACCCGAAGATGCGTCCACCAGTGAACAACATGCCAGATTTTTTACGCACTGTAATGAATTGCATAAATATCTACACCGTATAGTATAATTTGTATCAGTATATATCATAAACTAGTTCTAATGCGTTTAGCTGCATGGTTGTTTGAGGGATCCTATATTTATGAAGGAAATAAAACATTAAATGCGATTTTTTGTTTCTATGCATGCAATTTATTTCCTTTCATTGCATATTCTTTCCATCATAAATTCGTGTGCATGCAGCTAGTAACAGATTTTTACGCAGTATACCCAATTGCATAATTATCTACACAGTGTAGCATATTTAGTATCACTATATATCATAAAATAATCAATATGAGTCTGGCTGCATGGCTGTTGCAGCGATCATAAATCTATGGAGGAAATAAAGCATTTAAAATAGAAACCGCCACACATATCTTTCCTAAATTTATGCGCATGCAAGGGAACATGTTTGACTCATGCATGCATTTTGCCATAATTTTTGGATCTGTATAAAAATAGAAACCGCATGCATGCGTCTGCCATGTTTTTCGGGTCTGACATAAAAATAGGATCGTAATAACAACCTACCAGAGCTATCAAACTCTCACATTGGCTAGGTATTTACGCTTATAATTGAGAGATTTTATGCTCAAAACTTAAGGTTTTTACGCTCCAACCTGGAGATGCGTTCACCAGTGAACAAGATGTTAGATTTTTTTACGCAGTATACCGAATTGCATAAATACTTACACCGTGTAGTATAATTAGTATAATTATATATCATAAACTAGTTCTAATGTGTTTAGTTGTATGGTTGTTGGAGGGATCCTATATTTATGAAGCAATTAAACATTAAATACGATTTTTTGTTTCTATGCATGCAATTCATTTCCTTTCATTGCACATTTTTTCATCATGAATTCGTGTGCATGCAGCTGGTAACAGATTGTTACGCAGTATACCGAATTGCATAATTATTTACATAGTGTAGCATATTTAGTCTCAGTATATATCATAAAATGGTCCTTACGCGTCTAGTTGCATGGCTGTTGCAACGATCCTAAATTTATGGAGGAAATAAAGGATTTAAAAATAGAAACCGCCGCACATATATATCTTTCCTAAATTTATGCGCATGCATTGGACCGTGTTTGACTCATGCATGCATTCCTTTTTTACGCTAACAGACGTGGGGCGGGTGGCGTACCCGATAGCCTGGTTGGGCGCGCTGGGTTGAACCAGTTTGCAGCGGTGGTCGGTCTGGGTTTCCTTTAACTATTGGAAGCTTAGGGCTCTCATTATACCTGCCCTATATATAGATTATATATAGTGTAATCTTTATGAAAAATTAAATAGATAATCAAATGGAGAGCTAAAAATAAAGAGTCTCTTAGAGATGCTCTAGAACTTCTCCAGATCAACATAGAGCCAACAAAACTAAGTTAATTAGCATAAACTTTCATAGATTCGGCCAGCCCGCAAAGCCGTTATGGGAGCTCTGCCAAGCTAGCTAGCAAACCCCTCGTATACACATGCCCATTCCACGTGAAACATGTCGCCAATGAGTCGGTGTCATTGCGCATATATCTAGTTGATGTAATTGTACCACGTAGATAGGAAAGGGAATAATAGGCTCGTCCGACTTGTGGCACGTGGGGAGGCCTAAAATGACTGTCGTGGCAGCCATGCGTTCGTATGTTCCCAATATATAAGCTCGTTTTGCTCACCCTATGTTCACGCAATCACACCCACATGATATACATAATATTACCCTTTATTCACGGACCAACTCCAGCATCCTTCGTATATGCCCGTATATCTCTATTTTACACGGTGTAAGCTATTGTTCAGCAGACTCTCTATAGTCAACTAACTCCAACAGACTCTCTCTCCCTATCCGTATTTAGCACGGTTAACAGTATACAACGAGATCATACATCTGTCCCCGTTTCCAGCAGTCTCCGCATCCCTATTTTTCTTTGCACGGAGGAGAGAGACACCATAGAGATGGGTAGTCTCAACGTGTGGCGCACATTTTACACGGTCTTACCAACTCCAGCAACACACCAATCCGTATCCCTATTTTGCATGTTGTGTACAGCCTCCGTATCCTTCAAGTCGTCCAGCAGTCTCCCTATCACCATCCGCATTCGTGTGTATGACAGCTTGGATCCATGGTGTCAGATTTTTAAAGCTGGTCATAGACGGAGATGAGAGAGACAGCGTGAGAATGAGGAGTGAAAGATCGGGCGTGTGTTTTGCGGAGACGAATGCGGAGGCTGTTGGAGAGCGTGTATAATGTGGATACGGAGTGGGATAGCCAGTGTTGCTGGAGTTGGTCCAAACGGGGTCATGGCTCTTCGTGTGGACTACCACACTTTTTTGTCATATGGATGAGTGGATGACAGTTAGTCTCTAGACTGAAGGCTACTAGTTTATGTTTATCTTAAACCTTGGTTATGTGATTATGTTGCTAGCTGTATGTTCTAAATAGAAGACGGAAGTTGTACAGGGGCTTTATATCTTCTTGATGTATTATTCTTAGTATCTATAAAATGTTTTCTTTATCGAAAAATTATACTATACTCCGTCCGTTTGATCTAACTTGTGTGATTTAGATATTATTTATCAGGTTTATGGGCTATCTCATATATACATTACGTGTAGAAGCTCTAAATATTTACTCTCTCCGTTCTAATTTATAATCATTTGACTTTTTGCATCAAGTTTGATTAATTCATCTTATTCAACTGTTTTGTGAAAAAAATGAGAAATTCAAAGCAATGTTTTCCTAAACGGTTTTAGACGGACATTTAGATTGGTCTAAACGGTAAACGGAAGAACACCACGCAGTTTAGGGCCTAGGCAGTCCTCTAAACAGGTCAACCGTTTAAACGGTCAACGTATGATCGAAATGGCCTAAACAGAACGGCTCTAGACGGGTTTAGACACCGTTTAGCATGTTTAAATGTTCAGTCTACTCTATCACCACATATTCAAATAAACTCGTCGCCTGCATCTTGTTGTGCTGCTTCCTAGAATAATCTGTAGTGTCTATTTTGTAGCATGAATATTTACTCTAGCTCTTGCGATATTGATTTCATTTCTGTATTAGCTATTGCCCTTCATATGGTCTAAGTTTTTCAATAGTGTAGGTTAAAATTCATGTTGTGAGTTTTAACTCACTAGTTTTCAATAGTTTAGTTATTCCTAATGGTTAGAATTTTAGTGAGCTCTTGAACTCGCTGTAATTATTGGTCATCTATTTATTTGCTAGATGCTTAATGCCTTAACCTTATGGATCATGATGTGCGTCAAGCCTAACATTTGATATAGATATATTCACATATTACCTTCTTTCCTTTGGTTTTTTATAGTTTCGGTACATGAATATGTCTTCTGCTAACATGTTTCAGTTGTTATTCTATAATTAGCTAAACTAGAGGATTTGGTTATAAATTATAACGATATCATAGTAAAAATTAATAATTATAGAACAACAACTAAAACATGTTATAATATGAAAGTTCCCTTTGATCCGGGAACAGGATCTGGATGTCGCCTAGAAGGGGGTGAATAGGCGAATAAAACTTATCACTTTAAAACTTAAATTCTTACTCTACTCGAAGACTTAGTACGCAGTGGAGTGAGAAGATCTTTCGAGTAGGTTGCAGCGGAATCGGAGATCCTTTCTCAAAATGTCCTGCACTTCAAATAAAGCTTATACCACGGATAAGTGTTGAAGTGCAGATATAAAATCGAGTAAGACAGAGAGTCAGGATACAATACAGAACAGAGCACACAGACGCAAGGATTTATCCCGAGGTTCGGCCAAGCCTAAAATGCTTGCCTAGTCCTCGTTGGAGTTAGCCACACCTGTGCTTGGAGTCTATTTCAACTCCTTCCTCTGTTTGCTCAGATCTGTCAGTATGACAGATAGAGCCTTTCACTATTGAGTTGGGTTACAACACCGTGGCTGCTTACAAACTTCTCGACAGCACCTCGGCAGAGTAACGATACGCTCAAGACCTTGCTCTAGCTCTTAGCAGCTTTTCTCCACTCTCTAAAGGCTTATAGTTGTGCCTTCTACACAAGCTAGAAAGATACACACAAGAGGGAGAGTGAGAATTGATCAGAGTGATGTCTACACTTATTGGCTGCACTTGTACATAGCTTGAGGCGTCTAGGGGTCCCTTTTATAGGCACAAGGGGCCTAGGAGCCGTTTGAAGCAATCCAGGAAGGCAAATCTTGCCTTCTGTCGGATGGCGCACCGGACAGTCCGGTGCACCACCGGACACTGTCCGGTGCCCGATTTCCTTCCATAAATGGAGCAGTCGACCGTTGCAGTCCTGGAGCCGTTGACGCACCGAACACTGTCCGGTGCACACCGGACAGTCCGGTGCCCCCATTTGACCATTGGCTCGGCCACGCGTCACGTGCGGATCGCGTGGCCGACCGTTGCCCCAGCCGACCGTTGGCTCACCGGACAGTCCGATGCACCACCGGACAGTCCGGTGAATTATAGCCGTACGCCGCCGGCTTTTCCCGAGAGTGGCCTGTTCACCAGAGTTCAGTCTGGCGCATCGGACACTGTCCGGTGTATGCACCACCGGACACTGTCCGGTGTGCCAGACTGAGCTGAGTCTTGGTTGTACACAACCAAGCATTTTGCATCTCTTTTCTTTTTGTCTTCCTTCTGTTTCTAACACTTAGACAAATATATTAGTACATAAAAACCAATGTACTAAGTCTAGAAACATACCTTCTCTTTGATTTTTACATCTATAGCATTTGACATGCTTGAGCTTTGATGTTGGACTCATAAATCCTCAAGTCAGCTTGACTTGATCCAGATTGTCATTTCTTAGCTCCAACATCCTGCAAAGGTCACATAGAACATCTCCAAACATAGGAACAACCCAAACTAAAAGTCAAGGTGCACTTAGCTCTTTTGGGCTGCTTCCAGTTTTGTTTTTGACATTTGTTCTCGTTCTAGTGACATTGATCTCCTTCTTAGAGCTTGGTCTTGAGCCTTATGACTTACACCACATACCTATAGATATTTCCTCATTGGTTGTAAGTCACGTCCTTATGTAGTGATCCTTGATGTGCCGTAGCTGTTCTCAACTCGATCACCCTTGACTTTGCAAGCCTTCTTCTTCACCCTTGGCTTTGGGTTCCTCAGCCTCCTTGACCTTCTCCCGTGCACTTGGTACCTCGAAGCTCTTCTTGCCTCCGTCCTTGGCTTGATCAGTTGTCTCCGAGCTACGCACCCGAGTCTCACTTTATGCCATGTCCATCTTACTTGTGATGTCCATTATGTATCCATAATCTAGTTCTTGGACCATCACATTTGTTCACTTGTGTTGAACCCTGTAGGCTTTACCTTAAGCACCTGTTCAACACTTAGTACACTTGTTAGTCCTTTAATTGAGTTGTCATCCAAACACCAAAACTCACAAGAGAGCTTCCATAATATACTAAACGATATCATAGTAAAAAATTAAAAATAATTGAGATTTTTTTAATAAGGCGAGTCGATCAAATTTAGGGTAAAAAGTCAAATAAATTATAGATTGTAATGGAAGGAGTATATGTTATATTTTATTCACAAAGAAATAGATCTATACTCCCTCCACTACAAGAAACTGATAAAAGTTTGTGGGTTTTGTTAAGAACGTGGGCACCGACGTTCTTACAATAGTTAAGTTCATGGGTTTCTTTAAAAACGTGGGTACCCACGTTCTTACATTAAGTTCGTGGGTCCTAGCTAAAACCGTCGAACTTAACCTTTTAGGAACGTGGGTACCCACGTTTTTAAATTAAATACGTGGGCCACGTGGACACCGTCGAACTTAAGCCAACCTAAATCTCTAACCCCGGCCCGCGCGTCTCTCTTCCTATCTCCTTTCCCCCTTCCCACCAGAGCTCATACCCGCCGCCGGCCCGCGCGCCTCGTGCCGCCCCGCGCCGCCAGCCCACGCGCCTGCAGCTCGCGCGCCAGCCACCCCGCGCCGCCACCCCATGCGCCTGCAGCTCGCGCGCCGCCACGCGCGCCAGCCGCGCCGCCAGCCAGCGCCGCCCGCCCCACGCGTCGCCACCCCACGCGCCTGCACGGGTACTACACGGCCGGCGGTAAGATCTCCGCCACCTCGATCTACTTTGAGAGCCTGTCGTACAAGGTGAGCGCCACAACGGGGTACATCGACTACGAGAAGATCGAGGAGAAGACACTTGACTTCCGCCCCAAGCTCATCATCTGCGGTGGCAGTGCGTACCCGAGGGACTGGGATTACGCCAGGCTCAGGGCCGTCACCGACAAGGTCGGGGCCCTGCTGCTCTGCGACATGGCGCACATCAGCAGGCTCGTTGCCGTGTAGGTACAACATTCATTGATTACAACAATCTCGATTAACCGGTTAGTTCCATGAAATTGGATCTTCATGTTGTGCAGTCCTGTTGAAATGGCGATGGATATGGTACATGTGGTGGTTTAGATTCTACTTGGGATCTAATTTAGGTAATTGTTTAACCGCATATTATAGATATGAGTGTTTAGGAATATTTATATGGATGTTGTCTGTCTGTCTGTCGTTTTGTGCATCACCTTGGATTGTTTAATCACATATTATAGATCTGAGTGTTTTGCAAGTTTACTGATTTAGGAACATTTTATATGGATGCTTGTTGTCTGCCGTTTTTTACCATTGCCTTGTTTTGTATACCAAAATGTGGCTTGCAGTCATGGAAATGGTTATTTTTGGCTTGCTTTAGTTCGTGTAAAAATATATTCCTTTGATGGTGATAGATCTGTTGTTCCATTTATTTTGGTGTTTTGGATTATTCTCAATGGATATGAACCTGTGTACTCAGATAGTCACCGTACCAATTGAAACCTTTGCACGAGGTCTTAACAATTTTTACTCTTTGACGACAATATATAAGAGAACTCGTGCTTAGTGTTCTTTAGCAAATCACATTGTGCATCTTTGTGTACATTATTGCTTATCAAATTTGGGTCCATGCGTGTTAACGTCACAGTAGCGCCCACTTCTGTTATGCAATGATCATGCATATATAGGCAATCCATAGTGGAATCTAATAAGCAATATGCTGCAATATGAGACATACAGATTTCTAACTCAACTTTGGTGTGTAGACTGAGCTACTGCACTATTTTAGGGTCATAGTACAGAAGTGACACGATTTCGCTAATTCTTTTGTATCGTCCTTTGGGTACTGGAGTCGGGAGGCACTTAGATAATGTATTATTCTAGGGCCATAGTACAGAAGGTGATATTATTTGTTTTTTTAGCTCTGGAGTCCGGAGGAGATCTGAAGAGACTATTCATTGCAAATGTTTAGTTAGTTGAATAATCTGTGTTAAAAAAATCTCACTATTTGCCTTACTCCTTTTCAGGAAGCTGCAAATCCTTTTGAATATTGTGATGTGGTTACCACAACCACGCACAAGTCCCTTAGAGGGCCAAGGGCTGGCATGATCTTCTACAGGAAAGGCCCTAAGCCCCCCAAGAAGGGCCAGCCTGAGGGTGCTGTTTATGATTATGAAGACAAGATCAACTTTGCAGTGTTCCCATCTCTCCAAGGTGGCCCTCACAACCACTAGATTGCTGCACTTGTTGTTGCTCTACAGCAAACTATGTCACCTGGCTTCAAGGCCTATGCAAAGCAAGTGAAGGCCAATGCTATTGCAATTGGAAACTATCTCATGAGCAAGGGCTACAAGATGGTGACTGATGGAACTGAGAACCACCTTGTTCTCTGGGATCTCCGCCCCTTGGCTTGACTGGTATGCAAATTAACATCTAACTAGGCTTCATTTTCAAGGGGCCAAACTATAACTTGTTTTACTGTTGTCTTATATCCACAGGAAACAAGGTTGAAAAGCTATGTGATCTTTGCCACATCACATTGAACAAGAATGTTGTCTTCGGTGACAGCAGTGCATTGTCTCCGGGTGGTGTTCGCATTGGTTAGTATCATTTATTTATTCATTTCTTCTGTTGTGGTGCAAGCTTCAATGAAGTATTAGTCCAACATTGCTATCCACTTGTCAGTTCGAATTTTTTTATGGTCTTTGAGCCTACCTTCTTAATGAAAAAGGTGATGTGTCTAGATATTTTCTTGGTGTCTGGCCCTGGTATGGCCATTGTTGGCAAACCAAAATTTAGATTAGAGCTCTCATTTGGTCACATAGTTCATCTTGATGACCAATAAGCCAAAACCTTGACCACAAAAGTGATACCCCTGATTATGGTATGTTGGGAGGGGGAGGGGTGTATGCCTAACTAAAAAAATCCCAAAAATGATTCCTGAAATCGGTAAACTTACAATAATTCTGGGTGTAATCTCTGAAATTCGAAATTGCAACTATATTTTATACATTGTTTACCATTGTCTCAAATACATATAGAGTGATGCTTGTGCCTTTATTTGGTCCTTGCTTCCTGTGATGGGAATCATGGGATATACTCCTTAAGAATCATCTGATCTCTTGAACTGTTGCAGTCAGGTTAATAGTTCTGGTTCCATTTTACTTCACCATTCTTCACATTTTTTGTACAATTGTGCTCTGTATTTTATCCGGCTTATCTGTGCTGCAGTAAGAGTGTGCTGGATCAAGCCGATGGTGAACCAACAGTGGGGGTGGTGGCCGAGGTGAAATCGGAAACAGATCGAGGGGATCGCGAGGACGACAAGAGTGTCGCGTCCGAGAGCGGGAGCGATGAGGACTCCGATGGGTCAGGGAGCGAAGATTAGGAGGATTCCGAGGAGGAGAGGCGGAGGGAGGAGGAGAGGACGCGGCGGCGGGCTGAGCGGCTTGCAGCCATGGCTGCACGCGCTATTGCTGAGCGCGAAGATGTTGTTGCGAGGCTCGAGGGGGAGAAGGCGGGGCTTGAGAAGCTGCTCGCCGAGCGTGAGAAGGAGCAGGCTCAGGAGGTGAGGCTGCTTCATGGCTATTTTCTTTTGCTCGAGACTTGAGAGGTTGCTTAATGTGATGACATCAATATATATCGCTCTGAACAGAACGGCAGAAACTGCTCTTATAGCATGCATGATGTTAACTCTTTTTTGTGTTTTATACCATCATTTAGTTAGTACCACAATGTGCCCCCTACATTCCAAACTATAGATCATACAAACTTTTTAGCTTATATATGTCTATCTAGGTGCATAGCAGCATAGGTACCTAGAAAAGCCAAACCAACCAATAATTTGTGATGGAGGGAGTATGTTTTTTGTTGTTATTATTCAAAATGTATTCTGTTTAGTTTTTTTTTGCAATACTGCATTTGAGCTCAAAATCCTGCACATATTTCATTGGTTATGGAACTGTAAGTTCATCTGAAGTACTTATAAGGCAGATTCAAGTATTCATTTGCAAAACCATTTCTACACACAAGTTATCCTGGTGAGATGGTTTCTAGAAAGTAGTGATTCCTTATCAGCTTCTTGTTCAACATGTTTCAGGCTTCAGAGTTGCAGACTAGTATGATTGAAACATTGGAAGCAGTGGAGATAGAGAAACAGAGACATCACAGCACTAGAATGGAAGCCCTTGCACGTTTGGCTAGACTTGAGGTATATGCCTGTCTACAAACGACCCCTACCCAATCTTCACAGGTCTTAGCAATGCTCTTAAAGAAGGTTTTCACAGGTTACAAACGGTGAGCTTGCAAAGTCACTTGCCAGGGAACAATGGAATCTGGAAGTTCAAGTATGTTTTCTCTCTCCCCCATCGTATATTATGTTTTTGGGCTTAAGATAAGAAGCAATGGATAATCTACAGACTGTCCTGCTCTGAGTCAACAGCAGATGTAGAGGCAAACTATAGATGTGACTATGCATAGATAGTTGAAAGCATGGGTTTTTATTCTTCCCTTCAAGTTTAGAGAATGCTGACATTTTCAAGAGCCTGCACCTTAACATGTGGTCCACAATGCTATGACTAGACAAACTTGATACATTCTGGCAATGGAATAATGGGTTAGTCTAGAGTGACCTTGCACTGGAGTTCTGTCCACAAATGTAATTAACTATTTTTTGTTGCTTTCGTATTGCTGGAGTCCGATATTTTACCATAACAACTGCTAGCTATGCGTTGAATGTGATTCATAATCCATAGGTGTTTCACAAATTATACAATGCTCTATTGTTAAACTGAAAACAGTTTATTCTTGATATTTGAATAGGTAGATCAAGTGGCGTAGCTTCGAGAGGAAGTTGAATTGAAGAAACTTGCTCAAGATAGTAAGTTGACCATGACCTTCTTTTTGGGGCGCTCTGGCTTAGAGTTTACTGTGTTTTAAGCACTTTTAGTTCGTTCTTAGGCCAACGCTATATTATGCTGACTTATTTTGTTTTCTTCTTGAACCTATTTAAGTATGACATGCCATTCTTTTTGGTTTCGACTAATAGCACTTTTTTTTGGTATGTGACCTTTGTTACCATTCCATGAACAAGAATACAGAAGAAAGCTAACAAAGATACAAAAGACAAGTGCCCCTCCGGTTGATGAAGTAAGCAATCAACTTACATTTGCCAGTGGCTTTTCATTCCACTCAACTGATATAATATTTAATTGAGCCTTTTTAGTAGAACTATTGACTCCTCGAAAACATGTCTCTTTACCTTATCTATTTGTAATATGTGTTAACTTTTGTCTAGATAGAATCTTTGAGAAGGTTCAAGCTGGAGGAAGAAATTATTGATGCAGAATACACTCTGACATGTGACAGAATTGTGAGCTTGAAGGACAAGGTAGGTTTTCCCGTGTATGACTGATCTCATGTAGTGATTAATTCTTATTTACAAATGGTAGTTTCAATTAAGCCCTTACAAATCTCTCCCACAATGGGAACTGCTGATACCTTGATTGAGACATTTTGACGCCAGAGCTGAGGAAGCATTGTACATTTGTCATATAATGCCTCTAGTGTAGCGAGTCAGATATTTTGCCTTCTGCTCAAATTGATCGTGTGTGTGTGCTTTGGTAGGGAATGTACAGGTTCAAACCTTGACGTTATGTTGTATTTTTTGGTAGATGACACATGGTAGAAATAGCGTTGTTATGTTTATGGCACTCTCATGTTCATGTTCATGCACAAATATGGAAGCCACATTTTGTGTTCATCATGCTTTCCTATATCTTTGTGTACATGTGATTTAATGCCAGTTGTGTATTTATGAGAATTTTGGTTTATTTTGTAGGATTCCGGCTATCATCAAGTGACTCCTCCCTCTCACGTTGACTTTGCAGACAGATGTCTCAATTCTAGTGGTGGAGCTACGAACAACATATATCAATGTATTTGTGAATTTGTGAACTTATGTATTTGGACTTATGTGAATTTGTGAACTTATGTATTTGGACTTATGTGAATTTATGAACTTATATATTTGGACTTGTGTGAATTTGTGATATGAACATATATCAATGTGTTTGAAATCTGTATTGTATGTGATATATTGTGTTGCATGTGATATTATGTGTGTCTAATTTTTCATTTTTGTATTTTTTATTTTTTTCTGAAAAAGGGTTAAGAACGTGGGTACCGTCGAACTTATTGTGCAGTCCGCGCAGACCTCTGCAGGACACATAAGTTCGACGGCCACGTGACCCCGTCGAACTTAACCTTAAGAACGTGAGTGCCGTCGAACTTATGGGAAAAAATTCGACGGCCCCCGTCGAACTTAAAAACGCACGTTCTTAATGTTAAGTTCGATGGTACCCACGTTCTTAATGTTAAGTTCGACGGTACCCACGTTCTTAAGGTTAAGTTCGACGGGTCTCTAAGTTCGTCTGAAAATCGCCGTCGGCTATATTCGTCGGTAAACCCACGTTCTTACGGTAAGTTCGATGGCCTATTACATTAAGTTCGACGGTTTTTTAACCAGTTTCCTGTAGTGTCTGTCCCAAAATAAAATTCGTTTTAGGTAATCAGGGGGTGTTTGGTTCCTTTAATCACCCTTCCAAACTTTAGGTACTAAACTTTAGTCCCTGGTAATCCTATTTGGAAGACCTATTTTAGTTATCTCGTTTGGTATTTTATAGACTAAAAGTGACTAAACTTTAGTCACTGAAGTTTAGAACGTCGGAACCAAACATCTCCTTAGTGGATTCATACAATACTTGATATGTGTATTTTATATATGTGTCTAAATTCATTGTCATATATTTGAATATGGACATAAAAACAAAGAGTTAAAATGACTTCTATTCTGAAACGATGAGTATTATTTATTTCCTCAGTCTTTTTTTATTCCCACTGACAAATCCCCGTGCTGATTGGAAATGGGTATTCATTCAATTGTATCAGTTTGATGATGGCTGTACGTGTGCTGATTCGAAATGGGTGTTTATTGGTGTGGAGCGTCTAAATAGCAGCTCTGGGATTGCAAAATAATGGCCTAGATTGCAGTATAGAACCACCAAAAAAACAAACCAAAGGAAAAAAAAAAAGAACATAAAAAATGTCCATACAGTAAATAACGGTCAAAAGCAAAAAAATGGCCCATGCAGGTCTCGAACCTGCGGCCTTCGCGTTATTAGCACGACGCTCTAACCAACTGAGCTAATAGGCCTTTCTGAAATAAATTTCAATAGTTTCATATTTTAGCCTAAATTATTCAAGATAACATAGTATGCACAATAACCACCTTCGCTGTCTAAAGCACCGTAACCACGTACTTTAAGGCCCTGTTTGTTACAAATTATAATCTCTTCAGATTATATAATATAGCGCAAATAATCCAGTAGGTAAACAAACAACTAGATTATAGGTTTGGATTATATAATCTAAAGACCAGATTATAATAATCTTATAATCTCCTCAAAAGTAGCTTATTTAAGATTATTTTGGTAAAAGACCCACTACCCATGGTTATGTAAATAGAAATTACAATATATGGAACCCTTCTTCTCTCACTTAGAGCAACTTCAGTAGTTCTCTAAAAAATAGCTTGCTAAAATCATGTTTAGCAAGTTGCTAAATAGCTATTAGAAGTAAAAAATAACTTCGTCTTCAATAGTTGCTCATATTTAGGAAGTAGTTCGATTTTAAATCTAGTTTTAGCGGCCCTGCCCCTATGAGATCTGCCTGATAATAAGGTTGAGAGCAGAGGATGTGAGGGCGGAAGAAAAAAGGTCGGTCGATATAAACTATAAAGGAGTGGTGGTCCGATGGCGCAACCTATGAGGAAGTTGGGTTCGACGGTGAAGGAGAAAATTGCGTTGTACGTGTTTGACCTAGCTACCTCATTATGCTAGAAAGTGAAAAAAGAGTGTGCTATACCTGGCTATCTCACTGTGTGAGAAAGGGAAAAATAATCACGCTAGTATGAAGAAATTGACGTCAACTGCATTTAGGGAGTTCCTACTGAGTTGCTAAATGTGGAGAGTAAATAGAGTTGAATAGCAACTAAGTAAATTTAGCAAGTCTATTTAGAGAACCATTGGAGAAGCATTTTTCTGTTCACTTCTTAAATTTAAGATTTAGAGAGTTATTTAGAGAACTATTGGAGTTGCTCTTAAGATAAACAAACAAGGTTATTATTGTCTTTGTGAATAATCTATATTTGTATAATCTAAACTGCCAAACACCTACATGTAGATTATAATATATCTAGATTATAATCTGTATTATATAATTTAGATTATAATCTAGATTATATAATCTATATAAGATGAAACAAACAAACCCTAAATAGCGGTTGGTTGCTCTCAAAGTATGGTGAAACGAAGCCACTTCGCTCCTAATTTATTATTGTTTGGATTAATTTCATGTAGAATAGAGTGGCTCTAAAATGAAAAAAAAAATATGCTTAAATGTTGAACCATTTGCCTCCCCAATATCTTCTGGATGGAGACGCTATAGGGAAGGAGCTGTTCTATCCCAACTGACTCCTAAACCAAAACCAAACGCTACCTAATAGGACCGTTTGTCACCATAATCTGACTCAAAGTTAACCTCTTGCATCCAAATGCTCTCGTGCTCATACTCAAGATGAATGCCTTGCATTTACATTTAATACTATAGTCAAACGTAAACGAAAGCCCTAACACACGCTGCAATCACCAAGCTCATATTCACTCTGATGTGTCAGTCTTCACGTCCTAGATGTACCCCCAGTCCCCACACATCAGTGCAACTCTCCGAGACAAGAAGCCTATGTCCAACGAACTTGTGTGTTTCTCAAATACGAATATCAAATCACCAAATTGGGAGCCTAATAAATGTGTCAGAGCCTCACAGGGCAGGATCAATACATAACTCCCTAGAGAAATATAGTTTGTATAAGTTGTGCTTACTGGTCCAAATACTTGGAGCTGGTAAGTTGTCACTTATTCCAAAAACCCCATTCTGGTGGTCCAAATACTTGGAGCTGGTAAGTTGTCACTTATTCCAAAAACCCCATTCTGGTAAAGACCACAGCAATGCCCGTGCCAAAGCACATGTGGTGTCTAATGCCACCGTCAGTACATGTCTAACGAAATACAGATCTTTTCATCGAAGCACCTGAAACCTGCATCGGTTCAAGTTCAGCTACTACTTTTAGGGTGTGTTTAGTTTGACTTTTGGCTTTAACTTTTACCCACTAAAAACAAAACCAAAGGACTGGATTCAGAAACTCGCAGTGCAAAAATGTAAGCACCCTGGACCTGAACGGTCAACGACACAAAGAACTGCTCCATGTATTGCGGTAGAGTACATGTCCACTATCTCATAATCAAATCTTATGAAACTTACATAATCTAAAATTAATCTTCTAATTAAAACCTGATATTGTTAGCATTTACCTGAAACAGCTTAACAGAACATTAAATAAACAAACAAATAGTAGAGTCATTCCACTAATAACACTTCGACAACGTTAACAATGTTGTGCAACTCCAGAGTCCAGAGGCTAATTCACTCTTTAATAAACAACACCTGCATGGTTATTTTCACATACTCCTGCACATTCCTGGTTAACAAGACTCCCACACATAGAGGTGGTCAAGCTCATATAAAGGTGATAATTGGCCCTAGATTTTACACTATAAAATTTAAAAATTAAATCGGATTAGTATCGAGCTCTATTCCTATTCATTTTTAAAGTAAAATTAATTGAGCCCTAACTTATTGTGAATAAACATTTAGATCATGATCCTTTACCACCACTAAGCTCGTATCAATCCAAGTAACCTCAGAACCTTCTAAATCTACATGAGATGAACAGTAAACCTTCAAAAAACTTTCGGATGCAAACTCTTCCCAACAATTCAATCTCTGTCATTTGGTTTCCCCATCATATCAGGTAAGTACATAACCGCAACTTCAATCACCAATACTCATTTAATCAATAAAGCATTGAAACATGTGCATCAGATAAGGTGTTGAGAAAGATCGTGAGCATGCTCTATCGCGTTTTTGGATCATTATGATCTAAATCAATATGACCAAAAAACTTCCAACTAGTCATAAAAAAGTTACAACTTCTAAAGTTTTAGATATTAGCTACTCCCAAAGTACATATATCTATAATAACCAATTAAATTAGAAAGCTTATACTTAAAACAACTACTTCAAATTAGCTTAATGTTCCCATTCAAAAAAATGGTTTAAAGTTTAAACATAAACTTGCAGGTGTGTTGCAACAACATTGTAATCGAACAAGTACATATGTATGATCAGCTACCTAACCTCAGTTCAACAATGCTTTTGGGGTCTACTTGTTTGGTTCAAAGCATGCCAGTAAGCAGTCTACACCCCAGGTACACAAAAAATTCCAAAGCCTGGAATTGCATGAAGAGCCAGGCAAAGCTGCCTGGATTAAAACCAAACAGGCCAAGATTGAAGCAGGGGGATAAAACCGATAGTGTTTGGTGGCAGGGGGTAGATGAATAAAGCAAAAATGTGCAACTCAGTGAAATTTGGCAGGCAGGAGCAAAGTTTGGTACATCTAGTTTCTGATGCTAATTTCATAAAGGCCATGTGATTCTAATGCTACTTTTTTTATCTAGGATGGCAATCACACATATCACTGACAAGGAAGTAGCCCACATCTTCGTGGAAAGGGAAGTAACAGCTCCTGGGGGGGGGGGTCGTGTAACATATTCGGGTGGCACATAGGAAACAAGTATTTCAAAAAAACGACTTAACATAAGCAGGTCCCAAACAAGCAAATACATGCAGTCTCAAATGTGACCTTTCGATACATAGGTTCAGAACATTTGCGGCAGGGCTAAAAACATAGGCCCAGAAGAAGACATAGTAATGTAGTGTGAGGAATATCAGGTGGTCTATGGCATCCACACAGTCCTCCTAAGCTTCCAGGTTGGGCTCTCTTGGTCATCTGGTTTGGGAAGGGGCTCCAATAAGCAGGCTCCAAACTTCAGTGTCTTGGCTGTTTTTAGTATGGGAGGGGAGCAGGGGGGCAAAGGTGAAACGAACAGGTCCATCAGATAGTTGAGTTGGGTTCAATGTGTTCAAAAGGCAAAAAAAAAGAATTAAGCCAGGCAATGCATAATCACATAATCGTTCTGACATATCGAGAAAAGGTTGAAGAACCATACCTGCTTTATCAAGCAATCTAAATCCTAATAACCATGATGCTTTCCATAGTGAAGAGAACTATGACCAGATAACCTGATGGAAGTTATTATCAGTTACAAAGAACTGTGTGAGCACAACTGGCTGGAAAAAAGACATAAAACACTAACAGTTGCTATATACAGCTATGTACCAGACTGAATTTCTATACTAGTAAATCAAACATTGAATAGCCCTCCTTACCCACTACTAGAGGAGCGGGCACTGTATCCGCTGTAAGCCGCATATCCTCCTCCAGGTGCCTAGAGGAAGTTTTAGGTGATTATGGAATGAGAAATTCTGATAACAAGCTATCAACAGGCATAACAAAGGGTGCAGCATAACATATGTATACCTGGGAGCCACCATAACTTGCATAGCTGTCAGAAGGAATCATGTCATCCGATGTACGAAAAGCACTTGAATATAGGTAATGTCCAACAGGCTTAGTGTCTCTGCTTAGATATTTTGGTTCATCCGAAACCGAAACACCAGCAGGCAAAGGATGGTAAGGGATCACAGATGGAAATGCAGATAACGAGCCCTCTCTTTCAAAAAAATTGGCTTTTAGCCTTGTAGCTATTTGCACAAGAGCATGTCTTGCAACATCAAGGCCTCCACTTATCTGGTGCACAGACAAATTGATATAATGAAAACCTGCTACAGCATATAGCATATAACCATGCAAATGGCTCAAAAATTAACATCAGAAAGCCCAAATTGCTACCTGAACCATCTCTTCATCTTCTGCTGCTACCTTTGGGACATTTTCTTTTGAAAGAATGCGTATATTGGCTCTGGATGTTCTTCGTATCTCAGTAATGATTGAGCCACCTTTGCCAATTAGGCACCCAATACGTGATGTTGACACCAGCAAGCGTGTAGTATATGACTGCTCAGCCAATTCTGAATCACTTTTCTCGCTGCATCTAAGCTGCAAACGAACTGCAGCATCAATCGTTGGAGATACAGGATCTTCAAAGAACTGCATGGAACAAAAGACGTGGTTGGTCAAGAAAAGCAGCTAAGAATAGGCAAGGCATAATATAAGCATATCAAAAAGAGAAATCACCTCTTTCGCAGAAACTGTAATTATGCAGTCATCATCAGGGTCCGAATTGGAGCTAGCCACTTTAATTAAAGCCCCAGATTCCTGTCTAATCTGTTTGATAATTCCACCACCCTTCCCAATTACACCCCCCACATTTGCAGCAGCACAAAGTAAACGCAAGCTAAACTCCTTTGCAGAGCTCTCATCCCGTCGGTGTTGGTATAAAGAGGGCCAATCTCCTGCCACGTCACCTTTGTAGCCTCCATAAGGAGGAATTACTGGAGTGATCCCTACAACAGGTGCAGCAGAGGAACCACCAAGGTGGGTGCCCCCTGGATACGGTTGGGTCAAGCTGGATGCAAGAAGATGCTGTGACTTGGATGGGTTGTTATGGAGGCGAGATGACACTTGACAAAGAGCCTTTTTGACAACTACCGTGTCCCCAGATATCTAGTGTCAAAAAATAATGTAAGTCTTATCAGTAAAAAGATGATTAGCGCAGACAGCAAAACATACAACTCCAGACACTTTTTTAAGTTTCGATAATAAATAAATGGTGTAGAGATTTAACAAAGAAAGATAGCACCAAGATTATATATAAAAAGGGATAGATACAGACATTAATACGCAGTACAGTTTGTTTAGGCAATGTAGGGATTGATGTGAGGAATGACCAACCTGGAGAAGTTCATCGCCACTAATGGCACATGCAGGGATATGATCCTTACTAAGCACGCGTATTTGCGCGCCAGTCTCACTGCGGATTCCTTGGATGATGTGCCCACCTTTTCCAAGAATGCATCCAATCTGGTCTGATGGCACAAGCAGGCGAACAGTAACTTGAGGTGAAATTTCTTCACTGTCTTCGTTACCAAAACTCTCATCAGTGGCAAGCCTCTCATGAACTCTAAAGAGGGCATCCTGAGCAGGGCAAACCTTATCTTCAGCATCATCGATGGTATTAGTTTTTCGACTTGAGCTAAATATGGTAATAACTCGCTCTTCACATCCAGGGACACTCTCACCAATCCTGATCTTAGCTTGGGTCTCAGTCCTCAACTGCTTTGCAATTTCTCCACCCCTGCCAATGATACTCCCAATTTTTCTAGAGGCGCAGAGGTAGCGATACACAGTGTCATCAGGACCAGGGGCATAGGTATCATCACCAGGATTTCTTCTCTTACCGCCTCCAGTTTCAGTATAATCAGAGTAGCGCTTTCCATGACTGTTTCGGTGCCCACTCATTATCTGAAAACAGTGGTAAAACAATCAAAAAACACAGGCACTGCACCAAATAAATACAAACTTAGATAGCAGATCATAATGTCCTTAATGGCAAAGGATGTGATGCAGTATAACTATAACCCCTTTTTCTCGATGGAGTAATCCTCCACACACACGCACATACGCACACACACATATATAAAGTTTTGGACATCAAATTCCCATGAAATCTCTGAACTGCAAACTCCAATAAGCCAATACCATCGAACCAAACAAATGTACTAACTTAGGTATATATTAATTTATTGTTACATATGCACATTACCAAGCCTAACAGCTAGCCCTAGTTTAAAAAAAAACGCTACAATTACAAAGTCGACATATCATGTTATCAATATGCTTAGTAATGCGTACTATTTTCAAAGCAGAGAACAGACGTTTCTATGAGAAAGTAGCACGTTTTCAATTTAATTAATTAGTTAATCCAAGCCCCAACCAAAGCTGCGCAAAGAAACAAAAACAAAAGGGTCAACCACATGCATCTGCTAATAATTAAACTCCATCTTGAGTCCTTGATATCAGGAGGGGGGAATCCATCTTTCAGGGTACATCCCTCAGGCAAGAAATTCCCAAATAATTGGCTCAAACATAACTTATATCTACCGCATCTACGCTCCCACCGAAGAGATCGAACCACCAAAAAAACGACGGATTGGCACGAAACAAGGCCGGATCTGCGTGATGAAGACTCCGAACTAGGGCCGCCGTCGCGGGATCCGACGGGGCGTGTGGCAACTTGCAAGGAGGGCCGGGGTAGGGGCACTGACCTTGGCGCCGCCAGACTCGGCGAACCCTAGGCGCGATGGACCTGGGGCAGCGTCTCGAGAAAGACAATGCGGCAGAAGGATGGATGCCGCCGTAGGCAGGACCGCAGGAGCTTGCGATGGACCGAGGAGAAGGGCAGTGGGACTGTGGGAGGCCGGAGGGAGTAAAGGGAGGGACACCTACCGACAAGAGGCCGAGCCGCCGAGGGTGGCAACACTTCTGTCGCCACCATTCACGAACTCTCTTTTCGATGTGTTTTTTTCTCATGGGCCGCCGCGCGTGGTTTGCTCGTGGGCTAGGTTCCGCTTCACTTTTCTGTTTGGACTCAGATAGAAGGGGTGTTTGTTTCGGTTATTTCGTCTCTGGCGGGGTGTGTTTGGTCGCGGGACAGCTAGAACAGAAATGTCTTCTGGCGTTCTCTCTTGTTACTCCAATTTTGAGGGACAATTGGAGACAACACTGAGATAGTCTTATCCGAATCTTTGACTCTAAACCAAACAACCTTATTTAAGGGATCGTCCCATCTCATCTCGTCCTGCAATTGCAACCAAACGCATCCTATGTGGATTAGAGAGATGGCAATGTGTATTCGATAACCGATTATTATTTACTCTATTAGAGTATGTATATATGCTAAATATTTTATTTGTGGGTTTTTTATTGGGTAAAAATCTTTACTTAATGAGCTGTGATTTAACATGTGGCTATAAAATACTCCTTATAAACTTAGGCTAAAAGCATGAACTTAGGCTTCAGTCATCCATCTTTTTTTACTATTTAACAACCTTTTAGGCCATAGTGTCATAGAAGGCTTAACGACTACTAGGTATGTGCTCATGCGTTGTGACGGGAGTAAATTTGTATGAAACATAGATACGGAACGACAAACATCACTATAATATGCAAAATATGTGTGGCAAACATTATCAATATTATAAAACAACTCCATGTACTGCTACTATTGGCCTCGAGCGAGCCATGACTGTGTCTCCCGTCCGGGGTTGGCCTCGGACGAGCCGTGACTGTGTCTTCCGCGTGAGGTTGGCCTCGGGCGAGCCGTGACTGTGTCTCCTGCCCAGGGTTGGCCTCGGGCGAGCCGTGAGTGTGTCTCCCGCCCGAGGGTGGCCTCGTGAGCCGTGACTGCGTCTCCCACACGTGGTTGCCCTCACGAGCCTTGACTGCGTCTCGCGCCCGTGGTTGGCCTCAGGCGAGCTGTGATTGCGTCTCCCGCTCGGGATTGGCCTCGGGCCAGTCGTAACTGTGTATCCCACCCGAGGTTGGCCTCGGGGCGAGTCGTGACTGCGTCTCCTGTCCAGGGTTGGTCTCGAGCGAATCGTGACTGTGTCTTCCGTCTAGGGTTGGCCTCGAGTGAATCATGACTGCGTCTCCCGCCCGAGGTTGTCCTCCTTATCCCTTCCATCAAACAGAACTCGAGGACTCTTGATTGACTCCTATGAAATTAAAACCTTGGGAATTATGGTGGGAAATTGGAGCTCACCTTCGCGACCTCACAGTCGTGTGGTGTAGCTGTGGTCGACGACCAACAAGTTCGTGAGCAGGATTGGTTCAGGGTGGTTCGGGATAGTGTACTACGGGAAGCTGAGTGATGGAAAGGAGATTGCTGTGAAGGTGCCTAGCAACAATTTGTACCATGGGAAGAAGTAGTTCTCAAACGAGGTGACCTTGCTCTCTAGGATACACCACAAGAACCTAGTGGCGCCGCACCACCAAGAGAGCTTCATGTTCCGGCCGATGGGAGCGCTCGTGGGCGCAACGATGCAAGGTGTCGTGTCGGAGGCTTCCCTTCTCGCACTTGTGCACCGCCCGAGCGTGGCTACGTCTTCTCCAGCGCACCTCTCGACTTATGGTGTCGCGCGTGTGCGCTTAAGGCATCATGAAGAGGGACACGAGGGATCCCGAGCGGGGAGGATGGCGCGGGGTCAGAGGAAGAGTGGACGGGAGTCGCATACCTTATGGGGATGGGCAGGCGCGCGGGGGAGACGCCATATGTCGCGACGGATCTCGGGTGAGCTAGGCGTCTGTCTCTGAGGGAAGGGGGCAGATGATGGGGGCGACGATGTCCCTATGGACGCATCCCCTTCCGGAGGCGCGCAACCATGACAACAACCAAGGTGCCCCCGTCGAGCGTGGCTGCCCGCACGCAGCGCCATGGCGCCTGAAAGGGAATTAGGCTTACACCTATTTTCTAAATTGATTTTGGTGGTTGAATTGCCCAACACAAATAATTTGACTAACTAGTTTGCCCAAGTCTATAAGTTATACAGGTGCCAAAGGTTCACAAAAGGAGCAAAGGGACAACCGAAGGCACCCTGGTCTGGCGCACCGGACTGTCCGGTGCACCACCGGACATGTCCGGTGCACCAGGGTTCTCCACACGCTGAACCCCTCACCTTCGGGAAAACGCAGAGTCGCTCCGCTATAATTCACCGGACTGTCCGGTGTACACCGGACAGTGTCCGGTGCTCCAGGAATGAAGCGACTCTGAACTCGCTTGCTTCGGGAATTCGCTCCGCTATAATTCACCGGACATGTCCGGTGTAACAGCGGAGCAACGGCTATTTCGGAGCCAACGGTCACCTGCAGCAGCATTAAATGTGCGCCAGAGCGCGCAGAAGTCAGGCACGCGCGACATGGCGCACCGGACACTCTACAGTTCATGTCCGGTGCGCCACCGGACATCCAGGCGGGCCCAGCAGTCAGAGCTCCAACGGTCGGAACCCTAACGTTCGGGTGACGTGGCTGGCGCACCGGACTGTCCGGTGTGCACCGGACTGTCCGGTGCACCATATGACAGACAGCCTCCACCCCAACGGCTAGTTTGGTGGTTGGGGCTATAAATACCCCAACCACCCCACATTCAATGGCATCCAAGTTTTCACCTCTCAACCACTTACAAGAGCTAGGCATTCAATACAAGACACACCCAAGTGATCAAATCCTCTTCAATTCCACACAAGGCTTTAGTGATTAGCGAGAGAGATTTGACGTGTTCTTTTGAGCTCTTGCGCTCAGATTGCTTCTTTCTTTCTTTCTCATCTGTTCTTGTGATCAAAACTCACTTGTAACCGAGGCAAGAGACACCAATTGTGTGGTGGTCCTTGCGGGGAAGTTTTGTTCCCGGTTTTGATTTGAGAAGAGAAGCTCACTCAGTCCGAGGGACCGTTTGAGAGAGGGAAAGGGTTGAAAAAGACCCGGCCTTTGTGGCCTCCTCAACGGGGAGTAGGTTTGAGAGAACCGAACCTCGGTAAAACAAATCCACGTGTCTCACTCTTTGTTTGCCCGCGATTTGTTTTGCGCCCTCTCTCTTGGACTCATTATTATTCCTAACGCTAACCCGGCTTGTAGTTGTGTTTAAATTGTTAAATTTCAGTTTCGCCCTATTCACCCCCTCCCCTCTAGGCGACTTTCAATTGGTATCAGAGCCTGGTGCTTCATTAGAGCCTAACCGCTCGAAGTGATGTCGGGAGATCACGCCAAGAAGGAGATGGAGACTGGTGACAAGCCCACTACAAGCCACGGGTCGACTTCATCGGAAGAGTCCCGCAACAAGAGGAAGGAGAAGAAAAACTCCTCCTCCAAAGGGAAGGGGAAGGAGAAGAAATCCTCTTCCCACAAGTCGCATCGGAGAGGCGACAAGCACAAGAGGATGAGGAAAGTGGTCTACTACGAGACCGACTCTTCATCACCATCGACCTCCGACTCCGACGCGTCGTCCGTCACTTCTAAGCGCCATGAGTGCAAGAAGTTTAGTAAGATCCCCCTACGCTACCCTCGCATTCCTAAACATACACCTTTACTTTCCGTCCCATTAGGCAAACCACCAACATTTGATGGTGAAGATTATGCTAGGTGGAGTGATATGATGCGATATTACCTAACCTCACTCCACAAAAGTATATGGGATGTTGTTGAGTTTGGTGTACAGGTACCATCCGTAGGGGATGAAGATTATGATGAGGACGAAGTGGCCCAAATCGAGCACTTCAACTCCCAAGCCACCACTATACTCCTCACCTCTCTAAGTCGAGAGGAGTATAACAAGGTGCAAGGGTTGAAGAGCGCCAAGGAGATTTGGGACGTGCTAAAGACCGCGCACGAAGGAGATGAGGTGACCAAGATCACCAAACGGGAAACGATCGAGGGAGAGCTCGGTCGCTTCCGTCTTCGCCAAGGGGAGGAGCCACAAGACATGTACAACCGACTCAAAACCTTAGTGAACCAAGTGCGCAACCTCGGGAGCAAAAAATGGGATGACCACGAAGTGGTTAAGGTTATTCTAAGATCACTTGTTTTCCTTAACCCTACTCAAGTTCAATTAATTCATGGCAATCCTAGATATACACAAATGACCCCCGAGGAAGTTATAGGTAATTTTGTGAGCTTTGAGTTGATGATCAAAGGCTCAAAGAAGATCAACGAGCTTGATGGCCCCTCCACGTCCGAAGCACAACCGGTCGCATTCAAGGCGACGAAAGAAAAGAAAGAGGAAGCTACTCCAAGTCGAACATCCATCGACGCCTCCAAGCTCGACAACGAGGAGATGACGCTCATCATCAAGAGCTTCCGTCAAATCCTCAAGCAAAGGAGGGGGAAAGACTACAAGCCCCGCTCCAAGAAAGTATGCTACAAATGTGGTAAGCCCGGTCATTTCATTGCTAAATGTCCATTATCTAGTGATAGTGACAGGGGCAACGACAAGAAAGGAAGAAGAAAGGAGAAGAAGAGGCACTACAAGAAGAGGGGCGGCGATGCCCATGTTTGCCGGGAGTGGGACTCGGACGAGAGCTCCACTGACTCCTCCTCCGACGAGGATGCCGCCAACATCGCCGTCACCAAGGGACTTCTCTTCCCCAACGTTGGCCACAAGTGCCTCATGGCAAAGGACGGCAAAAGGAAGAAGGTTAAATCCAAATCCTCCACTAAATATGAGTCTTCTAGTGATGATAATGCTAGTGATGAGGAGGATAACTTGCGTACCCTTTTTGCCGACCTCAACATGCAACAAAAGGAAAAACTAAATGAGCTAATTAGTGCCATCCATGAGAAGGATGATCTCTTGGACTCCCAAGAGGACTTCCTAATCAAGGAGAACAAAAAGCATGTTAAGGTAAAAAATGCTTATGCTCTAGAAATTGAAAAATGTAAAAAATTGTTTAGTGAGCTAAGCACTTGCCATGACACTATTGCCAACCTTAGAAATGAAAATACCAAATTAATTGCTAAGGTTGATTCTCATGTTTGTGATGTTTCAACTCCCAATCCTAGAGATGATAATGTTGATTTACTTGCTAAGATTGATGAGTTGAATGTTTCTCTTGCTAGCCTTAGAAATGAGAATGAGAAATTGATTGCTAAGGCTAAAGATTTAGATGTTTGCAATGTTACAATTTTCCGATCTTAGAGATAACAATGATATTTTGCGTGCTAAGATTGTTGAACTTAATTCTTGCAAACCCTCTACATCTACCATTGAGTATGTTTCTATTTGCACTAGATGTAGAGATGTTGATATTGATGCTATTCATGATCACATGGTCTTAATTAAACAACAAAATGATCATATAGCAAAATTAGATGCTAAAATTGCCGAACATAACTTAGAGAATGAAAAATTTAAATTTGCTAGAAGTATGCTCTATAATGGGAGACGCCCTGGCATCAAGGATGGCATTGGCTTCCAAAGGGGAGACAATATCAAACTTAGTGCCCCTCCTAAGAAATTGTCTAACTTTGTTAAGGGTAAGGCTCCCATGCCTCAGGATAACGAGGGCTACATTTTGTACCCTGCCGGCTATCCTGAGAGCAAAATTAGGAGAATTCATTCTAGGAAGTCTCACTCTGGCCCTAACCATGCTTTTATATATAAGGGTGAGACATCTAGCTCTAGGCAACCAACCCGTGCTAAGTTGCCTAGAAAGAAAACTCCTAGTGCATCAAATGATCATAGCATTTCATTTAAAACTTTTGATGCATCACAAATCCAGCAAGGTAGTTGCCAAGTTTGTTGGGGGCAAACACAAGGGGTCAAAGACTTGTGTTTGGGTACCCAAAGTTCTTGTTTCTAATGCCAAAGGACCCAAAACCGTTTGGGTACCTAAAGTCAAGAACTAAACTTGTTTTGTAGGTTTATGCATCCGGGGCTCAAGTTGGATCATCGATATCGGGTGCACAAACTGTAATACGTAAGTTTGTAACTCATATGGAGAGAGAATATTTCCTTTATCTATATGTGTGTACCATCTCTATATAATGTCACATGTGAATAAACACCATCAAAAGGGGGATTGAATAATTAATAACACCTAAAATAAACCATTGCATCATTTTGGGACTCTTGTTTGTGCATTAAAAACAATAATAATGTGAATAAAAATAAAATATAGTGAGAACAAGATTAGAAAAAAAAGATATAAAATATATGAAAAAAGGTATATAAATAAATATGGGTACTTTTAAAATGCACAAAATGATCTGAGTGGAGATTTGTCACAAATTCGAGTTTGAAATTAGAATTTAATTTGAATTTGAAGAAAACAAGTAAAGGAATAGGAGAAATAAAATAGAAAAGGATAAAATGGGGTTTGGGCTCAATTACGCGTTTTCGGCCCATCTCTGATCTCCTTCTCCCGTGTGCGCGGCCCAGCTAACTAGTTGGTGCCGACAGCTTGGGCCCGCAACGCAGTCAGCCTCCCACGCGGTCGATCACTTCCATGTGGGTCCCCCCCGGTCGGATCCCACTCGCGCGCGCCTGCCTTGCTCCGCCGTTACGCTCGCCGATTTGAAGGACCCGCTTGTCAGTCGTTTTCTCCTCCGCATTGCACGTTGGTTCCACTGCAGTCGGGCCCCACCTGTCGGATCTATCCCCTCCCGACGCCGTTCCATCCCAACTGAATGCCGAAGATGCCGGGCGGATTCTCGGGCACCCGTAACCAATACCGCGGACTCCGGTTGTGCCCACCGCCTTCGTGGCCCTACCCGTGTACATTTATGGGACCCTTGTGCCATCCTGTGTACTGACCGCACTGTGGAGTAGACTCGAGTGAGATTTCGACGCCGCTAGGCTTAGGTGCCGCCGCCGTGGACCATTGCCAGCTGGGACGACTGCTGCGTGGATGATGGCTTTGGGGCATCACCAACCCATCGCGAACCCTCTGGTGGCAGTTGGAGGCATGGGGGAGCACCTGAACGCCGTCGATTCCTCGTCGTCGCTCCTGCGTCGTCGCGCATCCGCCCCTCGTCGTGGCCAGTGCTCACCACTACTCGATCTAAGGTAATGATCTACCTATTACCTTCTCCTTCCTACTCTCTTCGCTTTAGCTCCGACCAATTTGACTTCGGTGCACTAGGGTGGCCGATTGGTGTCTTGCCGGCGTGCCACCACCGCGTGGGCGCAGGGCGCCGCCGTGCCCTGGAGTTGGTGAGGGAGATGACCTCTGGGCCGTCAGATTTTAATAGACGGCTCTGATTAGATGGATAGATAACGGTTCATGTGGATAGGTTTGGGCCGTTAGATCTGTAGCGTGTGGGTAAGATTTCATCTACTCGTGGGTTGATCTGGGCCCTTGATCCAGAATCGAGCGGCCGAGATCTAGTGATACCCCTTCGTGGGTATGTTTTCTAAAAGAGACCCTGAGCTTTCTCGGATTCAACCCGCCGTCCTGACCAGGGGCGCTTAGAGTCTTAAGAATACTTACATGTTGGCCCCTGAGTTTTCCAGAAATTGGTGCCCAGTCCAGATAACTAATAAAACCAGGAAAAATAATCAGAAAATAGTTTTTAGTACAAATTTAATTGCAGAAACTTGTTTAATTCATAACAAATGCATATGATCTCCAAATTGGACCATTTCAGTTCCTATAATTTTGTAATAGTATTCTCTATTAAATAGTACCACTGTTTTGGCATAAAAGACTCATTAAAATTTATCTAGCACTTAATCTTGTATTAAATGCATAAAACCTTAGAAAATCCATAACTTAAAATCTATAACTCCAAATTTAATGATTCCAGTTCCTGTGATCTTATTTTAATGTCTAGTTTATTACTGTATATTCTATTTGCATGCTTGGTGTAATGTTAATTCTTGCTATACTGTGTATGTATTGTGTTGACGCGGGTAGACGAACAAGCCACTGTGGAATCTGAGGTTCAGCAAGTAGAGATAGCTGAGCAGGAGCTCGTTGAAGGCAAGTTGTGCCCTTGATTCACTTTTGTTACCCAATAATGTTCTTTATAATCATTTACCATGCATAGGTTTAACTTTGATGGGACCCGATAGGTCACCCTAGATTGTTTATCTCATTACCTTGTTTACCCCTGAATCATATGGGTAGTTATGCTATTGCTTTACGTGGTTTTTGGGTTAATATTTCATTATATCCATGTTCCAGTTATTTTGTTATTCTATTTATGTTCATGTCAAGATCATTATGTTATTGTTAATTGGAACATGGAGCTTAACTTGAGAACTACGTGCCACCACAAGGGAGGAATGGGACCCCTTGGCTGACTAATTAGGAAAGCTAGTGGAAGACTACCTTACCCGAAAGGGGCAAGGGCAGTAGGGGAGTGGTCAGTGTAGGGAGGTCCCTGGTTGATTTTGCTGCGATGGCGGTCAGCCAGGAACCCTGCATTGGAACTTCCTATAAACTGTAGCGGGTTTTCGGAAGCGAGTGGAACTTTGTAAAGGCCTCGTAGTGGATCCCTAGCCATTCACCTTGGTAGTGTCTAAGGGCCTAGCTAACCCTGGCGACATGGGAAACACGACTTGTGGGTAAAGGGTACAACCTCTGCAGAGTGTAAAACTGGTATACTAGCCGAGCTCACGGTCATGAGCGGCTCAGGACTCTCCGATGATTAAATTATGGAACCTAAACTCAATTTGTCATTTGCATTTGCATGGGATTTGTTATTAATTGTGTTCTATTATTTTATTATGGTTTGGTATTCACTTACACTTAGTAACTGCTAATAAAATTTTGACCAACTTATAAAAAGCAATGCTCAGCTTTAACCACTATTGTTGTTCAGCCTTACACTTCATGAACTCCCACCTTTGGTGAGTTCGTGTCACATTATTCCCCACAACTTGTTGAGCGGTGAACATATGTGAGCTCACCCTTGCTGTCTCACACCCCCCACAGGAGAAGAACAGGTGGTTTCAAGTGGAGTCAAGTATCGAGGAGTTTGATCTGATCTAGGTGGCGTTTCTCAGTTGACATTGGCGCCGACGGTCCTTAGTTCGTTTTATATTTATTCTTTTATTTTGTAAGTCTTCCGCTATGTAATATGTACTCTGATTATATTGTGACATTTATCTCTATACACTTTGTTATTATATATGTTGTCTTCTTGGCGCATGTATGAGATGCACCTGGCTTTGTCCCTTAAAGCCGGGTGTGACAGAAGTGGTATCAGAGGAAATGTTGACTGTAGGACGAAATCTAGATAGAAATGGACAACCCCTTACCTACTTATCTTATTCTGATTCATTCTATACTTATCTTGATCCTGTCTCACCTTTTGCTGTCATACTCTGATTACTCTTATCTTTTCTGCTCTAAGACAAGATGGATTTCACACCTTGGAATCCTACATTTATGATTTTTTTTGAGATAGGAAACCTAAGACGAAATTAAAACTATTTTCTCTATTTAAAAATGTTGATTGATTGTTCTGATGATAAATGCATGATTTGCTTCTTTGATTGATTGAAACATTATAGTTGGGCATCTTAGCATGTACCACCATAAGGTAATGTATTAGTTTTAGTGGATAACACACTAATCTGCTTAGCTAACAAATCCCCCGCAGTAACATTCCTCGTAATTACTCGCCTTGTCTACAATCCTTTCTTTCGTACCTTGTGTTTCTAACCCAGATGGGCTACCCCTATAGTGTTAGAAGAGAGCACTATAGACGTGATCCTTGGTATGTCATGGTTAAGAAAGGCAAAGGCAGTATATACACTGTGCTAAGGGAACCGTAGAACTCACCAGTTCCAAAGGACAAAGATTTGAAATTGCAGTAACTACGACCATCAGATTGTGGCATTCTTAGTAGATGGGAAGTTTGTTGGTGACAACATCCGTGTGGTTAAGGATTTTCTGGATGTCTTTACAAAGGAGTTATTAGGGATGCCACCTGATAGAGAAGTTGAGTTTGTTATTGGTCTCTTACCTGGAACCGCCCCTATTTCTAAACGGCCATATAGGATGTCCGTAGAGGAGTTGAAGGAACTTAAGAAGTAGTTAGCTGAGTTACAAGAGGCTGGTTACATTCGTCCGAGTTCCTCACCATGGGGAGCGCCGGTTTTGTTTGTACAGAAGAAATATGGATTGCAAGAGATGTGTGTGGATTAAAGGTCCCTTAATGGTGTCACTATGAAGAACAAGTATCCATTACCCCACATTGAAGATTTATTTGATCAGATGAGAGGTGCAAGGGTATTTTCTAAGATTGACCTCAGATCGAGTTACCATCAAATGAAGATTAGTCCATCGGATATTCCCAAGACGATTTTATCAACCCGATATGGTTTATATGAGTTCATCGTTATGTCATTTGGACTAACTAATGCACCAACTACTTTATGGATATGAAGAATAAGGTGTTCATGATCTAGACAGATTTGACGTAATATTCATCGACGATACTCTTGTTTGTTCCAAGAGTGATAGTGATCGTGAGAAATATCTGAGATTGGTGCTACAGAAGTTACGAGATAATCAACTCTACGCCAAGTTTAGCAAATGCGAGTTTTGGATTGATGAGGTGTCATTCCTCGAACATATCATTTCTAATGGAGGGATATTAGTGGATCCTGCTAAAGTCAAGGAGATAGTGGCGTGAAGCGTACCCACTACAATTACTGAAGTCCGGAGTTTCTAGGGACTTGCAGGATATTATCGGAGATTGATGGAAGGATTTTCTAAGATTGCCAAGCCTATGACCTCGCTTCTGGAGAAGGGAAGAGAGTTTAAGTGGGACGAGAAGTACCAAGATAGTTTTAACCAACTGAAGTTGAAGTTGATGACGCCACCAGTGTTGGTTATGCCAGACCTGCAGAAGGGATTTGATATTTATTGTGATGCATGTGGCCAATGATTGGGATGTGTGCTCATGCAAGAAGGACATGTGATTGCCTATGCGTCTCGTCAGTTGCGGAAACAAGAGTTGAACTACCCCACTCACGACTTAGAATTGGCAGCCGTTGTGCATGCACTTAAGATTTGGAGACATTATATTATGGGGACCAAGAGCCAAGTGTACACGGATCATAAGAGTTTAAAGTATATATTCACTCAGAAGGAGCTTAACCTTAGGCAACGCCGTTGGTTGGAGTTATTAAGGATTATGATTTGGAGATTCACTATCACCCGGGCAAGGCAAATTTGGTTACAGATGTCTTGAATCGAAAGGAGCATGTTCATTCAGCTGTTGTTGCCCAGCTACCCGATGTGGTTGTTGGAGATTTCAGGAGACTTAACCTAGGGATAGTTGCTCACACTAAAGGGGTTATTATGGATGTGGAACCTACCTTGGAGCAAGAAATCCGCGGAAGGATAGATTGGTGATGCTGAAGTACAAGAGATTAAGGATCTGAGTACTGAAGGTTGAGGTTCGGAATTCACGGAAGATGAGCAAGGCACCGTATGGTTCAAGGACAGGATATGTGTTCCTGATATTGAAAGCCTTCGTGAGACTATTTTAAAGCGAGCCTATGACTCGGATTATTCTATTCATCCTGGTAGTACCAAGATGTATCAGGATTTGAAGCGGAAGTTCTGGTGGTATGGACTGAAGAGAGATGTGGCTGCACATGTGATTATGTGCAATGTGTGTCAAAGAGTTAAGGCAGAACACCAAAGGCCAGCTGGACCACTGCACCCATTAAATATACCCGAATGGAAGTGGGAAGAGATTGATACGGATTTCATTACTGGATTGCCTCGCATCTCGAAAGGATATGATTATATGGGTTATTATGGATAGATTGACTAAAGCTCATTTCATTCCGGTCAAGACTACTTATGAGGTATCTCAATTGGCAGAGTTATATATGTCTCGGATTGTGTCTCTATGCGGTGTACCGAAGAAGATCGTTTAGGCTAGAGGATCACAGTTTACCCCGGATTATGGAAAAGTTTTCATGAGAATATGAATACGAAGTTGAATTTTAGTTCGGCCTACCATCCTCAGACTAATGTACAGACTGAAAGGACTAATCAAGTATTAGAAGACATGTTGAGTGCTTGTGCCCTTCAGCATGGTGGTGTCGGGACAAGAGTCTACCTTATGCTGAGTTCTCATATACTGGTTAACAGGCCAGTCTGAAGATGTCACCGTTCAAGGCTCTGTATGATAGGAAATGCAGAACTCCTCTATTTTTGGACCAGACTAGAGGAAGATGGTTCTTTGGGCCTGAACTTATACAAGAGGCAGAAGAACAAGTTCGAATGATAAGGGAGAATTTGAGAATTGCACAATCCAGGCAAAAGAGCTATGCTGATAATAGGAGAAGACTACTGGAGTTTAAGGAGGGTGATCATGTCTACTTGAAGGTGTCACCACTTCGTGGTATGAGGAGATTTAAAGTTAAAGGAAAGTTGTCCCCTCGCTTCATTGGACCTTTCTTGATCTTAAAGCGAGTGGGTGAAGTTGCATATCAACTGGAGTTACCCGATCATCTGTCAGATGTACATAATGTGTTTCATGTGTCTCAGCTAAAGAAGTGCCTCAGGGTACCTGAGGAGCAGCTACCAATGGAGGACCTTAGTGTTCAAGAGGATTTGACTTATGCTGAGTACCCTATCAAGATTCTGGACACTTTGACTCGAGTTACAAGAAACAAGGTGATAAAGATGTGCAAAGTACAATGGAGTCACCATGGTGAAGATGAAGCCACTTGGGAAAGAGAAGAAGAGCTTCGTATAGACTTCCCCCATCTTTTCCCTAGACCTTCTTAAATCTCGAGGACGAGATTATTTTTAAGGGGGGTAGGATTTGTAATACCTAAGTTTGTAACTCATATGGAGAGAGAATATTTCCTTTATCTATATGTGTGTACCATCTCTATATAATGTCACATGTGAATAAACACCATCAAAAGGGGGATTGAATAATTAATAACACCTAAAATAAACCATTGCATCATTTTGGGACTCTTGTTTGTGCATTAAAAACAATAATAATGTGAATAAAAATAAAATATAGTGAGAACAAGATTAGAAAAAAAAGATATAAAATATATGAAAAAGGTATATAAATAAATATGGGTACTTTTAAAATGCACAAAATGATCTGAGTGGAGATTTGTCACAAATTCGAGTTTGAAATTAGAATTTAATTTGAATTTGAAGAAAACAAGTAAAGGAATAGGAGAAATAAAATAGAAAAGGATAAAATGGGGTTTGGGCTCAATTACGCGTTTTCGGCCCATCTCTGATCTCCTTCTCCCGTGTGCGCGGCCCAGCTAACTAGTTGGTGCTGACAGCTTGGGCCCGCAACGCAGTCAGCCTCCCACGCGGTCGATCACTTCCATGTGGGTCCCCCCCGGTCGGATCCCACTCGCGCGCGCCTGCCTTGCTCCGCCGTTACGCTCGCCGATTTGAAGGACCCGCTTGTCAGCCGTTTTCTCCTCCGCGTTGCACGTTGGTTCCACTGCAGTCGGGCCCCACCTGTCGGATCTATCCCCTCCCGACGCCGTTCCATCCCAACTGAATGCCGAAGATGCCGGGCGGATTCTCGGGCACCCGTAACCAATACCGCGGACTCCGGTTGTGCCCACCGCCTTCGTGGCCCTACCCGTGTACATTTATGGGACCCTTGTGCCATCCTGTGTACTGACCGCACTGTGGAGTAGACTCGAGTGAGATTTCGACGCCGCTAGGCTTAGGTGCCGCCACCGTGGACCATTGCCAGCTGGGACGACTGCTGCGTGGATGATGGCTTTGGGGCATCACCAACCCATCGCGAACCCTCTGGTGGCAGTTGGAGGCATGGGGGAGCACCTGAACGCCGTCGATTCCTCGTCGTCGCTCCTGCGTCGTCGCGCATCCGCCCCTCGTCGTGGCCAGTGCTCACCACTACTCGATCTAAGGTAATGATCTACCTATTACCTTCTCCTTCCTACTCTCTTCGCTTTAGCTCCGACCAATTTGACTTCGGTGCACTAGGGTGGCCGATTGGTGTCTTGCCGGCGTGCCACCACCGCGTGGGCGCAGGGCGCCGCCGTGCCCTGGAGTTGGTGAGGGAGATGACCTCTGGGCCGTCAGATTTTAATAGACGGCTCTGATTAGATGGATAGATAACGGTTCATGTGGATAGGTTTGGGCCGTTAGATCTGTAGCGTGTGGGTAAGATTTCATCTACTCGTGGGTTGATCTGGGCCCTTGATCCAGAATCGAGCGGCCGAGATCTAGTGATACCCCTTCGTGGGTATGTTTTCTAAAAGAGACCCTGAGCTTTCTCGGATTCAACCCGCCGTCCTGACCAGGGGCGCTTAGAGTCTTAAGAATACTTACATGTTGGCCCCTGAGTTTTCCAGAAATTGGTGCCCAGTCCAGATAACTAATAAAACCAGGAAAAATAATCAGAAAATAGTTTTTAGTACAAATTTAATTGCAGAAACTTGTTTAATTCATAACAAATGCATATGATCTCCAAATTGGACCATTTCAGTTCCTATAATTTTGTAATAGTATTCTCTATTAAATAGTACCACTGTTTTGGCATAAAAGACTCATTAAAATTTATCTAGCACTTAATCTTGTATTAAATGCATAAAACCTTAGAAAATCCATAACTTAAAATCTATAACTCCAAATTTAATGATTCCAGTTCCTGTGATCTTATTTTAATGTCTAGTTTATTACTGTATATTCTATTTGCATGCTTGGTGTAATGTTAATTCTTGCTATACTGTGTATGTATTGTGTTGACGCGGGTAGACGAACAAGCCACTGTGGAATCTGAGGTTCAGCAAGTAGAGATAGCTGAGCAGGAGCTCGTTGAAGGCAAGTTGTGCCCTTGATTCACTTTTGTTACCCAATAATGTTCTTTATAATCATTTACCATGCATAGGTTTAACTTTGATGGGACCCGATAGGTCACCCTAGATTGTTTATCTCATTACCTTGTTTACCCCTGAATCATATGGGTAGTTATGCTATTGCTTTACGTGGTTTTTGGGTTAATATTTCATTATATCCATGTTCTAGTTATTTTGTTATTCTATTTATGTTCATGTCAAGATCATTATGTTATTGTTAATTGGAACATGGAGCTTAACTTGAGAACCACGTGCCACCACAAGGGAGGAATGGGACCCCTTGGCTGACTAATTAGGAAAGCTAGTGGAAGACTACCTTACCCGAAAGGGGCAAGGGCAGTAGGGGAGTGGTCAGTGTAGGGAGGTCCCTGGTTGATTTTGCTGCGATGGCGGTCAGCCAGGAACCCTGCATTGGAACTTCCTATAAACTGTAGCGGGTTTTCGGAAGCTAGTGAAACTTTGTAAAGGCCTCGTAGTGGATCCCTAGCCATTCACCTTGGTAGTGTCTAAGGGCCTAGCTAACCCTGGCGACATGGGAAACACGACTTGTGGGTAAAGGGTACAACCTCTGCAGAGTGTAAAACTGGTATACTAGCCGAGCTCACGGTCATGAGCGGCTCAGGACTCTCCGATGATTAAATTATGGAACCTAAACTCAATTTGTCATTTGCATTTGCATGGGATTTGTTATTAATTGTGTTCTATTATTTTATTATGGTTTGGTATTCACTTACACTTAGTAACTGCTAATAAAATTTTGACCAACTTATAAAAGCAATGCTCAGCTTTAACCACTATTGTTGTTCAGCCTTACACTTCATGAACTCCCACCTTTGGTGAGTTCGTGTCACATTATTCCCCACAACTTGTTGAGCGGTGAACATATGTGAGCTCACCCTTGCTGTCTCACACCCCCCCCCACAGGAGAAGAACAGGTGGTTTCAAGTGGAGTCAAGTATCGAGGAGTTTGATCTGATCTAGGTGGCGTTTCTCAGTTGACATTGGCGCCGACGGTCCTTAGTTCGTTTTATATTTATTCTTTTATTTTGTAAGTCTTCTGCTATGTAATATGTACTCTGATTATATTGTGACATTTATCTCTATACACTTCCAGAAATTGGTGCCCAGTCCAGATAACTAATAAAACCAGGAAAAATAATCAGAAAATAGTTTTTAGTACAAATTTAATTGCAGAAACTTGTTTAATTCATAACAAATGCATATGATCTCCAAATTGGACCATTTCAGTTCCTATAATTTTGTAATAGTATTCTCTATTAAATAGTACCACTGTTTTGGCATAAAAGACTCATTAAAATTTATCTAGCACTTAATCTTGTATTAAATGCATAAAACCTTAGAAAATCCATAACTTAAAATCTATAACTCCAAATTTAATGATTCCAGTTCCTGTGATCTTATTTTAATGTCTAGTTTATTACTGTATATTCTATTTGCATGCTTGGTGTAATGTTAATTCTTGCTATACTGTGTATGTATTGTGTTGACGCGGGTAGACGAACAAGCCACTGTGGAATCTGAGGTTCAGCAAGTAGAGATAGCTGAGCAGGAGCTCGTTGAAGGCAAGTTGTGCCCTTGATTCACTTTTGTTACCCAATAATGTTCTTTATAATCATTTACCATGCATAGGTTTAACTTTGATGGGACCCGATAGGTCACCCTAGATTGTTTATCTCATTACCTTGTTTACCCCTGAATCATATGGGTAGTTATGCTATTGCTTTACGTGGTTTTTGGGTTAATATTTCATTATATCCATGTTCCAGTTATTTTGTTATTCTATTTATGTTCATGTCAAGATCATTATGTTATTGTTAATTGGAACATGGAGCTTAACTTGAGAACCACGTGCCACCACAAGGGAGGAATGGGACCCCTTGGCTGACTAATTAGGAAAGCTAGTGGAAGACTACCTTACCCGAAAGGGGCAAGGGCAGTAGGGGAGTGGTCAGTGTAGGGAGGTCCCTGGTTGATTTTGCTGCGATGGCGGTCAGCCAGGAACCCTGCATTGGAACTTCCTATAAACTGTAGCGGGTTTTCGGAAGCTAGTGGAACTTTGTAAAGGCCTCGTAGTGGATCCCTAGCCATTCACCTTGGTAGTGTCTAAGGGCCTAGCTAACCCTGGCGACATGGGAAACACGACTTGTGGGTAAAGGGTACAACCTCTGCAGAGTGTAAAACTGGTATACTAGCCGAGCTCACGGTCATGAGCGGCTCAGGACTCTCCGATGATTAAATTATGGAACCTAAACTCAATTTGTCATTTGCATTTGCATGGGATTTGTTATTAATTGTGTTCTATTATTTTATTATGGTTTGGTATTCACTTACACTTAGTAACTGCTAATAAAATTTTGACCAACTTATAAAAGCAATGCTCAGCTTTAACCACTATTGTTGTTCAGCCTTACACTTCATGAACTCCCACCTTTGGTGAGTTCGTGTCACATTATTCCCCACAACTTGTTGAGCGGTGAACATATGTGAGCTCACCCTTGCTGTCTCACACCCCCCCCCCCCCCACAGGAGAAGAACAGGTGGTTTCAAGTGGAGTCAAGTATCGAGGAGTTTGATCTGATCTAGGTGGCGTTTCTCAGTTGACATTGGCGCCGACGGTCCTTAGTTCGTTTTATATTTATTCTTTTATTTTGTAAGTCTTCTGCTATGTAATATGTACTCTGATTATATTGTGACATTTATCTCTATACACTTCCAGAAATTGGTGCCCAGTCCAGATAACTAATAAAACCAGGAAAAATAATCAGAAAATAGTTTTTAGTACAAATTTAATTGCAGAAACTTGTTTAATTCATAACAAATGCATATGATCTCCAAATTGGACCATTTCAGTTCCTATAATTTTGTAATAGTATTCTCTATTAAATAGTACCACTGTTTTGGCATAAAAGACTCATTAAAATTTATCTAGCACTTAATCTTGTATTAAATGCATAAAACCTTAGAAAATCCATAACTTAAAATCTATAACTCCAAATTTAATGATTCCAGTTCCTGTGATCTTATTTTAATGTCTAGTTTATTACTGTATATTCTATTTGCATGCTTGGTGTAATGTTAATTCTTGCTATACTGTGTATGTATTGTGTTGACGCGGGTAGACGAACAAGCCACTGTGGAATCTGAGGTTCAGCAAGTAGAGATAGCTGAGCAGGAGCTCGTTGAAGGCAAGTTGTGCCCTTGATTCACTTTTGTTACCCAATAATGTTCTTTATAATCATTTACCATGCATAGGTTTAACTTTGATGGGACCCGATAGGTCACCCTAGATTGTTTATCTCATTACCTTGTTTACCCCTGAATCATATGGGTAGTTATGCTATTGCTTTACGTGGTTTTTGGGTTAATATTTCATTATATCCATGTTCCAGTTATTTTGTTATTCTATTTATGTTCATGTCAAGATCATTATGTTATTGTTAATTGGAACATGGAGCTTAACTTGAGAACCACGTGCCACCACAAGGGAGGAATGGGACCCCTTGGCTGACTAATTAGGAAAGCTAGTGGAAGACTACCTTACCCGAAAGGGGCAAGGGCAGTAGGGGAGTGGTCAGTGTAGGGAGGTCCCTGGTTGATTTTGCTGCGATGGCGGTCAGCCAGGAACCCTGCATTGGAACTTCCTATAAACTGTAGCGGGTTTTCGGAAGCTAGTGGAACTTTGTAAAGGCCTCGTAGTGGATCCCTAGCCATTCACCTTGGTAGTGTCTAAGGGCCTAGCTAACCCTAGCGACATGGGAAACACGACTTGTGGGTAAAGGGTACAACCTCTGCAGAGTGTAAAACTGGTATACTAGCCGAGCTCACGGTCATGAGCGGCTCAGGACTCTCCGATGATTAAATTATGGAACCTAAACTCAATTTGTCATTTGCATTTGCATGGGATTTGTTATTAATTGTGTTCTATTATTTTATTATGGTTTGGTATTCACTTACACTTAGTAACTGCTAATAAAATTTTGACCAACTTATAAAAGCAATGCTCAGCTTTAACCACTATTGTTGTTCAGCCTTACACTTCATGAACTCCCACCTTTGGTGAGTTCGTGTCACATTATTCCCCACAACTTGTTGAGCGGTGAACATATGTGAGCTCACCCTTGCTGTCTCACACCCCCCCCCCCCACAGGAGAAGAACAGGTGGTTTCAAGTGGAGTCAAGTATCGAGGAGTTTGATCTGATCTAGGTGGCGTTTCTCAGTTGACATTGGCGCCGACGGTCCTTAGTTCGTTTTATATTTATTCTTTTATTTTGTAAGTCTTCTGCTATGTAATATGTACTCTGATTATATTGTGACATTTATCTCTATACACTCTGTTATTATATATGTTGTCTTCTTGGCGCATGTATGAGATGCACATGGCTTTGTCCCTTAAAGCCGGGTGTGACACAAACCATATGACCGGGGAGAAGAAGATGTTCTCCTCCTACGAGAAAAACCAAGATCCCCAGCGAGCTATCACATTCGGGGATGGAAATCAAGGTTTGGTCAAAGGTTTGGGTAAAATAGCTATATCTCCTGACCATTCCATTTCCAATGTTTTTCTTGTAAATTCATTAGATTACAATTTGCTTTCCGTATCCCAATTATGTCAAATGGGCTACAACTGTCTCTTTACTGATATGGGTGTCACTGTCTTTAGAAGAAGTGATGATTCAATAGCATTTAAAGGAGTGTTAGAGGGTCAGCTATACTTGGTAGATTTTGATAGAGCTGAACTCAACACTTGCTTATTGCTAAGACTAACATGGGTTGGCTCTGGCACCGCCGACTAGCCCATGTTGGAATGAAGAATCTTCATAAGCTTCTAAAGGGTGAACACATTTTAGGATTAACAAATGTTCATTTTGAGAAAGACAGGATTTATAGCGCATGCCAAGCCGGGAAGCAAGTTGGTGTTCATCATCCACACAAGAACATCATGACGACTGACAGGCCACTAGAGCTCCTACACATGGACCTATTCGGCCCGATCGCTTACATAAGCATCGGCGGGAGTAAGTACTGTCTAGTTATTGTGGATGATTATTCTCGCTTCACTTGGGTGTTCTTTTTGCAGGAAAAATCCCATACCCAAGAGACCTTAAAGGGATTCTTAAGACGGGCTCAAAATGAGTTCGGCTTAAAGATCAAGAAAATTAGAAGCGACAACGGTACGGAGTTCAAGAACTCACAAATTGAAGGCTTCCTTGAGGAGGAGGGCATCAAGCATGAGTTCTCTTCTCCCTACACCCACAACAAAATGGTGTAGCGGAGAGGAAGAATAGAACTCTACTAGACATGGCAAGAACCATGCTTGATGAGTACAAGACGCCGGATCGGTTTTAGGCCGAGGCGGTTAACATCGCTTGCTATGCCATCAACCGGTTATATCTACACCGAATCCTCAAGAAGACATCATACGAACTCCTAACCGGTAAAAAGCCCAATATTTCATATTTTAGAGTTTTTGGTAGCAAATGCTTTATTCTTGTTAAAAGAGGTAGAAAATCTAAATTTGCTCCTAAGACAGTAGAAGGCTTTTTACTAGGATATGATTCAAACACAAGGGCATATAGAGTCTTTAACAAGTCCTTAGGACTTGTTGAAGTTTCTTGTGACGTTGTGTTTGATGAGACTAACGGCTCTCAAGTAGAGCAAGTTGATCTTGATGAGATAGGTGAAGAAGAAGCTCCGTGCATCACGCTAAGGAACATGTCCATTGGGGATGTGTGTCCTAAGGAATCCGAAGAGCCTCCAAATGCACAAGATCAACCATCCTCCTCCACGCAAGCATCTCCATCAACTCAAAATGAGGACGAGGCTCAAGTTGATGAAGGAGAAGATCAAAGAGATGAGCCACCTCAAGATGACAGCAATAATCAAGGGGGAGATGCAAATGATCAAGACAAGGAGGATGAAGAACCAAGGCCGCCACACCCAAGAGTCCACCAAGAAATCCAACGAGATCACCCCGTCGACACCATCCTCGGTGACATTCATAAGGGGGTAACCACTCGATCTCGTGTTGCACATTTTTGTGAGCATTACTCTTTTGTTTCCTCTATTGAGCCACACAGGATAGAGGAAGCACTCCAAGATTCGGACTGGGTGATGGCGATGCAAGAAAAGCTTAACAACTTCACTAGGAACGAGGTATGGCATTTAGTTCCACGTCCTAACCAAAATGTTGTAGGAACCAAGTGGGTCTTCCGCAACAAACAAGATGAGCATGGTGTGGTGACTAGGAACAAAGCCCGACTTGTGGCCAAGGGATACTACCAAGTCGAAGGTTTGGATTTCGGTGAAACCTATGCACCCGTAGCTAGGCTTGAGTCAATTTGCATATTATTAGCCTATGCTACTTACCATGGCTTCAAGCTTTACCAAATGGACGTGAAGAGTGCCTTCCTCAACGGACCAATCAAGGAGGAGGTCTACGTTGATCAACCTCCCGGCTTTGAAGACAGTGAGTACCCTAACCATGTCTATAGGCTCTCTAAGGCGCTTTATGGGCTCAAGCAAGCCCCAAGAGCATGGTATGAATGCCTTAGAGATTTCCTTATTGCAAATGGCTTCAAAGTCGGCAAGGCCGATCCTACTTTATTTACTAAAACTCTTGACAATGATTTGTTTGTATGCCAAATCTATGTTGATGATATTATATTTGGGTCTACTAACGAATCTACATGTGAAGAATTTAGTAGGATCATGACACAAAAATTCGAGATGTCTATGATGGGGGAGTTGAAGTATTTCTTAGGATTCCAAGTCAAGCAACTTCAAGAAGGCACCTTCATTTGCCAAACAAAGTATACTCAAGACATTCTAAACAAGTTTGGAATGAAGGATGCCAAGCCCATCAAGACTCCCATGGGAACCAATGGGCATCTCGACCTCGACACGGGAGGTAAATCCGTCGATCAAAAGGTATACCGATCGATGATAGGTTCATTACTCTATTTATGTGCATATCGACCGGATATTATGCTTTCCATATGCATGTGTGCAAGATTCCAAGCCGACCCTAAGGAATCTCACCTTACGGCCGTAAAACGAATCTTGAGATATTTGGCTTATACTCCTAAGTTTGGGCTTTGGTACCCTCGGGGATCCACATTTGATTTAATTGGTTATTTGGATGCCGATTGGGCGGGGGTGTAAGATTAATAGAAAGAACACATTGGAGACTTGCCAGTTCTTGGGAAGGTCCTTGGTGTCTTGGGCTTCGAAGAAGCAAATTTCGGTCGCTCTTTCTACCGCCGAAGCCGAGTATATTGCCGCAGGCCATTGTTGCGCGCAATTGCTTTGGATGAGGCAAACCCTGCGGGACTATGGTTACAAATTAACTAAAGTTTTTCCTCTTCTATGTGATAATGAGAGTGCAATCCGCATGGCGGATAATCCTGTTGAGCATAGCCGCACTAAACACATAGCCATTCGGTATCATTTTCTTAGGGATCACCAACAAAAGGGGGATATCGAGATTGCTTATATTAACACTAAAGATCAATTAGCCGATATCTTTACCAAGCCACTAGATGAACAAACCTTTACCAAACTTAGGCATGAGCTCAATATTCTTGATTCTAGGAATTTCTTTTGCTAATTTGCACACATAGCTCATAAGTATACCTTTGATCATGTCTCTTTTATATATGCTATGACTAATGTGTTTTCAAGTGAATTTCAAACCAAGTCATAGGTATATTGAAAGGAAATTGGAGTCTTCGGCGAAGACAAAGGCTTCCACTCCACTCTATCACTCATCCTTCGCCGTCGCTCCGAGCATCTCTCCATCTTTGGTATAATCTTCACTCATATGTTTTATTTGCCAAAGGAGAGAAAGTAGTTATCAAAGGGCTTATATCTCACTCAAAGTATCCGTTTTTGGCGATTCATGCCAAAGGGGGAGAAAGTATGAGCCCAAAGCAAAAGGACCACACCACCACCCTAATTTTAAAATTAATGATTTTCAATTGGTAAATTTCAAATTGGTATCTTTTTGTGTTCTAAAGGGGGAGAAAGTAGCACCTTTCAAAATTGATATCTTAAAACCCTCTTGAACACTAAGAGGAGAATTTATTTGAGGGGAAGTTTTGTTTAGTCAAAGGAAAAGCATTTGAAACATAGGGAGAAAATTTCAAATCTTGAAAATGCTTCTCAAAATCTTATTCATTTACCTTTGACTATTTTGCAAAAAGACTTTGAAAAGGATTTACAAAAAAAGAATTTGCAAAAACAAAACATGTGGTGCAAGCGTGGTCCAAAATGTTAAAAAATAAAGAAACAATCCATGCATATCTAGTAAGTAATATTTATTGGCTCAATTCTAAGTAACCTTTGCACTTACATTTTGCAAACTAGTTCAATTATGCACTTCTATACTTGCTTTGGTTTGTGTTGGCATCAATCACCAAAAAGGGGAGATTGAAAGGGAATTAGGCTTACACCTATTTCCTAAATTGATTTTGGTGGTTGAATTGCCCAACACAAATAATTTGACTAACTAGTTTGCCCAAGTCTATAAGTTATACAGGTGCCAAAGGTTCACAAAAGGCCAATAAAAAGACCAAGAAAAGGGTTTAACAAAAAGAGCAAAGGGACAACCGAAGGCACTCTGGTCTGGCGCACCGGACATGTCCGGTGCACCAGGGTTCTCCACACGCTGAACCCCTCACCTTCGGGAAAACGCAGAGTCGCTCCGCTATAATTCACCCGACTGTCCGGTGTACACCGGACAGTGTCCGGTGCTCCAGGAATGAAGCGACTCTGAACTCGCTTGCTTCGGGAATTCGCTCCGCTATAATTCACCGGACTGTCCGGTGTAACAGCGGAGCAACGGCTATTTCGGCGCCAACGGTCACCTGCAGCGGCATTAAATGCGCGCCAGAGCACGCAGAAGTCAGGCACGCGTGACATGGCGCACCGGACACTCTACAGTTCATGTCCGGTGCGCCACCGAACATCCAGGCGGGCCCAGCAGTCAGAGCTCCAACGGTCGGAACCCTAACGTTCGGGTGACGTGGCTGGCGCACCGGACTGTCCGGTGCACCATGCGACAGACAGCCTCCACCCCAACGGCTAGTTTGGTGGTTGGGGCTATAAATACCCCAACCACCCCACATTCAATGGCATCCAAGTTTTCACCTCTCAACCACTTACAAGAGCTAGGCATTCAATACAAGACACACCCAAGTGATCAAATCCTCTCCAATTCCACACAAGGCTTTAGTGATTAGCGAGAGAGATTTGACGTGTTCTTTTGAGCTCTTGTGCTTGGATTGCTTCTTTCTTTCTCATTTGTTCTTGTGATCAAAACTCACTTGTAACCGAGGCAAGAGACACCAATTGTGTGGTGGTCCTTGCGGGGAAGTTTTGTTCCCGGTTTTGATTTGAGAAGAGAAGCTCACTCAGTCCGAGGGACCGTTTGAGAGAGGGAAAGGGTTGAAAAAGACCCGGCCTTTGTGGCCTCCTCAACGGGGAGTAGGTTTGAGAGAACCGAACCTCGGTAAAACAAATCCACGTGTCTCACTCTTTGTTTGCCCGCGATTTGTTTTGCGCCCTCTCTCTTGGACTCATTATTATTCCTAACGCTAACCCGGCTTGTAGTTGTGTTTAAATTGTTAAATTTCAGTTTCGCCCTATTCACCCCCCCTCTAGGCGACTTTCAGTGCCCACCTCCGAGCACTATGTATCGTCTATCGACCTCCGTGTGGGATGGACGACAAATGTTGCGTGGGGGGAGGGGCGAGACCGAGGATGGCGAGGGCGGCCGCAGAGGATCTGGTTGCCGCTGTGACCTGCCTCCCCTCCTCTCGCTGGCTGTTGCGCGATCGGCTGGCCGTGCCCCGACGCGGAGGAGGAGGACACGCAGGAGGTGTGCGACCGCGACGGTGCCTTAGCGGGGGTGCTGTCTAGAGGCAGGAGGTGCCCCGCGCATAGGGAGGGGGCGCTACCTCGTGGGTCTCCCACCCCAACATCGAGATTTGCGGAGATTTATGGAGGCGGTCGAGGACGAGCTAGATTTGTGGAGGCAGCTGAGGCCCAGCTGGATGGGTGCTGGGGAGATGTTGTCGCGAACGATGGCAGGGGCAGGCGAGATTGTGGAGGCGGGGGCATGGTATATCAATGTGGATGCCTACCTTGCATTCTTATAGAGTAGTAGAGATAAAAAATATGTATTGAGATATTTGTTCAAATATAATTATTGTTTATTTCTAAACACTAAGGTACGTGTGGTCTAGTGGTTAACCCCAAATTTCTGGAGCAGGTTTTAGTTAGGGGTGTTAATGGATCACGATCCAAATGATTATTCGTAAAATGGTTGGGCCCTAAATAAATTTTAGTTCAAAAATGAATAGAATTAGGGCTCAATCCTAATTCGATCTGATTTTTTAATCTTATAGTGTAAAATTTAGAGCCTAAAAGTCGCCTAGAGGGAGGGTGAATAGGCGAAACCTGAAATTTACAAACTTTAAACATGCACTGTGCCCAGGGTTAGTGTTAGAAATAATTCGAAGTGCGGAAGATAGTTCTCCTTACTAGGAGTTGCTCAATCAATATGAATAACTTTGGGAGCAAACTCAAATTAATATGAGCAAGAGAACTTTAGAGAGAGGAGGGAAAACAAATCGAGTGGAGATCAACACAAATGAACATGACAATTTGTTTACTGAGGTTCGGTTCCAAAGAACCTAGTCCCCGTTGAGGAGGCCACAAAGACCGGTCCTATTCCAACCCTTTCCCTCTCTCAATCGATCACTTAGACTGGTCGAGTGCTTCTTCTTAATCACACGGACCACTAAGATCCCGCAAGGATCACCACACAATTAGGTGTCTCTTGCTTGCTTTACAATTCACTTAGAAGGTTGAGAAAGAGATGAAGAAAGCATGATCGCGAAAACCAAGCAACAAGAGCGACAAATAACACACAGATCACACTCTCTCAAGTCACTAAGCACTAATAATCACCTGTCTTAATTGTGGGACTTGGAGAAATCTGGAGATTTGAATGTGTCTTTGAATGGATTGCTAGCTCTTGTATTGAATGTGAATGAGTGGAGTGTTTGGATGTAATGAATGGAAGTGGTTGGGGTTGTATTTATAGCCTCCAACCACTTCCTAGCCATTGCTCCTTTTATGCTAACCACGGACGGTCTGCGCTCCTAGTCCGGACGGTCCGCCCCTGCACATCAACGGCTGAAATCGCAACGGTCAGCAGTAACTGATATATCAACGACTATAGTGCATTTAATGTGTCGTCAGATATCAGATAAAGCAGTCGCGGACGGGCCGGCCATGCACCCCGGACGATCCGCGAGGACGCTAAAAATGCATTTTACCGAACATGTCACCTTCAGTTTTTTTCTAATTTTTCAACGACCGGACGGTCCACGCCTGAGGCCGGACTGTCCACGCTTGGTCTCGGACGGTGCTTGCTTCTCTTTCGGACGGTCCGTAGTGTTAACTTGTGTTTTTGTAGTGTTCCTGTCCGAGGCTCACCCTGGTGTCGTGGACGGTCCGCGTATATGTGTTTTTTCCATAAAGCTTCTCATGTCCGGAATAATCTACGGTATTCCGAACAGTCGACTTAAAATAGTTGTAGATAAACTTATGCACCTGAGAAATAATCAACTAGACAAACTAGTTAGTCCACGTGGTTTGTGATGAACGTCAAACACCAAAATTGATTATAGGAAATGATTAAGCCCATTTCCCTTTCAATCTCCCCTTTTTGGTGATTGATACCAACACAAACCAAAGCAAATATAAAGTGTATGAATGTAACTAGTTTACAATTTTGACAGATGTGCATATGTTACTTTGAATTTAAACCAACTAAAAGTATTTCTAAGAATATATGATTGCTTTCTTTTAGTTTAACATTTTGGACCACGTTTACACCACTTTGCTTGTTTTTGCAAATCCTTTGAAAAAGTATTTTCAAATTCTCTTGCAAATAGAGATGGCAATGGGTAAATACCCACCAGGTATTACTACCCCATACCCATACCCACGACAAAAAATAACCCCATCGGGTCACGCATATACACTGGTGGGTATGGATTTACCCTCATACCCATACCCACGTGGGTATGGGTCACCCATCGGGTAACCCATACCCACAAAAATTAAACATCTATCAAAATATTATATTATACAAATGTCAAGTATATCCATCTAAATACCATTACAAAATTTCAAGCATCATTTAACCATCCATTCAACACGTATTGGGTGAATTACATGTTCCATTACATGGTCATTAAATTGTCGTTAATCCTTCTATGACATTATGGTCTAAAAGGTTGTTAAATAGTAAAAAAGATGGATGACTAAAGTATAAATTCATGCTTGGGCTAAATTTATATTGGGTATTTTATACCCACAGGTTAACGGGTATGGGTGAAGGTGGAACGTTCTAATACCCGTTTACCCATTAGGTGAAGATTCTTGCCCAATAACAGACCCATAGATAGAATATTTAGCCCACATATATATCATAATGGAGTAAATACCCATTGGATATCGGGTCGTGGGTACCCATTGCTATCTCTACTTGCAAATAGCTAGTAGTATGAGAGTATGATTTCAAAAAGCATTTTCAAGATTTTGAAAATTCTCCAATTGTATTTGGTGTTGTTGAATGAATGGTTAAATGGTGCTATAAATTTTGTAAAAGTATTTAGATTGATATACTTGGCATTTGTATAATGTACCATATTTTGATAGATGTTTAATCTTTGTGGATACAGACGGGTGTGGGGGTAAATCTATATCCACCAGTGTATATGGGTGACCCGACGAGGTTATTTTTTACCGTGGGTATGAGATAGTAATACACGGTAGGTATTTACCCATTGCCATTTATACCTCTACTATGGACGGCTAAAAACACGGCTTTTTAGTCCGTTTCTTGTGAAAATCAAATTGATAAAAACCATCGGTTGAGTTAGGGATGTTTGGTTTCTAGGGACTATTAGTCCCTCCATTTTATACCATTACAGTCCTTAAATTGCTGAATATAGGAACTAAAAAGGAGTTTTAGTTTATGTATTTGGTAATTTAAGGACTAAAATAGAATAAAATGGAGGAACTAAAAATTAGTCCCTATAAACTAAACACTCCCTTGTCACGATATCAGTCACTTTCTAGATCTTAAACCCTATCGATCTCTTTATCTTCCTCCGCACGTAATTTTTACGATACAGAGATTCTCTCCGCAATCATATTCTTCTCACAGTTCAGATTCTTCTCACAGCCAGATTCTCCATACGATTCAGATTATGGGTGGAATAGTACACTAATTATAACTCTTATCTTTAACTTATCATATATTAATACGATGCTCGTGCGTTGCAATAGCACATAAATTATTCGATACAAGTGTTACATTACCAACAAATAACCATAGCCATTTCTTAATCAATGTAGACTCAATCTTGTTGGAATCGGATCGTACTAATCATGAACTCTCTAAAATTAAGTATACTATCTTGAGATAGCCATTAATAGATTATGACTTTAGCCTCATGCAACACTTGCCTTTGATGAGGTAACCCTTCGACGCTTCCTTGAAATCCTCCATCGAGATGAACTTATGCCATCCGCACAAGGATGGAAAAGTGGACATTAACGCTTCTTCATAGTTGTTTCATGATGTGTTATTTTATGAAACGTGCTACCTGTGATCAGTTCTTTTCTCTTCTTTTTAAGTATAACAGTTGGTAATGTTCCCAACTTACAGTTTTTTTGCTAAACTTGAGGCTATAGTAAACTATTTTGTATTCACCGATTTTATTTTTGACTATACATGAAAAAAATATTAACCGCCGTATGCTTTTATCTTCCATTGAAACGTTAGACCCATCAAAGAACCCCTCTATTTAGTCCAGAAAATTCAGATTATGAATGGAAAAGATAAAAATTATACACTCATTCCTTGTTTAGATACAAAACCATGGGACTTATCTATTGAATTTTTATAAATAATTAAATACTCATACCTTTTATGGTTACTATTGGATGTAGTTGTACGCATGTAAAGTATGGTCATGACATAATAGTTAATGTCCTACTAAAAACTATCAACATATTTGGCTTCCTGAGTAAATAACAACATACTTAAAGAACTTCGAAAAAGACGATAACATGAACTATGTTAAAGTGTACATATATATAAACTGCTACATCTGCTTGAAAAATTCGAGTACAACTACCTCTATTGATGTAGTTTACTCATATGGTTGTTGTTGGGGACTTGTTTTCAAATGCTATGAATTAAGAACAAGGCAACACAGAAAGAAGTAAATGGTTAATGGCCTTCGTCCTTCGGAGCATTATTTCCCTTGGGATATAACGATCTTCGGACGAAGGTCATGAAGGACATACCTTCATCATCACAGTTTACATTGATGAAAGAAGAAGCATATGAAACATGAGAAATAACATGAATAATCATATAACATCATTTATGTGTCCTTTTTATATAGTCATGAATGAATAAAAATAATATTAAATTATATTTATACCTTCGGCTTGACAGAAGGCAAAGATTCGGGTGTGACGCATAAGCGAATACAAGTCAGCGTAAACAGTGTGGAGGTACTGTTCACCTATTTATAGACACAGAATGCAGCCTGTGTGAAATTACATTCATGCCCATGACATTCACTATTAACTCAAGAACAATCTACCAAGGACCAGATAGCCTTTTTCCCTTTAGGTCGGTTACATTATCCATCGCTAAACCGAAGCATCTTTACGAGTAGCTTCGGAACTGGTTCGACCTTCTTTCAGACCGTGCTTTCCTCATTGTGTACAGTTCCATACCAAGTCCGAAGGTCCCTGTAATAGCATATTATACTTGGAAAGCATGTTAGTCATGTTTTTTAGGACCTTCGGAAGACGAAGGCCTCCAACAGTTGTATGGAGACAAAATTCTATCAGAAATGCACCAGTTTAGTTCAAGAGATAAAGAGCATGAAAGAAGTGAAGAAAAATGAAAACAATTAATCATTGAATTTACTGAGCACAAAGGCGATCTATGAGGAAAACCTTTCCTCCTGCTCATATTTGTGGCCATGTCTTCATCAGACACCCTGTGCGTAGACCACACACAAATATATGGTTTACTCTACTTCTTTCGAACAGAATTAGTGCATGGCGCGCTCAGATTCTCAGAGTTCAATGATCCCAGGGGCTCGTCAACATCAACAAGGGTGGAGTGAGTTGTGTCATCGTCATCATCATGAGGAATGAAGAAGTTAGGGCCAAGCTGCAAGGTCTTGCATGGGCGTAGGTACACCGACAAGTTTTATTGTGCCATAGTATATACTCCACCTGAAAATGATGCAAATCATCATTAATCAGTTTTAATAGCTAAGGACCTTTTAGAAACTACTGACTGACATGATATATTGCATGAAAAACAAGTTTATATACTTCTCTTGCTAAGGACCTTTTTTATCTGCTCCTCTCATTTAGCATGAATTGTGGGGTTTATTTTCTCAGCCACCATAATTTAGCTACATAAAGTCACATAGCTAGGATAACCATATAGCTGATCAATTGGAGTTAATCACCTTGCAATCCAGAGAGCAGTGGGGATACAATTCTTGGAGGCTCCTGTCGTAGAAGGTGCAGGTGTTCCCTGACCCCTTGAATTGCCGATTTTGTGGTCGCTTCTTCATGAAACCAACCTTAGAGTTGTTGATGGTATATGACTGCACTACATTGATACAAAATCATAAACCATGTCACATCTTGAACCTCATAACACAGCACCAGACAATTGCCACGCATGCAACTGCGCATAACTGATATATATATATATATACATTAGGGTTGAATTCAGACACTGTGATATTCACAGTTACTACTATATACTGAATAAAGGAGTAGTGATCAACTTACTTTAGAGTTGGAGATTATCACATTCTCCCCTATCCTCTCATTCTTGTCCATGATGCACTTTCTGTAGAGAACAAAAGGGAAGATATTAGAGTTGAATATTACAAGATGGTGTCAAAGGAGTTAGTGGTAGAAGTAAAATATGCATTCATACTAAATCGTTGTATTCTCTCCGATCCCAATAAGAACTTTTCCTTCTGCAAGTAGTTCTCTCCTTCTGTGTCGGTTTCATAATAATCGGCACCAAGCATTACAATATCCTGCAGGGAAAAGGATGGAAAGATACATTAGTCTCTATCTACAAAACATTGGATCAAATCTATGACACTTGATACTTGTTTTTCTATGTTTGTACAATGAAATACTTCATGCCACAAAGGAAGGGACCTTGAGGTGCACATTGGAGCCTGTCCGAGAACGAACTCCAACAAAACTATGCTCTAAACTGTAGTTCTCCAAGAACCATTCGTAGAAAATGATTGAATCGGTGACATGTAGTGACACCGATGTGTTAGAAGGGGGCACATCAACCAGATATGATTTCAAGGAATAGTAAATGAATGGCCCAAATATCAAAAACAAGGAAGCAAAGACATGGAAGCATGATACTAATTAATAAAGAACGTAAATAAATAATTTAATATAGTGCAGAAAAATAGGACAACACGATGACCCATTTAGTGTAGATAGAGGGCATAACCCCTTGCAATTGTTGACCATAGATGGTGGTAGGTTTCTCCGTGATGTGTACATTGGTTTGTGAAAGGGAATTAGGCTTACACCTAGTTCCTAAATAATTTTGGTGGTTGAATTGCCCAACACAAATATTGGACTAACTAGTTTGCTCTAGTGCATAAGTAATACAGGTGCAAAAGGTTCACAATCAGCCAATAAAAAGACCAAGCGTTGGATTCGACAAAGGAGCATTGAGGCAACCGAGGGCACCTCTGGCTGGAGGCACCGGACTGTCCGGTGTGCACCGGACAGTGTCCGGTGCTCCCAGAGGACTCCAACTCCAACTCTTCGCTCTCGGGAATTCTCGGAAGCCGGCGCGCTATAATTCACCGGACTGTCCGGTGTGCACCGGACATGTCCGGTGCTCCAAGGAAGCGCGGTCTCCGGAACTCGCCAGCCTCGGGTTCGCGCGGCAGCCGCTCCGCTAAAATTCACCGGACTGTCCGGTGTGCACCGGACTGTCCGGTGTAACTGCGGAGCAACGGCTACTTCGGCGCCAACGGTCGACTCTGACAGTAAACAGTACACGCGGCAGAGTCAGAGCAGAGGATCAGAGAGGCACCGGACTGTCCGGTGTGCACCGGACTGTCCGGTGCCGCATAAGGACAAAGCCTCCAACGGTCGACCAGCTCCATCCCCAACGGCTATTTGGTGACGTGGCTGTCGCACCGGACATGTCCGGTGTGCACCGGACTGTCCGGTGCACCATCGAACAGACAGCCTTCACCAACGGCTAGATTTTGGTTGGTGGCTATAAATACCACCCCAACCGGCCACTTCAATGTGGGGGAGCCCAAGCAACATTCCAAGTCATTTAGTTGACATACTCAAGCCCTCCCAACCACATATATTCATTGATCCATCCTATACACAAGATTTAGACCACTACAACCAACACAAGTGCCACAAAATAGAGAGCAAGCAAAAGAGAGCTACTCATTTGAGTTTAGCACTAGTGCCTTGTGAGATTCATTGAGAGATAGTGTGTGCTTCATCTTTGTGTTCATTTGCGCGTGGAGTTTTGACTCCCATTGAACTTCCTCCAAAGTTTTGGAGGCTTGTAAAAGCTAGCAAGAGACACCAAAGATTATGGTGATCCTTGTGGGATCAAGAGTGATCCTTGAGAAGAAGAAGAGCCCGCCGATCCTTGTGTGATCGGGGGAGAGAGGGAAAGGGTTGAAAAAGACCCGTCCTTAAGTGGACTCCTCAACGGGGACTAGGCCTTCGAGGGCCGAACCTCGGTAAAACAAATCACCCGTGTCCATTGTGTTTATTGCTTGTGATTTGTTTACTTTCCCTTGTTTTAAGTTTTCTTGCACCTTTATTTGCTAATATCATTTGGTTTTGCTTCAAGTTAAATTCCCATTTAGTGAAGCAACACGTTGCAAGAAAGAACTTGTCCTAGTGCTCTTCTCATCTAAGGCTTCTTGCTTTGTTACTCTATAACTTACTAGTTGTATTGATTTATCACTTCCGCATTATTTAGCAATACTCTTTTCAAGCAAGAACTTAGTTTCTATTCTCCGATATTTGTATATCTTGTTCTAACCACTAATCAAGGGATCTAGTTGGGGGATAAAGTTTTAATTTTCAGGTTTCGCCTATTCACCCCCCCCTCTAGGCGACTTTCAATTGGTATCGGAGCTAGGCACTTCATCTTGAGTCTAACAACTCGAAGTGATGGCTCGTAGAAGATTCCAAAAGAACAAGAAGACTCCTCCATCGAACGTAACTCAAAAAGAGGTAACTCTTGAAATATTACTTGATGATTGTTCTAATTATGATTCATGGTCTACTAGTGTGATAAATGCTTTTAGAACCATAGATCCACGATTAGAACAAATTATAGACAAGAGTATTTTTTCCTCTAATTTCAATGGAAAAATTAATTCCGAGGAGGATCAAAGATGTTATCGCTTAAACTATCTAGCTTTTGACATCTTAACTAATTCTCTTAGTAGAGAAGATTATCATGCCTTCATATCAAACTATGACGAATCTTTCTATGATGCGCATGATATTTGGACTAGAATTAAAAACAAATTTGATGAGTCCAAACATGATAGTTCATTTAATGCTTCTACTTCCTTTAGTCTTTGTGATACTAACCCTTGCAAGGAAGAAGAAGAAAATGAACGGTGGAGACCAAACGATGAATCCACCTCTCCAAAAGGTTTGTCTTCCCATTTCGATTCCCACATGTGTTGTGTGGCTAATGCAAATGATAGCGGAAGCGCAAATGAGGATGAGGAGGAAGAAAGAAGCTTTGTGCAACTCTACGCTCGCCTAAGCCAAGAAGATAAGGCAGTCATGCTCAAACTTCTAGAAAGAGCGAGAGAGCAAAGCGAAGCTCGTCAAAGGCTAGAAGAAGTTCTCTCCATGAAAATGCTACACTTTGACGAGTTGACTAAAGAACATGAGGAGCTAAAGAGCTCTCATGTTGATTTGGTCCAAAGGTATGAAACTGTTTCAATTGAGCATGATAACGCTTTACATTGTATCGCTCAATTAGTAAATAGGAATACCTTGCTTAAGGACCAAGTAGAAAAGCTAAAAGTTGAAAATCTAGCTTTTCAAGATAAATATGATATGCTTCTATGTTCTCATGAAAACCTTATGGATGATCATATCATATTAAACATTGCTCATGAGGTTGTGATAGAGAACTTAAAATCCCAACAACCTCACTCGTGCACATGTATTCAAATTGATACTATATTACCATGTGCTAATGCTTGTTGTTTGTCGACAAGCAAATCTTCCTTTGAGTTAGAATTTGCAGGAACAAGTGATGATTCATATCAAAAGCTCAAAAAGGAAAATGAGAGGCTAAAGATGAGCTTGACACAACTAAAAGGGAAATGCATTACCCAACCTTCTCAAGATAACCGTGATCACATGGTGAAGAAGCTTGAGACGGGAACAACCGTGGCATGCACTACATCCTTTGAAGAAAATGTCAAGGATTTGAGGATTGCCAAGAGGAAGAAACAAAAGATGAAATTCAACACCTCCTCCAAAAGCCTCAACCACGCCTCCACAAAAGGTAACATCCAAGGTAATGATCAAGCCACACTTCACATTAAAAGGTGTAGTGAATGCTTTGAAGAGGGGCACTTGATTAGATCATGTCCCTACATTAGAAATGGCTTGATTATTAACAAGGATGATAGACTTTGTTTTAAATGCTCCAAGAAGGGACACTTGCTTAGATCATGTCCCCATTTAAAACAAAAAGGCATAGGGTTAGAAAAGAAAATATTCACTAACCATGTAGCAAGCAAAAAACAAGGAAGGAAGAAATCTTCAAGAGTTGAAGATCGCCTATGCTACATATGCCGAAAGAAGGGACATCAATGCAAGGATTGTCCCATAGGTAAATCTTCCACTCCTAGCTTGTCAATTACTTCTCATGTAACTAGGCAACCCGAAATTGCAACTTGTGCTAGAAAGGTAATGAGTTTACCTAATGCTAACACAAAGGAATTTTGGGTTCCTAGATCTTTGTTGACTAACCGTGATGGACCCATCAAGCGATGGGTACCAAAATATACTTGACAAGCTTTGTAGGGGAAGGAGATGACATGAAGCCTTGGTGTGCTTGAGAGGGTCCACTCAAGCTATCAATTGTCAATGATCTACATACATGATTGACCCAAGGTTATTTTTTAAATTGCTATGTCTTAAACTCATATCATCTCGAGGAAGATATTATATGTTGTAGGAAGTGAAGAGATATCATATGCGAAAAATCAAGGCCTACAACATGAAGAAAAGCCAAAGGATGGTAACACTTATCTTTTAAGTACAAGTATTTTAAAATATCATTTCTCATGTGTCTTGTGTAGTCACATAGAAAAATTGAAGCTCTTTAAATGTCTTTAACTTGATATTACCATTCTTTGAAGAATTTCATCTCATATGGTAGATTGCACATTCATCATTTCCATACTATGGCAATCTACATGCTTTAATTTGTTGCAAGTATGTCATGGCATGTCCTTCCTCTTATTATCTTGTTATTGCCATGATTCTAGATATAGAGAGATATTTCATGTTCTTAAAGGGATATGGTGTCATGTAAGGAATTCAAATCCTTAGGACACTTATAAAAGGAAAACTCTCTCTATAACTAGAATAGTGAGATTAATGATCTTATTTAAATAACCCAAATAGTCTCACTTGTAGAGAATAAGTTTCTCTTTGAAAGCGTGTAATCTAACATGAAAAGAAAAATCAATCCAAATGTTTATGATGTATTTTTACTTGCTCAAATTGGATTTGATTCTTTCACATTTATCGCTTTCCACATCATGAATTAGATTTATTCCCATAATCTTAAAGGATTATTTATGCTTGTTTTATGAGTTAAAATTAAGCATAACATCATCTATGGATAATCTAGTTCATGCTATGAAGTTTCCATGTTTTAGTAATCTAGCTTACCATTCCTTATCAAAATGATTACAAAAATGGAAACTAGTGCTTGTGTTGCTACTAACATTTCTCTTGAGTTCAATTATGAAAATCTACAAGAAAGAAAGAGCACAAGCCTCATGGGTTGATCTTCACCCAAAGGAAGAAAGGTAAAAGCAAAGGTATGGAACTCATCTTCTTAAGTTTGGTTCCCATCTCAATGGGTATTTAATCTAAATTATCATATTCTACCCTTGTGAGGAATAGATTCTTTATTGGACCTAAAATAACTAAGTGTGCATTCAATATCGTATTCATAAATGCGTTTGTCCATTAGAATCTAATTCATGCCTTTGCTATATCCATTCTCATATTGATGCATTTCTAAATCATGATAATAAAGTTCAATATGAAGAAGTAAATTTCTATGAGTGAGAAAATTGTTTAATAGTGCATGTTCCTCTTTTTAAATAAAAGTGCACTAATGTTAAGGATTTTACTTCATGTCTGTGTGACTTATGGATGATGAATTATGCTTATTTCCTATCTAAAAGAAATCATCCATCACTATATATTACTAACATTCTTCTTGAGTATTTTCAATAAGTTTGAAAGAAAAAAAAACCACTACAAAGGGAGGACTCTCAAATGAAAGAGGAAAACATCAAGAACAACACCACCTGCTTCTACGAAACAATCATGATGTGGTTGTGAGTATTCTAAACCCTTTCATATTGAGTATACTAGGCTCAAGTTGATTATTGCAAATTTAATGAGCCTTGGTCAAGATGTATAATGCTTCTCTCTATTTGTCTTTAAAGTAATTGCATCCATTCAATTCTTTCAAATACTTGATGCATATCTTTAGGGGGAGCCTTCTTTATCTTGTCTATGTTGAGACTATTGCTTTATCTCAGTAATTTCATATAGTCTCTTGCATAAGAATAAGTTTCTCATGAAGTATGCTACTATCTTTAAATACTTGTCTTTCACTCTAAAGTAGCGTATTTGTTGGATTCTCCTACTCCTAGCTTAATTGATAATCTAATGTGTATGTTGTTCTTTTGATCACATCTGTTATTTGTTTGATCATTGAATAACTTCAATCAACAATCATGCTTCTTAGTGCCGTATATACTTTCAATTGATATCTTGATATGCACTAAGTTAAAAGGAGAATTCATGATACTTTTATGCAACTTGTGATCCTTTTTGATATGTGCTAACAATAACTTAAAAAGATCACTAGTTGTAGAACTCTCTCTTGTGCAAAATACTTCCATATATTGTCAATAAGTACAGGTCTTAAGCATCTAAGACTAAGGACAATACACAATGAAGAGAGTGTTCCCATGTAAAGGTACATAAAGGTAAAACTATCTCCTTTCATTTAAACTTGTACCTAAATCTTCCTTTTCTATATATTCTTTGCATATCTTGTATAAAAGGAAGAGAAAGCATGTCCATGCTTATCCCTGCTTCATATCTAGTTTAACTTCTCAAAAATTCATTCATGCTTTAATGCATCTTTGTTGAAACTAGATGAAGTAATTTAATTGTCAAAGAGCTTAAAGCTTAACCTTGTAACGAGGATAAGCTGCCTTTGTTCCAAAGGTGGATGGTCCTTAAGCCTCTTTGAAATCCTTAAGGGAAAATGCTTGAAATGTTTACAACATGCTTTCATAAGTGCATAAACTGTCATGAGCATCACACTTATAATAGGACACAATGCACTTCATATTCTGTATGATATAGATATGTTCTCATTAACCTAATTATGTGCAATTGGCATTTGAGGCCAAAAATATGTTTTCCTCTCGCACATACTTAGGGGGAGCAATCTATGTTATACAGAACTATGATCATGCTTAATTTGATATATCCTCTTGATCATATCTCTTTTATATATATGCTATGACCAATGTGTTTTCAAGTGTATTCCAAACCAAGTCATAGGTATATTGAAAGGGAATTGGAGTCTTCGGCGAAGACAAGGCTTCCACTCCACTCTACTACTCATTCTTCGCCGTCGCTCCGCATCTCACTCCATCTTTGGTATGATCTTCACTCATTTATTTCATGACCAAAGGAGGAGAAAATACTTCTATTGGCTCTAGTGATTCCGTTTTTGGCGATTCATGCCAAAGGGGGAGAAAATATGAGCCCAAAGCAAAAGGACCGCACCCTAAGTATAAAAATTTGATGATTTTCAATTGGTAAATTTCAAATTGGTATCTCTTTGTGTTCTAAAGGGGGAGCAAGTAGTATTTTCAAAATTGATGTCTTAAAACCCTCTTGAACACTAAGAGGAGAATTTATTTGAGGGGGAGTTTTGTTTAGTCAAAGGAAAAGCATTTGGGTCAAAGGAAGAAAATTTCAAAACTTGAAAATGCTTTGCAAAATCTTATTCTTTTACCTTTGACTATCGTGCAAAAGGATTTTGAAAAGAATTTACAAAAGAGTTTGCAAAAACAAAAACTTATGGTGCAAATGTGGTCCAAAATGTCAAAAACAAAGAAACCATCCATGCGCATCACATAAGTATTTATATTGGCTTAATTCCAAGCAACCTTTGCACTTACATTATGTAAACTAGTTCAATTATGCACTTCTATATTTGCTTTGGTTTGTGTTGGCATCAATCACCAAAAAGGGGGAGATTGAAAGGGAATTAGGCTTACACCTAGTTCCTAAATAATTTTGGTGGTTGAATTGCCCAACACAAATATTGGACTAACTAGTTTGCTCTAGTGCATAAGTAATACAGGTGCAAAAGGTTCACAATCAGCCAATAAAAAGACCAAGCGTTGGATTCAACAAAGGAGCATTGAGGCAACCGAGGGCACCTCTGGCTGGAGGCACCGGACTGTCCGGTGTGCACCGGACAGTGTCCGGTGCTCCCAGAGGACTCCAACTCCAACTCTTCGCTCTCGGGAATTCTCGGAAGTCGGCGCGCTATAATTCACCGGACTGTCCGGTGTGCACCGGACATGTCCGGTGCTCCAAGGAAGCGCGGTCTCCGGAACTCGCCAGCCTCGGGTTCGCGCGGCAGCCGCTCCGCTAAAATTCACCGGACTGTCCGGTGTGCACCGGACTGTCCGGTGTAACTGTGGAGCAACGGCTACTTCGGCGCCAACGGTCGACTCTGACAGTAAACAGTACACGCGGTAGAGTCAGAGCAGAGGATCAGAGAGGCACCGGACTGTCCGGTGTGCACCGGACTGTCCGGTGCCGCATGAGGACAAAGCCTCCAACGGTCGACCAGCTCCATCCCCAACGGCTATTTGGTGACGTGGCTGTCGCACCGGACATGTCCGGTGTGCACCGGACTGTCCGGTGCACCATCGAACAGACAGCCTTCACCAACGGCTAGATTTTGGTTGGTGGCTATAAATACCACCCCAACCGGCCACTTCAATGTGGGGGAGCCCAAGCAACATTCCAAGTCATTTAGTTGACATACTCAAGCCCTCCCAACCACATATATTCATTGATCCATCCTATACACAAGATTTAGACCACTACAACCAACACAAGTGCCACAAAATAGAGAGCAAGCAAAAGAGAGCTACTCATTTGAGTTTAGCACTAGTGCCTTGTGAGATTCATTGAGAGATAGTGTGTGCTTCATCTTTGTGTTCATTTGCGCGTGGAGTTTTGACTCCCATTGAACTTCCTCCAAAGTTTTGGAGGCTTGTAAAAGCTAGCAAGAGACACCAAAGATTGTGGTGATCCTTGTGGGATCAAGAGTGATCCTTGAGAAGAAGAAGAGCTCGCCGATCCTTGTGTGATCGGGGGAGAGAGGGAAAGGGTTGAAAAAGACCCGTCCTTAAGTGGACTCCTCAACGGGGACTAGGCCTTCGAGGGCCGAACCTCGGTAAAACAAATCACCCGTGTCCATTGTGTTTATTGCTTGTGATTTGTTTACTTTCCCTTGTTTTAAGTTTTCTTGCACCTTTATTTGCTAATATCATTTGGTTTTGCTTCAAGTTAAATTCCCATTTAGTGAAGCAACACGTTGCAAGAAAGAACTTGTCCTAGTGCTCTTCTCATCTAAGGCTTCTTGCTTTGTTACTCTATAACTTACTAGTTGTATTGATTTATCACTTCCGCATTATTTAGCAATACTCTTTTCAAGCAAGAACTTAGTTTCTATTCTCCGATATTTGTATATCTTGTTCTAACCACTAATCAAGGGATCTAGTTGGGGGATAAAGTTTTAATTTTCAGGTTTCGCCTATTCACCCCCCCTCTAGGCGACTTTCAGTTTGCCGGTATCGTACAAACTGAACCTTGGAGGTTGCATAGTTTAATCAGGGGTGAGCAGAAGAATTCAATGTTTCAAGACCACCATAACACCACAAACATGCAAAAGAATAAAGCTAGAGTTGAGAACATGAATGAACACGTGTGATACACGGGCTTGATTTAGTACTTTTTTCTAGGGAAACCTAAAAAACTTAAAGCGAAATGAAGTTAAAGAGGAGCCAACCTTCTAGTATGGCAAAATGACCTGTAGAACGAACCTCTGCTCCTTTGAGTGCAGTATAAACATCACCAATGCTAGAACTATATATTGCGAGGGAATAAAATTTGTAGTTGAACAATGACAAACCAATAACATCCAATGTCAACTGAGAAAATCTCGCTTTCATATTGACAGGTTCCCCACTTAAAGCATATGGCTCAAGTTTGTCTCTCATCATATTTACAAAATTCCTTTTCCACGATAACAGACATAAATCTTTTATGCAATGAAGGCACAATAGCTTTGCGTCTCACCTAAAATACATACCAGCTCTAGAGTCTATAACATGGTCGTGATGATTGGAGCATAACACACGGCCACCCTATCGAGCAATTTACCTGCTCGGGCGGAAGACATCGGTGTCGAGTGGCATGTCGATGGCACCGATCTATCTCTTACTGTCGGTCGTGCCTGGCTCATCATATAGGCCATCTCAACGATGAAGTTCCCCATCCCCTACATCTACAACAATAGCAGAAAATGTCACCCTACTAATATGTAGAAGATATATGCATCACATAACAGTCCATCAAGTGATGCTTACGGTACATGTATTTGAGGAGCTATTTATTTGCATCAGACAATATTGCACAAGAACAATGGGATGGGAGCACAGTGGCTCTTAGAACAATGGGATGTGAGCGCCTTCTCCTGTATCGGACATTGGAATCTGCAACCGTCTTCCTAAACAACTGCCCTAACCTTGGAGTAGATCAGAAAAACCCTATACTTTAGATCTTGTGGCCAAAAATGATTTAAAACCCCAAAACGGTATCACGCTAATCGAGCATAGTGCAAATCGAGCGCGGAATTAATTTATAAAATGCTTGCACAACATATATATCATTATTGATTCTTTGCCAACAATCAATAGAGAATTAAACTGATACTGGTAATCTACGGTAGTCAAAAGCGAGAAAACAAACCAAAAAGAACAATTACATACAAAAGAGTGCATGGTATAAAATTTCTCTGTTTATTTTTTATCAAAAATAAATCAATCTTGTTCAATCTGGAAGGGGACATAGGTTAGCTATTCTACCAGCCCACATTCTAGTTATTTAACCAGAGGAAAAGGTTTTCCCTAGTCCAATTGGTGCTGGTTAATCTTACAGGGATGAAACACTACTAGACGGCTTGAATGATGTGATGAACCAATGGAGACCTCTTCAAAGCCCAAACAAAAGCACAAAATTGCAGAGAGGCACAATGACATCTTAGTGTGTGTGAGAGAGACATTCAGAGAGACACTAAAAGCCGGTGTTCAAATTCATACATTCGGGTAGGCTACAACAGAGTTTCGAGCACACAAAAAGCCCGGATTTAATTTCCCAAAATACCAATCTAGGCAAAACCATTTTGTATGACCGTATACCACCCACCCGAGGTGATTGGGATTGTGAATAAGAGAGGAGAGAAGAAGGTGAAGAAGTGGACTGCACAGCACACACAACTCGTCCTCGGTCCTCCGTACCCTTCCGCGCTCCGCCCCAGCACGAAACGCCGAAACCCTACCCTTTTGCTTCTCCGTCCTCGCCCCCGCCCCCGCCCCCGCCCATCCGCGCACCAGCCGAATGTCGTCGGGAGGCGGTGGGGGGCAGCAGTTCCGCTACACGCAGACGCCGTCCAAGGTGCTGCACCTGCGGAACCTTCCGTGGGAGTGCGCGGAAGAGGAGCTCGTCGAGCTCTGCAAGCCCTTCGGCCGCATCGTCAACACCAAGAGCGGCGTCGGCGCCAACCACAACCAGGCCTTTGTCGAGTTCGTAAGTCCTTCCCCCGCCCATCACCCTTCCTTCCTCTCGACCGTACCCATCGATATCATTTGCGATACGGTCGGGAATTGGGGGTGGGCGCGCCGCTGGATGTTCTCTGTGGTTTCGTACGTAGTACAGAAATTGATTTGGTCAGCAGTTTAATTGTTGGGCTTGTTGGCAAATCACTGAATCTAGCTAGGTTTAACCTGTGTGGTATTGGAGTTTTGTCAGCGCTCTGGATTTGGATTATATCTTTTGAAGGATTCAGCGAAAGATTCCAACATATTTAGTTACACTTGATTAAACCTGTTTGAGTGATCCGATCAATCCATGAAGCTGCACAATTATGTTCTATTGAGTTGCATAGATCAGACATGATTAGGAGATTTGGGAGCTTTTTATTCTTTTCAGCCTGCTTGGTGAAAGCTGCTAAAAGGTCTTTCATATATATTTGCACAGTTCCATCCGATAAAACTCGTCCTGGCTTTTTGGAAAAAGCTGCTTCCTAGTTCATGCCCTTTGGTTTGGCTTTTAGGGGATAAAAGCCAAAGTCAAAAGTCAAACCAAACACACCCTTATATGGCTGGTAGAAAAGGGTAGTACTGTAGTTCCCCTTGTTTCATCCATTTTTTGGTGTGTGTTGGGGAGGGGGGGGGGGTCCTGTAGTAGTGGGAACTGGATTGGTGTTGCTCGAAATCAAATCATTTGTAGTACTCGCTCCGTTCTTTTTTATTTGTCGCGTTTTAGTTCAAAAATGAACTAGCGGACGACAAATATTTGAGAACTGAGGTAATACTATATTTGGATCTACTGTTTTAGTGCCAAATGATCATGGCAGGAAGCAGGATTACTTATGTGAAATCAATTTCCTTTGCAGACTGACGTTAATCAGGCAATCTCGATGGTTTCTTATTTCGCATCATCTTCAGAACCAGCACAAATACGAGGCAAGACTGTTTATATTCAGTATTCAAATAGGCAAGAAATAATTAACAACAAGAGTCCTGGAGAGACTGCTGGAAATGTCTTGCTTGTTACCATAGAGGGTGTTCAATCTAGTGATGTCACCATTGATGTGATCCATATGGTGAGTTCTAAAATCCTTTCCTTTTCCTGTCTTCTAAAGTACTTAGATGGTTGTGTTAGTATGGTAATGACAAACCTCAAGTATGCCTGTTACTTTCTTGATTGCCGTTGACTGAAGGAATCCAAGGGAGTCTACCTGACCCGATCCTTGTAAATCAAAGATTTTACATAGATTTTAATTTCGTAGTAACATATTCTGCATGAATCAGCAGGCCCATGATAACTGGAGAAAATGTCATTATCAGCACCTGCAATTGGAGAGATACCATGTTTGTTTTGCTGCCTTCTAACTAGTACATTCCAAGTTCTTATGAACTCTCATGTTTCATCTGGAGGATGCAACTTTCTAAGTATCCTCCATCAACGTGCTTATCTCCGGTGTAGGACACCTCCTGTTTATCCAAGTTACTGATGAAAGGTTAAATTCCAAACCTTTAGACCATAAGTATCTCTATGGTGCTTATCTTTAGATCATTGTTTGGCGATATTATACATTTTGGCCTGTTTATTTTAACAGTACATTGAATTTCATTTATTGGTTCTCTCTCGTTGCCCCTTCTTTTTTTTTGCTTGGGTGAGGGATAAGCTTCAAGAGTTTTTATCTTTTGTCTGGAAATGATGTTTACTTTTATTACCAAATATTATGTCAATCACTGTGTGCTGTGCCCTGTGCTGCAGTTTTTTACATGTGCCATGAATTGTTATGCATTTCCTAAAACAGCCTTCCCTTTACCTCCTACATATGATCCCTTTATTATATTCCTTTCCAGGTTTTCTCGGCTTTTGGGTATGTTCATAAAATAGCCACCTTTGAAAAGGCTGCAGGTTTTCAGGTCAGGTTAAAGTTACATGCTTCAGATACTTAGTAATTTTGAAATGAACATCAAGAGCCTTATCTTATTCTTTCTGGCAGGCATTGATCCAGTACACTGATGCGGCTACTGCTTCAGCTGCTAGAGAATCCTTAGATGGAAGGAGCATCCCAAGGTGGCATTGTGTGGCCTTCCCTTTGTCATCCATTCTTGTTGTTTGTTGTACTTTCTTATGCTTGTTATAAACTGAATTTTCCTTTGGACCTTTATCGTAGTTACTTGCTTCCGGAGCATGTAACATCCTGCTGCCTGCGAATTTCTTTTTCTGCACATAAGGATTTGAACATCAAGTTTCAGTCGAACCGCAGCAGGTAATGCCCATAATTTGTTTTCATGGAGTTAGTTATTCATTATTATTTCTGATGTAAGATCCATCCTTTTGTCCCATGTTCTCTTAAGTTTGATCATTCACTGCTTTATGGTGTTCTTGCCTGAGCAGTTCTCGATGTGATGCCATGCCATAACATGACTCAAACAAACACAAGAGGTTATGGATATCAAATTGCATGAGATTATAAGATACCCATCTTAGCATGTTTAACTTGTAGAATAATGTCATTGAATTTTCGTGTTGAAGGCATATGACCTGCTTTTCGAGGTTCTAATCGCCTGAGTTAGAAATGCAGCGGTTGTGTTTTTTTTTCTTTTGCACTAAAAATAATGTGTGTTGATAAGTACAACACTAAATCATAGAAGCACAGTGACAAGGTTCTTGGTTTCCCTTTTACTGTTAATGTATAGAACCAGATCACTTAGTCATTGCATCAGCTTGAGTGCTTGGCTGTTGATCATAGTTTTTAAGGCGGTAAAGCGACCGATCCCCTTTTTACCTTTTAAGCGGTAAAGCGTAAGGCGAGGTGTCACCTTAAATGGTTATCGACGCTTTTTTTGGGCCAGCAGTACCAGTGCAGGCGCCGTAATTAGACAAGTGTCATTTGCTATTGCTAGATAAGGTTGTTAGAGAGATTAAGGGGCTTATCCCCTCTATCTGTTAGGCAGACAGTTTTTATCACTTTTATTTGCTAGGCAGTCGGTTGATTGAAACAAGGATTTAGGACTCCTCATCTATTAAGGAGACAGTAGTTTCTACCAGGAAATTTATAGAAGTTGCTTCCTATTGGGAGGGACTGCTTTGGTCACCATGGCTTCCCCGGCCGCAGGTGACAGTAGCTGTCCTCGTCGATCTCCCTATCCAATCCGATCTCTCCCTTAGTCCGAGGCTCAGCTAATCTCCACTCTCCATTCCCCTAAACGTCATAGCCATATCATAAATATATTTAAAAAAGGAAAGTATTGATATTTGAGAACGTGCTTAGAACAAAAATATCAATAAAGAAGAGAAAAGGATAAAGAAAAGAAAAAAGAAAGAAGGTTACCAGCCCAGCCAGCCCACAAATCAGCCTAGCTAGTCCATCAAAATTAGGTTAAGCACTGCCCAGCTAGCTCTTCTCCACGCCACCCTCTCTCAGCCATTCAGCCGCCACCCTCTCTCCGTCTCCGAGCCCTCTCCCTCTCTCCCAGCCCTCTCCCTCTCTCTCCCAGCTTCTCCCTCTCTCCCAGCCCTCTCCCTCTCTCTCCCAGCTTCTCCCTCTCTCCCAGCCACTTCTATCCGGTGCCACCGCTGCACCACCTCTGTCCCTGTGCAGCAGCAGCCATGCTGCCTCTGCCCTCCGCAGCAGTCGCCATGCCGCCTCTGCACCCGCCACTGCTGCATCCACGAGCTCGCCCTTGTTAGCCAGCCTCTCCCACCCGCCTTAGGTGTCGGAGCAAGGCGAGGGCGACACCTTACCTCGCTGGACCACCTTACCGCCTAGGCCAATGATTTCAAGTCGCCTAGTCGCCTGGTCGAACCCTGGGACCGACTAGGCGACTAGTCGCGATTAGGCGACGACTAGGGCGACTAGTCGACCCCTAGTCGGTCCCTGGTCGTCCTAGACTAGTAGTTATACTTATATAGGTATATATATAAATATACCTGTATACAATTATACATTATATAAATTAGAACAAACAACTAGGATAAACAAAGTAACATATTGCTTCATTGTGATTTGTGACTTATCTGAACTTGACATGTGAGTATGTGACATCCCATAGTGGCATAATCTCCAATTCTTCATCTCTCCATCTGTCCATCAACCTTGCAGCCCTACCTCTTGAGTCTTGAAGACTTGGTTCTTGAAGACTGCAGGAGAAGGACTGCAGTAGGGTGCTGTAGCTGTCGGTTGAAATCCTGGTTGGAGACTGCAGCGGCGCAACAGGCGAGCAGGACTGCAGGAGAAGGGGCAGGTTGCTGTAGACACCGGTGTAGCCGCCGACAATCAGATTTCAGGACTGCAGGGGTGGTGCCAAGAAAGGAGAGGAAAGGAGATGTGCCGGTTGGAGACTGTGTTCGCGGCTAGGTTAGAACAGGAGAGGAGAGGATACTCTAAATTATACTGTAGATGGGCTAAAAAAGGCCCAATAACTAAACCCTAGCCGGGACGACCAGGTTACATAAATTGGACGACTAGTCGCCCTAATCGACGATTAGTCGGACGACCAGGACAACTAGGTATTCTAGTCGAGTCGTCCAGCACATCGTACCCTAATTACCGACCAGCCCGACTAATCGCGATTAATCGCGATTAGTCGGACGACTTGAAATCATTGGCCTAGGCGATGCCTTAAAAACTATGCTATTGATCAATACCCAATCACTCTTCAAACTACAAAACTGCAAAACAAATCAGAACTCTAAAAAGTTCTCCCAAAAACATGTTTCCTACTTCCTTGTTCTTGCAATTTTCTCATTGAGTAGCAAAAGGACTACTTGTCCCTTCAACTCCTGAAGTCCATTCCCACTCTTCTTTAAACTGCTTGACTTAGATTGTATTAGGGTGAGATTCTAGTTGAAATTGTATTAGTTGTCGTATACCCATATTATCACTTGGGTTTTCATTTTTGTACAAACCCTGACATAATTTTTCCGAACATCGCATTCCCGTTTGTACTCTTTTTTTAAAGACCTGAGTGTTTGGACTTGTCATGCTAGGACATAGCTATTGCCACATGTTTCTTCTTTCCAATCTGACCATTTTGTCGTGCAAGATTCAAGAATGCCAAATAACTTTAGCTATAACCCTATAATGTTGGAGACATGCTTTTGTTTCTCTCCACCATTGTTTAAAATTTCTTTTATTGTTATCTTGCAGGGATTATAATAATCCGTATCTTCCAATCAATTATTCTGCCATGGATGGTACATTACAGGTATTTACTTACTTTTTCAGAAGACCATGTGCATTCTAGTATTTCAATTGTCTGTTTTTCTCTTTTATGTAAACTTGCTGTTTTGTCTTTTGATGTTCTGGCACAGCCTGCTGTTGGAGCTGACGGAAGGCAAGTGGAGGCTCAAGGCAATGTTCTTCTTGCATCAATTGAGAATATGCAATATGCTGTTACTGTAGATGTTCTTCATACTGTAAGTCAAGTTGTGAAGACAATTTAAAATATCCTTAATTTTTTTTGTTATTTTCTCTTCTAACTATGACAATGTGTCTACAGGTGTTCTCGTCATTTGGTTCAGTCCAAAAAATTGCTATTTTTGAGAAGAATGGGGGGACACAAGCTTTGATTCAGTACCCTGGTATGCGTCTAGAAATAGATCATTGCAGGCTTCAAATCACTAGGCTTTGAACTAGTTTTTTTTTTATCTCTTTAACGACAAGTCCTAGATCCGTTAGGGTAGGCTAGAGTTGAAACCCTATAGAAGCTACAACTCAAAGTTCAGGCATGTGGATAGCTATTTTCCTTTCGCTTCTATTCAAGGCTAAATCTTTGGGTATATTTAATTCTTTCAAGTTTCCTTTTACTGTCTCTTTCCATGTCAACTTCAGCATTCCCTTGCCCCTCATCTCATTAATATCACGATTCACGTGTTAGGATATCACTACGCACGGGCGCCTCTAGAGGTCTTTGGTGGATATGTCCAAACCATTTTATGTGTTGGAGAAGCTTTTCTTGAATTGGTGCTATCTCTAACTTATCATGTATATCATCATTCCATACCCGACCCTTTCTTGTATGGCTGCAAATCCATTGTAACATTCATATTTTCACAACACTTATCTGTTGAACATGACATCTTTTTTTTGCAGGCCTACATTCTGCATCATACAACATAATAGGTTTAACCATCATCCTATAAAACTTGCCTTTCAGCTTTTGTGGTATCCTCTCGTCATAGAATGTCAGATGTTTGCCAACACTTCATCCACCATGCTTTGATTCTATGCCTAACATCTTCATCACTAAGTAGCATTAATCCTAAATACCGAAAGCTATCCTTCTTGGACACTAATTAATTTCCAACTAATATCCCCTTCCTCATGTGTAGATGTGACAAAGTCACATCTCATGTATTCAGTTTTAGTGCTACCGAGTCTAAAACCTTTGGACTCTAGAATCTCCTGCCATAACTCCAGTTTTCTATTTACTCATGTCCGACTTTCATCAACTAGCACTACATTGTCTTCAAAAAGCATACATCAAGTGATACCTCCTTGTATGTCCCTTGCGACCTCATTCCTTATCATCTTGGGAGCTTGGTTGATTTGGATCCACCATAATAGGTGTGTTTTTGACAATTGGTCTCCTAGCCTGCCTCTAATCCTCAGGCAGGTTGATGAAAGGAGGAGATTGTGGGAGGCTGCTGGTGCCAAGAGATTATCCTCCCTGGCAGCCCCTCTTCCTGATACGTGAGGGTTGTAGGCTTCTTAGTCTTTAGTGGTGTCTGTGTTCCTATGGACCGGTTTATGTATGCCTATTTCTGGCCTCCGTAAGGAGTCCTTTGTTTGTTTGTATTTTTGGTCTTCTTTTGATCGTGTATCCTCTCTTCTTATTTATAAAATGGTGCAGTTCTCCTGAGCATTCGAGAAAACCCCCCCCTCATTCATCAAGTTGAAAATGTAAAGGCTCAAAGCTGACCTTTGATGTAGTCCTATTCTACTCGGGAAACCATTTGTGTCCCCATCACTTGTTTGAACACTAGCCACAACACTGTTGTACATGGCCTTAATGAGCCCAACGTATTTTGTTGAAACTGTATGTTTGTCCAAAGCCCACCACATAACATTCCTTGGTAGTTTGTCATAAACCTTCTCCAAGTTCTTCTGCTTCCTATATTGCCGCATCACTTGTCTTATTAAGAAAAAGGCTTCTATGGTTGACCTTCCTGTCACGACTTCAAATTCCTCATTATTTCTCTCATACAATGCTCGATAACTCTCCCATAGCTTCATAGTGTGGCTCATCAACTTAATTCCTAGGTAATTGGACTTTACATATCTTTCTTATTATTGGAGATCAGTACCAACATACTTCTCCACTCATTAGGGATCTTATTCGACCGGAAGATATGGCTAGGCAACTTGGTTAGCTGTGCTATAGCTTATAGTCACAAAGTTCCCGAATCGATAGGGTCGAGGAACGTGGTACGCTACTTGTGAGTGGTTTTTACATGGTGGGAACGAAAATGACCCTGTGTATCTGGGTCGGGGACGGTGTTTCCGGGTTGAGGGTCGCCACCGCTATACCCATTTTTTGTGACTATGCTATAGCTATGACCTTGAGGCATCTCGATCTCGATTGTGCAAATTGCCCCCTGTACCTTGGACATCTTACTTCCCTTCTGCTGTAATGATTTGCCATCTGCCAACTGTGAAGTACTTAGATGTCCAAAAAAACAATGTTTTTCCTTATAAGATGATGTTTTGTGAAAACCCAATTTGGAAGTGGTTTTCCTGTGTTGTACCAAAAACAAGAGGCTTTCACATCTTTAGGAATGACATCTCCTGAGACCATGGAGTCCTTAATTAATCTGCTTATACTAACACGACTTTCTGACTAAATATGCAACTGATAATTTCTTTTTTCTATGGGCTTCTTGTATAGAGATTATTCATCAGAATCTGATGAAGTTTTTCCTTAAACTTGTAGATGTATCTACAGCTGCTGTAGCGAAGGAATCATTGGAAGGGCATTGCATCTACGATGGTGGCTACTGTAAGCTTCACCTGTCATACTCTCGTCATACTGATCTGAATGTGAAGGTATAATAGGTACATTTTGTTTAGTGTTATCTGGTCATAAAAACCTTCTAGATGATACATATAATCCCTTCACAGAACCCTCAGTTATAATACAGGACGCCCCATTATTGATATGCCTGACATTTGAAGTTATGCTCCCTTCGTCTTTCAGGCACATGGTGACAAGAGCAGAGACTATACAATTCCAGCTGGCGTAATCCAAGGGGTGCCACCTGGTGTACAAGCTACATCCTCTGGGTGGCAAGGTAACGTTCAAGCAGCTGGGGCATATGCTGCCCCACCCGGTGCCCCTTCGCAAAGCCACGGTGCCAATGGACATGTGCAGAACTGGAATCCCGGCAACTCAGCCTATCCCCCAGCCCCAGGAACATATCCAGGCCAGATGTACTCATCTCCCTCACAGTATGCAGCGTCAGGGGGCTTCCCTAATACCCCATCCGCTGCTCCGCCACACTATGCAGCATCAGGGGGCTTCCCTAACACCCCACTCCCAGCTCTTCCTGGTGCTCCTACACAACAGTTGCACGCTTCGCAGCAGATGCTGCCTCAGCATGGAAATCAGTCGGGAGGCGCATCCGGAACTAGCCAACCGGCGCCACCAGCATCATACTACCGTTGAGTTGAAATCTTCTTTCGCTATTGTACTTAACTTGTTTTGTCACTGAGTTTGTTATTCATCATCTAAAACTGCAACACTGCTGTCCGTAGCTGTGTTTAGATGATGTTGGGGGAGAACAACAACATAGCAACATGATTATATTGGTGGTTCTTCCTCTCCTAAGCTTGGGAAAGGAGAAGATATTGCGAGTGTTTCATATTGGTGGAGTTTGAAACATTGTTGCTGGAGATAGTTTTACATAAGCAAACATAATCTTCAGTTATAAAAGAATATAAGAGCCATTGCTATTCATGAACATAAGCTTCAGTGTCATCATTATATATTCGGGATCTCTCTGATGGCACGAATATAATAGCAAGCGCAGACTCAAATGATTGATCCTGCTGTCTGTTTATAGGATGTAGCATTTATATAATAGCAAGCACAGTTTTAAAAACCTGCATGGATGCTCCTGAGATGCTGTCCACCCCTATTATCCTATTGAAAAATCAACATAATACTATTATTACATTGTTTTATAGAGTTGTCTTCGATTGGACCAAAGTTAATCACGGATCTCTTAAAATTAGCATGGACCACCTATCGGTCTCTCCGTGTGGGTACAATGTTTGGTGCAATTAGATCTAGGCTAGCATTGTTTCGTGAATGTACTTTAGGCCCTAGCACCCGGGCTACTCTATAAATATTCTCGTCTTGCTCTTGAATGGGACATACTTGACAAGACATTGAGCACCTCTACTTTATATTTTATTGAGCATTGTTGTCTCATCTGCCCTCGAGTGCTTGGTTCACGTGTTTGAACCCAACATTTGGTGTCTACTGTGTCTGCTCTAACAACCAATCCCATGATGCCTCCTAAGAAGATAAACACCTCTCATACTCCACCCCTTCGACCGAGATGACGAATGCAGTCTTCGTCGACAACACCAAGAAAGTCAAAGTCACCTTCACCAACCAAACTCCACTAACCCACATGAAGGCATCCCCCGCCATCGTTGATCAATCAGCAAAAGAAAAAACTCTCCCCCATCGCCACAAAGAGCCAATTACCTACCCTACCCTTGAAGGAAGTCTCCACTTGTGTAGTTTAGAGACTCCCAACGATGTCCCTTTCAATCCTTAGAGTCACCCCTACCATCCCAAAATCTGGGCCGACCTATAAATAAACCACCCAACTGACCAATATCAGCCCAAAGTCACCTTTAGGTCTTCATTGCTTGACCACCGACTTTGCCCCAGGAGTGTCGCAAGAGCCACTACCCCAAATCCACCACCGAGAGGTAGACTTCAACAACATATAAAAAAGCGAAGACCTTAGGAACATTGAGGGACATTCACTGCTCAAGAGACTCCGCACGAGAAATGAGCACCTCCAAAAGCAGAAAGAGGTCTTGGCAGTCCAGAGACATCATAGTTAAGTTCAGGCAAGGATATAACAATTGATTGAAGTGAAAAAATAGAGGTCCAAGGCTCTGCAACAAGATATTACAGACATAAAACGCCAAGAGTACGTCACACAGATTTCGCCAAGAGTGAACAAACAACATGACCCCAACAATTGTGCATGGAAGAACCAACATTCCAACATGTTCTAGAATTTTAGTTTCATAGGCGAAAGGAGTCCACTCTCTGCCATGCCACAATCCACGCTTTGGCCACACAACTACTAGTTGGGCAACTGGCCTAAGTACAACGACAATTTTGACCCTTGATAACACATCATGAGCTAGCAGGTGGTTGTAACATCGTTTGGAGGCGATGATAGTGCGATGGTGAAGTCTTTCATCATATCCCTAGAAGGCCCAACATTGACTTGGTACACAAGGCTATCATCATTACCCATCGACTCCTGGAGGGCCCTTCACAAAAAGTTCCTGCTCAATTTCCAAGGCTACATGCCAGGTATTGATGTCCTTACAGAACTATCCCTCTACAAGCAATAAGAAAAGGAGAGCATCCACGATTACTATAACAATTTCCTACTACTAAAGTCTCAGTTACCCTCGATCGAACTTAGCAGCCTTTGCGCTAGGCACCTCTACAGTCACTACACTAGGGACCCTCCCAACAACTTCTAGGAGCTCTACCAACTCTTTGAGAAATACAGAAGATTAGAAGAGTTGCATTATCAAAAGTTGGAAACATAGTGGAAGACGAAGGAGACTCCACAAACCAGCAACCAACCTTGGGCCAAGAGCCAACAACAACAGAACCACTAACAGTAAGTCCACAATATAACTAATTATCAATAGCATGGAAAAGGCCCCCTCGCACACAAGAAAATCCCTAGCAACCATAAAGGAGATCAAGGGCTAGCAGAGGCCACAACTGTGGCAAGGGCTCTAGCCAAGAGCAAAAGCTATATTGCATCTTCCATGGCAAAGACGTCGGGCACTAAATTAAATATTGCCCCTGTCACAAGGGATACCAAGGAGATAATGTCAAGGTCGATCCCAGATCAACTAGCAAAGGCTATAGCACATACCTATCAGCCACAAGGCCCACCTACTACCAAAATGTTCAACCCCCTACCTGCATTATCCCTTAACTAGCATCACACCATGAAGAAAGACTGCAACCCCCTCCACCACCACAAAACATACCCCCACCCACTAGCTCCCTCCACCACCACCTAAGGGCGACGACAATTTCCTCCAACCACTTGTCCACGACATCATAAATATGACATCTGGTGGCTCCAGTGTTGACTTCGAGAAGAAAAGGAAAAGAAAATAATACTATTGAAGGGTAAACCACGTTGCAGTCACCGGACCCGTTGTACAAATGAAGTGGTCACATATCCCATTAACATTTGATTCAAGGGATGTAGATTCTCAAAGTGCTTCACACGATGACGCCATGGTAATAAACCACAACATATCCGGCTAAGAGTTGCATAAAGCCCTCATCGACAACAGAAGTATAACATACACCATATTTCTGCATGTCTTCGATCGCACTGACATAAATCATAGCCGATTGTTGCCAGTTGCTAACCCGCTTTACGGGTTCAGGGGGAAGGTCACTCTTCCCATAGGAAAAATAACATTACCACAATCCTTTGGCACCACCCCAATGTGAGGACATAATACATAACCTTCAACATCATGGACATGACATACCCCTACTATGCCATCCTCGATAGAGGCTCAATAAATAAGCTAGAGGTCACCATCCATGGACTTCACTTATGCATGAAAGTCCTCAACCTCTTTAGTGCCATTACAATTTACGGGGACCAAAAAGGCAAAAAGTGGCCCATAATATCGAGAAGAAGCCTCTGCACTATTTGGCCAAGGAGGGCGAGGACATAGTTAGATAAGGAGAAGAAGCCTCCACAGAGCAGCACAGAAGGGAAAAGGGTACCCCTAGACCCCGCAGTACCAAACATGACAGTAATAATAGGTGAATACCTCAACAATCAGGACAAAGATAAGCTACTAGCTTATCTAGAAAGAAATAAAGATGCCTTCGCATTGTCCTCATTGGACCTAGTCGGCGTGAGAAGTAATGTTATTGAGAATAGCCTCAGTATTAACACTTCAGTTAGGCCAAAAAAGCAGAAGCTTCACAAGATGTCAGATGAAAATGCTAAGGTAATGAAGGCTAAATTGTAGAGACTGCTAGAAGCAAGATTTATCGAGACAATTTACTACCCAACTTGGCTCGCCAATGTAGTACTGGTCAAAAACATAAATGGAAAGTGGAGGATGTGTATAGACTTCACAAGCCTTAATAAGGCCTACCCAAAAGATGACATCCGACTACCAACGATAGACAGAATAATTGTTTCTGTCGTTGGCTATGAATTTATGTTCCTCCTTGACTACCTTTTCGGTTATTACCAGATATACTTATACATGAAGAAGCATAACAATGCCAAAAACAAGTTTCATAACACCTTTTGGTATGTACTGCTTTGTTTGTATGCCTGAAGGCCTCATGAATGTAGGCTCGGCATTTTTAGATTGACGAAGACCATCCTAGAAAATCTGATTGGTCACAACATTTTCATGTATGAACGATATAGTCATAGCCAACAACATAAAGAAGACTACTTGTCAGACCTTGTAGAAGCATTTGCAAGCATGCAAGAGGCTAAGCTCTGCCTCAACTCAGAAAATTGTATATCTAGGGTCTCTCAAGGAAAAATATGGGGATACCTAGTCTCGCATAGGGGCATCAATCAATGCCTAGAAAATAAAAGCAATAACAGAAATGAAGACCCCCAAAATAGCCATAGAAACATATTTGAGCACCTTAGAGAGGTTGGAAAACTTATATATTGAAATTGGTGCTCTAGAGCTAAGTTTGAGCATGAATGAGAATTTGAGTTTAAGTGATAAAAAATGAAGACTTATGGCTTATACCGCTTGAATGGAGTCTACATGTGTTTGTCTAAGTGATAGAAGGGCTCAAGAAGTTAGCCAAATAAATACAATAAATAAAAGCCTCAAAAGGACTAAGTTTGCTGCTCAGCGTAGCACCGGACTAGTCTGGTGTGCATCGAACTAGGCACTGGACCAGTTACAAAGAGAGCATGTTTTTGGGCTCTAAATATTTGGCACACTAGATCAATCTGGTGTGCAACAGACATGTCACTAGACCAATTACGTAGAGAGGTATTCTTTAAAGAAAGGGTAGCAAGAGCACCGGACCGAGGTCGAGTGAGCACTGTACCTTTAGGACCCAACAGTTGGATTCAAAGATCTGAATGGTTGGCTAACATGGCACTAACGTGGCACGGTTCAGTGACACCTAACACTTGACATCTTTTCAGAACAGACACTAAAACGACAGTGTAATGGAGGCCTGATGTGCACTGAACCTGCTACAATATGTGGTTTAGTGCACTCGAGTTCAACCCAACTTTTGGGAGTTGGTTCCAATGGCTATATGGGTGGTTGGGGGATATATATAATTACACCTCTAATCAGCTCATTCAATACACAAGATCTAAGCAATAACTCTAATACACTAGAGAAAAACTCCAAAAAATATCAAGCATCACAAGTGTCACAAAAGAGAGAATTGAGTAAAGATATAACCTTTTATGTGTGAATTGTGATAGAGTATTAAGAGAGAGATAAAGAGAAGAGTGTGCGCTATGTTCTTGAGTCTTGGTGCAAGGCACTCATTCATTGTAAAGCTAGCAAGAGCCTTCATCATGTGAAGCGCCTTGCAAAGACTTTGGTCTCTCGATTGAGAAAAGCAAAAGGAAACTCAAGTTTGATCTTGGTGATCACTTGAGTGAGGGAAGGGTTGATAGAAACTCAGTATTTAGTGGATCTTCAAAGGAGACGTAGGTTTCGTTTGGAAACTAAACTCCGGTAAACAAATTTTCGTGTCTTTATTATGTTCTTACAATTACAATTTGTCTTATTCCTTTCCTCCCTAAGTTCTCTTGTGATTGATCCCCTTTATATATATTCTTTTGTTGCTCTAAGTCTTAATTCCTCACATTCAAAAGAGCAACTATGCAAGTGGAACTTCTCCCTTTACTTCAGTTACATCTTGTTGTAACCTCTAATTGGGATCAAGTTTTGTTTTTAAGTGATAAATTTTAGGTTTCGCCTATTCACCCCTTTTAGTCGACTTTCAGGTTCCTCATCTCACGATTTAAGAATAATGCAAACCCTTCCCTTTTCTTGAGGCTTAGGATGTGGTTAAAAATGAGGAGATTTATGCATCAAGGGTAAAAGTGAACTTCCGATCATTGAAGTGTTTCATGGCACTTGAGGTCTACGTCAGAGGGGTTAGTTTCCTGCTCTTCTTCCTAGTTTAGGGTTTCTAGAGCATTGTCCTCGATGTTGTCTATAAGTAGCAAAATAAGCAATATAAATCAATTGAAGTAGTTATTCAAAAATATTTGTTAGCATGTTTGGTGATAGAGGGCAAGGCCCAATCTTCCGTAAGGTATGATAACTTGATAGGGTGGAGATCTCGGTGTTCATGATTCAAGGCTCCGAGCAAACAAATCATCTCAATCACTACACCATTGCTCCGTTTGTTATCACCCGTGACACACAAGTGGCCTAGCCATGAAGGATTATCCCTGCAACCGCAATCAAGAACACAAGCAAGAACATGAAGAACACAACCAAAATCATATTGGTCACGAGGTGGGGTATCATAATCGATGAATGACGACACTGTTCAATGACAAAATGAATCTAAGTAAAACCCAACCCTAATGGTGGTGATGACTACTGATAAATTAGGGTTTAGGGGCATGTAAGACCTCTAGGCACACCCCTATTTGGCTCCAACATGACACACAAGACCAATTGGGTTGGAAAGCTGACTTGTTTCGACGATTCCCATTGACTCCAAATGAATTTTAAGTCTATGCCAATTGGGTTAGAAATATTTTGTTCTTAGCTTTCCATATAAAGCCTAACTTAAATGGAGTTCGGATGCATTCCTCGCATCCGTTTAAGTGTAGATTGATCCTAGACTCCAAGGTGGAGACGAAGTTGAGTCAGACTTGGCTTCCTCTTGTTGTGAATGTCCTAGCTTTTCCTCCTTGATATCTTGTCCCTTCCCAAGTACTTTATAGTCCTCTACATGATTCATAATCATCAAAACATGCATGACACCAAGCGTAAGCTCTAAAACACAATTGATTAGGTTAGAACGAACCTAGAGATTTAGTTGTCATGCATGTGCTCGTGTTATCGGTCTGTGCATTGTATATATAGGAGTGATGAACTCATCATCCTACCCCAGTCATTCTCGACTCAAGTGGTGACCAAGGGAGTGGTTGAGCAACCCTAGGGTGTACAAGACCTTTAGGCCTAAAAACATGTGTCGTTGATTTCTGGCAGATTCTGAATGTTATTTTTATGATGATTCCCATCGGCCTCGAGTGTATTTTTATGTGAGACAAATTGGATTGCAAAGCTTATCTCCTTAGTTTTCCAATGATATCTAGAATGCTCAAAACAGAGTCTGTATGTGGCTTGAGCATTCGTTTTCGTGAGACCCACTCCTGTAGTCCGAACCGGACTCGCAAATAAATTGGACCTCAACCCCCCTTGAGCTTGGGACTCCATCATTGATTGGGTATTAACCATATAGTTGATGTGCATGTCCTAATCATTCCCCCTTCCTAGTTTTGAGTCGTCCTCGACTCGAAGTGGTTGATGCCTGCAAAAGGTGTTGATGTAGTTCTTGACGTCGTCCAACCTTGCTTCCCTTCTTGAAGTTGAGCCTGTTGTTGCAAAACATATAAAGAAGAACAAGTGGAAATGGACGCAATATGGTTAGCTTTAACATAGCCCTATAATTGATCATATTGTATCATGACAAAAGGAGATTTCATATTTGAATAAATATATACTCGATGTACCATATATTCTCCTTTCCAATTATATCTTCCAATAAAATGATATGTATGTTTAGATATCCATGGCAAATCAGCACTAAAAGAAAGTTTCTCTTCTTAAATTATTCAGATTACATAGAACATCAAATTCAATATAACCCAAAATTTTTAAAGAAGATAACAATTTCAGATCATCATGCACAATAATTATGGGATTGAAAATTCAAATTTCAGCACAATTAATAGGATTGGAAGAAACAATATCAAGTTTGTTCTCAAGTTGTGGCATATAATTAATAGAAGAATCATCACACAACTCTTTGTTATCACAAGAATTAGTAGTACAATTATCATGTAACAAAGGTAACTTAGCTTTATTTGAAGGCATGACATCATGAGAAGAAATAAATTGTGCTCCCATAAGCACTTTCATATTAGCCAAGTTTATGGTCCATTATAGTCATGCAAGTTGTTCCACTAAACTAATGCATGATTCGTTAAAGTACTAGCCACAATTTTTATTTTTCTTCTATCACATATATGAAGTTGTGCAAAAATCTTATCCATTGATACCTCCCATTCATTATACTCATTTGCAATATTTTCATCAAAAGAAAAGAAGGATGGAAATATATGACCTGTGGGAGACGAATCGACATCAATGGTGTGGCACTCAAAAGCTTTAATGATCGCACACAACATCTCCTTCAATTCTAGATGGGAGACACTCATCATCAGTAGGCTGAGTGCCCTTATCTGTTTGGTTCCATGATCTTGTCATTATTAGTACAAAACATAAACAAAGGCAACAAAGATATGAACCCTACAACTACACTCTGGAGTGGTGGTAGAACACAAGTTATAAAGCGTCTTACTCCTCTCTTACAAGGTTCTTACCAACACTGTAGGTGGTAAACGGTGGGCGGTGTGACAACACTTAGTGCATGGGTGTGATTGCAAAGGAGTACCTGTTCTGCTCGAGAGTAAGGTGGAGCTTAGGAAGGCTCACTATATATGTATCTATGTCACATAAGGGAATAACAGATAGCAATGCTGAATAAGTATCCAAAGTACTCATCCTAGCTGCTGGCCTAGAGAGTTTATTAGAATAGTTGGAGGAAGGCACAGAAAAGGTAATAAGGATCTAGGTATAACAAGGGAACAAGTTAGAAGGAAAAAACAATCACAGAGGTGCACAGATCAATTGTGTTCATTGAACTAGTTAAGTAAGCAAGTCATATATCTAAAGCACAAAGGACACAAGAACTTCTATTTTTTCATTTTTTTTCTTTTTTGTGACTTTTTTATTGCACTTTCCTTTTGTGTTATTTTTTGATAGAAGTGTCGCAAAAACAAGATACAACACAAGAGTATCAAAAAATTCTTGACAGTCTACCACAAATTTTCTGCTCTAACTTCAATATAACATTGACAGATTTAGCGACCTAAAACGCAAAAACTCACAACACAAAAGTTGTAGGTCTCCTTTTTCTCTTTCTTTTAGATATATGAAATGCCTCATTTGGATTAAGGAAGTGGGAGATATTAACCCTAAAATATAGTCTGGTCCAAAATTTCGGGATTACAAACAAATTTACTTCCAATATAGATAACTCCGTGACACCAACGTTTTCCAGAAATCTCGTAATTGGGAAGTTGTAGATAAGCTTTTCAGAAAGTATAATAACACTAAATTTCGAGTTTGTATGCGAGATTTATGATCAAAATACCAAAATGGACAAAATCTAATCCGATAAAAATAAGATGACAAGATGAATAAGGACACAATCCCAGATGCAAAACTTAAGCTATATTAAGAACATAATATAAACTAGCAACAAGATCTTGATTTAGGACACAAACTCAATATGGCAGAATCTAAAACCAAATTATGCAAAGGTTGTGACGAAGGTTGTAGGTAAGTATACACTAATGGTTCTTTTTTTGGCTTTTTGTGGACTATGCGACAAAACAAAATGAATCTAAAGGTAGGATTATACCTGATGGGCAACATGAATCTTGATACCACTTTATAGATGGAAATGCCCAATCTTCCGTGAGGTAGGATAACTTGATTGGATGGACATCTCGAAGTTGATGATCCAAGGCTCCGAATGAACAGATCCTCATAATCACTACATCACTGCTCCATTGGTTATCACCCATGACACACGAGTGACCTCACCATGAAGTCTTATCCCTACAAGTTCAACCAAGAACACAAGTAGAACAGGAAGAACACAACCAAAATTGTATTGATCACGAGGTAGGGTCTTACAAACCGATGAACGACAACAATGTTCGATGACATAATGAATCTAAGTAAAACCCAACCCTAATGGTGGGGGCATATGCTGATAAAATAGGGTTTAGGGGCTTGCAAGGCCCCTGGATGCACCCATAATAGGCTCCAACATGATACATGGGCCAATAGCCCAAAAGATGGTGTCATAAAACCAAAATAGAATCTAGATGATGACTTGTTTCGACAATTCATGTTGACTTTGAATGAATTTTAAGTCGGGACCAATTGAGTTGGAAAGCTTATCTCCTTAGCTTTCCATCCATATAAAGCTTGACCTAAATGAAGTTCAGATGCATCTTGTGCATCCATTTTAGTACAGAGTGGTCTTGGACAACAAGGTAGAGATGAAATTGAGTCGGACTTGACTTCCTCTTGTTGTGAACGTCCTAGCTTCTCCTCCTTAACACCCTGTCCCTTCCCAAGTCCTTGCTGGTCCTCTCCATGGTTCCTAATCATCAAAATATGCATGACACGAAGCGTAAGCTCTAAAACACAATCGACTAGCTGTCGTGCATGTGCTCGTGTTATCGATCCGTGCATTATATATATAGGAGTGATGCCCTCATCATTTGGGATTAGGAGAGCATTTTTATTTTAGGAATATGTGGGCATATCTCTCTATTTTATTTTTTTGGAGAAAATCCTATTTTTTGAAAGCTACTAAAAAACGAAAAAAGTAAAGGGCCAACCTAAGGATTCTTAGCCAAATCAGTCTAGCGGCCCAACCTAGGAAGGCGACCTAGGGGAGAGAACGATGTAGGTGACATTGTGTGGGCGAGGCTCACTGGTCAGTGGCACAGGAGAGAGGGGGTGTAATGGTATTTAGTTTGGCATGTCGGGCTGTTGACCATGGTGCTGGTGATGGTTCATGATGATTCCTCGCTGTCATCCTGGTTCTAGGGTACGTGAGGGTGGTGAGTTGATGAGGGGACTATGACGACTCTAGGGCATGGATCAATTCGGGGAGAGGAGGTGCTCACGATGGTTGTCCATTGGAGATGCGGAGCTTAGTTGGAGCTTGCCTGCATTGCCTCCACTAGGCGATTGAGGGAGAAAGGCTTTGGTTGCATGTGATCGTGGGGTTGAATTGTTTGAAGAAGTTATGACTGTGGGTGCTCTCCAAGGGCGAAGATTAGTTTTTTGAGCTCAACATTGAAGTGCTCCTAGGAGGGGGGAAGGGGGTAGGAGTTGCTCGATCGGCTGGTGGAGATGAGGGGCACCGGACGACCCCCTTTTTAGGGCATCATGGCAAAAGACGACGATGGTTATTGGGGCCCAGCAAGGCGCACCGACCGGGATGGGATGGGACGGTGGTGGGATGCCCACACGATGGAATGAAATGTTAGGTCTAGGATAAGCAATGTTTGTGCACAGTTGAGTTGATCCCGGCGACAATGGCAATCGAGTAAGAAGGACGGTGGCTGGTGCCAGGGGGAGATTTAGTGCGCGCGTGATCAAGAGGAAGACAATGACCCTTACATGCGGGGCCTGTCTGTTAGTGGTGGGGAGAGAGGGGAGGGCATGGTCGTGGGCACGTGGGCGGTTGGTTGGTATGGTGGTGTCACACCCAGTTTTGGAAGGTAAACCGAATGCGAACCATGTACGTGCCAGGATCAGAAACTCACGTACACAGCAATTACATAATTGGACATCATGACACTGTAACACCCCAGGTGTTTATATTCCGCTCGACAACGAGTACGGAGTTAAGCACGTAATATCAATGGATAAAACGGATGCCAAATTTTAATCAACATCGCCTATTGTGATTTAATATCGCATCTGTTTTGTGTGTCGCGAGTTTGACACCGTCTTTGTCTATCCGAGCTCTTCCTAAATTTTTGTGATGTTCGGAACATCGTCGTTCCGAAAAATCGGTGCGTCCGGTGAGTATTTAAAATGCATCGCTTGCGCGAACACGAATTTGGAAGATCGACCCATTCAGATGATTTTATTCCGAACAAATTCATTTGAACTCGACGACTAAAATATTCGGGGCGAAATAATTAGGATCGCGCATCGTCTGAGTGAAATCGTGCGCGCGAATATGATTCAATTTATCCGTCCGCACGCTGTTTTGGCGGCGAAATCACATATACATTAGCGGCTCTGGTTTCGGCTAATTTTGGTCGAATCACGCAGAGCAGATTAAAATATCCAAGCCGAACTCGGGTCGATCTAGTCCGTTTACATCGTGGCCGGAATAGTCACGAAAATTTATCTAAACGAATTTTAGTCAGAATCGTAAACCTCGTATGTTCCGTTTCAGGATCCGAGGAAATAATGTGTATAGCCGTTTACCGTATCGCGCATCGATTCTTGGTTCGTCGCTAAAAATTGTGATAAAAAATATATCTACGATTTTTCTGTAAAGAAAAATGAAGAAAGAAATAAAAAAGAGAAAATATCCTATCTTCTCTATCCCAACGCCGCCCTACCCTGCTGATTTTTTAGCGCCGCCCCTGATCCCTTCTTATCTGTGCGCGCGTTCCTCCTTCTCCCTCCCACGCGTGCTTCATCCCCTTCCTCTCTTTGCCGCTCCTATGGTGTTCGGCCGGCTCCCCTGGCCCCTTTGCTCCTCCCTGGAGCTTTTCCCCAGCCGTTCTTCCCTATGGGCGCGAGTCTCTCTGGTGGCCGTCGCGCCCCTGGTGGGTGAGCTCGCCGAGCTCCCTCCTCTGTGTACTCACCAGCAAGCTTCTCCCTCCTCCGGCGCGCGTCCAGCCATGGCCGCCCTCTCCCTCAAATCCATCCCGGATCGGTGGCTCCTCCCTGCTCGAGCCCCATCGCGGTGCCCCTCTGCTCCCTCCGCGCGTCTGGCTAACTTCTGGTCGGACCCGCCCCAGCCGCGCCTCTCTTCGTCAAGCTCCCATGGCGCGTCTCCTCTCTCCCCTCGTCTTCTCCCTTTGCCCAGTCGTGGAACTTGCCACACCGTCGCCCAACTCCTCCCCAGCGTCCGGTTTTTCCTGCGCCGTGACTCCCTTCTCTAGCGTGGTTCCTCCAACCCTGCCGGCGCTCATTCATGGCGCCCCTGCTTAGCCTCTGCTGCAGCTTGCGCCCAGATGTTTCTCTCCCTTCCTCTATTTCTTCCTCGCTGCGCGTCCATCTCCTTCAGCTTGCCGGTCGCGAGTCCCTGTCCATGGCCGCTGCATCGAGTTCCGAACTCACGCCCAGCTCCCCTGCGCGTGCTCAGCTTGGAGCTCTGCCCCTGTTCCTTGTTCCTCCAGCTCAGATTTCCCTCCCCGGTCGAGTCTCCTTGCCGCGCGCCGCTCAGCCTTGCCGTTTCCTTGTCGCACTCGCTCAGCTCTGTTGCCGCGCCCAGCCGTTCTCAGCTGCTCACCGTGGCTGGCTCCTGCTTTTCCACCATCTCCCATGGCGATGGCCGCCGAGCTCCCTTGCCGTGGCTGTCACGTCCCTGCGCCCAGCCTTTAGCTCAGTCCCTGTGCGCGCGAGCTCGCCGGTGTGCTGCTGTTCTAGTTCGGATCTCGCTCATGGAGTCGATCTGTCTGTCCTGCCGTCACTCAGCTCGTGTCCACCTCTTTTGTTGTTGACACCGTGTGCTCGGTTTCTCTAGCGTTGATCCACGCTCGCCCATGTCGCCATCGTAGTATCGTCGCTAGTGATAGCTTCGTGTGTCGTCGAGCTTCACCTTGCTCGTCGTCGTTCGTCATCACGTCGTTCGCCGTCGAGCCTCACTGCCATCGCAAAGTTCCCTGCTGTCAGTCTCCGCACCCGTCCTAGGCCGTAGTAAAACTCTAGTGCTTGTCACCGATATCCGGTCATCTCCAACCTTTGTCTTGCCGTTGTCATTCGGTCACCCCGTCTCGATGTCGGTCCCTACGTGACATCTCTGATTTATGTTCACGCCGATAAAAGAATCTCAAGAATCAGGTGAAGACGAAGCTAGCCACGTGATATTTACCAAGTGCTCGGCGAAAGGCTAGAACAAGAATCATCGCCGTTTATGCGGAGTTCTAGTTAACATGGAGAGATTCCAAGAATTGTGGATGGAAGAGAAGTGAAGCTCCGTTCTATAATCGTCAGCTGTTTGATCGAAGATTTTATTCGGAGACTGTCGACGTTCTCGCAAGCTTTAAGTCGGATTTAATGGACGGTAAGTGGATTCGTTATTCCAGTCGACTAAATATGATATTTATTAGACTACTTGAATCGTTTACGGTGATTTGATCGGTAGTCGTACATGTTGTTGATCCCTTGCGTTATAATAGTTATTACGTTCTAGGTAGTTTGCTTGGGTTATTAGTTTCGAGTAAATTAATATTAGTACGGTATTTAACATGTAATTGACGAAAAACTCGGATTCGTATTTGAAAGGGAAATAGGCTTACACCTTTTCCTAATTGATTTTGGTGGTTGAATTGCCCAACACAAATAATTGGACTAACTAGTTTGCTCTAGATTATAAGTTTTTACAGGTGCCAAAGGTTCACAATTGACCAATAAAATGACCAAGAAAAGGTTCAAACAAAGAGAGCAAAAGACAACCGAAGTGTGCCCTGGTCTGGCGCACCGGACTGTCCGGTGCACCACCGAACAGTGTCCGGTGCACCAGGGAACTCGACGCTGAACTCGCTACCTTCGGGAAAATGGAGGCCGCTCCGCTATAATTCACCGGACTGTCCGGTGTGTCAGCGAAGCAACGGCTACATCGCGCGCAACGGTCGATTGCAACGCATTTAATGCACGCCTGCGCGCGCAGAGGTCAGAGCACGCGCAGCAGGCGCACCGGACAGTCTACAGGACCTGTTCGGTGCACCACCGGACAGCCAGAAGACCCCACCTGTCAGAGCTTCAACGGTCGAACCCTAACGGCCGGGTGACGTGGCTGGCACACCGGACAGTGTCCGGTGGCGCACCGGACTGTCCGGTGCGCCATGCGACAGCAGCCTCCACCAAACGGCTAGTTTGGTGGTTGGGGCTATAAATACCCCAACCACCCCACCATTCATTGCATCCAAGTTTTCAGACTTCTACACCTTACAAGAGCTATAGCATTCAATTCTAGACACAACCAAAGAGATCAAATCCTCTCCCAAGTCCGGAATCACTCCAAATCAAATAGTGACTAGAGAGAGCGACATTTGTGTTCATTTGAGCTCTTGCGCTTGGATTGCTTCTTTTCTTTCTCATTCTTTCTTGTGAATCACTCAATTGTAACCAAGGCAAGAGACACCAATTGTGTGGTGGTCCTTGCGGGGACTTAGTGTCCCGTGTGATTGAGAAGAGAAGCTCACTCGGTCTAAGTGACCGTTTGAGAGAGGGAAAGGGTTGAAAGAGACCCGGTCTTTGTGACCACCTCAATGGGGAGTAGGTTTGCAAAAACCGAACCTCGGTAAAACAAATCCTTGTGTCTCACTCTTTATTTGCTTGCGATTTATTTTTCACCCTCTCTCTCGGACTCGCTAACTCGGCTTGTAGTTGTGGTTAACTTTGTAAATTTCAGTTTCGCCCTATTCACCCCCCCTTTAGGCGACTTTCAATTGGTATCAGAGCCCGGTGCTTCATTAGAGCCTAACCGCTCGAAGTGATGTCGGGAGATCACGCCAAAAAGGAGATGGTGACCGGCGACAAGCCCGCTACAAGCCACGGGAAGGCTCCATCGGGAGAGTCCCACAACAAAGGGAAGGAGAAGGAATCCTCTTCCGTCAAGTCGCATCGGAGTGGCGACAAGAAAAAGAAGATGAGGAAAGTGGTCTACTACGAGACCGATTCTTCATCGCCATCCACCTCCGGCTCCGACGCGCCGTCCATAACTTCTAAGCGCCATGAGCGCAAGAAGTATAGTAAGATTCCCCTATGCTACCCTCATATTTCAAAGCGTACTCCTTTACTCTCCGTTCCATTAGGCAAACCACCAGTTTTTTACGGTGAAGATTATAATATGTGGAGTGACAAAATGAGGCATCATCTAACCTCACTCCACACAAGCATTTGGAATGTTGTTGAGTTTGGTGTACATGTACCATCCGTAGGGGATGAAGACTATGATTCGGATGAAGTGGCCCAAATTCATCACTTCAACTCCCAAGCCACTACTATACTCCTCGCCTCTCTAAGTCGAGAGGAGTATAATAAGGTGCAAGGGTTGAAGAGTGCAAAGGAAATTTGGGACGTGCTCAAGACCGCGCACGAAGGAGACGAGGTGACCAAGATCACCAAGCGGGAGACGATCGAGGGGGAGCTCGGTCTCTTCATGCTTCACCAAGGAGAGGATCCACAAGCCATGTACAACCGCTTGAAGACCTTGGTGAACCGAGTGCGCAACCTCGGGAGCACAAAATGGGATGACCATGAGATGGTCAAGGTTATTCTTAGATCCCTCGTTTTTCTTAACCCTACGCAAGTTCAATTAATTCGAGGTGATCCTAGATACAAGCTAATGTCTCCTGAGGAGGTTATAGGAAAATTTGTGAGCTTTGAGCTAATGATTAAAGGCTCAAAGAAAATCATCGAGCAAGGCACCTCCTCCACGCCGAGGCACACCCGTTGCATTCAAGGCAACGGAGGAGAAGAAGGAAGAGTCTACACCAAGTAGGCTCCCCATCGACGCCTCAAAGCTCGACAATGAGGAGATGGCTTTAATCATCAAAAGCTTTCGATAAATCCTCAAGCAAAGGAGGGAGAAGGACTACAAGCCCTGTTCTAAGAAGGTTTGCTACAAGTGTGGTAAGCCCGGTCACTTTATAGCAAAATGTCCTATTTCTAGTGACAGTGACAGGGGCGACGACAAGAAGGGGAGAAGAAAGGAGAAGAAAAGATATCACAAGAAGAAGGGCGGCGATGCCCATGTTTGCCGGGAGTGGGACTCCGACGAGAGCTCCACCGACTCCTCCTCCGACGAGGACGCCGCCAACATCGCCGTCAACAAGGGACTTCTCTTCCCCAACGTCGGCCACAAGTGCCTCATGGCAAAGGACGACAAAAAGAAAAAGGTTAAATCTAAATCCTCTACTAAATATGCCACCTCTAGTGATGAGGCTAACTCTAGTGATAATGAGGATGATTTATTTACTCTTTTTGCCAACCTTAACATGCAACAAAAGGAGAAGTTAAATGAATTGATTAGCACTATTCATGATAAGGATGATCTCTTGGATAGCCAAGAGGACTTTCTAATTAAGGAAAAATAAGAAGCATGTTAAGGTTAAGAATGCTTATGCTCTAGAGATGAAAAAATGTGAAAAATTAACTAGTGTGCTAAGCACTTGTCATGATATTATTGCCAACCTTAGAAATGAAAATGCTAGATTAATTGCTAAGGTTGATTCAAATGTTTGTGATGATTCATATGCCAATCTTAGAAATGATCATGCTATTTCTATTGCTAAGATTGAAAAAATTAAATGCCTCTCTCGCTAGCCTTAGAATTGAAAATGAAAAATTGATTGCTAAGGCTAAGGACTTAGATGTTTGCAATGCTTCCATTTCTGATCTTAGAAGTGAAAATGATATTTTACATGCTAAGATTGTTGAACTAAAAACTTGCAAACCCTCTACATCTACCATTGAGCATGTTTCTATTTGCACTAGATGTAGAGATGTTGACATTGATGCTATTCATGATCATATGACTTTAATTAAACAACAAAATGATCATATAGCAAAATTAGATGCTAAAATTGCCGAGCATGAGCTAGAAAATGAAAAATTTAAATTTGCTCGTAGTATGCTTTATAGTGGGAGACGCCCTGGCATCAAGGATGGCATTGGCTTCCAAAAGAGAGACAATGTCAAACTTAATGCCCCTCCTAAAAAATTATCTAACTTTGTTAAGGGCAAGGCTCCCATGCCTCAGGATAACGAGGGTTACATTTTGTACCCTGCCAGTTATCCCGAGCATAAGATTAGGAGAATTCATTCTAGGAAGTCTCACTCTGGCCCTAATTATGCTTTTATGTATAAGGGTGAGACATCTAGTTCTAGGCAATCAACTCGTGCTAAATTGCCTAAGAAGAAAACTCCTAGTGCATCAAATGAACCTAGCATTTCATTTAAAACTTTTGATGCATCCTATGTTTTGACTAACAAATCCAGCAAAATAGTTGCCAAGTATGTTGGGGACAAACACAAGGGATCAAAGACTTGTGTTTGGGTACACAAAGTTCTTGTATCTAATGTTAAAGGACCCAAAACTGTTTGGGTACCTAAAAACAAGAACTAAATTTGTTTTGTAGGTTTATGCATCTGGGGGCTCAAGTTGGATCATCGATAGCGGGTGCACAAACCACATGACAGGGGAGAAGAAGATGTTCTCCTCCTACGAGAAAAACCAAGATCCCCAACGAGCTATCACATTCGGGGATGGAAATCAAGGTTTGGTCAAAGTATTGGGTAAAATTGCTATATCACCTGACCATTCCATTTCCAATGTTTTTCTTGTTGATTCATTAGATTACAATTTGCTTTCCGTTTCTCAACTATGCAAAATGGGCTACAACTGTCTATTTACTGATGTAGGTGTCACTGTCTTTAGAAGAAGTGATGATTCAGTAGCATTTAAGGGAGTGTTAGAGGGTCAGCTATACTTAGTTGATTTCAATAGAGCTGGACTCGACACTTGCTTAATTGCTAAGACTAACATGGGCTGGCTCTGGCATCGCCGACTAGCACATGTTGGGATGAAAAATCTTCACAAGCTTTTAAAGGGAGAACACATTTTAGGACTAACCAATATTCATTTTGAGAAAGACAGGATTTGTAGCGCATGCCAAGCAGGAAAACAAGTTGGTGCTCATCATCCACATAAGAACATCTTGACGACTGACAGGCCACTCGAGCTCCTCCACATGGACCTATTCGGCCCGATCGCTTACATAAGCATCGGCGGAAGTAAGTACTGTCTTGTTATTGTGGATGACTATTCTCGCTTCACTTGGGTATTCTTTTTACAGGAAAAATCCTCAAACCCAAGAGACCTTAAAGGGATTCTTGAGACGGGCTCAAAATGAGTGCGCCTTAAGGATCAAGAAAATTAGAAGCGATAATGGGACGGAGTTCAAGAATTTACAAATTGAAGGCTTCCTTGAGGAGGAGGGCATCAAGCATGAGTTCTCTTCTCCCTACACGCCACAACAAAATGGTGTAGTGGAGAGGAAGAATAGAACTCTATTGGATATGGCAAGAACCATGCTTGATGAGTACAAGACTTCGGATTGGTTTTGGGCCGAGGCGGTCAACACCGCTTGCTACGCCATCAACCGGTTGTATCTACACCGAATCCTCAAGAAGACATCCTACGAACTCCTCACCGGTAAAAAGCCCAATGTTTCATATTTTAGAGTCTTTGGTAGCAAATGTTTTATACTTGTTAAAAGAGGTAGAAAGTCCAAATTTGCTCCTAAGGCTATAGAAGGCTTTTTTACTGGGATATGATTCAAACACAATGGCATATAGAGTCTTTAACAAGTCCACTGGACTAGTTGAAGTTTCTTGTGACATTGTGTTTGATGAGACTAACGGCTCTCAAGTAGAGCAAGTTGATCTTGATGAATTAGATGATGAAGAGGCTCCGTGCGTCGCACTAAGGAACATGTCCATTGGGGATGTGTGTCCTAAGGAATCCGAAGAGCCCATTCAAGCACAAGATCAACCATCCTCCTCCATGCAAGCATCTCCACCAACTCAAGATGAGGATGAGGCTCAAGATGATGAAGAAGAAAATCAAGAAGATGAGCCACCTCAAGACGACGACAATGATCAAGGGGGAGATACAAATGATCAAGACAAGGAGGATGAACAAGCTCCAAGGCCGCCACACCCAAGAGTCCACCAAGCAATCCAACGAGATCACCCCGTGAACACCATCCTCGGCGACATTCATAAGGGGGTAACCACTAGATCTCGTGTTGCACATTTTTGTGAGCATTACTCTTTTGTTTCCTCTATTGAGCCACACAGGGTAGAGGAAGCACTTCAAGATTCGGATTGGGTGATGGCGATGCAAGAGGAGCTCAACAACTTCACAAGGAATGAGGTATGGCATTTAGTTCCACGTCCTAAACCAAAATGCTGTAGGAACCAAGTGGGTCTTCCGCAACAAACAAGACGAGCATGGTGCGGTGACAAGGAACAAAGCCCGGCTTGTGGCCAAGGGATATTCACAAGTCGAAGGTTTGGATTTCGGTGAAACCGATGCACCCGTAGCTAGGCTTGAGTCAATTTGCATTTTACTTGCCTATGCTACTTACCATGGCTTCAAGCTTTATCAAATGGACGTGAAAAGTGCCTTCCTCAATGGACCAATCAAGGAAGAGGTCTATGTTGAGCAAACCTCCCAGCTTTGAAGACAGTGAGTATCCTAATCATGTTTATAGACTCTCTAAGGCGCTTTATGCGCTCAAGCAAGCCCCAAGAGCATGGTATGAATGCCTAAGAGATTTTCTTACTGCTAATGGCTTCAAAGTCGGAAAAGCCGACCCTACACTCTTTACTAAAACACTTGCAAATGATTTGTTGTATGCCAAATTTATGTTGATGATATTATATTTGGGTCTACTAACGAATCTACATGTGAAGAGTTTAGTAGGATCATGACACAAAAATTCAAGATGTCTATGATGGGGGAGTTGAAGTATTTCTTAGGATTTCAAGTGAAGCAACTCCAAGAAGGCACCTTCATTAGCCAAACGAAGTACATTCAAGACATTCTAACCAAGTTTGGGATGAAGGACGCCAAGCCCATCAAGACACCCATGGGAACAAATGGGCATCTCGACCTCGACACGGGAGGGTAAATCCGTAGATCAAAAGGTATACCGGTCGATGATAGGTTCCTTACTCTATTTATGTGCTTCACGACCGGATATTATGCTTTCCGTATGCATGTGTGCAAGATTCCAAGTCGATCCTAAGGAAGCTCACCTTAGGGCCGTAAAACGAATCTTGATTTTTTTTTAGTTTATACTCCTAAGTTTGGCCTTTGGTACCCCAGGGGATCCACATTTGATTTAATTGGTTATTCCGATGCCGATTGGGCAGGGTGCAAAATTAATAGAAAGAGCACATCAGAGACTTGCCAGTTCTTGGGAAGATCTCTGGTGTCTTGGGCTTCAAAGAAGCAAAATTCTGTGGCTCTTTCAACCGCCGAAGCCGAGTATATTGCCGCAGGCCATTGTTGCGCGCAATTGCTTTGGATGAGGCAAACCCTCAGGGACTATGGTTACAAATTAACCAAAGTTCCTCTTCTATGTGATAATGAGAGTGCAATCCGCATGGCGGATAATCCCGTTGAGCATAGCCGCACTAAACACATAGCCATTTGGTATCATTTTTTAAGGGATCACCAACAAAAGGGGGATATCGAGATTGCATATGTTAGCACCAAAGAACAATTAGCCAATATCTTACAAGCCATTGGATGAACAAACTTTTACCAAACTTAGGCATGAGCTAAATATTCTTGATTCTAGAAACTTTTATTGATGTTTTGCACACATAGCTCATATGTATACCTTTGATCATCTCTTTCATGTGCTATGACTAATGTGTTCCTTCAAGTCCATTTCATGCTAAGTCATAGATTGAAAGGGAAAAGGAGTCTTCAGCAAAGACAAGGCTTCCACTCCGCTCCATCGAATCATTCATCCTTCGCCGTCGCTCCGCACCAACTCTCCAACTTTGGTATAATCTTCACATCCTTTACTTCCGTCCAAAGGGGGAGAGAGTACTTCAAAAAGGGCTTATATTTCACTTAAGCATCCGTTTTTGGCGATTCATTGCCAAAGGGGGAGAGAGTATTAGCCCAAAGCAAAAGGACCCGCACCACCACCAATTTAAAAAATGTAGTATTTTAATTGGTATTAAAAGAAGTTTTTCAATTAGTATCTTATTTTTGATATAATTTCAAATTGGTATACCCTCTTCAAATATAATATCTAAAACCCTCTTGAACACTAAGAGGAGGATTTCATTAAGGAGGAGTTTTGTTTAGTCAAAGGAAAAGCATTTGAAACAGGGGGAGAAACTTTCAAAACTTGAAAATGCTTTTCAAAATCTTATTCATTTACCTTTGACTATTTGCAAAAGAACTTTGAAAAGAATTTCCAAAACATTTTGCAAAACAAAACATGTGGTGCAAGCGTGGTCCAAAATGTTAATAAGAAGAAAAGACATCCATGCGCATCTAGTAAGTAATATTTATTGGTTTCATTCCAAGCAACCTTTGCACTTACATTATGCAAACTAGTTCAATTCTGCACTTTCATATTTGCTTTAGTTTGTGTTGGCATCAATCACCAAAAAGGGGGAGATTGAAAGGGAAATAGGCTTACAATTGATTTTGGTGGTTGAATTGCCCAACACAAATAATTGGACTAACTAGTTTGCTCTAGATTATAAGTTTTTACAGATGCCAAAGGTTCACAATTGACCAAATAAAATGACCAGAAAGGGTTCAAACAAAGAGAGCATTAGGTGATAGGGGTTGTGTGCTAAAACTATTGATGCATTCCCTTCTTTGGAAAATTGAATACCCTTCCTTGACACCCTTTTATAAAAAGGATTTTTGATGCTTAGCCTTGCTTTAGTAAAACAAAAATATTTTGTTTTAAAACAAAGGTGATGCTTCAGTGGGTGGGAATGTTTTCAAAAAGAAAACATGTGATGGTGAATCCGTCAAAGGGCCTTGATAGATTCAACATCAGAAAAGATGTACCTCTGCCAGGTATCAAACTTTGGGTTTAAATGATAAAGCTGAGACCGGGTGGTTGACTTGCACGAGAAAGGAGTCTCGGTGTAGTGTTCTCCATCTGAGTCGATTAAGGACCGTGCCGATGTAGTCTTGCTGATCGAGGACCCTTTAACTGGTCACAGGCCTCGTCATGGGTAAGCTTTGCCTCGGGCAGACTAATACCAGAATAAGATAACACGCAATGGGAGTGGAGAGATGGCGAGAGTAGCGTGTACCCTCCGTGGCAAGAGGCTGGACGATGGTGTATCTGTGCTCTCGGTTGGCGTGAACCTAATCTGGTTTTAAGAACCCCCGGTGGCGAGTTGACATATGCAAGGGTTACGTGCTACATATGTCGTGTGATTGGAGATCCTCAGTTGAGTATAATCGATTCGGATCGCTGTACCTTCGCGGTTATGAAGACTTGGTCACTGCCCTACACGTAGCAATCGAGTGAACTGATGGGATGATAAAAAGACGGCTAGTATAGGCCAAGTGATTGAACTAGGGTAGAAAGAACTCTAGATGCAAGTAACTTTACTTAACCTGACAAGTAAAAATGGATTTTTAAGGATCCACTCATAGTAAGCTTTTTTTGCAAAACAGAGTCTTTGATTCTTGAGAAGCCTTTCCTTGAATCCCTCTAGCTAGCATACCCTTGAGAGTCTTTTCTTTAGTCGGGTAAGTCCTTGCTGAGTAATTACGTACTCAGGGTTTTATTCCCTGTTGTTTTTCAGGTTATAGTTTTGTGCTGCTGATGATGGTGTTAAGTGCCGGTGGGCTCGGCCTTCTTATAAGTCTAAGTAACCCTTCTATACTTCTTATTGAGGATGGTCACTTGAGCTAGCATATATTTCAAACTTATATTTTGTAATCACTCCGATAAAATAATGTAAAATTTTTTGTAACTTGTAAAATTTGGTAATAAGATTTTCGCTGCAAAAATGTTGGTGTGTGATTTGTGTTACTTAATCTTGCGGTCCTGATTGTAAGTGGTTTATCCGATGTCCTTGGGGCAACCGGACAGATCCTGTTAAGTTGTCTGGTGCACATGCATAGCCGTCTGCAGTCTTTGGGACAAGACAGGTGCATGTGGGCCCGATTTCTTGGGAGGTTCTGCCAGACACACAATGCTCGAATTAAATAACAAAAAGGTACTTAGTTACATCAAGATGTCCAAGACATCCACAGAGTCTAATACATAACCATTGTTTTTAATATAAATATCAAAGTGCGGAGAAACGAAACGTAGAAGATAAGCCTACACAGGCAATTGACTCAGGGTTTGCCACTAAGAAAGAACTAGAACTCGTCGTAGTCCTGGAACTCCTCGAAATCTTCCATGTTGCCAGCATCGCCTCCTGAGCACTTAGTATAGTGGGGACAACCTGGGTTGGGGGTGGTGTGTAAAGCAAGGATGAGTACACATCAACGTACTCAGCAAATGTCCCATTTGGCTAAAGTGGACTAGCTGTATGTGGGGTTGGGGTCAAGCAGTTGCTTTTAGGTTAGTCAAGTATTTTATTATTAGTAGAGACAACTTTTAGTAATAAACCTAGTTATTACCCAAAAGTACTCCCTCAAAAGAGGAAATACCAGAGATCAGATTTATAACATCATTGTTAACCATCATCATAAAAGTATCCAAAGTTTCTTCTAATCAAAGGGGATCCCAAGGCTGCTCTTAACCGTGAGCTCGACTAATATACTAGTTTTTAACACTCTGCAGAGGTTGTACACTTTACCCACAAGTCGTGATCCCTTTCCAGCTTGGTTGTACAGACCTGATCTTCACTACCGAGGTGAATGGCCAGGGATACACTACGTAGCCTTTACAAAGACTCCCCTGGTGCATAGCTGCTCGTTAGGTTTCGCCAGTCGTACAAACGTAGTACACCTCCGCAAGGTGGGTGACTAACAAAACCAAATCGAACGAACCTCTGCACCCCCCTTGGCAGAGCGAGCACTACGCCGCGGCTCCCATTGACGGCCCTCCGGCAAAAGCCAACTACACCCCCAGGTTCATCTAATTAATCAGCTAAGGGTGTCCCATTCGACCCTCATGGTTGCACTGTTATCCCGGGTGGTCACTCCATGAACAGGTCCTTACGGAGAGGTACTCAGGAAAAAGGCCTGAGCCCCCTAAAGTATCACAAGATCATCCACATAATCAGGATAACAGTATCGTATCATAAATGTTCACATCATGTTCATTGATTAAGTTAAGGCAATAGCAACATGCTAACCATGATAACCCAAAAGGTAAACAAGGCTAAGGTAAATACAGACTAGTCAATCCTTAAGTTTCATAAAGTAATACGGGACAGTGAATTATAAAGTAAGTAGGACATAATAGGTCAGAGGACACTTGCCTTCACCAGGTTGTTGCTCAGGGAGGTCGCCAACAACACACTCGGGAACCTCAGACTGCTCGTTGTCTAAATAAAGCGAGCATGCATTCAATACATTTGGAAAGTACAAATGAACAACACACCAAACATGTACAAACATAGGAATGCATCTTAAAAACACAATAGGGAATAATGAGATCAGAGTATGACATGAACTAACTTTCTTTGGAAATAGATTATTATTTCTCTAAGTGTTACTCACAAATAGATAACATAGTTCAATTTATTTTATGGTAACCTAAAAATTAGACCAGAGATGAATTCATGTAGGACACATTATTAATCTCACCATATTGAACATGTTTAAATCTCTAGGGTTTTCCTTTTATTTATTTTATTAAATAAATAAATCTACACCTACACTAGTTCATAATTAACCATAAAAATTAGAATGTGCAGATAGTAACTAAAACTAATTTATTTAAACAGAGAATAATCCTATGAACATTTTGCAATTTGAATCACTAAATTTGGAGTTCATATGCAAAAGATATGAAATAAAAAAGTTTGGGAATTCAAAATATGAAATTAGGTCTAATTCTATGAATATTTAAAGGTCCAGGGTTAAATCTGCAAGATTACAGGAGCCTGCGCGTGAAAACCAGGGACAACGGGTTGATTCTAAACAAACCAAGGGTCTCTTTAATAAAACTACCGCGCGGAGGGGTACGGGGTAACCTGGGCCATCGGATCAGAGATCAGCGGTCCAGATTAGATCGTGCGGGCGCGCGCGGGCGCGCGGACGCGGCTGATAGGCGGGCCAGGGAGTGTTACAGACTGAGGGGAGAGCGCGCTGACCAAGCGGGCCTAGCGCCAGGGGACACGTGCACTGACAGGCGGGCCAAGGGCGCAGGGCGCGCGTGCGCGAAGCGGTATCCACGATCTGGGCCGTGCGATCAGGATCGGACGGGGGGATTCAGACCGGGGAGGGATGAATGGCTGTGGGCAGCGCTGCTCCTCTCCGCGGCGGTGAAGTCACCGGAGTTGAGGCAGGCGCGTGCTACGGTGGTTCTGGGGTCGCTGGGTTTTGGCACAGAGGGAGAGAATGCTACGACGAACTCACTGGCGGGGAAAAGGCCATGAATCCGAGGACAGAGAGGGGAGAACGGCGGGGAGAAGGCCCCGGGCGGACCGGAGAAACTCCGGCGAGGCATTCCGGCCACGGGGAGGGGGCTTGAGGCACGCTAAGGCCAGAGAAAGCTTCAACAGGGGCAGGGGTGACACAGGGACCTACACCGGGGCACTAGGCCGGACTAAATTGGCTGGCCACCGCGCGAGCACGGTGGACCACCACGGCCGAGCACCGGCGATGCCAAAATTGGTCGAGCACAGAGCGAAACTAGGGAAATTAAGCACGGGCAATGGTGTCTCACCTCGAGGCGGAGCTCGGGGAGGCTTGGCGCGGTCTCCGGCGAGCTGGATGGTCGGGAACGTGGGCGCGGGTCTCCGGCGGCGTCTGGCGGCGAGGGCAGAGCGCGCGAGAGAGAGCGTGTTGTGCGAAATGAGGCAGGGGAGTGAGGGCGAGCACTGGCGAGGCTCTAAGAAGGGAGCTAGGCGCATGGGCAGGCGTCGTGGTCGAGAAATCCGGCGACGTGCGCGAGTGCGCACGCGCTGGTCCACGGCGAGCGCGGGGAGGGCGGATCTGACAGGGAAGGCCCATGACACACAGAGAGAGAAGAGGGACACGTGGGGCAACGACTCAGCGACTAGCAAACTGGGCCCGCGAGGCAGAGAGAAGAGAGGCGCGGAGGGGAAACAACTGGCGCCGACAGGTCGACCCCAGCGGGCAGAGAGCGAGAGAGGGAGAGGGCACGCGGGAGAGGGAGCTGCCTGTCAGGCGGTGCGGGCGCGCGACCTGGCTGGGCTGAGCTGGTCTACTTTTCCTTTTTCTTTTTCTCTGGATTTTCTAATTCTTTTTCTATTTCTTTTCTCTAGGGTTTTCAATTCCAAATTCAAATTAGGTTTCAAATTCAAATAAATTCAAACATATGCAACACTTCAAAGAATATTTTAAGCTCAGCATGATGCAACATGTAATGACCCATAGTGTTTTGGCAAAAATAAATAATTAAACCTCTCTAACTTAAGCTAATTCTACTTAAAAGGGAAAAAGGGAGAGAGAATCTAGAGAGAGATAAAACCTAGGGTGAGAGAGAGAAGAGTAACACATGAATTTGGGTGATCATTTAGAAAGAAATTTTATACCCCCAAATTCAGGGTGTTACAGACCTATCCCCCTTAAAAGAATCTCGCCCTCGAGATTCAGGGTTGGCTAGCAAAGAGCTCAGGGTACTTGGCTTTCAAATCATCTTCTCGTTCCTAGGTTGCTTCTTCTTCTGAGTGGTGGCCCCATCTGACTTTGCACATCTTGATGGTACTTCTCCGAGTGACCCGATCTGCTGTCTCCAGAATCTGAGTTGGCTTCTCAATATAGGTCAGATCCTCTGTTGGCAACTGCTCTTCTGACACCCTCAAGCATTTCTTCAACTGAGACACATGGAACACATCGTGTACAGCGGACAAATTCTCTGGTAAACTGAGTTGATAACTCACTTCTCCACGTCTTGCTTGAATCTGGTACAGTCCGATGTATCGAGGTGCTAGCTTGCCTTTGACTCCAAACCTTTTGGTTCCTCTGATGGGTGACACCTTCAAATAGACATAGTCTCCTACTTCAAAACTCAGTTCTCTTCTTCAGGTGTCAGCATAGCTTCGCTGTCTGGACTGCGCTGCCTTCAAATTTTCTCGGACCATTCTGATGTTCTCTTCGGCTTCAAGCAAAATGTCTGGACCGAACACCTGTCTTTCACCAGGTTGGTCCCAATGCAATGGAGTTCTGCAATTCCTCCCATAAAGCGCTTCGAATGGTGACATCTTCAAACTGGCCTGATAGCTGTTGTTGTAAGAGAATTCCGCATATGGTAACTTCTTGTCCCAACCTATCTTGTCTTACAAAGCACAAGCCCTCAACATATCTTCCAGAATCTGATTGGTCCTCTCTATTTGACCATCTGTCTGCAGGTGATAAGTTGAGCTGAACTTCAGTGCATGCCCAAAGCTTCATGCAACTGCTGCAAAAAATGAGAGGTAAACTGAGTGCCTCTATCAGATACTATCTTCTTCGGAACATCATGCAAGCACACAATCCGAGACATGTATAGTTCGGCCAACACCGCACTGTTATAGGTGGTCTTGACTGGTATGAAATGGACCACCTTTGTCAAATGGTCCACTACTACCCAGATAGAGTCATAACCCGTACGAGTGCGAGGCAAACCGACTATAAAGTCCATTTCGATCTGATCCCATTTCCATTGAGGAATCTGCAACGGATGCAACAAACCTGCAGGTCTCTGATGTTCTGCTTTGATCCTCTGACAACTGTCACATACAACCACATACTCTGCTATCTCTCTCTTCATATCGTACCACCAGAATCTCTTCTTCAAGTCCTGGTACATCTTCTCACTACCAGGGTGTATAGAGTATGCTGTCTCATGGGCTTCCTTGAGAATCAGTTCCCGAATCGATTTGATGTCGGGAACACATAGTCTATCCTTGAACCATACCACTCCTTCTGCATCTTCACAAAAATCCTTGCCTTTTCCATCCATGATCAGCTGCCGGATCTCGTTGATTTTCTCATCGTCCTTCTGACCCTTCCTGATGTCTTGCTCTAGAGTGGGTTCCAACTCAATTGCAACTCCTTGGGTGTTGTCTAGGAATCCGAGAATCAACCTATCGAACTCCTTCGCTAACTCATACGACATCGGGTGAGCGGCTAACATATTGACTTGACTCTTTCTACTCAGAGCATCTGCAACCACATTTGCTTTGCCAAGGTGGTAATGAATCTCCATCTCATAATCTTTGATCAATTCTAACCATCTTCACTGCCTCATGTTTAACTCTGACTAAGTGAATATATACTTGAGGCTCTTATGATCCGTGTAGATATCACACTTCTGCCCATACAGATAATGCCTCCAGGTCTTCAATGCATGAACCATGGCTGCTAATTCCAGATCATGAATAGGATAATTCTTCTCATGAATCTTCAACTGCCGGGACGAGTATGCCACTACTCTCCCTTCCTGCATTAACACACATCCTAGTCCAGTGTATGAAGCATCACAATATAGTGAGAATGGCTTGTGAACATCTGGCAGAATCAGTAATGGTGCCGTTGTCAACTTCTCCTTCAATGTCTCAAAGGATTTCTGGCATGCTAGGGACCACTTGTGAAAGGGAAATGTGCCCTTGGGCAATTTCTATAAGTATTTTGGTGATTAGATGCCCAACACATATTAATTGAGTCCTTATGTGCTAAATGAGCAAGAAGTGTAAAATCAAAGACAAGGTATGTTTCTACGCCTAGTGAATTGTTTTTTTAGTACTAACATGTTTATTTAAGTGCTAGAAATAGTGCTGAGAAGAGAAGAAACGAATTGGAAAAGAGTTGGTTGTGTACAGCCAACACCTGCTCAGGCCTGGCACATCGGACTATTCGGCGGTGCACCGGACCGTGTCCGGTGCCTCAGGCGAGTCGACGGTGAACAAGCTGCTCTCAGGAATCGACGACTATAATTCACCGGACTGTCCAGTGAGTCATCAGCGACAAACTCGTCGCTCTCGGGAAAAGGAAAAAGGTGACGTGGCTATAATTCACCGGACTGTCCGGTGGTGCACCGGACTGTCCGGTGAGTCAACGAAGCCAGCGACAACGGTCGTCCGTGCGATCAGCACGCAACATGTGGCTCGCTCCAACGGTCGGCTGGGTGCACCGGACTGTCCGGTGTGCACCGTACAGTGTCCAGTGCGCCAACCAGCTCCGAGGAGCAATGGTCGGCTGCGCCCGATATGGAAGGAGATCGCGCACCGGACATGAACAGTGGTTGTCCGGTGGTGCACGGGACTGTCCGGTGCACCACTCGACAGAAGGCAAGGATGGCCTTCCATGTTGATCTCCAACGGCTCCTAGCTGCCTTGGGGCTATAAAAGGGACCCCTAGGCGCATGGAGCATAACACCAAGCTTACAAGAAATATCCTAAGGCACCTAGACTCTGTATTCACGCAATCGGATCATAGTTCTTGAGATTTGAGCACTTTCGAGTTGTAAACTCCTCGCGTTGTGTTTGTGTGCTCACTTCTTCACTTGTGTGCGTGGTGTTGCTGCAGATTTGAGTCTTGTGTGTGTTGCTTTCCCTCCCTTACTCTTGTGCTTCTTTGTGATCTCTATTGTAAGGACGAGAGACTCCAAATTGTGGAGATTCCTCGCAACCGGGAAAAATACTCTAAAAGAAAAGACCGTGGTATTCAAGTCGATCATTGGATCACTTGAAAGGGGTTGAGTGCAACCCTCGTCCATTGGGACGCCACAACGTGTAAGTAGGCAAGTGTTACTTGGCCGAACCACGGGATAAAAATCGCGTGTCTCGTGTGTTGCTTCTTGTGATTGTTTTGACTGCACGAGCGTGTTCCATAGCCACTTGATTTCTCTAACACCTTAATAATCAAGTTTGTGGCTATTTAGTGTTTGATTTTACAGGATCACCTATTCACCCCCTCTAGGTGCTCTCAACTTGAACTCAACCGTCTTTGCCAACAAGGCTGTCATTGGCCTGGCAATCCTGGAGAAACCTTCAATGAAACACCGATAATAACCAGCCATTCCGATGAAACTCTTGATTCCTCAGACATCTTTTGGTGCTTTCCAATCCAAGATAGCTGCCACTTTTTTCGGATCTATAGCCAATCCCTCTCGGTTTATAATGTGACCCAAGAATAGGACTTCGCTGATCCAGAATTCACACTTGCTGAGCTTGGCATACAACTGACAATCTCGTAGCCTCTGAAGTACTTTCCTCAAGTGCTTCTCATGCTCTTGCCCATTCTAGCAATATATAAGGATATCATCAATGAACACCACTACGAACTTGTCGAGGTAGTCCATGAACACACTATTCATTAAGTACATGAAGTAAGCTGGCGCATTCGTCAAACCGAATGACATGACCGTGAACTCATATAGTCCATACTTGGTGATGAATGCTGTCTTCGGTATATCTGAGGGTCGAATTCGAAGCTGATGGTAGTCTGACCTTAGATCTATCTTTGAGAACACACTAGCTCCTCTCAACTGATCAAATAAATCCTCAATTCTGGGTAGGGGGTACTTGTTCTTGATAGTAACTTCATTCAAGGATTTGTAGTCAATGCACATTCTCTTCGTGCCATCTTTCTTTTCCACAAACAACACTGGGGCTGCCCAAGGCGAGGTACTCGGTCTGATGTAGCCTTTCTCTAACAACTCATCAATCTGCTTCTTCAGTTCCACCAGTTCTGGTCCAGACACTCGATAGGCTCTCTTGGAAATAGGGGTGGTGCATGGTATAAGCTCTATGGCAAATTCAACCTTCCTTTTAGGTGGCATACCCGGTAACTCCTCAGGAAACACATATGGGAAATCTGATACTACATTGATAGCCTCTGATGGTTTAATCTCCTCAATATAGGCGGTAACTTGGTGACAACTCCCTTTTCTTGGTCCAGACAAGACCAAGTCCACTAACACTTCTTCTCCTAATAGGGACACTAACTTCACCGTTTTCTTGTCACAGCTAAGACTAGCTTGATACTTGGTTAGCCAATTCATCCCTAGGATGACATCTATAGTTATATCCTGGTTACCCATAACTATTAGATCAGTGGGGAACTCTATCCCCCTTATTTGGACTCTTGCACTAGGGCAAAATCTATCTGTTTGGGTTCTTCCACCAACTGAACTAACCCTCATAGGTGGATACATGGGTGCTACTGGTATATTATGTGATTCTAACCATGATGCAGTCACAAAAGAATGCGTTGCTCCAGTACCAAATAACACATTTGCAGAATGGTACTCGACTGAAAACGTACCTAGTGTCACTCCTGGAGTCTCCTGGACTATGTCGGCCTCCAAGTGGTTCACCTTTCCATACTGGGCACGAGGCTGCCCACGGTTGTTGCCTCCTTGCTGCATTGCATTCTGCCTGACTAGGGCATTGGGAGCTGGCTGCTGCTGAGCTGCTTTCTTTGGGCAATGATTTGCCCAATGGCTTTGTTATCCATAGTGGAAACATGCACGACTTACTCCTTGCGCCGGTGCTGCTTGGTTGTTCTGATTGGTTGCTGGGGCAGGAAGACGAGCTGTCTGGTTGCTCTGACGTTGGTATTGATTTCCTCCTTGCTGGTTGTTCTGACGGTACTGCTGCTGTTGCTGAGGAAACTGCCTCTAGTACTGCTGCTGCTGGTAACCTTGCTTGAATGGCTGAGGTGGGTTGCCTGAGTAGCGAGGACGGCTGCTACTCCCGATCTGAGATCCACCAATCTTGCATTTTCTATCCTCTATCTCCCGACGCTTCCTTTCTATCATGATTGCTCTGTCTATCAAGTGCTGGAAGGTAGGGAAGGTGTGGTTCATGAGCTGGTAATGGAGGGGATCAACCAATCCTCTCAAGAAGCGGTACTGCCTCTTGGCATCCGTGTTGACATCCTCGGGGGCATAACGCGATAGCTGTAGAAACTTGTCCCTGTACTCGTTGATGGACAGGGGACCTTGCTTCAAAGCGAGAAACTCCTCCTTCCTTACTATCATCAGTCCCTCGGTCACATGGTAGTGACGGAAGTTGTCCCTAAATTCTTCCCAAGTGATGGCTTCAGGGTTGGCATGGGTGGCGAGGTAAGACTCCCACCAAGACTGTGTTGTTCCCCTCAGCTGTTGGGGACCGTACAACACTTTCTCATGGTCGTTGCACTGGGTGGTGTGCAACTCACGCTCCATGGTACGCAGCCAATCTTCCACGTCCATGGGATCAGCAGAGTGGGCAAAGACTAGGGGATGGCCCCTCATGAATTCTGCCCGCTTGTCTCTGGGCACTTGTGGCATCTGTACTTGCACTTGAGGCTGAGGCGGTGGTGGCTGCTGCTGCACTTGCTACATTGCTGCTAGGGTCTGTCTGATTGCCTGAACTGCTTGTGTCTGTATCATGAACATCTGCTCGACTATCATCGGTGGTGGTGGTGGCAACTGTTGCTGTTGGGCTGCATCTTACTGGGGTGCCTGCTGCTCTAGCTGAGCACGTCTTGCACCTCTGCGCCTGTTCTCAGACATCTGTAGAAATCACAAACATATATCAAATCAGACTATGCAGACTTTCAGCATAAGAAAAGATGTATAGAAAATCTTCATAGCACTGAATGAATGACCATCTTCACTGACAGCTTCTCAGATAAAGAGGAAAGTGGAAGCAAATGGATTACCCAACTAAATAACTAACTTTATTAATAACTACACCAAGTTGCAGGGGACACCCACACCTTGGTGACAATCATTACAAAGATCCAACTTCAGTACATGTCCATCATAACAAGCATCCATCATAAGATAAGCAAACTAATTCTAACTAAGACTGAATAGACTAAGATACTGAACTAAGCATTATTACAGACTCCGACTCTGTCAATCTAGGGATCCAAATCTATCTAGGTCCTGCAGTATGGGGTACCATAGTCGAAGCGACCACGGGGCGGTGAACGGTTGAAAGTCACCTAGAGGGGGGTGAATAGGGCGAAACTGAAATTTACAAAGTTAATCACAACTACAAGCCGGGTTAGCGTTAGAAATATAAGCGAGTCGAGGGTGAAAACAAATCGCAAGCAAATAAAGAGTGAGACACAAGGATTTGTTTTACCGAGGTTCGGTTCTTGCAAACCTACTCCCCGTTGAGGTGTCACAAAGACTGGGTCTCTTTCAACCCTTTCCCTCTCTCAAACGGTCACTTAGACTGAGTCAGCTTCTCTTCTCAATCACACGGGACACTAAGTCCCCGCAAGGACCACCACACAATTGGTGTCTCTTGCCTTGGTTACAATTGAGTGATTCACAAGAAAGAATGAGAAAGAAAAGAAGCAATCCAAGCGCAAGAGCTCAAATGAACACAAATGTCGCTCTCTCTAGTCACTATTTGATTTGGAGTGATTCCGGACTTGGGAGAGGATTTGATCTCTTTGGTTGTGTCTAGAATTGAATGCTATAGCTCTTGTAAGGTGTAGAAGTCTGAAAACTTGGATGCAATGAATGGTGGGGTGGTTGGGGTATTTATAGCCCCAACCACCAAACTAGCCGTTTGGTGGAGGCTGCTGTCGCATGGCGCACCAGACAGTCTGGTGCACCACTGGACACTGTCCGGTGCGCCAGCCATGTCACCCGATCGTTAGGGTTCGACCGTTGGAGCTCTGACAGGTGGGGTCTTCTGGCTATCCGGTGGTGCACCGGACAAGTACTATAGACTGTCCGGTGCGCCTGCTGCGCGTGCTCTGACCTCTACACACGCAAGCGCGCATTAAATGCGTTGCAGTCGACCGTTGCGCGCGAAGTAGACGTTGCTCCGCTGACACACCGGACAGTCCGGTGTGCCACCGGACACTGTCCGGTGCATACACCGGACGGTCCGGTGAATTATAGCGGAGCAGCCTCCATTTTCTCGAAGGTAGCGAGTTCAGCGTCGAGTTCCCTGGTGCACCGGACACTGTCCGGTGGTGCACCAGACAGTCCGGTGCGCCAGACCAGGGTGCCATTGGGTTGTCTTTAGCTCACTTTGTTTGAACCCTTTCTTGGTCATTTTATTGGTCTATTGTGAACCTTTGGCACCTGTAAAACTTATAATCTAGAGCAAACTAGTTAGTCCAATTATTTGTGTTGGGCAATTCAACCACCAAAATCAATTAGGAAAAAGGTGTAAGCCTATTTCCATTTCAATCTCCCACTTTTTGGTGATTGATGCCAACACAAACCAAAGCAAATATGGAAATGCAGAATTCAACTAGTTTGCATAATGTAAGTGCAAAGGTTGCTTGGAATGAAACCAATAAATATTACTTACTAGATGCACATGGATGGCTTTTCTTCTTATTAACATTTTGGACCACGCCTGCACCACATGTTTTGTTTTGCAAAATGTTTTGGAAATTCTTTTCAAGGTTCTTTTGCAAATAGTCAAAGGTAAATGAATAAGATTTTGAGAAGCATTTTCAAGTTTTGAAATTTTCTCCCCCTGTTTCAAGATGCTTTTCCTTTGACTAAACAAAACTCCCCCTTAATGAAATCCTCCTCTTAGTGTTCAAGAGGGTTTTAGATATTAGTTTTGAAGAGGGTATACCAATTTGAAATTATATCAGAATAAGATACCAATTGAAAAACTTCTTTTAATACCAATTGAAAGACTATATTTTTGAAATTGGTGGTGGTGCGGTCCTTTTGCTTTGGGCTAATACTCTCTCCCCCTTTGGCATGAATCGCCAAAAACGGATGCTTGAGTGAAATATAAGCCCTTTTGAACTACTCTCTGCCCCTTTGGACGGAAGTAAAGGAGTGAAGATTATACCAAAGTTGGAGAGTGGTGCGGAGCGACGGTGAAGGATGAATGATTCGATGGAGCGGAGTGGAAGCCTTGTCTTCGCCGAAGACTCCTTTTCCCTTTCAATCTATGACTTAGCATGAAATGGACTTGAAACCACATTAGTCATAGCACATGAAAGAGATGATCAAAGTTATATATATAAGCTATGTGTGCAAAACATCAATAAAAATTCCTAGAATCAAGAATATTTAGTTCATGCCTAAGTTTGGTAAAGGTTTGTTCATCCAATGGCTTGGTAAAGATATCGGCTAATTGTTCTTTGGTGCTAACATATGCAATCTCGATATCCCCCTTTTGTTGGTGATCCCTTAGAAAATGATACCGAATGGCTATGTGTTTAGTGCAACTATGCTCAACGGGATTATCCGCCATGCGGATTGCATTCTCATTATCACATAGAAGAGGAACTTTGGTTAATTTGTAACCATAGTCCCTGAGGGTTTGCCTCATCCAAAGCAATTGCGCGCAACAATGGCCTGCGGCAATATACTCGGCTTCGGCGGTTGAAAGAGCCACATAATTTTGCTTCTTTGAAGCCCAAGACACCAGAGATCTTCCCAAGAACTGGCAAGTCCCCGATGTGCTCTTTCTATTTATTTTGCACCCTGCCCAATCAGCATCGGAATAACCAATTAAATCAAAAGTGGATCCCCTAGGGTACCAAAGGCCAAACTTAGGAGTATAAACTAAATATCTCAAGATTCGTTTTATGGCCCTAAGGTGAGTTTCCTTAGGATTGGCTTGGAATCTTGCACACATGCATACGGAAAGCATAATATCCGGTCGTGAAGCACATAAATAGAGTAAGGAACCTATCATCGACCGGTATACCTTTTGATCTACGGATTTACCTCCCGTGTCGAGGTCGAGATGCCCATTAGTTCCCATGGGTGTCTTGATGGGCTTGGTGTCCTTCATCCCAAACTTGGTTAGAATGTCTTGAATGTACTTCGTTTGGCTAATGAAGGTGCCCTCTTGGAGTTGCTTGACTTGGAATCCTAGAAAATACTTCAACTCCCCCATCATAGACATCTCGAATTTCTGTGTCATGATTGTAACACCCTAGGTGTTACTCAGGGTGTCCACCCCAGGGTTACCCCCCCTTTTAACCCATTATCACATGAAGATTTAAGTGGGCAAAATTTATCAAACTTGGAATTCTAGGTCCTAATCAAGTACAAACTACCTTGGATATCATGCCCTAGCTTGTAATGCACATCTAGGTAGGGATCTCCCAAAACCCTAGAGCAAAACCCCCATATGCAATAATAACCCTAATTGAAGCCATGATCAAAAGATCATGTAAACATCATGATCATGGTTTGGGCCAAATATAAAAGTTGTAATATACTTAATAACCTACAATTAATAGTAAGGAAGTACCCCCAAAAAGTTTTCAGAAAGGTCCTAAAAGATCACCAAAGGTTGAACACAAGGGAGGAATTCAGATTTTTGCCTAAGTCAAAAACCAACCCTTGAGCAAAGATCCCTCATGTTCACCTTGATCCCCTTTTCAAAACCAGTCGACCCAATTAACAAAATGGCGCCAAATGAACCCTAGAATGCCCTGGAAAAGTTTGAACCCAAACCAAAACCGGTTGACACGAGTTGGCACTGGTTTTGTCTCGGTTTGCACAGGGCAGACAGACAAGACTTGGCGCTACCATATCTCCTCAACCAGACCACATCTCCTCTTGGAACTCACATGAACTAGGTAGCCCTAGGTGCAGGGAAGAGATCTCCCACAGGCGGTAGGGCAAGATTCGTACGCCTGGCCGCTCAGCAGAGCGAAGAACACGGGCAGAAGCAACGCGCCACGTGTTCGACGCGCTCTGAGCTCGCCAGAGCACGCCCGCGCGCGCCCCGCGTGCCCGCGTCGCGCCAAACGGTCGAGCCGGCGCCCCGGCCGTGCCCGTGCCTATAAACCCGCCCCAGCGCTCGGTTGCCTTCCCCATTACCTCCTCCGTACCTCGCCGGACTCGCCCGAGCCAGCCTTTGCCTCCGGCGACTTCCCCGCAGCCCGCCAGTGCCGCCCGAGAGCAACCGCCGTGACCAACCCCTCTCCCGTCTTCCTCCGTTCGATCCAAGCCCCCAGATAGCTTCCTGGTGAAGCCGTGAGCCTTGCCCAAGCTTAACCCGAGGGCCCGCGTCACCGGAGTAGCCGGATCGCGCTCACCGGAGTTCAAGAACCCGCCGGCGCACGTGGACCGGGTAAACCCCTTCACCATTTTTCGATTCGATGCACGCATGGCCTCTGTGTCATCCCGTGAAGCTCCTCGTGCCCATTAATTGAACTATACCGCCGTGGTTTGGCCGGAGCAGGCGTCGCCGACGATCCCCGCCGCCTGTGTTCGTGGCCAGGGGAGCTCCGACCACCTCCGACGACGACCCGCACATCGACGTGACCGTCGCGACCTCCCGAACGTCACTGACCACCTCGCCGGGCCTCCCTCGCCGCCGGTAAGCCGCGCCGTCCTTTCTTTCCCGCGGCTACTGTTTTAGTTGGGGGAAGGACTGCGGGTGAGAGGGAGAGAAATCCAGGGGGTTAAGTGAAAAGTCAGAGACTCAAGTGAATAGTGGCGTAAGGGTAGATCCGTGAGGTTGGATTCGGTTTAAACCCAGGGGCCTCGGCGCAAACTACTTTTTCAGAAAAACTTTAATAAAACCTGATTTAAATTCAAACAGAAACTTTAAAAACCCATAACTTCTGTTTGGTTTATCCAAATTTGGTCAAACAAATTTTGCCAGACTCTAAATAATATAACCTGTCTAAGAAAAATATAAAACCCCATAAGTACTAGGGAAAAATATAAGGTTCTGATTTAATTTTAGTTTTGACCAAAAGCTTAATAATAGCAAGAAAAATGGTTGTACTATTTAACTAGGTTTGGAAAAATTTGGAGAAGTTTATATCTACCTACTGACCTAGTTAAAAATGTTAAACCTCTCTGTCCACTACATTAAGTTAGTTTTAACCCCTTATTCCATAATATGCTTAAAGTTAAGAAAAATAGAAAAAGTGACATACATAATGAACCAGAGGGCACCCCTATTTTTGTGGAGATACTTAGTCAATATAGTTCACTGGAAAAATGTATCATACCCTGTTGTAGTGTAAGATAAGAAAGATACCTTTTAAATGAGGAAAATAAGGATAACTTAGAAAAACCCTACAAAAATAACCCTAAGGTGAAACCTCCCCAAACCTTAGGATAACTAATGTGTTGATAATAAGAACTTAAGAAAAATCTGAAATCTGTTGTTTGATATTTTTCAAATGACAAGTTAGTTCTAATCACCCTTTTTGCACCAAAATTTAAAAATCCATCATTAATTAACCATCATGTTGCTCTCTGCCATTTTTGGTACAAGAGCTTATTATCACTGTTAGAGGCCAACAAAAATAACCCTTAGGTCAGGATCCACTTTAATAAAGAACTTGTAGTGCAAAGTGGCTTAATTGCCCCACTTGTTGTTATTTTTGTATACAGCCTAGCCTTTTTATTTTAAATCTCATATTTCTAAGACAGGCCCTATTGACCAAGGGCAAACCACTGTAATTTTTGTGGAATTATTGAAAATAGTTAATTCACCTTGGTAGTTCAAACCCCACTAGAGTTCCTAAATGAACACTAAAGAGAGGAAAAATGAACAATGGAAATTAGTATCCCCCTAAGACCCTTGTAAGTTGTTCCCAGAAATAGAAATCTGCAAATGCAATACCAATTCTCCTTGTTTACCCCAAATAAAGACTTAATTATGAAAGTGCCAAATATAAACCACTGGGAAACCCACATAGCCAGGGAACCCTAAGTTAATTCTTGACTTAATTTCTGTAGCTTAATGTTCTTAAATCCTGCATAATCATGACATACATGTTCATTGCATTTCGATAGACTGTAATCTTGCCGACGGAGAGTACATCCTCGTGCCGGAGCAGGGAGCTGCCCAGGAGGTTGCCACAGACCCAGCACCAGAGCCTGCACCAGAGGACCTGCCTGCCACTGCTTTGGAAGGCAAGCCCCGGTTTTATGCATAACCTGTTATTTATGCTATTTTACTTCACTTAATGATTGTAGGATTGAATGTGCACTTAAGTGTAGGAGTTGCTTGAAACCCTAGTTGCATGATCTCAGGAATCCTTTTGAGATGGATACTAGTATGCTAGGTCGAGTAGCTGCTTGGCTAATTAGGGATCTCGGTAGAAGTCGAGTGATTTTTCTAGCACTCGCGCGAGGTCAGGGCATTGACTGTAACCACCTTTCATATCACATTGATGTTGGTATGTGGACACGGATCCATGGGGATACGTGGTCTACGAGGTAAAATGGAAATAAGGATTAACGTGTGGATACCTGTGTCAAGCGTTTGAACGTACTAAACATATGCCGAGAAATATGGTAAATCGGTAAGCCTAGTACCCTGAGTGAACCTGCCCGCAGACATACCCCCTCACGCGACCTGAGACGTAGTCTCCCATTCCGGTTATGGTGGGTACAAGTGCGGTCACTGCACGACGGCCAGTCGGGGTCAGTGAGGCATTGTACGCCAAGGCGGTGAGACCTGATCTGTTGCCAGGGAATCAATGGGGACGGTTGATGTGTGTGGGGACGGAGTGCCTCGCCACGTCGTGTGTTTAGGTTTACCTTGCAAGGATAAAAACTCGATTCGAATCGTCTGCTTCTCGCAGCTAATGAGACTGCTTGATCCATTGTACTGCATTGAGTAACAAGTGGAACTGTGATGAGATGATACAACATGTTGATTGCTAAAAAAGCTTGCTACTATGTATGAGTAGATAGTACACTTTTAGCCTTAAGAGAGTCACACTTACTTTTGACAAAGATAAAATCTTGATTTAGAAACTCAGCTAGTGCTTTTGGCAACCAAACCCCACAGCCAAACAACTGCATGTCTAGAGGTAGAGGAGTAGACTCCTCACACCGGGTAAGTCTAGCTGAGTATTAGTATACTCAGCCTTGCTTGTGGCATAATTTTTATAGGTTCTCTGGAGGATATGGTTGCTGGAGTGACTTGGCCGTCCACCTTACCACCGGGTTGGACCGTCGAGTGGGACCCCGCCTCGGCTGAGGAGGAGCATGAGGAGTGATGGGACAGGCTTCCCCATCTCTCCGTTTATTTATCGTTAGTTTCATTCCGCTGCACTTCGAACAATGATGACTACTTTTGGCAAAACTCCGATGATGATGATGACGATGTAATAATAATTAACACTCTTCCATGTATGGTTTTATGCTTTATTGTATTTGCTCTGTGACTCACCATCGGTGAGATTGTGGTACTTGATCCTGTCAGTGGCCGTGTCGGACTAGATCCGAGGGATTGACGGGTTATTCCCATTTAAGTGTGGTCTAGCCCCTAAGGCAGGGCTTAGGCACTTAAGTTGGAATAATTCGGGCAGTTCCGCCACAATGATCGTACTAAACTCTTCACATGTAGATTCGTTAGTAGACCCAAATATGATATCATCACATAAATATGGCATACAAACAAATCATTTTCAAGTGTTTTAGTAAAGAGTGTAGGATCGGCTTTGCCGACTTTGAAGCCATTAGCAATAAGAAAATCTCTTAGGCATTCATACCATGCTCTTGGGGCTTGCTTGAGCCCATAAAGCGCCTTAGAGAGTCTATAAACATGATTAGGATACTCACTGTCTTCAAAGCCGGGAGGTTGCTCAACATAGACCTCTTCCTTGATAGGTCCATTGAGGAAGGCACTCTTCACGTCCATTTGATAAAGCTTGAAGCCATGGTAAGTAGCATAGGCAAGTAAAATGCGAATTGACTCAAGCCTAGCTACGGGTGCATAGGTTTCACCGAAATCCAAACCTTCGACTTGTGAATATCCCTTGTCCACAAGTCGGGCTTTGTTCCTTGTCACCACACCATGCTCATCTTGTTTGTTGCGGAAGACCCATTTGGTTCCTACAACATTTTGGTTAGGACGTGGAACTAAATGCCATACCTCATTCCTCGTGAAGTTGTTGAGCTCCTCTTGCATCGCCATCACCCAATCCGAATCTTGAAGTGCTTCCTCTACCTTGTGTGGCTCAATAGAGGAAACAAAAGAGTAATGCTCACAAAAATGTGCAACAC